>JAUIMM010000546.1:3457500-4057500 GCA_031769625.1 Taudactylus pleione
CACTAAATGATATCGCTCATGGAGCGATATCGTTTAGCGGATACGCGGTTTTAGAAGAACCAAAAAGGTGGCTGACTGGGGATGTGAGGCGTGTTAATACACCGCAGGGTGATTAGGATTGCATTACACTAGGTATGTTTTCTTCTATTATTTCATATATCATCCGAGAGATTGAAGGCTATTCTGATCTACACCAACATGGAGGATTGTTGGTTGTTAAGCGCAATGTTCAGATTGTTTTGTATTTAAAACTACATTGCTAGATTGCACTGATCAATTTGATGTGCGACACTTGGATATCTGTGTGCGACTGAGTCTGAATCTGTATACGAAGTGCCACGAACCAGCGGCCACAGCTTTCTTAATTCCTAATTCCGATCATTGTGACTTTATCCGTGTTCAAAGCACATTTCTGTGTGGTTAAAATTGCAGCCAAGTGTCTCCAGTACACTGTGGAGTGTATTTACTAAAGTGTGGGTGTTTAGAAGGGGAGATGTTGCCCATAGCAACCAATTAGGTTCTACTTAACATCTATATAGCGCCTGCTAGAAGATAATAGCTAGAATCTGACTGGTTGCTATGGGCAACATCTCCTCTTCTAAAAACCTGCACTTTAGTATACATACCACTGTGAGTGGTGTTTTGCTGCATCTGCAATGCACATAAGACGTTACGCTACACATCCTCGAGCTGCTCAGTCAATACGGATGGTCATTAGGTGTATGAGGATAGATCTGTACTTACGCCAAAGAGGGTATTGCAGTTACATAAGTAAGCAGATGTTTTTTATAGCTCAGGTGAAACAGAATATAATCAGAACAAGACAGCACGTACTGTACAAAGATATGATTACCATCCGTGATCATTGGTGGCATCAGGAAGTAGTTGTCAGGAAGGATCATGGGTAATATCGAATGGGGTAGCACTCAGAAAGGATCATGATTAATGTCACATGGTGGGGCATGGGGAGGATCACGGGCTAATATTTGTAAGTGACAAATAGGAACATGGATAGCTGGTAACACACAGTGACATGATGTCAGAGGGAGAGCTCAAGTCTTATAGGGCTGATGTATGAGATACACCAGAGAGTGTGGGGAGGAGACTGGTCAGATCTCTGGGCTGGTAACACAGTGACATGATGTGAGGGGGAGAGAGGTTGTGGCTTCTGACTCCACTGGGGAAATACTGTGTCTGGATTAGTTTATATTGTCAGAGGAGGGTGTAGGATAAGAGATGGCTGTAGTGACAGAGGAGGGTGTAGGATAAGAGAGTGCTGTAGTGACAGAGGAGGGTGTAGGATAAGAGATGGCTGTAGTGACAGAGGAGGGTGTAGGATAAGAGATGGCTGTAGTGACAGAGGAGGGTGTAGGATAAGAGAGTGCTGTAGTGACAGAGGAGGGTGTAGGATAAGAGAGTGCTGTAGTGACAGAGGAGGGTGTAGGATAAGAGAGTGCTGTAGTGACAGAGGAGGGTGTAGGATAAGAGATGGCTGTAGTGACAGAGGAGGGTGTAGGATAAGAGATGGCTGTAGTGACAGAGGAGGGTGTAGGATAAGAGATGGCTGTAGTGACAGAGGAGGGTGTAGGATAAGAGAGTGCTGTAGTGACAGAGGAGGGTGTAGGATAAGAGAGTGCTGTAGTGACAGAGGAGGGTGTAGGATAAGAGATGGCTGTAGTGACAGAGGAGGGTGTAGGATAAGAGATGGCTGTAGTGACAGAGGAGGGTGTAGGATAAGAGATGGCTGTAGTGACAGAGGAGGGTGTAGGATAAGAGATGGCTGTAGTGACAGAGGAGGGTGTAGGATAAGAGAGTGCTGTAGTGACAGAGGAGGGTGTAGGATAAGAGAGTGCTGTAGTGACAGAGGAGGGTGTAGGATAAGAGAGTGCTGTAGTGACAGAGGAGGGTGTAGGATAAGAGATGGCTGTAGTGACAGAGGAGGGTGTAGGATAAGAGATGGCTGTAGTGACAGAGGAGGGTGTAGGATAAGAGATGGCTGTAGTGACAGAAGAGGGTGTAGGATAAGAGAGTGCTGTAGTGACAGAGGAGGGTGTAGGATAAGAGATGGCTGTAGTGACAGAGGAGGGTGTAGGATAAGAGATGGCTGTAGTGACAGAGGAGGGTGTAGGATAAGAGATGGCTGTAGTGACAGAGGAGGATGTAGGATAAGAGATGGCTGTAGTGACAGAGGAGGATGTAGGATAAGAGATGGCTGTAGTGACAGAGGAGGGTGTAGGATAAGAGATGGCTGTAGTTACAGAGGAGGGTGTAGGATAAGAGATGGCTGTAGTGACAGAGGAGGGTGTAGGATAAGAGATGGCTGTAGTGACAGAGGAGGGTGTAGGATAAGAGATGGCTGTAGTGACAGAGGAGGGTGTAGGATAAGAGATGGCTGTAATGACAGAGGAGGGTGTAGGATAAGAGATGGCTGTAGTGACAGAGGAGGGTGTAGGATAAGAGATTGCTGTAGTGACAGAGGAGGGTGTAGGATAAGAGATTGCTGTAGTGACAGAGGAGGGTGTAGGATAAGAGATTGCTGTAGTGACAGAGGAGGGTGTAGGATAAGAGATTGCTGTAGTGACAGAGGAGGGTGTAGGATAAGAGATGGCTGTAGTGACAGAGGAGGGTGTAGGATAAGAGATTGCCGTAGTGACAGAGGAGGGTGTAGGATAAGAGATTGCCGTAGTGACAGAGGAGGGTGTAGGATAAGAGATTGCCGTAGTGACAGAGGAGGGTGCAGGATAAGAGATTGCCGTAGTGACAGAGGAGGGTGTAGGATAAGAGATTGCCGTGGTGACAGAGGAGGGTGTAGGATAAGAGATTGCTGTAGTGACAGAGGAGGGTGTAGGATAAGAGAGTGCTGTAGTGACAGAACAAGGAGAATATGTGACTGTTCTGTACTTAGTGATTATTACTCACCTGTGCTGATAGCTGTAGGGATTTCCTCCTCCTTACACTGCTGATCACCCATCACATACGTCTCCTCTTCCTCTTTTATATCTTCTACTTTAATAATAATTAGGTCTTTCCCCTAGAATAGTAAATTTCACAATGTAATGATTCCTGAGTTACAGAACAGAGACCATACAGAAGAATATCAGTGTATAATAATAATTAGATCTTTCCCCTAGAATAGTAAATATCACAATGTAATGAATCCTGAGTTACAGAACAGAGACCATACAGAAGAATATCAGTGTATAATAATATTAGGACCACACAGCTGCTGTACAGATGATACATTGCGGAGTCCCTCTGGTATCTGGGGGTTATGGGGTAAGTAACAAGCATTACACATGGTAATGACCATACTGCACTGAGGAACTGACAGGACAGAGCAGGCCTGAGATGGGTATAAATGTACAATTCATTGTTTTAGTGATGTAGAGAAAATAGAGGAATGGAATAAAGTGCTCAGAGTTAAAGTGAATACATATACATGTACAATAATACATGTGGGACACATACATACAGAGGCAGAACTATGGGACGTGACCTTGGAGTCCTAGTATCAGATGATATGGAGGTCAGCAGGCAGTGTAGTCACCAGGGGGTGGGGTCAAGCAGGTAGTGTAGTCACCAGGGGGTGGGGTCAAGCAAGTAGTGTAGTCACCAGGGGGGTGGAGCCAGCAGACAGTGTAGTGACTAGGGGGTGGGGTCAGCAGGCAGTGTAGTCACCAGGAGGCGGAGTCAACAGGCAGTGTAGTCACTGGGAGGTGGGGTCAGTAGAACACTTGGTTATACTATATAAGAAAAAATATCAGTAGCAGGAATAAGGAGGTTATATTATCACTGTATAGGTCACGAGGGGGAAAGGAGTCAGCAGGCAGAGTAGTCACTGAGGAGGCGGGGTCAGCAGGCAGTGTAGTAACTAGGGGTGGGGTCAGCAGGGACTGCAGTTACCAGGGGGTGGGATCAGCAGGCACTATAGTCACCGAGGGGGCGCGGTCAGCAGGCAATGTAGTCACCAGGGTGTGGGGTCAGTAGAACACTTGGAACACTATAAGAGGTATCAGTAGCAGGAATATGGAGGATAAAGTATTACTGTACAGGACACTGGGGGCAGGGTTAGCAGGCAGTGCAGTCTCTTGGGGGGCAGGGTCAGTAGAACACTTGGTTATATTATATAAGATATCAGTACAGGAAGATGGAGGTTATATGATCACTGCATAGGTCACTGGGAAGATGAGAAATCTATGTATTTATGAATATATTAGTTTGTGTTATAAGAATGGGGGGATCCAGCGACTGTGACTGTTAAAGGAGAGATTGGGAGATGTGCTATGTATTATTATTGGCACCACTAGGAGCAGTGTGGGACCCCCCTGTACTCATATTTACACCTGCTGGTCACAATGCCCACCCACTGCTGAGGCAAGTGCCTGACAGGATGCTGGGAAGGAGTTGCCACAGACTTTGTGTATATATACACACCCTCACACACAATGTACTGTAGGCATCCAATGGAAGTAACACTCAGCATAATCTGGATTAGTTTGGCATTTTACATTTTGAGCACAAGATATCTAGTCTAAATAGGAGTTTTATATATTTAGATTTTTTTGCTGGACAGAGAACTAGCCGTCATTACTTTTATATCAGCCTCATCATTATATCACGCATTTATAGTGGTCGCTATTCTTAGAAAATAATTAGAATTAACACTTTTTAGCATCAGCCGATACCTTCACTTCCACCTACCTGACCCTCCTGTGGGACACTGTGATTCTCCTCTGTATCATCCTGGGAATAAAGAGGACGGGGACATCTCTCTGGGATATTCCTGTTACTGGCCCCATCTGTAGGAGACACACAGTGACTGATTACACTGTATATATGTGATTATCAGATGATGTGTATATAGGTGGCCCCATAGCTGCTCTCCCCATTACAGTAAGTGACAGTCTCCTCTTACCCAGTGATGTGAGGGGCCGGTGATTCTCCATCATCACGTCCTTGTACAGACCCCTGTGTCCTTCTATATACTCCCACTCCTCCATGGAGAAATAGACAGTGATGTCCTCACACCTTATAGGAACCTGACACACACAATGATACAGTCATCAACCAGACACATCCCCTGGTGTTACTATATAATGTCCCATTCCCAGCAGTCACCTCTCCAGTCAGCAGCTGAATGATCTTGTTGGTGAGTTCCAGGATCTTCTGGTCATTGTGTCTCTCATGCATCAGTGAGTGAGGTGGAGGCACCGTGATGGACCTCTGGGTCCTGCTCAGTCCTCCTGACAAACAGGGATAGCTGCTGGTTGTCTCCCACCCACCGGATGTCTTCTTCACTACTATATTATCCTTTGTATGGAGACGGACATCAGTAAATATCACTATATACATTTTCCAAAAACCCTCACCTCCCCAGTCAGGTCCCTGTGTTAGTAACAGAGATAATAGTGATGTCACTGTGACACTCCCAGACTCCCTCACCTCCCCAGTCAGGTTCCTGTGTTAGTAATAGATATAACAGTGATGTCACTGTGACACTCCCAGACTCCCTCACCTCCCCAGTCAGGTTCCTGTGTTAGTAATAGAGATAATAGTGATGTCACTGTGACACTCCCAGACTCCCTCACCTCCCCAGTCAGATCCCTGTGTTAGTAATAGAGATAATAGTGATGTCACTGTGACACTCCCAGACTCCCTCACCTCCCCAGTCAGGTCTCTGTGTTAGTAATAGAGATAATAGTGATGTCACTGTGACACTCCCAGACTCCCTCACCTCCCCAGTCAGGTCCCTGTGTTAGTAACAGAGATAATAGTGATGTCACTGTGACACTCCCAGACTCCCTCACCTCCCCAGTCAGGTTCCTGTGTTAGTAACAGAGATAAGAGTGATGTCACTGTGACACTCCCAGACTCCCTCACCTCCCCAGTCAGGTTCCTGTGTTAGTAATAGAGATAAGAGTGATGTCACTGTGACACTCCCAGACTCCCTCACCTCCCCAGTCAGGTCCCTGTGTTAGTAATAGAGATAATAGTGATGTCACTGTGACACTCCCAGACTCCCTCACCTCCCCAGTCAGGTCCCTGTGTTAGTAATAGAGATAAGAGTGATGTCACTGTGACACTCCCAGACTCCCTCACCTCCCCAGTCAGGTCCCTGTGTTAGTAATAGAGATAAGAGTGATGTCACTGTGACACTCCCAGACTCCCTCACCTCCCCAGTCAGGTCCCTGTGTTAGTAATAGAGATAATAGTGATGTCACTGTGACACTCCCAGACTCCCTCACCTCCCCAGTCAGGTCCCTGTGTTAGTAATAGAAATAGTGATGTCACTGTTACACTCCCAGACTCTCTCACCTCCCCAGTCAGCAGGTAGACGATCTCCATGGTCAGGTGTAATATTCTCTCAGTCATGTGATGCATGTCCATCTTCAGAGAGACAGATGAGCTACACAGTATACTCTGTACATAGGACACTACACCCTGTTCATAGGACAGAAATTAACAATAACAGAGTTGAAGGCAGATTTCTCACTGGTCCACACCAATTTTATCTAACTACATGACCATTTAGGCTGTCAGTAATGTACGGAGCCACAGATGGACAGAATTTCTCCCCATTCCGGACTCATACAGGCTTCAGATCCCCTCTGGACGGAGACAGACAAATGTCCCATCTGTCGGGCATTGTGAATAAAGTGTTTTGCCCAGCTCATTATTATTACATGTATGTGCTGTTGCCAGGTGGATTGCCCTCACTGCTGCTGTGACTGTTCCTTTGTTCTGTAGGAAATACGTCTGGTTACATCATGCTGGGTGGCATCCGGTCTGGCTGGCTGGAGCCAGATGGCACATGGTGACCACGATGAGGTGAGGGCTGAGGGAGGTCCCAGGTGAGTGATCACCCCAGGAACGTTTTATAGGAGCCCAGTCGCAGAGCAGGATGTTTTTCGGTAGTTGGATGCAACCTGGTCAGTGCCAACATGGAGTCACTGGATTGGACGCAGGGTGGCGAGGTTGGAATATAAGGAAGTCACAGAGGGGGAAGGTTTGGTCACAAGTGCATCAAAGAGCCTCAATGGACTTTGGCCCTGTTTCAGAGCCGCTCTCAAGCGGCCCGATGTTTAAGCACTGCACATGCGCCGCATCTGGCGTGCGCGAGTCCCGCCGAGCGACTGAAGTTCAGTCGCTACGGGGCTTGCAAACAAGACGGGGCGGCTGTCAATGGTGAGTGACAGTTCACCCCGTTTTGTGGGCGAGTGGCTGGACAAACGCAGGCGCTCCCTTTGGACGCCTGGCGTTTGTAGGGAGGTCTTACTGACATCACTACTGATGTCAGTAGTGGACTTCCTGCTCTATTAGAGCAGGAAGTCCACTCGGCCTTGAGGCAGCCTAGACCCTACCATAGGGTCTCGTTGCAAGATCGATGGTCGCGATAGTCTCCTGGACGCTCGCACAAGCTGTGGGTGGTCTCCCACAGCTTTGCGAGCGTCCAGAGAACAAAAAAAAAATGCCCACAATCCCAGCGTGCGGCTCTGAATCAGGTCCTTTGTTCCTCTGTGCACCCAGCAGAAGCAGGGAGACACTGAGCTTAGTCCCCGCCACGTGGGTAGAGGAATGAAGGTGGTGGCTCAGCAGCCCAGGATTGCGCATCACAGTGGCTTAACGAGGACGCTGGCAAGATGCAGGAGTGTATGTACTGCAGTGTGGTGAGTCCCTGGTATGGTCACGTTTTTTCTATCACAGCACCCAAACAAGAACAAGATTCATGCAGAGGTGTCCATCTTCCTATATGTTACATGTCATAGATGTATTCCCAGAGAGCAGGACAGACTATTCCCCCATACACCACTGACCACCCTGCAATAATAACAGCTGGCTCCCTGCAGTAAGAGGGGGATGTACTGGTATAATGTACAGGTTACACAGCACCAGTACATGTGTGACATCCCTGCTGCTCTCATACCACTTACATGAGCCATTAGTTATGCATTGCAATATGGATGTGGGGGAATAACAAGGCACAGACAGATAATAAGGGATAATTATAGATGTATTTACCTTCTGCCAGTCACATTAATGTCTCCTGTCTGCTTCCTCTCACTCACCTCTGACACGGGAAATGTTATATCTAACTTCCGGTTTATGTGTTCCACATAACTTCCTGTCTATGCGTTCCATGGGTGTTCCGACTTGCTCCCTGGTTACAGTACAGGAAAGCAGTGTGTTATGGGAGATGCAGTCCAGGTCTCTGTTAGTTCTATCTGCATTCAATAACAGACGGGCTACAACCCCCAGGATGCACTGCGATTAAAGAAATAATACAGACCTGTCACACAGCGCCCTCTGTATCGGTACTGCAACCTTCCCCCAAACATCATTACTCCGCCATCTAGTGTCCATCTAGAGAACTGCAGCTCTTTTTATTAATATTATTAATAATAGATGATCATCATCATCATTATTATTATTAATCACCAAGTGCTCTGTTCTGATCTGCATCACCTCTCCCTGACAGTAGATAATAATAATAATTACTATTATGCAGAAAGCCACAAATGTATTACTCCAGGGAGGCTGCCATGAGTAATTACACCTCAGTGTTGAGGCTCCTTTGCTGATATCCATTATGGGAACCCACTATGTGCAGACTTTGTAGCGTCACTGCCAAGATGGAGGGTACTGATCCAGCCCCCATGTGGCAAAAAGCTCCAATGCGGGAACCAGAAGAGGGAGTAGCACCCTGAAGGATGGGAATCTGAGGCACAATAAATAATAGGCTGGAGGAGGATGGCGGCAAGACCATGTGAGCGGGAGGCCAGGACTAGGAGGGGTTACAGCTACTGCTGGACTGACTAACATGGGGATTACAGTAAAGGACTGCAAGGAAAAGCCATCATCTTTCTCTTACCTGTATGCTGTACGGCATCAGGCAACGACAGAGGGGATTGGGACCTCCTCCATATATAACACATAGGCAAACACAGGGGGGGGGGGATTGGGGGTCCGGATGCCTGGAAACCCCCCTCCCCAGCCCACACCATGACCACAATGGAAATAGTGATATAATATAATTTTACTAGTGCTACAAATTATTTTTCAGTATTACAAATGAAATAATTAGCACCACATGTGAATCTTTTAACATGTTTCAGCCTGTAATAAATACACCAGTGCACCAACTAGGAGATCTGGAAAACATGTACTGTGCCAATATACATGACATATATGTCCAGGGCAGTGCTAGGTTCTGCTCCCCCAGACTCCCGGAACTGGTCCAGTACTCTGGAATGGTGCCCACATCTGAAATAAAAACATTCAGCTCAGGCAGGATGGCCCTACTGCTGCATTTAATGGCTTACTGTGATCACTGGTCCTGTATATGCTGGAATTATGACACACAATTGTCAGGTTGCGGCCTAAGATCGGCCGTTACGCACCCCAGCGCCGGCTTTCCCTGATCCCTCGAGTGACCAGACGTCAGGTGCGGCGGAGAGTGACTCGCCACGTCGACATCCATGAGCATGAGCTGTGCTGTGATTTAGTTCCTCAAGTGCTGTCATGGATGCAGCCATGACAGTCTGGTCACCTGACTGCCCTTTACCCAATGGTAGCATGGTGGTGGTTAGCTGACGCTGTCCACCAATGATCTGCTACCTCAGGGTATTTAGTCAGCCTCCGGATAGCAGGAAGTTGCCTGTGCAACGCTGTTGCTACCTTGTGTATACAAGCTGTTACCTCGTTCCAGTTTCCCTACGTGACTTCCTCGAGTCTCGAGTGCCTACTCCTTGCGCAACAGTGCGTCCGAACATCTTGCCTGTGTGCGATACAAGTGCCAACTCCTTGCGCAACAGTGCGTCCGAACCCCTTGTTTGTGTGCGATACAAGTGCCAACTCCTTGCGCAACAGTGCGTCCGAACACCTTGTTTGTGTGCGATACAAGTGCCAACTCCTTGTGCAACAGTGCGTCCGAACACCTTGTTTGTGTGCGATACAAGTGCCAGCTCCTTGTGCAACAGTGCGTCTGAACATCTTGCCTGTGTACGATACAAGTGCCAACTCCTTGTGCAACAGTGCGTCCGAACACCTTGTTTGTGTGCGATACAAGTGCCAGCTCCTTGTGCAACAGTGCGTCTGAACATCTTGCCTGTGTACGATACAAGTGCTATTCCTTGGCACAACAGTGCGTCAAAACACTTGCCTACATAACAGTACAAGTACCAATTTCCTGTGCAAAGGTACTTCTTTTAGAAGTATATATCTTGGGCCATTGTTATATTGTCTTTGTTCGCACGGTATCAGACACCTGTCCAAAGGGCCGCGACCTGCCTGCTGGGTGCAGCTTAAACCCATATCCTGTTTGGAGGGGTCCCAGTTGGTTAGACTCCGTACCTTTTGACAGGTCTCGCCAACATTTACTATTTGTGGATGAGGAGATCATATATACAGGCCCCACGCCTCCGACTTCTCTCTCCTCCAGGGACCTCAGCTTCCATCCCTTCAGTAGTTGGTCTTTCTATACAAAACCTGACAACAATACACTTTGTATAACGCATATTAAAGCTGGTAAAGTGCTAAGTATGTCCTCTTCATTGACTGGCCACACTCACTCTAAAATCAGGCATTTGTAAACCCTCTAGAAATCCTGCGTTTGCCACTGTTGGAGAATTCGTAATTTGGACCTTGATTACATGACTAGTGGGGTTGACTAGATGGTGCTTAACACCTTCTGGGGGATAAGACTATCAGATATGGTGAAGGTGTGTGTAAGACTGATCAGGCATTTATTATCTGCTTCACAGTTAGGAATGCGTTACATACTACTCCGTAAATCTTATTACGCTCCAAACCTGAGGTATATGATGGGTACCTCTACTGACTCTTATTGTTTTAAATGTTCTCCTCCTGACACTGATCTCCTACATTGTATGTGGTCATGTGACCAGGTGCAGCGGTTTTGGATGTCTGTAAAAGATTATATTACGAGGGATCTTGGGATAAACTTCACGACCAGTTGTGAACTGGGTCCTCTGGGATATATAGGGGAAGATTTATCATGCCTTGGAGAGTGATAAAGTAGAGAATATGCCCAAAGCAACCAATCAACTTTTAACTATCATTTCAAAGCCTGTGCCAGACAAATGTCTTTCAGAAGCTGATTGGTTGCTTTTGACAACTTCTACACTTTATTTCTCTCCAAGGCTTGGTACATCTCCCCCATATTCTGCTACTTTCCCCCACAGGTTATCGGCTGGTATCAGGCTAATACTACCAAGGCTTGTTGTGGCTGCCACGAATACCAGCCTCTCACAATGGGTCTCTACTGATGTACTGAGTACGGGCCCTATTCATCATCGGGGGCCGATTAAGTAACCACCTTGCAACGGGGAATACTTATCACCGGGGCAATTCATCATTGCTCTGGTGCGGGGACAGCTGTCTGAAAACTCGGTAACTACAGAGATGCAGTTGTCATCTGATTTGTTAGATGCATTGGTCAGCATGGCACAAGATATGGGAGGGCCACCCACTCTTCAGGGAGCCCAGGAGGCCTCCCTGAAGATTCTTGACTTCTACAGCATGGCAAGGGTTTTGTGAACAACTAGACAGGAATGGGAGATATACCAAATAGTTATCTTATGGGGGAATCCTGATTTTAGCTCGGCTCTAATGCTACGTATACGACATGGAAAGCTACTGTAAGGGTATTCTTACTATCTGTGACGTCTTTAATCCAGGACTCAGAGAAAATACTCTCTGCCCAACCTACACTTTTACATGTACCTGCAGGTGCCTCACTTCATCTTTAATTCTACATCTCTACCATTAGCTGACGGCCTGGAATCTCTACTGACTCTCTCACACTGAAATAGGTACAGAATTCATACCCTGACCCCCTCACACCTACTGATGAGCATCTTTGGTCCAGACTGTGGTCTTAGTGGCAATGGGACATTCCCTACCTTACCTGGCCCTGCTGTTGTTCTCAGCTCGGCGGATGAAAGAGCTGGGGGCCGCTAGACATCAGGAGCTTCATTTTCAAATTCTCAACCGGGCTCATGTGTCTCAAATGCAGAGGAAATATATGATAGGGCGGGGGGATCTGATCTCTACACTAAATGTAAAGAGAGGCAACTTTTATCTACAATGTCTGGTTGTGCCCAAGATAGTTACATTTTAAGATCATTAACTATCTTAGCACTATATTTCCACTTCTCTTACTTCTTGATCCTATGGAGCTGCTAATTCCTCATTTTCATGCATGGAAATCCCATTTGCCAGATCGAGCCACCTGGCCATTAATGACTAATATCATCAGTATAGCTCAAAAGGTTATTATGAGTCGGTGGACATCACCATTGTGTCCCCCCACATCACCACCCTCAGTTCAGTTAAAACAGAATTATTAGATCTCCTATACCCATATCCGCTAGTGGAACATGAATATAATGGTGTACGCGAATACCGCAGGAATATTCCAAACTGGATATACGCACTTGCTGCAGTGATGGTGTATACCAGGGACAGACTGGGGCTGCTCAGCAGCCCTGTCAGTCCCCCTAATGACTTACAGTACAAAACATTGCAGGACATGGACAAGGTTTATAAACATTACTGTGTCAGAAGTACTAACACCAAAATAAGTAGTAGGGTGAGAGAACCCAAGGGTTTGGTGCCCTTGTAGGCAGTGGGGAGGAGATGATGGTATGTGAGGGAAGGAAAAGCACATGAGAAAAGAGGACCCTGCTTGTGAGAGCTTACAGGCTAAATACAACACACAATGGCAGACCATATCATAAGTGCCAAACATTGATATACCACCATGGACTTGGCAAGGACATGTAACAGAAGCATAGTGGGGCAAGTTGCTGGTGGGAACTAAATCAGTCCTCAGTTAATCTGCACCCAATGTACAGGCACAAACACAGTTCCTGAAGGGGAGAAGGAGACAAGGAAGCGGAGCACTGGTGACATGGTGCTAGGGAAAGACAAGAGGGAGGCGGGCCCTGCCCATAACAGCTAGTAATGGGTGCAGGGTGTGCAGGGCATACAGGGTTCAGGGAGGCCCACACCGCACACACTACACCCATATAATTGTACTTACCTCTCCGGGAATCCCGCGTCGCCCGGCGTGTAGACAGAAATCACTGGGAAAGTGGTGCGGCGGGCATTTTCCCAGTTATTTGTGCATGCGCAGTAGAGAAGTCCCCAGAAACAAGGTGCGGACACTGTGGTCCCGGAGGCCTGCGCTGTGGTCCCAAAGGCTACTGTGCTCATCACCAGTTTCCTGGGAGTGGCAATGCCAGGGACTGGGTCGACGGATGCAGTTTCCTGGCCTCACTAGCCGGCCAGCCTGGGTATGCCTTAGCTTACTCAGCTGGCTGGTAGCCTGGCGCGGCCCACCATCACAACCGATGGTCGTGATGGTGATGCCAGCCTGCCACCTCGGTGGCAGTGCTGGGATCGCAAATGCAGCAGGGGGTGTCATACAGGTGAAGGGGAGCCAAGAGGGGGGGGGGGGGAGCGGGTACTATTTACCCGGGCCCGGGCTTCCTGAGGGGTCTGGGACCGGCAACCCCCCCTCTCTCACAGCAGCCCAGCACACAGCGTGTACTGAGCTGCAGTGGGAGACTGCTCATGGCAGCAGCTACAGCAGTCTCCTATGCCTGTGGGGGGGGAGCGATCACACTGGCTTTGAGGTGGGCTGTCATCTAGGCAGCACGGTCCGCTTTGTGTCATCCAGGTGGCACGGGCCGCACCTCAGCGTGTCAACCTGGCAGGACGAGCCGTATCACTGCACCTCGAGTACACAAATTAGTGTACTGAAACTTGTGTCAACCCGGCAGCACAAGCCGCACTTCTGCACCTCGTGTACACAAATTAGTGTACTGCCTCTTGCTAAGACCTATCAGCCCTCAAGGCTGCTACAGGGCCCAAGCCGCATCTAATACACAGCCCAGAGACTGCCTCTTGCCAAAGCTTACCAGCCCTCAAGGCTGCTACACGGCTAAAGCCGCATCTTCCTACTCAGCCTAAAGGCTGCATCTCACCCAGACTTGCCAGTCCTCGAAGCTGCAACACCTCACTAGCCCTCAAGGCAAAACGACCGCCACTAGCCAAGTTTTCCAGCCCCTCAAGGCTGTAATTGGACTATCCTATAACGTGCAGTTGTATTATCTCCAGTCTACAAGGGGCACCCCCAACCAATCCCTTTATCAAATCTCCGCTCAACAGTCATAGGCGTCCATTCCCTCCAGGAATCGTTACAGTGTATTGAATTAGTTATGTTTGGAAAGATTTAGGCCCGTATTCAATTGCCGACGAAAAGTCCGAATCCACGAAACAGTATCATGGATTACGTTATTTCACCAGGCGGAAACTTTACGCCGTATTCAATTGCAAACACTTTTCGCGTACGCGAAAAGTCATTGCAATGCAAACGGCGGAAAAGTTTCGCCTATGAATAGCAGGCGGAAAAAAGTGCAGAATTGCGGGTTTGGGTTGCAAACTTCGTGAAACCCCCAGCACCCTTGGGACGGTCCCCCAAAGGTAAACTGTGTCAAAAATCTAGTTTCATTTAGGGGGCGAAAAAGTGCAAAGTTGGGGGACAAGCTTCAAAAATAGCGAAATAGACTTCTGGGGAGACCCCAAGTATGGGGAAGGTGTTTTTTTGATTGCAGGTGCTTGCGGCAGGTTGATTTTTTACGTCTTTTAAAACTTCACTTTAACAACTTTCAAATATGCTAGCACCCATTTTCATGTACCCCAAATTTGCTGGGTGTTATTATTTTCACATAAAAATACTGCCAAATGCTATCCTTCACCACTTGTGCTAATGCGTTAATTGCCACCAATTCACACAACCAAAGTACCCCAAATACTTTCAGAAGGGCTAATCGGGGGCATCTATAGTGATCCCCAATGTTAGTGCATCTTTTGGGGAGTGTCAAGGTGAGTTCCCAATTTTTGACAGGACTTTTCGCCTGTTTAAGTTTCGCCGGGGGCCGTTTTCGCGTCCTTTGGAATTGAAAAGCGGGGGCGCTCACGAAAAGTGAATATGCCAAGAACACACGATGTAAGCAAAAAGTACATTTCGCCGACGGCTGCGAAATTATCGAGGCCAATTGAATACGGGCCTTATTGTGATACCAAATGAACACGTACCATGTGATAAGCCCAAAAAATAGAACTCATTTGTTATTTGTGGTAGGGTGTAGCCATTCTCAAACTACAAATGTCTTAGGAGCTCCAGAATATGTAAAAGTGAAAAATAATAATAATATAGTGTCATACGTTTATTACACAAAAGAAAAAATATATTAAAGCATAGATAAGCTCATCTATAAAACTGGAACCATGTAGCAAGAGGAAAAGAAGGATCCCTGGACAGGAGAATTGCAGCAACGCGTTTTGTCCATATGTTAGCACTTCATCAGGAGCCATACATATACATACATATGCATACACACAGGGGAGAGTGCTGCTGGCTGGGAGTCAGATCACTGTTGCCAGCAGTGATCAGGACACTGAGGGCAGAGTGGAGCCGCAGCTGCCAGGAGATGCAGAGCTGTGCTTGTTCACTGTGGCCACTGTAATCTGGACACTCTGGGGGCAGAGCCACGGCCAGCGCCAGGTGTTTAGTAGTTTGAATTGCCAAATCACTATGGCCACAGTGATTGGGACACTGGGGGTGGAGCCGCAGCTACCTGAAATGGCTGCAGTGCAGGGCCGGGTGGGGGACTGGGAGTGCCAAATGACTGTGGCCAGCAGGGATGAGGGCAAGTTGGAGGTGGAGCCGTAGAGGGACAGGGAGGTCCCTCTGATATAGGTGGCTGCTGGAAGATTAATTTCCAGCAGCCACCCAGTGGGCACTTCTGACTGGTCGTATCAGATGCAACCATGTCAGGTAAAGCCCAGCCTGGCATGGTCACATCTGATGTGTCAATGCCAAGCAAGTGGTTAACTGTAAGCTTAGATAAAGTGCTTGACATTTATGGTTATATAAAAATGACATGTTATTCTTAGGTACAGTAATTCTGCCATCTACTGTCTATTTCATTATATAGTTCTTGGTATATCTTCTTCACTCCATAGGGGACATAGGCAGAGACCATGGGTATAGGCTGGAACAAGAGGAGCCCTTGGCACCAACTAGCTTCCTCCGCTAGACCACCAGGGCACAGGCAATAGGGCGTTTCATTAGAAGCAGCCATTGCCCTGGTGGATCTGGTTTAGCTAGGTGGAGGAAGGCTTTCCCCATCAGCCCCACCCCCGCTCCCTTGGTGCTCTCCCTCACTGCAGAAGCCATGCCAGAGGGATTCTCCTCCCCTCCCAACTGAGATGCTGAGCAGCTATTTTAAACTGTGCCTGCTTTAGTTAGTCTCTGCAGTAAAAGGCTCCTGTCTCCCTGTAGACCTCCTCCTCTGCCTCTGAGGTCAGGTTATACACTAAGGGCCTGGTACAGACCCGTTTGCTAAGCTGCGCTCGCACGCTGCTGGTCGATAGTCGCGATCTGCGCATGCGTATAAGACACAGTGTGTGGTGCACGAACCAGTCACTGCGGTCGGGAAGCGAATGCAGCGAGTACTCAGACACTCCGCTAGTTTGAGTGACAGAATGTGCCATTTTTGGTTGGTGACAGGGAAGGTCGATGGTAACGGGGTGTAGTGGTGCGAACGCAGACGTGTCTGAGTGTCAAAACGCCGTTTCAGGGGCGTGCATAATTAAGACGCATCGTCAGCATACACGTCATATGACTGAAATAAAGACAGCAGTGTTCGCAGTGCTTGCGTTAGGGTATGGTCAACCACAAGTGCTGCATATGGTTCCGATGTCGCCCGATAGTACCGATGGTTTAATACACTTCCTGGAGATGTCGTATGTTAAGAAGGGCAAGTGGGCGTCTTGTGTCAGGCTGGTGGGCGTCTAGTTACAATCCGCGTTCGCACGGCAAATCATAGTGGTCGTGCAAATAATGTTTTGCGAGCGATCGCGGAATTTGAATACTGTGCCTACTGACGGCTGCGAGCAAACGGGTCTGAATCGGGCCCTAAGCTCCTTCCTGCCAAGTGGGGTTCGGATTGTTGGGCATTAACTGCCCATTATTACAGTGCTGAATGTTTTTGTGTGTATGTATTTGTGTATAGGAGTAGTTTTTTTTTTCTCACCTGTTCTCTAATTATTTTTTTTTCTGTCTACCATCATTCTTTCGGATATAGCTTGGAGCGGTTTAGTAAACTCTCGTCTGTAAAGCCCTGCTTACAGTGGTGAGGTCATATTCATTGCACTTCCACTTTTATTGCACACAGCAGTTTACCTGGTGTGTTCGATTGCCTTGGATAGCGGTACCATGTCTCCCAAGGGCAAGGCACTCAGTGATGGAGGTACTTCAGTGTTGCATAGCTACAGGACTTGGACCACTGTAGTTTCTCCTCAGGCTTTGGACTGCGATGGGCTCTGTATCCGGTGTTTCGCAGATCCAAAACCCTCAGGATCAGTCAGCCATGACTTCCACCTGGAACCTGATTAGGCTACCGCTATCACAGGTAAGGTTGCAGTTGGCTAACAAACAGGTGACCTCAGGGTCCAGCAGACCCCAGGTGTACCATCTCATGGTACCTTACAGCATACTCCCTTAGCACCACCATGGATGCAGTACTACTCGCTTTCCAGGAGATGCTGGACAGGGGCCGCAATTCAAACGCCCACCCTCCAGTTGAGATAGTTCTACATCCCGATTCTGATTCGGACTCTGAGGTTTCCTCCTCTCACAAGGACATTATGTCCTGTATTTCATATACCTATAGATGTAGCAGCCCTGTTTACAGTGGTGAAAGCTTCCTCCACATTAAAGATGCCGAGCAGGTCACTAAGGCTAGCGCTCCGGTCTTCTACCTTCAGAAGACTGTTTTGACAGAATTCCCATCTTCTGCGCATCTAGTGGACCTTGTAGCGGAGGCATGGGCCTTCATTCCTCTACCTGCTGTGGACCAGGCAACATTGGAGTCACCTCATCAGGTGGATGCGCACATGGTCTACCTAGTCAAAAACACTACCCCTTCCTTATCCAAATATGGCATCAATTATAGATTCGATGAACATGTTGTAATTTCCCACAAAAGGGACTTAGCAGGCGCTATCACACGTCCATCCCTGCCTTCTGCTAAAGCCATCGGAGGTTGGACAGACATTCTTCAGGAGGACCTCAACACAAGTACCCATAGGAACAAGTTATTGGCATTAGTGGAGCACATCAGAATGCCTCTTATATAGGTGAGACAACAATAGATACTGGTATCCTAGCCTCCAGGGTGTCAACATCCTCGGTAGCTGCTAGGCGAGACCTCTGACTTTGATGCTCTTCCATATTCAGGGCAGCACAGGCGGTGTAATGGTTAGCATTACTATCTCACAACACTGAGGTCGTGGGTACGATTCCCACTACGGCCTTAACTGTGTGGAGTTTGTATATTCTCCCTGTGTTTGCGTGGCTTTCCTCTGGGTACTCTGTTTAAAAGGTATTCTCTGGGGTCCTGATTTGGACAAGATTGTAGCCACAATGACGACCTTCCTCCTTTCGGTAGCAGGCCCTGGGTCGCAAACCCCTTTCTTGGAGTCTCAGGGTTACTCTTTCAAGGGTTTCAAGCCCCGAGCTAAAACAGCCCGGGTCTACCAGTTGTCTTACCACCAGGCCTACTGACAAGCTTGCCACTTGATGAGGCGGGCCTCCACCTGGGGGGTCCCAGCGTGGGAGGATGACTTCTGCTGTTTCGGACACCTGGCTAGCGATCACATTGGATGCCTGAGGGTGAGGTGTTGTCTAACTGTGCTATGCTCTATCCTTTCAGGAGCGGCCTCCAAACCAATTATTTCCACAGGCTTTCCGGTGGATCCAGACAAAGCTGAAACACTGAGGGAGTTTACTCGCTCCATGCTGGCCACCAGAGTAGTTGTTCCAGTTCCCCTGTCTCAGAGAGGCAGGGGCTTTTCTGCCAACCACTTCTTGGTTCAGAAGCCAGTGGTTCTTCCAGCCAATCCTCAACCTGTAAACCCTTAACAGGTTCTTGTGTCTAGACGGAGCAGCAATCAAAAGGACATTGTGACTTCCACGGATGTGGGTTTGAAGGGTCAACCAAATTGGTTGTCTTTAAAGAAAGGTGTTTTTCGTTGCTCTGGCTGCATCAACTGCAGATTTTTAATGACAGGTGACTATTTTGTGGATCCGAGGACCAATAAGTCATATAAAATCAAACATCGTTTATCTTGTGAGAGTAAGTACGTGGTGTACATGATTAAGTGCCCATGTAATCGTATTTATATTGGGAAGACGATCCGCATGCTAAAGGAACGAATGGCACTCCCTCGTTCCTCAATAAAAAAAGCGTTTCTAAAAATTTATGGAAATACCCCACCGGTGGCTAAACACTTTGATGAGAAGGGACATAATCCAATTGCTTTTAAGTTGATGCCTATTGATTATATTCACCATTTAAACGAGGAGGTGATCGGAACAAACGACTTTTACAACGCAAAAGTAAATGGATCTATGATCTTCAGACCGTTTCTCCTATTGGTCTGAATGAGGAACTGAGTTTTACATGTTTTCTCTGATGTGCTGATTTAACACTGAATCAATAATACCTTAGTTGGTGTATCTAGCTAATCCATATATAATCTAGAGGATTGGTGTTTGTTTGTTCGTTTGTCTATGTCTTATGTTCACTGTACTCCTTGGCGCTCATATTTGTTTATATTTAAACTGGTTTTTGGGTTTTGTGCATATCGCTAAACCAATGGGCTATGGAACGCATGGATGACGTGTGCGTTCCATTGTCGGAGTTTGCTCCGTGTTTGGAGTGCACACGTGGTCTTTGTGAGACGCATAAGTCACTGATGTTAGAACGCCGCATCCGGCTTCACTTAGAGGTGAGCCGGAGCGGGCGGACAGCGCGTGTTATTTGGCGCTGTCTTAGGGTTTGATTGTTTGCTGGTGAGTGCCTCTTGGGGATTGGATATCGGTGATTGTGGGAGGGGTGACAGGTGACCGAATAGGTATTTTAATCCGATGGGATTCAGTATGTTTGCGCTGCCCCTGGAAGAAGGAAGAAACGGCTGTCGGGCGTGTAGCCGCCGGTCCTCTGCCACAGACTCTCTCATGATGAATTGATAAGTACTCTGTCTCTATTTTTTGCACTAAGGCACTTTAAGATTGTGGATCTGTTGCCAATTTTACATGGTGATATGGACCATTAAATATTGAGTGCGGACTGTCTCTTTTTGGACTTTTGATTTATGCTAAACACAGTTAGTCCAGCACCAGTATTTTTACATCTATGTATGAGTGTGCAGATTTGTGACATTTTGATATATATATATATATATATACACATACATACATACATACATACACACACACACACACACACACACACGGTATGTCTATTTAATAAATAGACTGATTAAATAACTCATCTTTATTTATTGGTATTACAAATTTAATGTTTGTCCCCTTCAATATACTCCATATTTGCACTAATACATCGCTGTAGTCTTGTTTTCCACTGGTGGAAGGCATGGAGCAAATCAATTTCTGTTAGTTGTTTCGACATATCTGCCGTTTTCTTCTTTACAGCATCAACTGCCTCAAAATGTGTCACTTTAAGCACTGATTTAGCTTTTGGCAAAAGAAAAGTCACAAGGTGCTAAATCGGGTGATTATGGAGGATGTTCATGTGTAGTAATGTGATTGTCGGTCAAAAACTGCTTCACAGAAAGTGCATTGTATGCAGGCACATTGTCCTGGTGAAGATTAAACCATTTTTCCACAGTTGCGGCCGTTTCTTTCTGAATCTCTCACAGCTTTTTCAAAACTTCCTTATAATAATGCTATAGTAATGGTTACCTGTTGTGCCTTCTGGAACCCATTCTTGCTAAATTATACCCTTGATATCGAAAAAAAACAATGAGCATTGCTTTGAATTTTGACTTGCTTTGACAAGCTTTTTTCATTCTTGGTGATGACGGTGTTTTCCAGTGCATTGTCTGTCTTTTGGTGTCAGGATCGTACTGGAAGATCCAGGTCTCATCACAAGTGATTACATTATGAAACAGGTTTGGATCTGCTTTAAGTTGATGCAGAATGTCAACACAACATTCCTTACAACGTTCTTTTTGCTCTGGTGTGAGAACGTGTTTTTCAACTTTTAAACTTAGCATTTTTTCGGCACTCTACAGAATACACAACCAAATTAAATGACGAATCACAATCAACTGAACGTCATAGAGTGTTGCTGCTTGTCATGCAGGTTCAGACAAGTTCAAGGTTACTACGTATGCAGTTAGAACCGGTTAAAGACCAACACTGGATGGTTGCAAACCCCTGGAGCATGTTATTCCGATTGAGGAGGGAAAATTACATATTGGTGCTCTTAGCACAAATTGCTAACTATATGTTAGTTATAAAAGTTTTACTGGACACAATACGTTGGATTTTCAACAAAGGGTATATAGCCAATTTGTGCTATGCCAAATAAGACTCTTTTTACTTTTGTTTCCGAATTACTCCATTGAGAGACATTAAACTGTTTATTAATAATCCATTTTTTCCTCTTGTACTTTTTCAATTTTATATATAATTTTTTTTTTTTTACATCATCACCCCCCATCTTTTTCATATAAGCTTATATGTGTGACCGATTTTATGATATTAGGGGATTATGATTTTATCCCATAATTATGTTATGCATTTATAATTAAACAATGTTTATACAATTACCATTGGCTTGATTGAATTGTTTTTTCATTACCACAGTGTATATATGAGAATCGTTGTTCATAACTTGTGTGCGCTCCCTGCCTCTTTCTTCTGTTTTTCCATAGAACCGGTTCTGACTGCTTTGTTTACTAGGTGGAACCACAGTCTCGTTATTTTATAGACATACTTCCTATACATATATGTATATCACCATTTACCATGCAGTATTATCATTAAGTGCTAGTTTAATATATACGTTATTATAGCTCACTATATTACTGTTGTGCTTGGTGAATGCGCTTTAAGATTCTTATAAGGCTGCCATTATTAAAATGTATTTATATGATGAACACTAAAGAGCTGCCTTTGAGTGTGGAATAGGAATTATGCAAACTCCTAACACCTGATACCATTAAAGAGGAGAGAATAGAGATCATCAGCCCTCTATTTGGATGCACCTGCTTCTTGAAAAAGCTGTGATAATACGGAGAAACGCGTTGAAGGTACAGGTGCTGGCTTTGCTACACTGTGCTCTAGTCACTCTCACTACCCTGGATTGAAACCACGTGAACCAGGTTCCCCAGGCCTGCCACACTCATTCCGCGACTGCACGCCCGCTGGAGCACTAATACTGTGTGCCCGTTTCAACCACACTTAATCGTCCTGTGCGTGAGGTTCTACTATAGCGTGAGCACCTGTCAGAGTTGCTGCCCGCCTCAAACAATACGGGTTTGTTGCCCGAGGATATAGACTGCTATCACAGGGGCATGGCCCTTTGAGCAACCACTGGATGCGAGTTACTGTCTCCCTAGTGAGATGACACGGCACAGCAAGTCGCCATAACAAGCTCCCGCTTGCCGTTGGTTTCACGCTCCTAACCTGGGTCTCAAGGATAGTGAGAATAAGTGAGGACATTGGATACCCTTTTATCTATATAATTACTTCTGACAGTCGTGATATTACCATCTCAACATTTAATTTACGGAGTCCAGAGGCTTAATTGATTATGTTAGCACAATACGCCTTTAAGTGTGTCCAGCACTTAAAGAAAAATTAAGAAAAGGTAGATGTACATCTGTGTGCTCCTGGATTGATACTACCTAGATTGCTACTCTGTTTATTTTGTGCTCTCTTACAAAGTATCAGTACAATTATTGCTAAACAATGTAACCCTTTTATATTATATGGAGGATTTGATTGTGTTTTATCATGTTTTTCATTTTTAATTGATATGTGCATTATTGTCTATTTTTATTTTAAATTTGTGGATTATTCAATATATCTATTAAATTATTTTTAACACCATTTGGAATCATGCACTTCTAGTATTTTTGAGCGCCACTGAGTACTACACAATTTTTTGTATCAGTTTTCCTATTGGTGGAGATAGGCATTCTCCACGTGTTAGTGCTGGTTGGCTGCTAGCGATACTTGATTTAGTCAAATCCAGGTGCCTCAGTAAGCGAGGGGTAATCTGTGTATCTTTGTCTCCACCTTCGAAATGGCAGACTATGCCCAGTTTCCCTCCTGGCCTCTTCAGATGGAGGTCCGGTCCAGGTAGAACAGGTCCTACCAGCAGCTCATGACACAGGTAATCCAACAATCATCCTCTCCCGGGAAGTTCAGCTTTCCCTCTTGTGGTCCAGATATCCCGCTAGGACAAGGGCCCCTCCCTCTGTGGGATTCCGCACAGAGTCCTCCTCACCACCAACGCAATTTATTGCAGATGGAGGGCAGTAACCTGTCAACAACCTTCCAGGGTTGGTAAACGACTTCCAAGAGCTGGCTACCATTCACCATTATGGAACTCCAAGCGATCTTCAGAGCTCTATGACTTGGCCACTCTTCCAACATAGTCTGGTCCAGGTACAATGCAACAAAGTGACTGCCGTTGCTTACATAAACCATTAGCGTGGAAGTCGCGGTGCCAATTTCAATCATACTTATAAAAGCAAGAGAGTGGGGTGCCCACTTATCAGCTAGCCCTACCCCCACACACACCCGCTTTCCTTCATACTTACAGTAGTAAGAGCGTGGGATGCCCACTTTTTTCCTGTTTATATACTCTTAAGAAAAACAAAAGCCAAATTGGTTGGTAATTATATATTTATTTATGCAGTGACAATATAACTGCAGGTAATGCTCATATATGCATTGTATGGTTATTTCATCACCCTACCTCATTGTGTACAAACCACCGTACACAATATGGTGCGCATACCAGCGTAAATGGGGGCGTTTCCACAAAAACACTGCATGACATGACAAACTTTTGTTTTTAGCTTTCCGAATAACCGCTGTGAGAGAATAAGTCAGAGATTACAGACTAATCAGGGGAACCATTTCACATCTTCAGTTACAGCATGACCAAATATGGTTTATTATAATATGTTAGGACCTAATCTAAATGACAAACAACTGATTATGCAATATTTAATATATTGCTAAGATCCCTTTCCACGTCTATCATCTCACTGGAATGGTTTGTCACCTGTGTGAGCTCTCTGATGTTTAACAAGATCTGAATTCAGTGTACAACATTTCCCACACACAGAGCATATAAACGGCTTCTCACACGTGTGAGTTCTCCGATGTCTGGCAAGAGTCGATTTCTCTGTAAAACATTTCCCACACTCAGAGCATGGAAACGGCCTCTCACCTGTGTGAGTTCTCTGATGTTTAACAAGATCTGATTTCTGTGAAAAACATTTTCCACACTCAAAACATGGAAATGGTTTCTCACCTGTGTGACTTCTTTGATGTGTAACAAGAATTGATTTATATGTAAAACATTTCCCACAGTCAGAGCATGGAAATGGCTTCTCTCCTGTGTGACATCTCTGATGTGTAACAAGAGTTGATTTATATGTAAAACATTTTCCACAGTCAGCGCATGTAAATGGCTTCTCACCCGTGTGAGTTCTCTGATGTGTAACAAGATCGGATGACTGTATATAACATTTTCCACATACACTGCATGAAAATGGCCTCTCACCTGTGTGATTTTTCAGATGTCTAACAAGATGCGATTTAAGAGTAAAGCATTTCCCACACTCAGAGCATGAAAATGGCTTCTCACCCGTATGAATTCTCTGGTGATTCACAAGCTTTGATTTAAGTCTAAAACATTTCCCACACTTCAAGCATATAAATGGCTTCTCTCCCGTGTGGATTCTCTGGTGCTGAATAAGAGTGGATTTAAGTGTATAACATTTCCCGCACTCGCAGCATGAAAACGGCCTCTCACCTGTGTGACTTCTCTGATGTGTAACAAGAGTTGATTTAAGAGCAAAACATTTCCCACACTCAGAGCATGTAAATGGTTTTTCTCCACTGTGAGTTCTTTGGTGTACAATGAGCTGCGATGGGCATGGAAAACATTTTCCACACTCAGAACACGGAAACATCTTCTCCCCAGTGTGACGTCTCTGATGTCTGACAAAGAGAGACTGATGTCTAAAGCATTTACCACATTCAGGACAGGGAAAGACATTATCCCCTGTATGAGCTGTACCCTGTGTGACATTATTACAGTTATCTGGAGAACCTTCCTCATGATTAGAGGGGTCAGATGATCTATGTGCACTGTGATGTGCTGGATATACATTTAGGGTAACCAGATTTTCTCCTGGAGATTGTCCTGTGATGTCATCTTCTATTATAGAATCTGGATATAAAAGGAGATGTTCCTCCGAGGTATTCCTACTTTTGTGTCCGTCTGCTGGAAAGAAAGAAAACGTATGGAAATAGACATTATTCTTCTTATATTGGGTGTAGGTTATAATGCCCTAAACCAGGGGTCTTCAAACTTGGCCCTCCAGATGCTGTGGAACTACACATCCCAGCATGCACTGCACATAGTTTTAGCATGCTGTTATATCAAAAAGGTGGCAGTGCATGCTGGGATGTGTAGTTCCACAGCAGCTGGAGGGCCAAGTTTGAAGACCCCTGCCCTAAACTGTCCCTATGGTAAGAGAGATTGTGATGTCCAGTTGTTACAAATATAAAATACTAAACACTATTACTACTAAAAATGTTGGACAACTCCGGCCAAAGTACAGGCCTTGTTGTGTTACAATTCCAACATTCAGCCAGAATCATAGGACAGAAAGCCCCAGTAGCCGGTGACATTGTAGCACTAAAGTAGCCAACTACAGATACTCTCCACATAGCACACACACACACACACACTATGCAACCTCAGAAGTAGAGCAGACACCGGCTAAATTTGGGCAACATCATGGGTCTACACTACACAGAGCTAACCGGGCGCCACACTGGTAACAAAATAAAGCTGCCTGTGTCTCATGGAACGCAAGTACACAGTAGAGAACAGCAGAAAAGGAAAAGAGCTAGCCTGATTGATGACGGCACAGGACGGAGAAGCAGGACTCAGATATACAACAGCAAAAAGGGAAGGAAGGACCAAGAAGGACACACAAACAGATCAGTGGATGAGTAACAAAAGGACAGAGCATCCAAGGACAGGAAAGATGGGCTGAGTTGTGATTGTATCCTGCGATTGGGTATGAGATCCTAAGGAGGGGACTCACCTGGAACTTTCCTTTAGCATTACAGTGTTAGTGTACAAGCTTATTGAGCGTTATATGTTGTCATTATATCAGAGGATACTATTGTCACTTCCCACAGGTTGTGACAGGACCACTGAGATGTTGTGACGAGATCCCTGAGAGGAGACTGAAGCCCCCTGAAACTGTGATGCATGAGAAACAGCAGAGTGTGGAGATGGGATTTAATCAATAATGAGCACCACACTTACAAATATTATTACTTTTAGTGTACAGGCAGGAATCTAGGTAATGTCACAGCAGATGATATCCCATGGATCAGTGATTGAATCATTATGGTGATATCTCTATGATCTCTGGTCTGTATAAGATACACCAGAGAGAGTGTGGGGAGGAGACTGGTTAGATCTCTGGGCTGGTAACACACAGTGATATGATGTGAGGGGGAGAGCAGGAGTATAATAGGGGCTGATGGCTCCTGATGTATGAGATACACCAGAGAGAGTATGGGGAGGAGACTGGTCAGATATCTGGGCTGGTAACACACAGTGACATGATGCGAGGGGAGAGCAGGAGTATAATAGGGGCTGATGGATCTTGACTCCCACACTGGGCATATGTTTGTCCTAATTATTCTGTACTGACAGAGGAGGGTGTAAGATATTGCTGTAGTGACTGAACAAGGAATATATGCGACTCTGCTCTGTACTTAGTGATTAAATAAAAACATAATCAGGTATTTTTGTTAGATTTCTTTTAGCAATAGGTCAAATTAAAAACAAAAGAAAATTACAAATATAATGATAAAATGAGAGATATGGTAAGAACTTACCTTTGTTATCTCTCTTTCTTCGAAGTCCATAGGGTCCACAGGGAGACCTTGGGGTGTAGGTGATGGCTTGGACATCCGGGCACCACATAGTTAATTTTTCTCTCCCAGGATGCTCCGGGCCACTCTCCCTATACCCTGACCCCGAGGCACCTTAGTTCGTAATAAGCCAAAGGCCGAAGGAGGATAAAAGAGAGAAGGAAGTCTGGAACACACAGGAATCACATGCTCACATAGAAGGAGATGGAAAAACCGGTGACCAGAGCAAAGCCCATCTGAAGCTAGGAGCGTCCAGTGGGTGCCCTGTGGACCCTATGGACTTCGTAGAAAGAGAGATAACAAAAGGTAAGTTCTTACCATATCTCTCATTTTCTTCTTCAGGGTCCATAGGCTCCACAGGGAGACCTTGGGGATGTCCCAAAGCAGTCCTTTAAGGGTGGGGACACTCCTGAGCTGACAGGAGAATCCTGCGCCCAAATGAAGCATCCTGAGAGACATAAAAACTTAAAAGTCCGGACAGAAGACCACGTGGCCGCTGAACAGCCGAGGTGATACGGCAAGCTGCCCATGAGGGACCCACAGACTGAGTAGAATGAGCAGTAACAGAAGGCGGAACAGGAAGGCCCTCTTGAGTGTAAGCCTCAGATATCGTCATACGAATCCACCTAGCCAATGTCCGTTTATTGGCTGGCTATCCCTTCTTGTGAAAACCGTAGAGGTCAAACAAGAAGTTCGATTTCCGAAGGGAACTGGAACGGTCCACATAAATCCTGAGAGCACGTATAACATCCATTGAGGCCTCACCTGCTGAGAGGTCTGGGTATTGAAAGGCCGGAACAATAAATTTTCTCATTAATCTGGAAAGTAGAGACCACCTTAGGAAGGAACCCAGGGAGAGTTCGAAGAACCGCCATGTCCTGGTGAAAGATCAGAAATAGGGAGCGACAGGAGAGCGCCCCTAAGTCTGACACCCTTCTGGCCGAAGCTATGGCCAGAAGAAAAACACAGTCTTAGCTGTCAACCATTTGAGATCCACTGAAGCCAGCGGTTCAAAGGGAGGGCTCTGGAGAGCCTTAAGGATAACAGCCAAATCCTAAAGGAGCCACAGGAAGGACAAAGGGAGGCTGAATCCAAAGGACACCTTGTAGGAAAGTACTAATATCCGGTAGATGAGCAATCCTACGTTGAAACCAAACCGATAGCCTCACTGAAGGTGCATGTTTCGTCTTTAAGTGGAGACCAAGATCCAAACCCGTTTGAAGGAAAGCCAAAATCCTAGGTATCCTAAATACCAGAGGGTCATAACCTCTGGGACGACACCACTGAAAATAGGTATGCCACACTCTGATATATTCGAGCAGAGGCTGGTATACGTGCTCTAAGCATGGTACTGACCACAGAGCTGAAGAAACCTTTGGACCTTAAGAGGGAAGTCTCAAGAGCCACGCTATCAAAGACAGACGACCTAGGTCCGGGTAAAGGCAAGGATCTTGAGACAACAGGTCCGGACGTTGAGGCAACAGCAACGGAGTATCAATGAAGAGACTCTGAATATCTGAGTACCAATGCCGTCTGGGCCACGCTGGAGCCACCAGCAGGACCATTCCTCCCTCTTTGAACTTCCGAATGACCCGAGGAAGAAGGGAGGCTGGAGGGATCAGGTACACAAACTGGAAGGTCCGCTTGCTGACAGAGTGTCGACCAGAAGTGCCCTGGCATCAGTTGTCCTGGACCTGTATCTTGGCAGCTTGTGATTGAGTCTGGAGGCCATGAGGTCCACTTCTGGAAGGCCTCACTTGTCCACTAGTAGTTGAAACACCTCTTGGTGAAGAGACCATTCCTCTGGATGCACGTCATGACGGCTGAGGAAGTCCGCTTCCCAATTGAGAACTCCCGGAATGAACACTGCCTATATGGCTAGGAGATGGCCTTCCGCCCATGTCAGAATGCGTGACACCTCTGTCATTGCCGCCTGATGAGTTCCTCCTTGAAGGTTGATGTAAGCCACAGTCGTGGCGTTGTCTGACTGAATCTGCACGGGTTTCCCGTGAAGTATGAGTCTGGCTAGCTGGAGGGCCCTGAAGATCGCTCGAAGCTCCAATAGGTTGATTGGCAGGGCAGATTCCTCTGGCCAACGACCCTGAAAAGAGTGTGGACCTGTCACTGCGCCCCAACCCCTGAGACTGGCATCCATCGTCAGAATTATACAGTCTGAAATCCAAAAGGGGCGCACTTTGGTGAGGTGATCTGTCTTCAACCACCAGGATAGGGATAGACATACTTCCGGAGATAGCACCATTGTCTGTGCTTTTATCCGATGGGGTAACCCGTTCCACCTGGAGAGGGATCAGTTTCAGCTAGAGCAGCAAGTAAGAAAAAACATAAGGCTATTTGTTGGGGCACAACCAATAGCCTTACGTTTTTTCTTACTTGCTGCTCTATCTGAATTTAGGCTGTGGGAGCACCTCCAACACTATTTAATGTGGGATATTCAGTTATGCAAAATGGTTGGTCAATAATAATTAATACTTAGTTGATTTTGGCTCTGTGCGGAATCCTCCTTGCCTTCTTGAGGGATCAGTTTCTGCAGAGGCCTGGAATGGAACTGGGCATACTCCACCATGTCGAATGTCGACACCATGGATCCCAGAACCTGCATCGCTGAGTGGATTGACACCCGGCGACTGTGGAGGCATCTGCGTACTCGCGTCTGCAAATTGGAGATCTTTTCTGTTGTCAGAAAAATCCTCTGCTGCTGGAAATCCAAAAGTGCTCCCAGATGGAGCATCCTTTGTGGTGGAATCAGTGATGACTTCTTCCATTTGATTAACCACCCATGAGTCTGTAGAACAGAAATTGTAAGCTGCAGATGTTGGTGGAGTACTTCTGGAGACCCTGGTAACAACAGGAGGTCATCCAGGTATGGTAGCAGTCAGACACCCTGTCCCCGCCATGATAGCCATAACCTTGGTAAACACCCGAGGTGCAGTATATAGGCCAAAAGGCAGAGCCCGAAACTGGAAATGCTGTGGTTGTATAGCAAATCGGAGATAACTCTTGTGAGAGGGTGTAATTGGTACATGCAGGTATGCATCCTGAATATCCAGTGATACCATAAAATCCCCAGGTTCCATAGCCAGTATGATGGAGCGTAGGGTTTCCATCCTGGACCGAGGTACCCGGAGGAACTTGTTCAGGGACTTGAGATTGAGGATAAGCCGATGAGAGCTGTTCGGCTTCTGAACCAGAAATAGAGTGGAGTAATAACCCATCCCTCGTTGAGGCAACGGGACGGGCACTATGACTCCTGCTTGGAGCAAGGATTGTATGGCTTTCTGGATCCGTAAGGCCTTTTCCTTGTCTGAAGGAGGGCCTGTGCAGAAAAACTGGTGGGGAGGTCTTCTGCGAAATGAAAGGGCGTACCCTTGAGAGACCACTTCTCTTACCCAAGTCTCCGTGGTGGTTTGACACCAGTACTGGGTGAATTGAAGAAGTCGGCCACCCACCCTGGGATCCCCCAGGGGGAGGCCCGCCCCGTCAGGCTGAGGGCTTACCCTCAGACTTGGAAGCCGGACGTCGAGCGCTCCATGCCTGTTTCCTGGGTCTGATAGCCTTTTTGTTGACTGTCTAGGCTTTCCTTGGGGCTGATGGGACCGAAAGGATGACGCCCGAGCCCCTAAAGGCAGACACGCAGACTTTGCCGCTGCCAATGTGTCAACAATATTGTCTAAATCAGGCCAAAACAAGATTTTTCCATTATAAGGAAGAGCTTCCAAACCCTTCTTAGAATCAGCTTCCGCTCTCCAGGAGCGCAGCCACAAGGAACAGCGAGCTGACACCGCAGCAGGCGAAATCCGGGAAGTCAAGAGGCTGACATCCAAAGCAGCCTCATTAATATATGAAGCTGCATCACGGAGGTTACCTACAAGAGTTACCTGATCTCCAGGAACATCCGTAGAAAGGGATTCCTCCAGGGAGTCTGCCAAAAATTCCATGGCCCTGGCCACCCATGAGATTGCCATGGCCGGCCTAGCGGGTGCTCATGAAAGAGTACACATAGATTTCAGGCAAACCTCTACCTTCCTATCCATAGCATAATTTAGGGAAGATATGGACAAAATAGGCAGAATAGCACTTTTGATTAAGCGTGTAACATGAGAATCCACCGCAGGGGGTGTCTCCCATTTGGAACAGTGTTCCTCAGGAAAGGGGTAACAGAAGGCCAGTCGTCTTTGAGGCTGGTATCTCTTTCCAGGTGAACGCCAAGCTACCTCCATATGATCCACTAGCTGATCGGATAAAGGAAACTCCGCAGAAGAAACCTTTATATCCTTGAATAAAGCATTATTGAACCGAGGAGCTGGTGGTTCGTCCTCCTCTATAAATAAGGCTACACGCACCAACCTAATTAGAGCTTGAATACTGATCTTTGACCTAAACTCCACTTCCTAAGAGAATTCTGAGTCAGAGACATCAACAATTTCTCCATCATCAGTGTCATAGTCATATAACGTGGAAGGGGACTATGTCATACGACGTTTAGCAGGTCTAGAGGAATTATTACCCTGCAACATAGCCTGTAGGGCAGTTGAGGTGGCCGCCAGGTTCTGAGCTGTGGTAGACAGAGCATCCATCCACGGTGGAGGTACAGATGATGCCTGCACTGTAGCAACCTGTTGAGGCAGTCCCTGTGAGGGAAAAACCGACTGCTGTGGGAAACCCATAGGGGAAAAGCAGTGGGTACCGCCCAACGTCCTGCCATGGACGTGAGTGCCAGAGCAAATGAACCCAAGGGGGTTCTTGCAGCGGCACTGACAACAGAGGGGCCTGGAGGACTATAACACTTGACACATAATCCATGGGGCATATTCAATGGGGCATATTCAATTGGGAGCGAGGTAAAATACCTCGTGCCCCAAATACCGGGGGTATGCACGCTCCCGAAACCCATGGCATCCAATGTAAAAAAAAAAAAAGTGGTTGCAGGGTTCTCAGAGCTGAAAACCCTGCACTGCGTAATTAAGAGAAAAAATAAAAATCTGCACTTACCTGGCTGGGGGTCTCCGCGGCTCCCAGTGGCCTCCCAACGCTGGATGAAGACAGTAAGTAATTAAGGACTAATTAAGCTAATTGGAAACTTCCAATTGCTTAATTAGTCCTAAGGGGGGGGTGATTTTTCCTTAAATTAATGATTTTTGTAAAAAAAAGGTGCGTGAAAAAAAAAAACTTCCCGGACCTCAAACAAAAAAAAAAAACTTGCATCAAATTGAATAGCAAAAATCCCGCACCTGCAGGAAATAAATCGCAGGTGCGGGATCTTTGCAAATCTCGCACCCAATTGAATATGCCCCCATGTCTCCCTCGCCCAAACCTGCAGCACAACTCTTACATGACAGCAGAGTGGGCGAAGTAGTAAGCATATCATCCTGATTGTCAGACATAATGGCTGTAAAAGTACTTGGTATGTGACCAACCACACAAATATATTTCTTATAAATGTGAGGTAATATAACTACCCTGACAACACCTAGTACTGTAAGGGCAGGAGAAATGAGGAAAGGTATAGTAATATACTTGACAGTAACGAAAAAAAGAGATACAGACAGCGCTAGCACAAGTCACATACAATTCAAAAAACACCTGCACACTGGCACTATAGATCAACTACACAGACTCAGTGTCTGGTAGGATATAGAGCTACATACGCTGACCATGAGGAGAGGTATGTAGGGGGACCGGGCTCCGCGACGTCCTGAAAGAGCTGCGACAAGCCAGATAGAGAAAATGGCCGCCAGAGACCTCAGAGTGGGCGTGCCCATGGGAGGAGTATTGCTGCAGACAAGCCAGACCTACGTGGAAGGCGCACTGAGCTAAGGGGAGGAGCCGCTATAAACAGGGAAAGCCGCCTCCCCTGGCTGGCACGTAACCCTTGGGACGCTGGTTCCTGCGCAGCATAAGGTCCCTGGTGGTCTAGTGGAAGTGCAGGGGTACTGGTGGCCTGGCTCCACTTGCCGTCATCCCCTGTCTGTCCCCTGAGACCCGGGGGAAAGGATTCCCCCGCCTTCCTGCTCCCCGTAGATCCGGCTGCAGTCAGGGAGCCCCGCGAGGTGTGGCTAGCACAGACCTCGGGTCCCACCGCCATCCCCAGATCAGTACTGGGGCCACGGCCCGGCGGGGTGACGGAGCGGCAGTGCGGACGTCCGATGGACAGTCCGGCGCTGCCTGCTCTAAGTTATTTCTTCTGGGGCTGTAAAATAGCCCCCACTGCGTTACAGTGACCCAACTCCGGCTGGGCACCAAACGAAACTGAGGTGTCTCTGGCTCGGGGGTGGAGTATAGGAAGAGTGGCCTGGAGCATCCTGGGAGAGAAAAATTAACTGCGTGGTGCCCGGATATCCATGCCATCACCTACGCCCCAAGGTCTCCCTGTGGAGCCTATGGACCCTGAAGAAGAAATACGAGCATTATGCCACAACAAAATAAGAAAAATCGACATATTAGTAGATTCATTCATGTTCTAACAGTGAATCCAATACTTAATTTGCAAAGTAAAATGCAGGACATTTTGAAAAAACAATTACACAAAATTAACAAATACAATACCAATTCTGTGAAAGAAGTGCATATTGGCCGGCAGAGGCACAAAAATAAATACAAAAAAAACAAAACAAAAAAAACCTCTAAATTATTAACGGTCTGGAAGGACACAAGGACCAGACTTGATCAAATTTACCTGGACAGTTTCGCCTCTGATACATTCATCATTCATGAGAGATGTCAGGTTAACTAGCGCCATCCATGATGGGAAGGTAGGAGGATCAGAGGCCATCCACTTACGGCCAATACACACCCAAGCTAATGTTAGAAGGTTATTAACATATAATCAAAGAGGGATAGAAAGAGCCTCATCCAAATCCAGACCAAATACACAGATACGTGGGTTCAATAAAAGAACATGGATACCAGAGTTCCGCACGCAATTAACCACTCTAGTCCAAAACAGAGCTACTCGAAGACAGGACCAAGGGAGATGCCAGAAACCAGCAGGAGGAGCAGTACACTTAGGGTAGATATCCACAGTAGAGCCACCAAATTTAACAAGCATAAGTGGAGTCCAACAGAATATGTACTATTGTATCTGCTGAATCTGGCATAAACAGTGGCATCCCGAGGAGAACCTACAAGAACCTTCCAAACATCAGACAAAGTTCCCAGATTGTGATCCCAGTGAGATCTAAGATTAGTCAATCCCTCTGCACTTCTAGGGGATAAAAGTGAGGAACAGGATATGGAGACAGATCTTCTAGAAGGTAAATTAAGAACCAGCAAATGAACTGGAGCCTCAGAAAACCCAGGAACCACCCCCCTCCATTATGCACAGAAAGCATGTCGAAGTTGAAGGTATCTATAAAAGAAATGGGTTGGGACACCATATGTATAGACAAATACGCAAATGAATGAAGAACCCCATCCTGATATAACTGACCAATAGCAACCACCCCATACGACCGCTAAGCCGAGCTGCCCGTCAGCCCCTGAAGTTCTGAGAAGGCTAAGTTACCCCAAAGCAGAGAACAGGAATCAATCACAGCTTCCCCCAATTTTTTCCCCCCCGCAAGCCACGTTTTTTGACTCCCGCTTTTGTTAGGAGAGCCAAGGGTCAGTTGGGTATCGATGCAATAGAGATACAGAACAGGCACTGCTAGGCCACTCTCCACTACAGGCCGACAAAGAGAGTCTTATAAGCTATACGTAGTCTTTTATTTCCCCAGACAAAAGGAGGAAATGTCACTAGTTGAGTCTCTCATATCCAAAATGCTTGGGACCAAGGGTATTTTGGATATCGGAATATTCCGTAGTTTGGAATAATTGCATACCATATTGAAATGTTTTAGGAATAGGGCCCAAATCTAAACACAGAATGCATTTATGAATCATATACACCTTATACACACAGCCTGAAGGTAATTTTGTACTATATTTTCAATAAATTTGTGGCTCAAACAAAGTTTGTGTATATACATGAAATTCATTTATGTTTCATGTACACCTTATACACAGGTCATTTTATACTTTATTTTTAATAATTGTGTGCCTTAATAAAGTTTGTGTACATTGAACCATCAAAAGTTTCACTATCTCAGGCTAAAAATATTCCGTATTTCGGAATATTCCGTATTTCGGAATATTTGGATATGGGAGACTCAACCTGTAAAATTATATATATATTAGTTGAATAATCATCTTTATAAAATTACATGGCCAGTGACTAAAAGAGGGAGTTTCCGCCAAATATGAGATTTAGTCTTTAAATAATCAATTTGGGGGTGGATAAGGTTTAAACAAACAAGGTCAGCTGGAGAATGTGAAATCTGTGAACCAGTAGATACTTAAATTGGGTACACCATTGTACTTAGTGATTATTACTCACCTGTGCTGATATCTGTAGGGATTTCCTCCTCCTTACACTGATGATCCCCCATCACATACGTCTCCTCTTCCTCTTTTATATCTTCTAGTTTAACAATAATTAGGTCTTTCCCCTAGAATAGTAAATATCACAATGTAATGAATCCTGAGTTACAGAACAGAGACCATACAGAATATCAGTGTATAATAATATCAGAACCACACAGCTGCTGTACAGATGATACATTGCGGAGTCCCTCTGGTATCTGGGGGTTATGGGTTAAGTAACAAGCATTACACATGGTAATGACCATACTGCACTGAGGAACTGACAGGATAGAGCCGGACTGAGATGGGTATAAATGTGCAATTCATTGTTTTAGTGATTTAGAGGCAATAAGAGAATGGAATACATATACAGAGGCAGAACTGTGTGACGTGACCTTAGAGTAGCAGATAATATACAGTAGAGATCAGCAGGCAGTGTAGTCACTGGGGGCGGGGTCAGCAGGCAGTGTAGTCACCGGGGGGGGCGGGGTCAGCAGTCAGGGTTGTCACCGGGGGGGCGAGGTCAGCAGGCAGTGTAGTCACCGGGGGGGCGAGGTCAGCAGGCAGTGTAGTCACCAGGGGTGGGGTCAGTAGAACACTTGGTTATATTATATAAGGAGAGGCAGTGATCGCAGTGAGTGACAAAATTTGTGGGTCCCAGGGACCCACCACTTCAAAAAAATGGGGTCCTACCTGACCATTTCTGGGTCCCATCATAATTTATGCTTTAGAGCTCCCCATATGCCTCAGACCTCCCCACATGCCCCTAAAATGCAGATCTGATACCCCCAACAGCATCAGATATCCCCACAAGCCTCTTAAATGCATGTTTTAATGCCTCCATGATCTTTCAGGTAATATGACTTGTCTGTTCACAAAACCCATAGTGAATAATATGAGATATGGTAAGAACTTACCCTTGTTATCTATATTTCTACGAAGTCCATAGGGTTCCACAGGATACCTTGGGGTATAGGTGTGACGTCAGTCGCAGGGCACCAAAGAGTTAAGCTTTCAGCCTCCCAGGATGCACTAGGTCCCCCTCCTATACCCCGCCCCCGGGCCAAGGCACCTCAGTTAGTTACCAAGCCATAGGCCGGAGGAGGAGAAGGAAGAGAGAGAACAAAGATCTGGACACATACAAGAATCACATTCTCACCAGAGGGAGACGGAAAACCGGTGACCAGAGAAAAGCCCATCTGCAGCACAGGTGCGACAGGGCGGGAGTCCTGTGGAACCCTATGGACTTCGTAGAAATAGAGATAACAAGGGTAAGTTCTTACCATATCTCATATTTTCTACTTCAGGGTCCATAGGGTATCCACAGGATACCTTGGGGATGTCCCAAAGCAGTATCCTTTAAGGGTGGGGACGCTCCTGTGCAGAAAGGAGAATCCGACGCCCGAAGGAAGCATCCTGAGAGGCGAAGGTGTCAAACCTGTAATACCTCACGAAGGTATGGACAGAAGACCACGTAGCAGCCTTGCAGATCTGAACTGCTGAGGCACCACGTCGAGCTGCCCACGAAGGACCCACAGACCTAGTGGAATGAGCCTTCAGAGAAGGAGGGACCGGTAGGCCTTCATGAAGATAAGCTTCAGAAATAGCCATACGGATCCAGGCTGCCAAAGTTTGCTTTGAAGCAGGCCAACCCTTTTTACGGAAGCCATAGAGGACAAACAAAGCGTCCGACTTCCTAAACGAAGAAGTGCGGTCAACATAAGTCCTTAAGGCCCGCACAACATCCAAAGAGGCCTCACCCACGGAAAGACCCGGTGAGTTAAAGGCCGGAACAACTATTTCCTCGTTAACATGAAACTGGGAAACAACTTTGGGAAGAAACTCGGGCCGAGTGCGGAGCACTGCCCTGTTCCCATGAAAAACCAAGAAAGGGGGTCTACAAGAAAGAGCCCCTAACTCAGAAACACGTCTGGCCGAAGCAATGGCCAGAAGGAAAACAGTCTTAGCTGTTAGCCATTTAATATCCACTGAGCCCAGTGGTTCAAACGGCGGTCCTTGGAGAGCCCTCAGGACCACAGCCAAATCCCAAGGCGCCACAGGTGGAACAAAGGGCGGCTGAATACGGAGAACACCTTGCATAAAGGTGCGCACATCCGGGATTGTAGCAATCCTACGGTGAAACCAGACAGATAGGGCCGAAACCTGTACCTTCAAAGAAGCAAGGCGAAGCCCATGATCTAGTCCCGCTTGCAGGAAGGCGAGAATCCGAGACAGACGAAACTCCCGCGGTGCATAACCTCTCGGTCGACACCACTGGAAGAACGTATGCCACACGCGATGGTATATCCTCGCGGAAGACGGTTTCCGAGCTCGTAACATGGTACGCACCACAGAGCTGGAAAACCCCCGGGACCTCAGCATGGCCGTCTCAACAGCCACGCCGCCAAAGACAGCCGAGTCAGGTCCGGGTGAATTCAAGGACCCTGAGACAGAAGGTCCGGTCGTAGCGGCAACCGCAGAGGACTGTCCACGGACAGACCCTGAAGGTCTGAGAACCAGTGCCGTCTGGGCCACGCGGGAGCTATCAACAGGAGCGTCCCTCCTTCCTGTTTGAATTTCCGGATTACCCGTGGAAGAAGGGAGACCGGAGGGAACAGGTATGCGAACCTGAACGTCCACCGGACGGACAGAGCATCCACCAGAGACGCCCCTTCGTCTCTTGTGCGAGACCCGTACACCGGCAACTTGTTGTTGTGCCGGGACGCCATGAGGTAGATTTCTGGAAGACCCCACCTGTCCACCAGTAGTTGAAAAACGTCCGGGTGCAGGGACCATTCCCCTGGATGAACGTCCTGGCGACTTAGAAAGTCCGCCTCCCAATTTAGCACTCCCGGGATGAGGACCGCTGATATGGCCGGAAGATTGCGCTCCGCCTCTACGAGAGCTGCCCGACTGCGAGTTCCTCCTTGCCTGTTTATGTAGGCCACGGTGGTAGCGTTGTCCGACTGGACCTGCACCGGGTGACCCTGGAGAAACCGCTGTGCCTGCAGGAGAGCATTGAAGACCGCACGGAGTTCCAAGATATTTATTGGAAGCTCTGCTTCTGTCGGCGTCCACCTGCCCTGGAACAAGTGTGGACCCGAAACTGCTCCCCAGCCCTGAAGACTGGCGTCCGTTGTCAACAGGACCCAATTTGGAACCCAGAACGGACGTCCCTTGTTGAGGTGGGTCATCTTTAACCACCACGCAAGGGACAGGCGAACCTCCGGGGTGAGCACAATCGTCCGGAACTTCAGAGACTGAGGCAGCCCGTTCCACTTGGACAGGATCAGGTGCTGCAGAGGTCTGGAGTGAAACTGGGCGTATTCCACCATGTCGAACACCGACACCATGGAGCCCAGTAACCTCATCGCCGAGTGTAAGGACACCCGGCGGCTGTGCAGACAACTGCGCACCCTTGACTGTAAAGCAGAGATCTTGTCCTCTGTCACGAAGATCCTTTGCTGTCCCGAGTCCAATAAGGCTCCAAGATGCAGAATCCTCCGAGACGGGATTAGAGTGGACTTCTGCCAGTTGATTAGCCAGCCGTGCCGTTGCAGCAGTGCAATGGTCAGGTCCAAGTGGCGTAACAGGAGCTCTGGAGATCCTGCCACCAATAACAGGTCGTCCAAGTACGGCAACATGCGGACTCCCTGCAGCCGCAGAGAAGCCGCCATGACCGCCATCACCTTGGTGAAAACACGTGGTGCTGTCACCAGGCCAAAAGGTAACGTCCGAAACTGGAAGTGGTCGCTGCGGATTGCAAACCGAAGGAACTCTTGATGGCGCAAAAGAATAGGGACATGCAGGTAAGCGTCCTGTATGTCCAATGACACCATGTAGTCCCCAGGTTCCAGCGCCAGAATGATGGACCGTAGGGTCTCAATCCGAAACTTCGGGACCCGCAAAGACTTGTTGAGTGCTTTGAGGTTGAGAATCGGACGATATGACCCATTGGGTTTCTGTACCAAAAATAGATTTGAATAGAAACCCTGGCCCCTCTGGGAGAATGGAACAGACACTATAACTCCAGCCTGGAGCATAGTGTGCAATACCTTCCGCAGCTCTGTAGCTTGTTCCGGTCTGATGGTAGACCCGTGGTGAAGAATCGAGCCGGGGGTCTGTGCCGGAAGGAGAGGGCGTACCCGTGGGAGACCACCTCCAGAACCCAAGTGTCTGTCGTAGTGAACGACCAACACCGGGAGAACTGCAGCAGGCGGCCTCCCACCCTGGGATCCCCCAAGGGGAGACCCGGACCGTCAGGCCGCAGGCTTGTCATCTGGCTTGGGGGCCGGACGTCTGGTACTCCATGCCTGTTTCCGGGGCTTGACCGATTTCTTAGGGCGAGCCTGTCGAGGAAACGACTGTGGTTTGGGCCTGCCCTGGGCCCTAGATGACCGAAAGGACGATGGTCCAGAACCAGAAGGAGCAGCGGCCGACGGAAGACAAGCAGATTTGGCTGCCGCCAGCGTGGCCACAATCTTATCCAGATCCGGACCGAAGAGAACTTCTCCGGTAAACGGCAACGCTTCCAGACCTTTCTTGGAATCTGCGTCCGCCTTCCAGGATCGCAGCCACAAGGTGCGACGAGCAGCTACCGCTGCTGAAGAAATTCTAGACACCAGAGTACTAATGTCTAGAGCCGCCTCGTTGATGTAGGTGGCCAAATCACGGAGATTGCCAATCAACTCCGCCTGTTCGGCCGGACAGTCGGATTCAAAAGAAGCCACTAATAAATCCGCCCAGCGCTCCATCGCTCTGGCAACCCAGCAAATGGCCATAGCCGGCCGTGCTGCCCCCCCTGCAAGGGAATAAGCGGACTTCAGGCAGATTTCTACCTTGCGGTCCGTAGCATCCTTAAGGGAGGACATGGATGGCATCGGCAATGTGGCACTACGGACAAGACGGGTCACGTGAGAATCCACCTGTGGAGGGGATTCCCACTTAGCAAAATAATTATCCGCGAACGGATAAGCCACCGTCAGGCGTCTCTGCGGCTGGTATCTTTTGCCAGGTTGTTTCCACGCCTCCTCTAAATGGTCCACCAACTGACCCGAAAGAGGAAAGACTGTGGCATCGCCCTTCACATCTTTGAAAAAGGCATACTTAGATTTAGCCGCTGGGGGAACTTCGTCCTCAATCACCAAGGCTGTGCGGACCGCCCGAATAAGTCCAGGAATATATACTTTGGACTTAGCATCAGCGTCCTTAGTATGGAGAGGTTCCTGATCGTAAGGATCCAGAATCTCCCCATCATCAGACGTCCCTTCGTCATCCTCATAAGGAGCGGACAGAGACGCCACCGGCCTTTTATGAGACCGCATCACAGACTCCCCTTGCAACACATCCGACAAGTGCTGTACAGAACTCGTCAGGGAGTTAACCCACGCTGGCTCCTGAGAACCCGGGAGCGGGGAAATAGGGAGACTGTGGGGTACCACCAATTGTCGTGGGAACCCCTGCATGGGTGACGACACCACAGACTGCTGGGACAAACCCATCGGAGTAAACGCGGGCTGCGGAGCTAACTGGCCCACTAAAGCTGTTAACGCCTGAGCGAAACAAGCCCAGGGCGGCTCCTGTACCGGTGCTGTAACCGTAATAGGCCGCGCCATGGACAAACACTGCCGGCAAAGGCCCTCCGCGCTACCCTCCCCCTCCGCTAACGGTACTTTGCACGTGGTACACTGTAGCCGGAGGGGAAAATCACTTTCAGACATGATGGCACCACGTATGTGACCTCTCTCACCAATTAAGTATTAAATAGGCGAGAGACCACCCTGCAGCACCGCACCGCAAGGGCTTTAGCAGAAAGAACAGGGACAGTAATAAAGCTGACAGTTTAGAGAAGAAAAGTTACAGGCAGCGCTAGCACAGTCACATACAATGCAGAGAAATAACAATTCCTGCACTAACAGCGCTGATCACTCAACTACACAGACACAGGGCCTGGTAGGACACAGCGCTGCATACACAGACCTGAGCCACAGCGGAGGAGAGGTATGCGGGGGGACCCAGACCACGATGCTTCCTTCCAGACTTCCAGCAGCGTTCACCATGCGTTGCAGAGAAGATGGCCGCCGAGGAGCAGAGAGAAGCTGGCCTGGGGGAGGAGCGCTGACACAGGGCCAGTCAGCACAGTGCAGAGGGGGCTGTGTGCAGCGGGGGAGGCGCCGGCTGTGAGACAGGGAAGGCGCGCTCCCCTGACATGCATTTAACCCCTGGGACGCCGCAGCGCTACCGCTCTGCTGCGGTCCGCTGTCCCAGGGGGTAGTGGAAAGCGCAGGTTCAGTACCTGGCTCCACGCTGCAGCCAGTCCCCAGGGAGCCCCCTGCCTGGGGACTTAGGACCATGTGACCAGCGGGGACCCACCGTGGGACCCCGCTGCTTACCTTTGTCCCCCTTGGATCCGGCCATGGTCCGGAACATCTGGGGTCACCGCTAGCTGTGACCCCAGATGCTCACCAGCATCCCCGGATCGGTACCGGCGTTCTGGTACACAGCTGCACTGAAGAAAGCGTCAGGGGCTCTTCTAGCCCCCACTCCGACAGGTGCACCCGACGCCGGCCGGGCACCAAACTAAACTGAGGTGCCTTGGCCCGGGGGCGGGGTATAGGAGGGGGACCTAGTGCATCCTGGGAGGCTGAAAGCTTAACTCTTTGGTGCCCTGCGACTGACGTCACACCTATACCCCAAGGTATCCTGTGGATACCCTATGGACCCTGAAGAAGAAAAGTAGGCTTACCATATCATCACTTTAAACTGGGACACTCATGGATTACACAGGTTCTGTGGCTCATTAAAACCAGGTGAAATGGGGCGTGGCCACGGCAGCAATAGTGTAGGACACAGGGACTCTGAGCTCTCCGGCTGATAATCCTGCTTAACCCTCCTGAGACCCCTATATCAACGTTACTACCCTGCTGTCTCTCACATACCTTGCCAGGAACCTGCTGACTTGGTTGGAGCTGTGTGGAGTGAGGAGAGTGGCTCTTGAGGGCCTCCATTGCATTCCCTGGGCCTGCCTATCTGTGACTCCAGAGCTGCACCCAGGCCTCTCCTGTCCTGTTGGCTTCTGTATTATGCAGCCTGTCTGTGCCTGACAGGGGGGCTTTGCTGGGAGCTTCTGGCCTGCTTCTCCTGCCTGGCTTGTGTTTAGAATCAGGGTCAGGGAGGTTATCTCTGGGTCTGATACTGCCAGAGTTCTGCCAGACATCACTATTTCTCCCTGCTCTGTGTGAAGAACTGTCAGCTCTGCAACTGTGGGACTCAGCAACACTTCTTTCCTTGTAAGTGATTTCTAAGTTTGGAGGAATCTCTGCCTGTTGCTGCTGCTGTGTCACTACCTGTGCATTTATATATTATAACTAGTCTCCTACATTATTCTCCTACATTATATTAATACTATGGGGAAAACAGGTCATGCCGCTGCTGCTGCAAAACTGGAACACTTTGCCCGTTCCTCTACTCCTGTGCCCCCAGTGTGTTGTGATCCCCAGGGTACATCCAAGTCTGTGACCCCACCTCCCCCTGCTGCATCTGGGTCAGATTCATCACCAGAAGTTACGCTGCAACAAGTGCTGGAAGCAGTTACCTCCTGCGAGACTAAATTGGCAGATAAGATTGAGAAAGTTCAATCCGATATATCTTCTCTTCATCGAGGTCTCCAGCAGGTCCGCGAAAGAGTCGGGGAGGCAGAAACACGTCTACCTAATCTGGAAGATTCCCAGACCCCACTACAGGCTCAGGTGGCCTCCCTGACATCCCAAATGTCCGCAATGCAGCATAAAATTTCCGATATGGAGGGCAGAATGCGCCGCAATAACGTGCGGTTCGTTGGTCTCCCGGAAAGAGAGGAGGGGTCTTCACCTGAAACATTCCTTGAGAAGTGGTTGGGGGATACATATGGCAGAGACTCATTTACTAACCAATTTGCTGTGGAGAGAGCGCATCAGATCCCTACCCGTCCCCTGGCGCTCCACCGCGCACATTTATAGCCAAATTTCTTCATTACCAGGATCGTGATACTGTGCTTCGATTGGCTCGAGTTAAAGGGCCACTGGAACGCAACGGTGTAAAAATTTCTATGTTTCCTGATTTCGCAATGGATGTCCAAAAAGACAGAGCTAAATTCCTTCCAATAAAGCGTCGTCTCCGGGATTTAAATCTTCAGTACGCTATGATTTTTCCATCTAAGCTGCGAGTGGTTGCGGATGGAGAGTCAAAATTTTTCTCTACACCACGGGAGGCTGCGGCGTGGCTGGACCAGAGATCTCCTGGGAACAGGCAAATGGCACCGGAATGACTGTACTGATTGTATTTGCTGATTATATTTGTTTATGGCCAGAAATTGCTAGTGTCATTACGACATTAAATAGGCCTTTTCCTGATATTCCAATATTTATATTTCTATAATAATATTTATGTTGTGATATTGGTTGGATATTGTTCTATGTCCCGCTCCCCTTACTGGGTATATATTTTTTTTTTTCCTGGTAGGGTTTTTCTTTTTCTTTTGTTGTTTATGTTGATATTTCGGTCAAAATATGGCCGGAGAGTTCCGTTGCATTGGTGGTTATTTTTATTCCAGTGCCTTTTACGCCTATAAGGATCGAGTAGTTGTATCCTGTGGGTTTTAGTGTCGTTTAGTTTTGGGTTTAAGTATGCCTAAGTTCGGGTGGGTATACAGGGTGGGGGGTGGTTTTGGATGGGTTGTCCAGTCTTTTTCTTACAAATGTTTTTTTTTATTTTTTCTGTACCACACTATTTTTAAGGTAACTTCAATTATGCTTTATAGTTCAATGTATTACAATGGTGAAACTTTTAACATGGAATGTCCGGGGGGTTAATGATCGTTTAAAGCGCTCTTTGGTCTTTAAAATGATTAAGCAATATGGGCCTGATATTTCTTGTCTAATGGAGACGCATTTGGTCGGGAGTAAGGTACTAGCTCTAAAAAGACCATGGGTGGGATGGGCTTATCACTCCTCGCATACTTCATCATCCAGGGGTGTCTCCATTCTTATTACTAGATCTGTCCCTTTTTCTTTTACTGCGGTCCAAACTGACCCTTATGGCAGATATGTGTTTCTGGATTGTGTACTGTATTCTAAGCCCATTTTATTGTTAGCAGTGTACATCCCCCTCCTTTTTCATATGACGTTTTAAAAAAAGCTGCTGAATTTGTGGCCCGTTCTCCAGATACGCCAGTGCTCTGTTTGGGAGACTTCAATAATATAATGGACCAGTCTATGGATAAGTGGCGTGAGTCTTCAAGTTCTCTTTCTAGAGGTGGTGAGGGCTTTGCTAAGTTTGTAACTGATTTGGGATGGGTTGATGCGTGGCGAGTTAAACACCCTGGAGTACAACAATTCTCCTGTTTTTCCTCCGCGCATCACTCTTTCTCTAGATTGGATTTGGCCCTGGTGTCCCCATCTATTGTACCTAATATAACTAACATTGACTATAAAGCCAGAGGAATCTCAGATCACTCCCCACTTCTAGTAGAATTGAATATGTGTAGTCCTAGAGGTCTCCGTTTATGGAAACTACACCCCACTTGGCTTCTTCAAATGGGTGCAGGTTCAGAGCTGGAAGTTATGTGGGATGGCTATTTCACTGACAATGTGGGATCTGCCTCTGTAGCTAATGTTTGGGACACCTTCAAGGCCTATTTACGTGGGTCTCTGATCAAAAGGGTAGCAGAATTAAAAACATTTTATAGGGAAAAAGAACGTGTTTTGGAGATGGCCTGTAGAAATCTTGAGTTGGATTACTTGGGGGACAGGTTGGAATCTTCACGTTTAAAATGGTTGACTGCACAGACAGAGTGGACTGATCATTTGATCTATTGGCTCGTCGCGTCTGCCTCCTATTGGCTGCTGGACTGCGAGCCAAAACGGCTCGCGGCCAGTGCCAAACAACCGCCGCCGCTACTTGGCTTCCGGGCATTGAGCTCCGCTCAGCTTGCGCCCGGAGCCAAGCTTCTCCCGCCGACACTTTACCGCCGCCACTGGTGGAAGGGACCAGGCGGTCCCTTCACCAGGTACCCGCTGTGGTGGCTTACCCGGCGCTGGGAACAAACACACTGTCCCAGCGCCGGGCACGGATGCTGTGCCGATGCTGGGATCAGACACTTTATCCCAGCACGGCTTTCCACAGCAGCAGCCAATGAGAGTCTGACTCTCATTGGCTGCTCTAACAGACAGCGTTGTGTCTGTCTCTGCAGGCCTAGGCCTAACCCTCCCCACAGCCTAACCCTCTCCCTCCTCGCGGCCTAACCCTCCCCCCCCCAGCAGCCTAACCTCTCCCTCCTCGCGTCCTAACCCCACCCCCACACCCGCAGCCTAACCCTAAAACTCCTCCACCCGCAGCCTAACCCTAGCCTTGTAAGTGATGCGGAATGGGATAATGCTCTAGAAGCTCCTCGTATTTCCACAACTTCTATAAGATTTCAACAGATTCAACTGTTTATTTTACACCGTACCTATTTAACTCCTGTTCGTTTGCTGAGATTTGGGGGGAGAGCATCTGACATATGCCCTAAGTGTAAAATTAGTAGCGGTACTTTCTGGCACCTTCTATGGTATTGTCCGATGGTTAGCACTTTTTGGAATAAGGTTGTGAGAGTTTTGTCCAATACATGTATTGCTCCCACTTTAGCTACGCCATTGACGTGCTGTTTAGGCTCTATGGACGATGAGGTAGTGGACAGATATCTTAAACAATACATTGTCAATATGTGTACACTAGCTAAGGTATGTGTGGCTCGGTCGTGGATGGCTCCTACGGGACCAGATTATAATGCTTGGCTGTCCTTGGTCCGTACCACTGTTGAACATGAAAAACATGTGTTTATTTGTCGCGAAGCTGAGAAGAAGTATGAACGTATCTGGAGCAGTTGGCTTAAATCCTGTTATGCCCGTGCATTGCCTAATGATTGACCGGTATATTATTGTTAGGATAATGAGGTAGATTATTACTTTGTTGGAGGTAATGTGCTGTGTGATAAGTTGAGAATTTGTTGGGATCTAGTTGATTTTGTCAATTTTTCAGGTGTTATTTTTGACAATATTCCAATATTTGTATAGTGTGGTATTTTTTATTTTATTTTATTTTATATATATGTTTTATGTGTATGTGTATATATATTTTGTTTGGTTATTTGTTAATGTATTTCTATAAACCAATAAAAATGTACTCAATTTAAAAAAAAAAAAAAAAAACAGGTGAAATCCAGGCATGAAGTCAGCCAGTCACAGAACCTTTGTAATTAATTCATGTGTGCCGTTTTAAAGCGATAGTATGGTACGGTGGAAGAGGCTGCGGAGGGGGGAGCTTCGTTAGCCCTTTTGCTTTCCACCCCTGCAGTCCTCTTCGGTCCTCAGCTTCAGTCCGTCCTGGCCAGCGGCGCCACCTCTTCCTTCTTGATCACGCTGTCTTCTGGCCTCTCGCGCAGCCGCCGGAACTGTTGCTGCGCCATGCCGCACTTCACTTCACTTGTCTTGTGTCTTCGGGAGGTCTTCACTCCTCCCCTCCGCCGATTGACTGAACGTTCCCGCTCAGCGGCGCCTATTCAAGACGTCGCGAGTGGGCTGAGCTATGACACGGCGAGCCGCTATTTGCTCGTCGTGTCTGCCTCCTATTGGCTGCTGGACTGCAAGCCAAAACGGCTCGCGGCCAGTGCCAAACAACCGCCGCCGCTACTTGGCTTCCGGGCATTGAGCTCCGCTCAGCTTGCGCCCGGAGCCAAGCTTCTCCTGCCGACACTTTACCGCCGCCACTGGTGGAAGGGACCAGGCGGTCCCTTCACCAGGTACCCGCTGTGGTGGCTTACCCGGCGCTGGGAACAAACACACTGTCCCAGCGCCGGGCACGGATGCAGTGACGATGCTGGGATCAGACACTTTATCCCAGAACGGATTTCCACAACAACAGCGTTGTGTCTGTCTCTGCAGGCCTAGGCCTAACCCTCCCCACAGCCTAACCCTCTCCCTCCTCGCGGCCTAACCCTGCCCCCCCCGCAGCCTAACCCTAACTCTCCCCGCAGCCTAACCCTCTCCCTCCCCGAAGCCTAACCTCTCCCTCCTCGCGTCCTAACCCCACCCCCACACCCGCAGCCTAACCCTAAAACTCCTCCACCCGCAGCCTAACCCTAGCCCTCTCCCTGCCTGCAGCCTAACCCAAACCCTCCCCGCGGCCTAACCCTCTCCCTCCCCTCAGCCTAACCCTCTCCCTCCTCGTGGCCTATCCCTAACCCTCCCCCCCCCCGCAGCTTAACCCTAACCCTCTCCCTCCCCGCAGCCTAAGCCTCTCCCTCCCAGCAGCCTAACCCTCCCCCCCTGCAGCCTAACCATAACCCTCCACGCAGCCTAACCCTAACCATCTCCCTCTCCGCAGCCTAACCCTAACCCTTTCCCTCCCCGCAGCCTAACCCTAACCCTTTCCCTCCCCGCAGCCTAACCCTAACCTTTTCCCTCCCCGCAGCCTAACCTTCTCCCTCCCCTCAGCCTAACCCTCTCCCTCCCCTCAGCCTAACCCTCTCCCTCCCCTCAGCCTAACCCTCTCCCTCCCCTCAGCCTAACCCTCTCCCTCCCCTCAGCCTAACCCTCTCCCTCCTCGCAGCCTATCCCTAACCCTACCCCACCACCCACAGCCTAACCCTCCCCCCGCAGCCTAACCCTACCCCAACCCCGCAGCCTAACTCTCCCCACAGCCTAACCCTCACCCTCCTCGCGTCCTAACCCCACCCCCACACCCGCAGCCTAACCCTAACCCTCTCCCTCCCCGCAGCCTAACCCTAACCTTTTCCCTTCCCGCAGCCTAAGCCTCTCCCTCCCAGCAGCCTAACCCTCCCCCCCTGCAGCCTAACCCTACCCCCACCCCGCAGCCTAACCATAACCCTCCACGCAGCCTAACCCTAACCATCTCCCTCCCTGCGGCCTAACCATCTCCCTCTCCGCAGCCTAACCCTAACCCTTTCCCTCCCCGCAGCCTAACCCTCCCCCCCTGCAGCCTAACCCTACCCCCACCCCGCAGCCTAACCATGACCCTCCACGCAGCCTAACCCTAACCATCTCCCTCCCTGCGGCCTAACCATCTCCCTCTCCGCAGCCTAACCCTAACCCTTTCCCTCCCCGCAGCCTAACCCTAACCTTCTCCCTCCCCGCGGCCTAACCCTCTCCCTCCTCGCGGCCTATCCCTAACCCTACCCCACCACCCACAGACTAACCCTCCCCCCCCCGCAGCCTAACCCTACCCCAACCCCACAGCCTAACTCTCCCCACAGCCTAACCCTCACCCTCCTCGCGTCCTAACCCCACCCCCACACCCGCAGCCTAACCCTAACCCTCTCCCTCCCCGCAGCCTAACCCTAACCTTTTCCCTTCCCGCAGCCTAAGCCTCTCCCTCCCAGCAGCCTAACCCTCCCCCCCTGCAGCCTAACCCTACCCCCACCCCGCAGCCTAACCATAACCCTCCACGCAGCCTAACCCTAACCATCTCCCTCCCTGCGGCCTAACCATCTCCCTCTCCGCAGCCTAACCCTAACCCTTTCCCTCCCCGCAGCCTAACCCTAACCTTCTCCCTCCCCGCGGCCTAACCCTCTCCCTCCTCGCGGCCTATCCCTAACCCTACCCCACCACCCACAGACTAACCCTCCCCCCCCCGCAGCCTAACCCTACCCCAACCCCACAGCCTAACTCTCCCTGCAGCCTAACCCTAACCCTCTCCCTCCCCGAAGCCTAACCCTCACCCTCCTCGTGTCCTAACCCCACCCCCACACCCGCAGCCCAACCCTAACCCTCTCCCTGCCTGCAGCCTAACCCAAACCCTCCCCACAGCCTAACCCTAACCCTCTCCCTCCCCGCAGCCTAACCCTAACCCTCTCCCTCCCCGCAGCCTAACTCTAACCCTCTCCCTCCCCGGAGCGTAACTCTAACCCTCTCCCTCCCCAGCAGCGCAACCTTAACCCATTCCCCCCCCGCAACCTAACCCTAACCCTCCCCCACCCCGCAGTCTAACCATACCCCCACCCCGCAGCCTAACCCTATCCCGCAGCCTAATCCTCCCCCCACCCCGCAGCCTAACCATAACCCTCCCCGCAGCCTAATCCTAACCATCTCCCTCCCGCAGCCTAACCCTAACCCTCTCCGTAGCCTAAATCTAACCTTCCCCGTGCAGCCTAACCCTCCACCCAGCCAATCCCTAACCCTCTCCCTCCCTGCGGCCTAACCCTCTCCATCCCCGCAGTCTAACCCTAACCCTCTCCGTCCCCGCAGGATAAAACCTAACCCTCTCCCTCCCCACAGCCTAACCCTCTCCCCCCCCCCCCCGCAGCCTAACCCTAACTCTCCCCGCAGCCTAACCCTCTCCCTCCCTGAAGCCTAACCCTAACCCTCTCCCTCCACGCAGCCTAACCCTCTCCCTCCTCGCGTCCTAACCCTAACCCTACCCCCCCACAGCCTAACCCTAAAACTCCCCCACCCGCAGCGTAACCCTAACCCTCTCCCTCCCCGCAGTCTAACCCTAACCCTCTCCCTCTCCGTGGCCTAACCCTAACCCTCCCCGCAGCCTAAACCTAACCCTCTCCCTCCCCGCAGCCTAAACCTAACCCTCTCCCTCCCCGCAGCCTAACCCTCTCCCTCCTCACGGCCTAACCCTAACCCCCCACCCGCGGCCTAACCCTAACTCTCCCCGCAGCCTAAACCCTCTCCGTCCACTCAGCCTAACCCTCTCCCTCCTCGCATCCTAACCCCACCCCCACCCCCTAAAACTCCTCCACCCGCAGCCTAACCCGAACCCTCTCCCTGCCTGCGGCCTAACCCTCTCCCTGCCTGCAGCCTAACCCTCTCGCTCCCCTCAGCCTAACCCTCTCCTCGCGGCCTAACCCTACCCCACCACCCACAGCCTAACCCTACCCCCCCCCGCCCGCAGCCTAACCCTCTCCCTCCCCACCGCCTAACCTTCTCCCTTCTCGCAGCCTAACCCTCTCCCTCCCAACACCCTAACCCTCCCCCCAGCAGCCTAACCCTCCCCACCCGCAGCCTAAGCCTAACCCCCACCCCGTGCAGCCAATCCCTTACCCTCTCCCTCCCCGCAGCCAAACCCTAATCCTCTCCCACCCCGCAGCCTAACCCTAACCCCCTCCCCGCAGCCTAACCCTAACCCTCCCCGCAGCCAATCCCTAGCCCTCTCCTTCCCCGCAGCCAAACCCTAACCCTCTCCCTCCCCACAGCCTAACTCTAACCCTCTCCATCCCCGCAGCCTAACCCTCCCCCTAGAGCCAAACTCAGGATGCTGGTGCCAGGATTCTAACTAGTGTAGAGATTCTGAGCACCGACATCCCGACCGCCAAGATATGAACTACTGTACATCCCCACAAGATATTTCTTCTAAAATGGAGTTTTAAATATTGTTTACCAGGCTAGGCAGAGAACAAACCGTCATTACTTATATCTCAGCACCATCATTAAATTATGCTTTTTTTCAGCACAAAATGTTCTTATTTATCTTATATTTAATACCTAGTTTTATAGTGGTCACTATTCTTAGGGAAAAAAAAACAGAGAATTGTCACTTTTTGGCATCAGTCGATACCTTCACTTCCACCTACCTGATCCTCCTGTGGGACACTGCGATTCTCCTCTGTATCATCCTGGGAATAAAGAGGACGGGGACATCTCTCTGGGGTATCTCTGTTACTGGCCCCATCTGTAGGAGACACACAGTGACTGATTACATTGTATATATGTGATTATCAGATGATGTGTATATAGGTGGCCCCATAGCTGCTCTCTCCATTACAATAAGTGACAGTCTCCTCTTACCCAGTGATGTGAGGGGCTGGTGATTCTCCATCGTCACGTCCTTGTACAGACCCCTGTGTCCTTCTATATACTCCCACTCCTCCATGGAGAAATAGACAGTGACGTCCTCACACCTTATAGGAACCTAACACACACAATGATACAGTCATCACCCAGACACATCCCCTGGTGTTACTGTATAATGTCCCATTCCCAGCAGTCACCTCTCCAGTCATCACCCAGACACATCCCCTGGTGTTACTGTATAATGTCCCATTCCCAGCAGTCACCTCTCCAGTCATCACCCAGACACATCCCCTGGTGTTACTGTATAATGTCCCATTCCCAGCAGTCACCTCTCCAGTCATCACCCAGACACATCCCCTGGTGTTACTGTATAATGTCCTATTCCCAGCAGTCACCTCTCCAGTCATCACCCAGACACATCCCCTGGTGTTACTGTATAATGTCCTATTCCCAGCAGTCACCTCTCCAGTCAGCAGCTGAATGATCTGGTTGGTGAGTTCCAGGATTTTCTGGTCATTGTGTCTCTCATGTATCAGTGAGTGAAGTGGAGGCACCGTGATGGGGCTCTGGGTCCTGCTCAGTCCTCCTGGCACATGAGGATGGCTGCTAGGTGTCTCACGCTCCAAAGATGTCTTCTTCACTACTGGGTGACCCTGTGTATTGAGAGGGACACAAATATATTTCTCTATAAACAATACCAAAAACTCTCACCTCCCTACTTAGGTCCCTAGATAAGAATGAGGTCACTGTGAAACTCCCAGACTCCCTCACCTCCACAGTCAGGTCCCTGTGTTAGTAATAGAGATAAGAGTGATGTCACTGTGACACTCCCAGACTCCCTCACCTCCCCAGTCAGGTCCCTGTGTTAGTAATAGAGATTAGAGTGATGCCACTATGATACTCCCAGAATCCCTCACCTCTCCAGTCAGCAGGTAGAAGATCTCCAGGGTCAGGTTTAATATCCTCTCAGTCATGTGATGCCTGTCCATCCTCAATGAGACAGGTTAGCTACAAAGCACAGTATACCCTGTACATAGGACAGAAGTCAATAATCATTAAACAGAGATAAAGGCAGATTTCTCACTGGTCTACACCAATTTTATGTAACATCATGACCATTTAGGCGGTCAGTAATATACGGTGCACATGCAGCCATACTGACCACAGATGGACAAACTTCACACACACTCTGGACACAGACAGACTTCATATCCCCTCCTGACACTGACAGACAAAAGTCCCATCTGTGTGAGATCAGGGGGTGTCTAGCATTGTGAATAAAGCGTTTCGGCCAGTATATTATTATATATATGTGCTGTTGCCAGGTGGATTGTCCTCACTGCTGCTGTGAACGTTCCGCTGTTCTGTACAAAATGAGTTTGATTACATCCTGCTGGATCGTATCCGATCTGGACAGCTGGAGCCAGATGGTGATGGAGCTGGGGTAGGTCCCAGGCAAATTATCACCTCAGGAACAGGAAGGTTTTAAAAGAGCCCAGTCACAGAGCAGGATGGTGATTGGTTGTTGGCTGTAACTTGGTCAGTGCCAACACGGAGTTTCTGGATTGGGTGCAGGGTGGCAAAGTTCAACCACAAGGAAGTCGCAGACGGGGAAGGCTTGGCACACAGCTAGACAGACCTCCCACCCACTCTGCAGACTTACTGTCCAATCTACAAACTCATTTGCTCCTTCATTGCGAACTTCATGTCTTTGTGGCTGGTTGGGTAAATTAGGTCAACACTCACTATGTCCACAGTGAGTATGCCTGCTTACAGTTATAAGACCTGCACGGTCAAAACACTGTATTTACTATAGTGCAAGTTTTTTGAAGTGAAGATCTTGCCCACAGCAACCAGATTCTAACTATTACCTACTAGAAGGTGCTAGTTAAATGTTATGTAGAATCTGATTTGGTTGCTATGGGCAACATCTCAATTTCTAAAAACTCTCACTTAAGTAAACATACCTCTAAGTATCATTACACCTGTGTCAGGATCCCAGCGGCAGAAGTCATGTCGGCATACTCACAATGGGCATACTGAGTGACAACTTGCTGACCCCGTTCCCTTTGGGGCTCATATACTCTCTCACTCCGGTATCCCTACCGATCCCTTCCTCTGATCAATCTTTACAATGTACAGCCCTAGGTGACCCCTGTCCTCTATCGGTACCGGGAACCGCCCCCTGCAACATGAAGAGGTCACAGCACCAATACAAGACCCATACAGAGGTGACCATCTTCCTATATGTTACATGTCACAGATGTATTCCCAGAGAGAGAGGAGAGAGGACAGACTATTCCCCCATACACCACTGACCACCCTGCAATAATAACAGCTGGCTCCCTGCAGTAAGAGGGGGATGTACTGGCATAATGTACAGGTTACACAGCACCAGTACATGTGTGACATCCCTGCTGCTCTCATACCACTTACATGAGCCATTAGTTATGCATTGCAATATGGATGTGGGGGAATAACAAGGCACAGACAGATAATAAGGGATAATTATACATGTATTTACCTGCTGCCAGTCACATTAATGTCTCCTATCTGCTTCCTCCCCCTCACCTCTGACACGGGAAATGTTACACCTAACTTCCGATTTATCAGGGACACCTGATCTGTGTTCCACATAACTACTGGTGTGTGCGTTCCACCTGTCTCCCCGTGTTACAGTACAGGGAGAGCAGTGTGTTATGGGAGATGCAGTCCAAGTCCATGTGTTTTATATTAAGGAACAGACGAACTTCAACCCCCAGAATGCATTGCGATAAGAGAAATAATATAGTACTTTCACACAGCGCCCTCTATATCGGTACTGCAGCCTTCTCCCAAACATCATTTACTCCGCCATCTGGTGTCCAACTAGAGAACTGCAGCTCCTCTCACTGTCAATACTATACTAATAAATAATAATAATAATAATAATAATAATAATAATAATAATAATAATAATAATGATAAAATCACCAAGTGCTCTGTTTCTGATCTGCATCTTCTCTCCCTGACAGTCATATTATTATTATTATTATTTTTATTATGATGATGATGCAGAAAGCCACAAACGTATTACTCTAGGGAGGCTGCCATGATTACATCTCAATGATGAGGCTCCATGCCAGTGGCGTATCTGTAATGGGTGCAGTGTGTGAAAGGCACACGGGCCCCCGCACCTCACACCCTGCACCCATATTATTTTAAACTCACCTGTCCGTGGTCCCGCGTCGGGTGTCAGCGCTGCTCAGAACATCGTAAAATGGCTGCCATGGCCATTTTTCCAGTGTTCTGCGAATGCACAGTAGACTCCGGGCACACTCTAGTGCCCGGAGTCTACTAATGCTCCGGTGGCTGGCCAGCCGCGTCAGTCGGCTGCCGGCCACCAGGGAGAGAGGAGGGGGCCCCGCACAGAGAGTGTACCCGGGCCCCCTCCTCTCTTAAGACGCCCCTGCTCCACGCAGGTTCTCAAACTCGGTCCTCAGGACACCAAACAGTGCATGTTTTCCTGGTCTCCTCACAGAAGCACAGGTGAAATAATTAGCTCCACTTGTGGATATTTTAAAATGTGTCAGAGAGTAATGACTACACCCGTGCACCTGCTAGGTGACCTGGTAAATGTGAACTGTGTGGGGCCCTGAGGACCGAGTTTGAGAACCACTGCACTATAGGAACGGAACCGGCGATCTGCAGACATTGTGGAGCCGCTTCCAGGTCCAGGATGGAGGGTCCTGATCCAGCCCCCATGTGATAAGATCCTCCAATGCGGGAGCCTGAAGAGGGAGAACCGCCCTGATGGATGGGAATCTGAGACACAATAAATAAAAGGCTGGAGGAGGACTCAGCGGTGAGACCACTGGAGGCCAGGACTAGTGAGGGGTTACATCTACTGCTAGATGGACTAACATGGGGATTACAGTAAAGGACTACAAGGAACAACTATCATCATCTTCTTACCTGTATGCTGTATGGCCTCACAACAGAGGGGATTGGGGACCTCCTCCCTATACAACAGTATGACAATTCCTAATTTGTACCTTGATTCCACGACTAGTGAGGATGGCCAGATGGTGCTTATATTTCCCGGAGACAAGAGTATCGAATATGGTGAAGGTGTGTGTAAGACTGATCAGGCATTTAGTATCCACTTAATAGGCAGGAATGCATTACATACTACATAAATCTTATTACGCTCCAAACCTGAGGTTGTGAGGTTCTGGTTTTGTTGTGGACCCGGGATGGTAATAGGAGCAATGGGAAAAAGTCCACGTAGTGATAACAGAAGGCAGTCCAGTATTCCAGGTTTAGTGAGGCTGAAGTGAATTGCGGGCTAAGGTGAATTGCAGGCTGAGGTGAATTGCAGGCTGAAGTGAATAATGTCCAGAGAAAATGTAAGAGGAGTCACGGTGCAGGGTACAGCTGACACAGGTACTCAGGCAAGGAAGAGGCAATAGGAGGGAGCAGGGGATTCCAGCAGGGTGTGGAGCAGGTCAGGTAAAGCAGACTTAGGCAGAGATCCCACAGGCAGGCGGACAAGCTCCGGAACTCTCTCTCAGCTTCTGCTGAGAAACACGTTGCACTGGAATTGCAAGGGATCTCTGAACTCCCCTAAATACCCAGTGCTAAGCCGTGACTGGTCAGAGAGTGAGCATATGACACGCTAGGATTGGCCGACTAGGTTACATGGCCGAAAGCAAGATGGCGGCGCCCATGCCGGAGCGGAACGGAAGCACCGCCAGGCCTACCCAGCACAGAGTGACAATATGCCCAAACAGGTCCACGCACAGCTAATGCTCCCCACCAGGCACCAGCACCACCGCCAGATGTCCCCCGCCACAGCATCCTCACAGGTATCACCAGCCGACCACCATGCCGAGAAACCCTGGTCGTGACAGAGGTGCATGACGGATGCCTCTCCTGACTCTAATTGCTTTAAATGTTCTCTTCCCGGTGCTGATCTCCTACATTGTATGTGTTCATGTGACCAAGTGCAGTTTTGGATGATATCACGAGAAATCTTGGGAATGGGCCCTCTTGGTATATATAGGGGGAGATGTATCAGGTCTTGGAGAGTGATAAAGTAGAGAAGTTGCCCAAAGCAGCCAATCAGCTTCTAACTATCATTTCAAAGCCTGTGCCAGACAAATGACAGAAGCTGATTGGTTGCTTTTGTCAACTTCTCCCCTTTATCTCTTTTATCTCTTTCCAAGGCTTTGATACATCTCCCCCATATTCTGCTACCTGCCCCCACAGGTTATCTCCTGGTGTCAGGCTAATTCTACCGATGGTTGCTGCGGATGCCAAAAAAATGATCTCACAATGGAGTCTATTCTCTAAGGTTGGATCGCACGGCTACGTCCGCACACAGCCGGCCGATGTTTGCACATTGCGCATACGTATATATACCGCAGTGCAATTGCGTGAGCCGGACACTTCCATGGCAAACCGGCCGCAGAGAGCACACACTGCCAGCACATAATGATTGACAAGAAGGGACTGTTTGGGGATGGTGACTGGGGATGGTCAGAGAAACGCAGGCCGTTACAGGGCGTACATCATTAAACACATGCGATTGCATATGTATCCAGAGGTCTAGATCGTGGTAAGATATTTAGCAGCCTGCGCGGCAGGGTCAGAGCAACCACTAATAGTGCGTATGGATTGGATGGTTCTAGAGGTTACTGATGCAAACACACAATTAACCCTGCGTCGGGCGCAGCTTGCCTGACAGGTGCCACAAAGCTGTTCTCGCTCACCTCTCCGCCCCAAGAGGGTGCAGGGTCCTGCCCTTCCTAGTACCTTCCTATCTCTAGGTGCTGTTTAAAACCCCCCTAGTCAGTTTTCCCGCCGCCTGCGTGGAGCGCAGTAGTGACCTTCCTGACCTCTCAGGCTCATTGCGCCCGAACTCGTCCGACTTTTGAAGGTACGTATTTCTTTTTATTTTCTCACAATTTTGTGTATTTTGCTCATTTTATGAATGAAAATTACAAAGGTTGTGGGTATTTTGCAGAAATATGTAGGTTTGTCCAGGGTGGCCTCTTAGGCACACTGCGCCCAAACTTGTACTCATGTTCGTGTTTTCTCTTTTTTTGCTTTTTTTTCGGTGGTTTTGTGAATCAGATTTCCATCTTTGTACATACTAATGAAGGTCACTGATCACTTTAAGAGCGTTAGAATTGAGTTAATTAGGTGCTAATGACGATTTTATAACAGGCGCCTGTCAGGTGCACTGCGCCCGAACCTGGGAGTCCCAGAGATGCGCCTGACGCAGGGTTAAGCAGCAGCTGCTATGCATATGATTGATTGTAAGCACAATGTAGTATAGGTGCATATATCAGTCAGCGCTATGTAAGTTTGTTTTCAAAGGTATGAACGCAATGACCTTTATACTGTAGTGTGTTTTCTATTTGCATTGACATATAAGTGCACTAATAGTTACCATCATGTTTATTTTATAAAGACATTCCAAGATGTGCAATAAAAGATTGTAATTGAAAACTGTAGAGAAGTTATTGAATTCAAATGTGGTTGTCTTATAGTGATCTCCTCCTGCTGCTGTGGAACTATACATGTCAGCATGCAGTGGCACAGTAATTGCATGTCTCAATAGCAATACTGTGCCATACCATGCTAGGATGTGTAGTTTAAAGGCACATATCTTAATAAATACATTAGTGATTTGGTCTAAATTAATTGTAATGGATATTTAATAGTAGTATTTTTTTGGGTGAGTTTAAATTAAAAATCACAGACATATTTTTTTGTTTGTTTAAAAAAACTTGACAATTTTTATATGTTAAATCTTGGCTTTGCAAATAATCTGTAAATTCGTATTATTATCTCCTCCTAGGACAAGATCGTCAAGTTGGCTGAATAAGATGGAGGAGAAGAATTCCAGATCCCCCCATCTCCCCCTCCCCCCAAGTTTTACCCTCCTGTGAGCTTACTCCATCTCCTGTTCAACTTCCCTCCCCTGCACCACCATTCTCCCATTCCCAAAATCCCACCCCAGGACCAGCTCCCTCCCCTAACCAACTTCCCTCCCCTGCACTATCATCCTCCCATTCCCAAATCCCACCCCAGGACCAGCTTCCTCCCCTAACCAACTTCCCTCCCCTGCAGCATCATCCTCCCATTCCCAAAATCCCACCCCAGGACCAGCTCCCTCCCCTAACCAACTTCCCTCCCCTGCAGCATCATCCTCCCATTCCCCAAATTCTACCCCAGGACCAGCTCCCTCTCCTAGCTAACTTCCCTCCCCTGCACCATCCTCCTCCCATTCCGAAAATCCCACCCCAGGACCAGCTCCCTCCCCTAACCAACTTCCCTCCCCTGCACCATCCTCCTCCCATTCCCAAAATCCCACCCCAGGACCAGCTCCCTCCCCTAACCAACTTCCCTCCCCTGCACCATCATCCTCCCATTACCCAAATCCCACCCCAGGACCAGCCCCCTCCCTTAACCAACTTCCCTCCCCTGCACCATCCTCCTCCCATTCCCAAAATCCCACCCCAGGACCAGCCCCCTCCCCTAGCCAACTTCCCTCCCCTGCACCATCATCCTCCCATTCCCAAAATCCCACCCCAGGACCATCTCCCTCCCCTAGCCAACTTCCCTCCCCTGCACCATCATCCTCCCATTCCCAAAATCCCTTGGCAGCTGCTGCGCCCACTGCAAGAGCCGGGCTGGAGCTCACTCATGAGCTCCGTATTCCAGCTCCTGCAGTGGGTAATGGGAGAGACGTCATGACATCTCTCCCATAATGCAGAGCGTGCCAGCCTGGGAGCACTGACGTGCAGACTGTGGCGGGAGCAGTAGCCGGAGCGTGGATTCGGGTAAGTGTATTTTTTTTCTTTTAGTTACTTGCGTGTATTTATCGGGGGAGGGGGGTAACTACTACTACTGGGGGCACCACTGGGGGGGACTACTACTGGGGGCACTACTGGGGGGAACCTCTACTGGGGGCACTACTGGGGGGACTACTACTGGGGGCACTGCATCGGGGGACCACTAGGGGCACTGTATAGGGGGGGACTACTACTGGGGACACTATATAAAGGGCATGGCATAGGGAGGACTATTACTGGGGGCACTATATAAAGGGCACTGCATAGGGAGGACCACTACAGGGGGCACTGGATAGGGGGGATCACTTCTCGGGGCCTGCATAAGGGGGACCACTACTGTGGGTACTGTATAAGGGGCACTACTGGGGGCCAGCATAAGGGGAAACAAATGGGGGGTTGCATAAGGGGGACCACTGCTGGGGGCACTGCATAGGGGGGACTGTATAAGGGGCACTGCATTAAGGTGCATATGGAATGGAAAGGAGTGTTCAGAGTGATGAGAAAGGGATGTGTGTCATGTTGACATGCCCCATTTTTAAGTGACCATGGCCCTCATTCAGAGCCGTACGCTCTGAGCAGAGCGCACGCTCTGAATGAGGGCCGGGCTCCATTTTCATGGAGCGTCCTCCTGGACGCTCGTATAGCTGTGGGTCACCACCCACAGGCTATACGAGCGTGCTTTGTGATGGCCGCGATGGTCGAGACCATCGCGACCATCGAAATTGCGAGCCGGAGCCTGCGGTTGAGGTTTTCAACCGCAAGCTCCGGAGTGATTTTGGCTCTATCAGAGCCAAAATCACTCCCACTGACATCACTAGTGATGTCAGTGGGCCGGCTTCTGACGGGAGGCGTTCCCGTGGGAACGCCCCCGGCAGGGAGGCACGCCCCCGGCACGCCCACCAAAGGGGGCGTGCTGTCAATCAACATTGACAGCACGCCCCCTTTGATCGGACACAACGAGCGAAGGACTTTCCTTCGCTCGTCGCGTCTGGCGCATGCGCACGATGGAGCTCCCTCCGTCGTGCGCATGCTCAGTGCATAACATCGACCCACTTGCGAGCGGACAGCCGCTCGCGAGTGGGTCTGAATCAGGCCCCATGTCCCTTGTGACCATGCCCATTTTTTCAACACATGTGCCTTCGATGCGCGCACATAGGGGGAGGGAGCGGCTCCATTTTTATATTTGCCCTGGGATCCAAATACCCTAGTTACGCCACTGACTACACTTGCCAGTACTGACAATATAGAATGTGTTGTCCAATCAGCTCAGGTGTGTTTCCAGCATTAGATTATTATTATTTTTTTTCTTTTTCTTGTGCATCATTTTTAAAAGTATGTAATTGTTGCATTTGTACATAAAGTGTCAGAAATATATATATATTTTTTTTTTTTATTAACAGATGCAGAAAGTGAGAGTGCTGACAATGTGCTCAAGAAGGAGCTGGACCTCCGGAGCACATACTGTATGTACGCCTCATGGGCGAATCCATCACCAGAATGAGGAGGGCTCTCTGTTGATTTTTTTGTTGTTTATTAAAATTTGTTATTAATAAAACAAGTTTTTATGTTGAAATCATGTGTTGTGCAATTCTTAAAAGTTAGCATTGTGTGGTGGTCCAAATATAAATGATATTAAAGTTATTTTGTTTAAAATATAATAGTGGGGGGCGTGGTCTGCGTGGCCAAGATAGTGGATGTCTTTTTGTGGAGCTCCGCACCTGCAGCTCTAAACTCACCGCTCCCTGCCGCCTAAGTGACTGGCACCTTCCTAACAGGGCACCTGGGCTCTGCAGTCTGTGCGGGCTATCTGTTGAGCACACTGCTCCCACTCCAGGTGTGTTTCCATCCCCGGCACCACCATTCCCCGGATCGTGGCCTCCTCCCTGGCTGTTACCTCAGTCCCTGGTCCCCGCTGCAGCTGCCTCCCTGACCGGCGCTTGAGTCCTGTTGGCTTGTCCGACCTGCGGGCGTCCGCTCCCCTCCGCTTGCCTGTTCTCCGGGTGTGTGCGCCGGGTCACTTGGTGGCCGCGTGTGGGGAGGAAGAGTCAGTCTGACTTCCCTGTGCCTACAGCCCCTCCTGAGACCTGCGGTTCCCTTCACCTCAGCTGCACAGTCTGTCACAACAAGGCCTCCTACTGACCAGCTGTAGTGCTCACCTGTAGTTCTGCTGCCCCCTGTCCTGTGGAGATTCCTAGCTTGCTGCTTCACCTGCATGTGACTGCTCTAAGGGACACTGGCTCTGATTCAGAGCCGCTCGCAAAAAGCGAGCGCTCGCTCTGAATCAGGGCGGCCGCTTTTTTTTTTAAACCGGCCTCCTGGTCACTCGCTAAGCTGTGGGTGACCACCCACAGCTTTTGCGAGCAGCCAGGTGATGGTCACGATGGTCACGACCATCGCGCTTGCGACGAGACCCTTGTGGTAGGGTCTCATCTGCCGCAAACCCTAGTGAGCTTCCTGCTCTAATAGACTAGTGATGTCAGTAGGGCCGCCCTCAAATGGCAGGCGTTCCTTCGGGAACGCCTCCGTTTGGCCAGCCACCCCCTCCTCCCCACCTACAAAACAGGGCGAGCTGTCGATCAACATCGACAGCTGCCCCGTTTTGCTGCGAGCCCTGGAGCTACGGGGCTCGTGCACACGCAGTGCGCATACTGCGTGTGCGACCTGCCCGGCCATCGACCCGCTTGCGAGCACATAGCGCTTGCGAGTGGGTCTGAATCAGGCCCACTGTCTCCTCCACATTGCCTGAGACTGTTTCTATTAAAGTGCCACTAACCTCCGAGGTGAGCAAAGTCCTGTCCCCTCATCCAGGGCTGCTGCCCTGGACCCAGGTTGCTTATTCTTCAGGGTAATAAAGATTTTCTACTTACAGCGGCCATATTGGATCTGGCCTCTGCTTACATGATATAATTTCAAACCATTAATAAGGTGCTCTGTCATAACACACTGATCACTTGCTGGACCCGGGCTGGTGGCCTTTCCATACCTACCTGGACTTCCTTGTAACAGCTCAGGGCGCTGTCTGGAATAGTTGAGGTGTATGTTACACTCTGTCTTTGATTACTTATGTGGGACCCAAGTATTCAAGTTTACTATATCTCTACGGCCAAAGATATCTGTCCGATTACATTAGCCTGCTCCAAGAGTCTGTATGCCTTCCAGCAACGTACATCTGTTTTTTACTATCCAAATGGCTCCATAGGATCTCGGTCACTTCTCTGCCACAACCCACCCCTCATATATGACCCCTTGATTTGACAGCAGTGTCACGGAGTTCTACTTAATATCTATTTGTGATATTATACAATATGGAAAAATTTAGAACTCGTGGAGATCTGCGAAAGACAGACGGTTCGCAACCTGTTAATTCGGGACGGGACGACTCGGTGATTGATGATCTCGATCCACAGTCTTCCAAACCAATTTCTTATAAAGATGCTGTCAAAGCCCTTAAAGAAACAATGGAACCCATTGTTACAACAACAGGTGGAAAAATTTGCTGCAAGTATTAAAGGTCTGAAAAAGTAATTGACCTATACGTCGACCCAAATTAAACCGAATGAGCAAAGTTGGATGAACCTTTTCAGGATATTGCTCAGCTTAGACAGCAATCGGAACGGGACTCCAAATTGTAGCACCAACTTCAAAATAGAATTGACAACCTCGAGAATCGCTCGAGATGAAATAATTTACGCTTGATAGGGCTGCCAGAAGCAATCAAAATAGATGCGCTAATGAACTGTGGGCCTGATTCAGACCCGGACGCTATTTGCGGACGCTCGTTCTTAAAAAGGGTCCAGATATTTAATTTGAGCTCTTTGCGGTGTGATGACGCCTCTATGTCTGAGTGAGCATCCGAAAAATGCGCTCGCTATTTTGTAAAGACGCCCCTTTGCTGTTCGCATCACACATCATCTCCGCTATTTATTAGATTAATCGGGAACATCGAAAGGCATCTGAACTGCTCACAGTGCTTGTGGTAGGATTTACTTCCCGCAATCACTGCGAGCAGTTCAGGCTAAAAGACAACCGTGACGTGGTCGATGACGCTCCTTTACTAATTATTCACTCCTATTAAACGCCGTTTTGACCCTTAGGCACGCCTGCGTTCGGATCTAAACTCCCCCGTTTTCAAGCACCTTCTCCTGTTACCACCCACAAACAGTACATTCTGTCAATCAAATTAGCAGCCCCTTGTTGTTTTACGAGCGCACGATTTCCGACCGCAATGACTGGTTTGCGCATGCGCATTACGAACCATATGCATGCGCAGTTGTGCGAACATCGCTCAGAGTGAACGAGCGGCCACTTACGAGCGGCTCTGAATCAGGCCCTTTGTTTCGAGCACTCTGCCTTCTTTGGTTCAATCCCCACCAGATGCTGGTCCCCTGATTGTTGAGCGGGCACATCGATTGAGGTTGAAGTTCTCGCCCTAGAGCCGTAATCCTCCGCTGCCTTAACTATGCCCAGAAAGAAGAGTTGTGGAAGGCTTTTAGAAAAAAAGATTCAGTGACCTGAGAATCGCACCGTCTCCTCCTGTTCCAGGACTTTTCCGCAGAAGTGTCTAAAGCCCGGAGGGAATTCACTTCGATATGTTCCACCCTGGTAAAAGACAATAGACATTTTGCACTTATATTCCCAGCACGTTTGCGGATCTTTACAGATGATGGCTTCAAAGATTTCCTTTCCCCCGCTGATGCTAGAGGATACCTCCAGGAGGAGGCTGCAGAGGCAGCTAACCGTGACACGAATTCAGTCATGTCGGCTCAAGATCGACGTAAGATCTGACCTATGAAAAGTTGTAATGTATATCTCCCAATGTTGTATTCCGACCCATTTTATATGTATTTTATTAATAATCTGATTCCTATGCTCTTACCATGGTCTATGTTTGACTGATTTATGAGTGGTAGAGATAAAAATGTGTATTTTCTCTTATCTAATTATTTCCTTAGGCTTATATTTCCTAGGTTTATTAAGACCCCTACAACCTGGGGGGTGTTTGCTACACCTTTTGCGATCTGAGGACCGTCTCTTCAGTGTGGGGGCATCCCTCATGCTCGCTATGGCAAAATATTGGTCAGAAGGCACCCTTTTGTGCTTTTTGTGTGTTCTGTTCTTTGTTGATGATGTTGTACATTTTGTTTTTCCACCTTGTGGAGATACTGTTGTGTTTGTTGATTAGTTTCTACGAAGATATTTCCTACGATTTCTATATCAAAATGACCTCAGTTGAACATTGTTGTAATTTACACCATATATGCTGGGCTAATCTGTCATGTATTTCTGTTGATAATAGGGATAGTGTACAATTTGACCCTCTAGACAATTTTCCCTGACCCCTATAAACTTTTGTACGTTTAACGTGGGGGGATCAACTCCCCAGCAAAGAGAACTAAAATTCTCATGTATTTAAGGAAACTAAATGTTGATGTAGCCATGCTACAAGAAACGCATCTTACGGAGTACAAGAAGTTTGCAAAATTTCGCTACCAAGTGGTTGCCTATGTTTCCTATAACTCTTAATCCAGGGGTGTTGCTATCTTAATTAAAAACTCCGGCCCTGATTCAGAGCCGGACACTCTGACAGAGCGCTCGCTCTGAATCAGGGCCGGTCTTTTTTTTTTTTTAGAACAACCTCCTGGCCGCTCGCATAGCTGTGGGTGACCACCCACAGCTATAGCGAGTGGCCAGGAAGATGGTCAAGACCATCGCGACCATCGGGCTTGCGACGAGACCCTTGTGGTAGGGTCTCGTTGCCGCAAGCCCCAGAGAGATTTCGGCTCTAACAGAACCGGAATCTCTCCACTGACATCACTTGTGATGTCAGTGGGGCCGGCCCCAAACGGTAGGCATTCACATGGGAACGCCTCCGTTTGGGCAGCCACCCCCCCCGGACCGCCCACCAAAGGGGGCGTGCTGTCACTCAACATTGACAGCACGCCCCCTTTAGTATGAGACCCGGAGCGACGGTTTGCCCGTCGCTATCCGGGCCTCGCGCATGTACACGACGGAGCCGGCTCCGTCGTGCGTATGCACACTGGGCCACCATTGACCCGCTTAGCGCTCGCGAGCGGGTCTGAATCAGGCCCTCTGTACCTTACTCTATACACACTAAACTTAGTGACCCCAATGGGAGATTTGTCATTGTAGATGTCACCCTTGATACGCAATGTTTTACACTATGTTCCCTATATGCCCCTACTACTTATTGCAGAACCTTTTTCACCACAGTGGTCAAAAAACTGTATGTCCACTTAGATTCAAGTATAATAGATGGGGGGGATTTTAATACGGTGGCCGCACCAGCATTAGATCGCAGCAGGCCTACTTCTAATCGTAATATCTCCTCCCAACTAGTATTAAGTTTGTGTGTGACCAGCTGAGCCTTACTGACATATGGAGAGACAGAAACCCCTCAACACGCACATATACCTGCGTATCTGCAGGACATGGGTCTTTATCTCATTTGGACTACCTCCTTGCTTCGTCTGCCTTACTACCTAATAGTTCTAAAGTGGATATAGAGTCTGTTGCCTTATCAGATCACGCGGCAGTTTGGCTCACGATTGATTCAAATGTTTCTCAGAGATCGCAGAGACAGTGGAGATTTCCTATTTATTTGTCCTCTTCTCGTAATTTCCATCTCTCATTACATTCGGGTTGGGAGGATTATGCCCTTACTAACACTGAACACCGGTCTGACCCGGTTTTGTTTTGGCAAGCTGCAAAACGGTCATGACAGGCCATATAATTTCATATACCAAAGCACATAATGCTTCTAATTCCCGTACTTTTCTCGAGGCAAAGGACATTTTTCTATCTCAGACTTTTAGAGCTTACTCCCGGCGTCCTAACCAGGTGAACAAACTGAAATATCTTACCAACAAAACCCAGTTTAACACAATACTTTCCCAGGAGAGAGAACTATGGCCCTCAATCAGAGCCGCTCGCTCTGAATGAGGGCGTCCACTTTTTTTATAAAGCCGGCCTCCTGGCCGCTCGCTAAGCTGTGGGTGACCACCCACAGCTTTTGCGAGCGGCCAGGTGATGGTCGCGATGGTCGCGACCATCGGGCTTGCGATGAGACCCTTGTGGTAGGGTCTCGTCTGCCGCAAGCCCCAGTGAGCTTCCAGCTCTAATAGAGCCGGAAGCTCACTACTGACATCACTGGTGATGTCAGTAGGGCCGCCCACAAATGGCAGCCGTTCCTTTGGGAATGCCTCCGTTTGTCCAACCACTATGCCTACAAAATGGGCGAGCTGTCGATCAACATTGACAGCCGCCCCGTTTGTAGCGAGCCCCGGAGCCAGTGAATTTCTCACTCACTACGGGGCTTGACACACGTGCATTGCACACGCCGCGCATGTGCAATGCACAACCATCGACCCGCTTGTGAGCGCATAGCGCTTGCGAGCGGGTCTGAATGAGGCCCTATGTCCTCTAGACATAAATTTTATCGATATGGGAATAAATCGGGCAGGTTGCTCTCCCACCTTATCCAGGGTCAACGTCCTCCAGCTATTATTACATCCTTAAAAGATTTGATGGTGGACATAAAGATTAGGACTGCCGACATTCTTTCGATCCTTACTGATTTCTATTCAAATCTATACAGTCAGAACCCCATTTCTACAGACAATAAGTCAAAATTCTGGAGTTCTATTACCTTACCACAGATTATACCTATTCAGATATATGCCCTATTGGCACCCATTTCAGAAGAAGAGGTGAGCACGGTTATTCAGTCTTTGAAATCTGCCAAGGCCCCTGGCCCCGATGGCCTCAGTGGCGAATTCTACAAAATACTTAAAGATAGACTCGTACCTATATTGACCGAATTTTTTCAATTCAATATTAGCTAAGGGCTCCATGACACTGTATTTTAACGCTGCCATGGTCCGACTTATACCCAAGTCTGGCAGGGACCTAATGCTACCCACCTCATATAGAGCAATATCGTTACTTAATTCAGATTATATAATTTTTACAAAAATTCTTGCTGAGCAACTTAAATTTATAGTTCCCTCAAAAGTGCATAAAGACCAAACCGGCTTCGTCTGGGGTCGACACTCCGCGACAAATGTACGTAAGGTGCTCACCTTGATACAACAGGTTCAGGCCTCTGGGGACCCAAGCCCAGGGATCTTACTCTCCCTTGACGCCGAGAAGGCATTTGATATAGTCACTTGGGATCATCTTTTTGAGACCCTCAGGAGGTTTGGGTTCCCAGAGGCTTATCTGACCCTACGAAAGACGATATATTATAATCCTTATACACAAATCTCAGTCAATGGTCAGTTGTCTCAACCTTTTACTATTCAATGAGGGACGAGACAGGGTTGCCCCTATCCCCCTTACTCCTCGCTTTAGCTCTTGAGCCCTTGGCAGTGGTGTTGAGAGATTGCCCTGATTTTCATGGAATACACCTGGGATCTGGGGAGTATAAATGATCCCTTTTCGCAGACGATATGCTTCTGATGCTGTCCGGGCCCGAGACATCTATTCCAGCCATTTTAAATATTATCGATTTGTTTAGCTCATTTGCTGGGTACAAAATACATTTCGATAAATCGGAAGCTTTACCAATGAATAAGTTGACTCATACGAATTCTCACTTAGCTTTGCTTTCACCCTTCCATTTGGTACAAGACAAAATTAAATACCTAGGCATATATATTACCAATTCCCTTGAACACTTGTACTCAGTCAATTTTCAGGAGGCTTTCCTTTCTATTGATAAACTTGTTTCATGCTGGCAACATTTCCCGTTGTCTCTTCTTGGCAGGACGCTGTAATAAAATCAGTTCTCTTCCCAGGTTGACGACTTCGTACATGCGTAGATGTAAGCAAAAATGATTGAAGTTCTTATGGCAGGGGAAAAAACCTTGTATTGCTTATCAGAAATTGACAAAGAGCAAACTACATGGAGGAATAGGGGGCCTGATTCAGACCCGGTCGCAAGCGCTGAGCGCTCGCAACCAGGTCGATGGTGGCCCAGAGCGTATGCGCACGACGGAGCCGGCTCCATCGTACGCATGCTCGAGACCCGGATAGCGACGGGCAAACCGTCGCTCCAGGTCTCGTACCAAAGGGGGCATGTTGTCGATGTTGAGTGACAGCATGCCCCCTTTGGTGGGCGGGCCGGTGGGGTGGCTGCCCAAACAGAGTCGTTCTCATGTGAACGCCTACCATTTGGGGCCGGCCCCACTGACATCACAAGTGATGTCAGTGGAGAGATTTCGGCTCTGTTAGAGCCGAAATCTCTCTGGGGCTTGCGGCAACTAGACCCTACCACAAGGGTCTCGTTGCAAGCCCGATGGTCGCGATGGTCTTGACCATCGCAACCATCTTCCTGGCCGCTCGCTATAGCTGTGGGTGGTCACCCACAGCTATGCGAGTGGCCAGGAGGCCGTTCTAAAAAAAAAGACCGGCCCTGATTCAGAGCGAGCGCTCTGTCAGAGCGTCCAGCTCTGAATCAGGGCCAGGGTTCCCAGATCTTATAGCTTTTCAGAATGCAGCTCAAATTAGGTACGCAAAAGACTGGCTTTTGAACAGTTCCACTTTTATCAACTTGAAATTGGAAAACGCTCTATTTTATCCACACTCACCTGGGGCCCTGTTACAAACACCGAGAACCAAAGTCCCTTCACATGTTATGCACAATATTATGTTTCGGGATACGTACCTAGCATGGCTTGCCATAAATAAAAGACTGGGTCGATCAAGTATTACCACTAAGTATATCTCGATATGGGGTAATGTTAACTTTCTACCAGGCCTCCATAATGCAACATTTTTGGATTGGAGAGAAGCGGGAATAGCCCAAATAAAAGATGTATTTGATCCAGGGGGAGTATTATTCATTTCAACAGATGCAGGGAAGATTTTCCATTCCACGATGCAATTTTTTTATGTAGTTGCAATTACGTCACTATGCTCTCACTTTTACTTTGTCGTCCCATTTGTTACAATCATCAGACGAACTGGAATCGCTCTTACATTTTCTTAAAACTGATCCATATAAGATTAAATTACTATATTCCGACTTGGTTGAAACTGACTTACCTAAGTTGTGGTCAAACACATATAAGGCTTGGGCTCCCTGTACAGTAGGAGACAGTCCGTCAGACTATGTCCGCAAATATTATTCTAACACGCTAAAATATCTGCATTGTTCCTCACTCCAAGAAACTCACATTAAATTTATTAATAAGGTATATATTTCTCCCGTACAAAGTATTCATTTTGTATTGGACGAGACCAGATTGTGCCTGAACTGTAGAAGATCAGGAGCAAATTTTTATCATTGCTTCTGGGACTGCAGGAACATTAGTCACTTTTGGAATAAAATCCTGGTATACATTAATGAGGTAACAAAACTGCAGTTACCATCTCACATAGTACCCATGCGTTTTTGTAATCTTGATATATGGGTTCCTTTTCTTCAGGAGCATAAAAAGTCTGATATATTTCCTTTTCTTGCTGTTGTTCTATCTATAGCAAAAAAGCTATCTTAAAAAAATGGTAACAGCCAACAGCTCCCTCACTCACTGATGTCCAAGCCAATTAATTAGAAATACTATATTTTTATAATCAGTGTTTCCAGATATCGATAAAAGAGTTTCTGATTTTTATAGGAGATGGGGTGTTTTTATTCAACCTCTTGATAGCACGTTACAATCTGATATAATGAAAATCTTTGAAACTGCTACACGATATTTGAATAGACGACTAACTGTTCACACCACATAGAAGACAGAAGCTGCATACACACACAACGATTTTTTGAACGATTATCGTTAAACGATATCATTTAACGATAATCGTTTGAAAAAATCACTCACTTTCTGAGTCAAATGATGAACGATTATCGTTCATGTGCGTTCACGTTTGTAGTTCAGTCAAACTTGTCAACTGAACGATTTTCATTAAGGGAATATGCAAAAATCATTTGTAGTTCATAAAAATCGTTCATTACACTTTAAAAAATCTGACAGATAATCTGACAGAAAATCGTTCATAAAAATCATTCATAAAATCATTGGTAACAAATCGTTGTGTGTGTATGCAGCTTAAAGACTTATTTATGAGGAATGGTCTGCCTGTTGAATATTCCTAGGACATACAGCACTATTTATTTACCTATATCTCTATTGTTTTTGTTAAACATTTGACAAGGTTTGAGATATCAACCAGATGGGAACCGCCTCCTCCCCTCCCTTCCTCCCCCCATTTTATTTTATTATTCTATATTTCTATTTAATAATCATATTTTTTATTTATGACGGAGTATCCATTGTTATGTTTTATAGAGCTTAATGTGTCTGACAATGTAACTCCTCTTTCATACTATTTTTGTATGCCTACAATTTATTTTATTGTTTTTAATCTATGCATATATACCGTTGTATGTATTATTTCAAAACTTCTAATAAAAAGATGTTTAAAATATAATAGTATGTAATATATCTCATATATAAATATGATGGGAATTCGTATGAAAAGTTTGATAAGGATCCAGTCAATAACTATATAGATGAATTAAGGACCATTTTGGTGCATGGTCTGCATAACAACATAATCAATAAAGAGGAATTCCAATTCCTGATGAATACTAACCCTCGAACCCCTATATTTGACTTTTTGCTCAAGATACATAAATCGCTAACAGAACCCCCAGGTAGGCCTATTATAGCGGGTATCGATTCACTGACTTCTAATCTATCAAAATTTGTGGATCTTTTTCTCCAAAAATATGTAATTATATTGGAATCTTATCTCAAAGATACCACAAATATGTTGCAGTGCTTAGAAGGAGTCCAGTGGAAACAGAGTTATAACTGGGCAACCATAGATGTGCAATCCCTTTATACGTGTATAGAGCATACAAAAGGTATAAATGCAACAAGAGAATTCCTTGAGTTGGATGGTTCTATGGATGTTTTAAAAAGAGAGTTCTTATGCGATCTTATGTATTTTATACTTAACCACACTTATTTTAAGTTTTTAAATCAATTTTATCGTCAAATATGTGGCACGGCTATGGGCACCACTTTTGCACCAAGCTTTGCAAATTTGTTTATGGGATGTTGGGAGAATTGTTATGTTTATACCAACAACCCATTCAGGATGAACCTAATTCTATATAAAAGGTATATTGATGATATATTGATTATTTTGGAAGGCACAGAGGAAAGTTTTAATCAATTTTTAACTCACATTTCAAATAATAACATGAACTTAAAATTTATGTCTAATTTTAATACTACTAAAATAGAATTTTTGGACTTGGTACTATCATCAGTGGAAGGTAGTATTTGTACTAAGAACTTCATTAAAACTGTGGATGCTAATAGTTACCTGCATTTCAAGAGTTGCCATTTGGATAAATGGAAGAGAAACATCCCTTATTCTCAATTCCACAGAATTAGACATAACTGTAGTGACATTAAGACATGTGAGGAACAACTTGAAATATATACAGAAAGATTTAGAGAGAAGGAGTACCCAGAGACGATTCTTACCACTGCACTTCAAAAAACTAAATCTTTGGATAGACAAGAACTCCTTAAATACAAGATGGAAGTATCAGGTAAACCGGAGAAGATACCATTTGTTACTTCCTTTAATGGTCATGAGGGTCAAATTAGGAAAGCTTTCAACAAAAATTGGAACATTCTCTTAATGGACCCAGTATTACGAAACATCCTACCATCAAAACCACAAATTGTTTATAGGAAGTCCAAAAATTTAAAAGACCTATTAGCACCAAGTATGCTGCCAGAAAAGAAAACTACAATGACATCTAACACGCTTAAATGCAATGGTAGCTATAAATGCGGCCATTGCAATATTTGTAAGTTTGTTCACCCTAAAAGAAAAACTTTCACGAACTCAGAGGGATCGAAGGAGTTCAAAATAAAAGACTTTATGAACTGTAACTCCACTTCTGTTATTTACTTACTGGAATGTACCTGTGGACTTAAATACGTGGGCAAAACTAAAAGACCATTGAAACTGAGGATCCAGGAACATATCCACAATATACGCAACAAAATAGAAGGACATGCGGTCTCAAAACATTTTTCTCTAGTACACAATTCCAATCCGGAAGACATAACTTTTAAGGCTATTGAACATGTCACATTAGGAGAAAGAGGAGGAGATCTTGGAAATCTACTTTCAAGGCGTGAAATGTATTGGTTATTTGAACTGGACACTTTGGCACTGAAGGGATTCAATGAAAACTATGAGATTGCTCCATTCTTGTAGTGGTAACTTCCCATCTACCAATATACCTCACAGTCAATCCAATATTGGTAATGGTGGAGGGCCTGATTAGTACCTTGGAGGGTGACCTCCTTGAGAAGATCAGGTATGGTAGATTGATGAGACATTGTCACCTTTCTTTATTGCAGCCATACCACTGGATGTATGCCCAATACCGTCTGATCTTGGAAGCTAAGCACCCGTGGGCCTGGTTAGTACTAGGATGGGCGACCCCTTGGGAATACCAGGTGCTGCAAAAATTCTATTAGGTGACAATTTTCTGATGGGAATATGAGCAATGAGGATTGAAGACCAGGGAACACATGAAACTGAAAGGATTCTTGAATGCTGAGGAGTACTGGATACAGAGCCAACAAATAATATGTGACTCACACAAGTGTACTTGCAAAACCTTAATGAGGATTATAAACATGTTAAAAGCGGATAAATACTGTAAAAACTGTAGGAGTTTTATATATGAAAGAATGGAACTTCGTAGTCTATGTCTAACTAAATCTTTGAACTTTTTACTGATTCCTTCCTCTATAGAGAAAAAATTACTAAAAACCTTTTATTCAAACATATTTTTCCACATATCCAGGGTGTCGATTATATTGCCCAATTAATGAATTATGATAGGCTATTATGTTGGTAATTTTATACTCTAAACTATATTTACCAAATAGCAATATGTGGGCTGAGCATCATTTTTAAATATAAAGTCTAACATTTTTTTTTTCTAAAGTTTTAGATTACGTTAAGAGACTGTGAATAATCTCAAGTATGGGTGGAAGTGATTTACCTAGCGTATCATGCCAGGAGTATGTTAGAATCCGGATGACGCTACTTATGTTCCCATAGAAATGGAAGGCCTGTTTGCGGAGTTACAGTGACGCGGAGGGCAGAAGGAAGAGAGCAGCCATCGTGAGAACGGGCAGGAGAAGGGCGGATGTGATGGAGGATGATGACGCAGCCTCCAGGATGGATGTGTGATGTCTAGCCTATCCTGGCCCCAGAGGAGAGTGGCAATACACCGGATGTGACGCAGCAACTAAGGGCGAAAGTAATGAAAAGGAGACGGACTTTGCCCTTCTGTTACAAGACTATTTATTGTTTTAAAGTTCAAAACATAAAGACAGACACAATGTTATGGACTTGAGTCTTAGTGGTATTTATCCACCCTATGCTAATCCACTTTTTGATCAATATTATTACATGTGCTAAACAGGAAGTGATGCGGTTTTCTAATCTCTTATGAATTAGTGTGGGGGTATAAATGGGAGAGTGCCCCACCATACCAGTATTCCCTTGATGAAGTCCCCAGGACGAAACGCATTGGTAGTGATTCTGCCTTGCCTCTTGAACCAATGAATGGGCCAATTATTATCCACTTTATCCAGATAAGCTATTAATTTATTTATTCTCTTAAAAAGAAAGTTTCTTTTTTAAAGTGAATAATATATGCTGAGTTTTTTTTTAGACCTTTCCTCTGATTTTATCCACCGGTCTTAAAAGGGTCTATTGTGTTTTATATGTATATGTTTTTACTTATTTCTATGTATTTTGTGTATTTATTAAATTGTTAAATTATTTATTTATAAGCCCTGGCACTTTCACTTTTTATCACATTATGAGTTTGAATATTCTAATTTTTTATATGATTAATGCACTTTGGTAAACCAGTCGCTCTGCAGTCATTTTATTTTCTAATAGCTTTCTAATACTTTTACCAGTATTATCTATTTGACATTGAGCTGATGCCCATTAACACTGGGCTGGGTTGACACAATTGTACATAGTATTATCACATGATATGTCACTTATAAAGGTATTGTGTTTATTTGGCGTCGTACCCACCTATTTTTCTTTATATAAATATCTATCTATCTATTGCCCCGTATTCAATTAGAGGCGAAAAGTCCGGATCCGCAATACTTTTTCGCCGATGATGTCATTTTTGCCTGTTTTGCTTTTACCCCATATTCAATTTGAAAGACTTTCCGCCTCAATGCAATGTACTAGGTGAAAAAGTTTTGCCTATGAATAGAGGTGGAAAAAAGTGCAGAATTGGGGTTTTGGGGTGCAATGTTGCGGGAACCCCCCAGCGGCCTTCAGACAGATCCCCAAAGGAAAACTGTGTCAAAATTAAAAAAAAAAAAAAAAACACTTAAGGACTTTGAAAAAGGGGGCAAAAAAAAATGTTGGGGTACAAAGTTAAAAACTAGCGAACTTGACTCTGGGGGGTCCCCAAGTATGCCACAAGTGGTTTTTTAATTGCAGGTGCTTGCGGCAGGTGGATTTTTCACGATTTTTTCAACTTTACTTTAAATATGCTGACCCCCATTTTCAAGTACCCCAAATTTTCTGGAAAAAATACTCCTGAATACTATTCTGCACCACGTATAGAAAAACGCTATTTAGCAGCTATTAAGGCCGTTTAAAAAGACCAAATACCTTCAGCAAGCCAAATAGGGAACCCCCATCAGAGCATCTTTTGGGGGGTGTCAGGCTGATTTCCCCAAATCTGACAGTACTTTCCGCCTGTTCAAGTTTCGCCAGGACCCGTTTTCGTACTTTCAAATTGAATACGGGGTAAAGCGGGCACGCGCGCGATACTTTTCCGCCTACAAAACAGGCGAAGCAGGTGAAAACTCCGGGACGTGACAAAGTATCGCAGCTTGGCTCAAATTGAATACGGCTCTATGTGTGTTATACCCATTTGCACACAAACCAATCGCTCCATTTGCATAAATATCTGCATTACGCACATCTCAGAATCAGGCCTCAGTCACTGTGTGTCTCCTACAGATGGGTCTAGTAACAGAGATACCCCAGAGAGATGTCCCCATCCTCTTTATTCCCAGGATGATACAGAGGTGAATCAGTGTCCCACAGGAGGATCAGGTAGGTGGGATTTAGGATCTCCCCAAATACCAAAGTGACTCACTATATGATCTGTAGAGAAGCTGTGGTTGTCTTATTTACTTTCTACATACTTAATGTGAATTTATGAAATCAGACTTTTTAAATTATTTTATTGTTTTGTGGGTTACTTAGGGTGAAGGTATCGCTGATAATAAGGTAGAAGATATAGAGGAAGAAGAAGAGACATATGTGATGGGTGATCATCAGTGTACAGAGGAGGAAATCCCTACAGCTAACAGCACCGGTGAGTAATAAACATTTATTACACAATAGCGTCACATATTCTCCTTGTTCTGTCACTAAGCAGCCTCTTATTCTGTACCCTCTTCTGTCATTACAGACTAATAAGGGCAATGCATCTGCCCAGGGGGAGCCAGAAGCCTTTAGCCCCTATTATACTCCTGTTCTCCCCCTCACATCATGTCACTATGTGTTACCAGCCCAGAGATCTGACCAGTCTCCTCCCCACACTCTCTGGTGTATCTCATACATCAGGAGCCATCAGTCCCTATTATACTCCTGCTCTCCCCCTCACATCATGTCACTGTGTGTTACCAGCCCAGAGATCTGACCAGTCTCCTTCCCACACTCTCTGATGTATCTCATACATCAGGAGCCATCAGGCCCTATTATACTCCTGCTCTCCTCCTCACATCATGTCACTGTGTGTTACCAGCCCAGAGATCTGACCAGTCTCCTCCCCACACTCTCTGGTGTATCTCATACATCAGGAACCATCAGCCCCTATTATACTCCTGCTCTCCTCCTTACATCATGTCACTGTGTGTTACCAGCCCAGAGATCTGACCAGTCTCCTCCCCACACTCTCTGGTGTATCTCATACATCAGGAGCCTGCAATTGTGGGCAGCATGAGTGTAGAGGGAGGTTTGCAGTAGGAGCTTTAGGGGGACGCCAATTGTTTGAGGGCTTTATAGGTGAGTCTGAGGAGTTTGAATTTGGTTCTAAAGGGGATGAGGAGCCAGTGTAGGACCTGTAGGAGAGGGGAGGCAGAAGCATTTAGTTTGGAGAAGATGAGCCGGGGAGCAGCACAGAGGACAGATTGGATGTTGAGAGATGGGAGTTGGGGAGGCCACATAGGAGGAAGTTACAGTAGTCCAGTCTAGAGATGACTAGTGAATGGATGAGGGCCTTAGTTGCCTCTAGGGTGTAAGAGAGTCTTATACTGGAGGCATTTCGAATGTGGAAGTGGCAAGACTAGGAGAGAGACTGAATGTGGAGATTGAAGGAGAGGGTGGAGCTAAGGGATACGCCAAGACAGGTGACTTGGGGAATAGTAGAGACAGTGAGGTTATCGTTGGATAGTAAAATCAGGGGAGGTGAGGGGACTCCAAATGGTGGGAAGATGATCAGCTCAGTCTTAGGGAAGCGGTACGATTTACCGCCGGACGCAAGTCCAGTGGTTAGACTCCCGGCAGAGGCTGCCCAACATGGGTGAAAATCCCGAACGGCTCCAGGTAAGTATTTACTAACCTAACCTCCCCCCTAACCCTAACCCTCTTTAGGGGTGCCTAACCTTAACCTTCCCCCAGTGCCTAACCCTAATCCCCCCTCTGAGTGCCTAAACCTAACCCCCCCTTCCCCACTGCCTAAACCTAAGTCCCCCCCGGGGGTGCCTAACCCTAACCCGCCCTCCCCCTAGCCTAACCCTAAGTCTCCCCCGGGAGCCCTAAACCTAACCCTGTCCGCGCTCAGCGCCCGGCATCACTTCGATCGGGATGCCAGTCGCCAGTCTCCCGGCGTCGGTAAAATGACAGGTGTCTAGATTTAGACGCCTGTCATTTAACCCTCACCGGGATTAAGCAGTCGGGAAGCCGGCCGTCGGGATTACGTCCGCCGGCTTCCCGACTGCATACCCAGTCTTAGACATGTTACGTTAAAGAAAGTGCTGAGACATCCATGAACATTTAACATTTGCTCCTCAATGTAAACAATTACATCTATTTTCCTACATTTGTTTCCAGTAGATGAGCACAAGCAGGAATACCTCGGAGGGAGAGCTCATGGTGTCTCCAGATTATAAAATTGAAGATAAGAACATCAGACAAGATTCTCCAGGAGAAAACTCCATTTGATAAGAACCGATGTTGGAACCTGATAGGAATTAATGATAAGTTTATTAGAGGTGATCGGTAGGAACCGATGTTGGTAGAACTCAATGATGACTTTATTAAAGATGATCGGTTGGAACCGTTGTCAATAGCAATTGATTAAGACTTTATTAAAGATGCTCAGTAAAAACTGATATTGATAGAAATTGATGAAGACTTTATTAAAGATGCTTGGTAGAAACCGATGTTGATACGAATCGATGTTGATTGAGAGAGAATTCCCAATGATGGTAACCAAACTCCAATGGTTGAACTCGGAGAGATAATTCCCGATGGCAAATCCAAACTGCAATAATCGATGGTGGAGTTTGATGAAGATAATCGATTAGGACGGACTGCGCTGTCCAGAATAGCAATGGAGGGAGCACAGCACAGGAGCTGTTACTTCAGTGGAAGTGATGTACTAGCAGAGGAGTTCAGTCCGACGAAAGAATTTATAGGGCTAGATTCCGGATGATAGGTCACTGCAGTCAGCAGAGCCGCTGACCATGCTCTGAGTGTTTGACTGGATTCACGTGACAGAGTTCAAAATGGCCGCGCCCATGACCCGGCTCTGGGGAAAAGGCCAGCATGCGGCCTACATGCTGACAGGAGACAGGAGCCTGCCTGGAGTACAGGGACATGGGATACCATACCTCAGCCCAGCAGCTGTCCGGATGCAGCGCACGAGCCGGGATCTCCTCTGTACCAACCAGGATTGACACCGCATAGGTAAATAATGTGTTTCCACACTCCAGATCGTGACAATCTATACACCATCCACAGACATTATACCACCCCCCAATGGAGGGTCAGGTTGTCCCCCCAAATAGTTTGAACCTGCCGACCTGCATTAGCAGATTATCCAGACCCTATAATACCCAGATTCTATATCTGCAAATTCAAGATGCAATATGTATTAAAGAGATAACTTAAAACATATCTCAAACCATCAATATAATTTAAAGCAAGAATTAAAGTCCAGACACAACATGAAGGGATGTAGAATGTGGGATGATTATCAAATACACCCCAAAAACAAACCCCAAAGAGGTTCTTGTGGTTCTTTTTTTATAGCAATATTTTATTTTTATTGAAACAAAGAAAACTTTACAATCATGAGGGATTATAAAATACAGAACATCACAATATATCCAAGATGTCAACATACAATAATAAAATTGAGTTTGAGTGTATCTTGTTTTACTTTGTCGTCGTGTCATCAGACAAACGAGAAGAGAAATTCCATGTCATGATGCAGGTTCCTCATGAATACATTTCACATGAAAAGTTTTTATTCTGTGTCATCAATTTTGTAATTTTCGTTGATAAACATAACAATAACACAAAGATTCATCATTGAAGAGATGAATAAGCTTAAAAGAGTTAACTAATTGTGTCTTATTTGAAGATAGGAAAAGCTCTGTAAGAGAGGAAGGAGAAGAGAAGACAAGAAAAAGGAGAGATTAGAGGAGGGGAGGGTATAGGAGAGATAGCCAGGAGAGTATGAGGGGAAGGAAGGGGAGAAGGGTGAAGGGATGTGGCAGACCCAGGACAAGGGAGCAACCATAGTGTATGATAATATGAAGTCATGAATCATGTGTCGTACTTCACAAATGGAGTCTATGGTTATCAGAAGCTAATTGAGATTGTAGCCACTTTACGCGAAGTTCCTTTTGAAGGGAGGCTTCCACCCAATCCATTTTAAATATAAAGAAGAGTTTGGGGTATATTTACTAAGGTGCGGGTTTTTAGAAGTGGTTTTGTTGCCCATAGCAACCAATCAGATTCTAGCTATTACCTTCTAGAAGGTGCTAGATAAATGTTAAGTAGAACCTGATTGGTTGCTATGGGCAACAAAACCACCTCTAAAAACCTGCACCTTAATAAATATACCCCTTTGTCTTTAAACATATTGAGAGAAGGAGGGTGAGGAGAGAGCCATTGCTGCAGGATACTCTTTCGTGCTACATTGGATATTATAGTAATGACCTTCCGACTACCCAGTGTTAAGCGAGCACAGGGATCAAGAAACCCCAGTACAGCCCATTCTGAGGTCACCGCAAATGTTTGAATGCTATTTGAAGATATAAAGTGTTCAATTTGCACCCAGAATTGTTTAATCTGATCACAGCTTCAGACACAGTGAAACAAGGTGGCAGGAGAGGTGTTGCATTTGGGGCAATAAGAACAGTTAGATAGGCCCGTGATGGGGATAAGTAGCCCCTATAAAATACGCACGTGATGGGGATATGTAGATGGGCATAAGTAGCCTCTATAAAATATTTGAAATATAATTTCTCTGTATGCGGTCACCGATAAGGCACTTAGGAGCTTATTCAGACCCGGTCGTTAGCTTTACGAGCTTGCAACCGGGTCAATGTTGCTCCAGTGCGCATGCGCATGATGGAGCCGGCTCCATCATGCGCATGCGCGAGACCCGGCTAACGATGGGTGATCCGTCGTTAGGGGTCTCGTAGCAGACGGGGCGAGCTGTCGATGTTGAGTGACAGCTCGCTCCGTTTGCTGGGTGGGCCGGGGGAGTGCCCGGCCAAACGGAGGCTTTCCTGTTGAAATGCTTGCCGTTTGGGGGCGGCCCCACTGACATCATCAGTGATGTCAGTGGGGAGCTTCATGCTCAAACAGAGCAGGAAGCTCCCTGGGGCTTAAGGTTGACGAGACCCTACCTTAGGGTCTCGTTGTAAGCCCCGATGGTCGCAATGGTCTTGACCATCACGACCATCACCCTTAGTGGTCGTTAGAGCTGTGGGTGTTAACCCACAGCCTAACGACCGACATGGAGGCGGCCGTTCAGGATGCAAGCGGCCGCCCTGTTTCAGAACGACCGCTTGCATCCTACGACCGCCTCTGAATGAGGCCCTTAGTGAGTATGAGAGAGTATTTAATATGTTGGACATTTGGAGATGTGGAAACTGTTCCTGCCATACCGTAATACCCGTGCAGTGATCACGAGAGAAAGAGGGTGCGCGTACAAGAGAATAAAAAGAAGAAATCTATCTGGGGACGTGGTTATGTTGGGTGAAGGCCGAATCTAGTAATTTGTTCCAGTCATTTAGTGAGAGATTATGGAGAACTTTGTCAACATAATGTTTAGATTGAAAATAGGCGAAGGTTTGGAGTTTTAGGAAGTCAAATTTTTCTACAGCTTGTGAAAAATGTAATGATGTGTGCAGAGAAGTATCTACTATACATCCTGCTTTTGACCAAGAGTGAAAGGGATAATTGGCTTGATCATTTTGAAATGCTGGGTTACCCCATAGTGGGAGAAAAAGAGATAAATATGGGTTTAGATTCCATGATTTTCAAATTTTAAACCATATTGATCTTGTGGAGGTTAATATTGGGTTGTCTAGAGCCGCAAGAGGAATGTCTTTTTTTTGCCAAATGTAGAAATGTCACTAAATGTGTATCCGGAATGAGCTGTTGTTCTAGCTCTGAATTAGCATAATGATTGGTAGAGTAGATCCAGTCTTTAATGTAACGGCATATGGCTGCCTGATTATAGAAGGCAATATGAGGAAAGTTTATTCCTCCTTCTTTTTTGTTTTTTTGGAGAATTTTAAGACTAGTTCTTGGTTATTACCATTCCATATAAATCTACGAAAAGCTGCATTTAAAATTTGTTAATCTTTATTAGATATTACTAAGGGCAGGACTTGTAAGGGATACAGAATTTTTGGAAAAGTTATCATTTTTATGAGCTGGGCTCGCCCCAGAAACGAGAGTTGTAGGTTTTGCCAGTTTTTAGTTCTAGCGTGATTTGTTCTTGTGGTTCTGAGCCAACAGCAACATCTCCCCCAGAGTGCCCCTTCTCTAAAAGTGAGAATACAATATATATGTTTAAGTAGGGACAAGGATAGACCACAGACTCCTCTCCAGCCTGATCATGATCCATATACATAACCAGACACCTCCCCCCTACAATATAGTCACCTTAGCAAAAACGGGCCAATAGCGAAGGAGGTGATGTCACAACTGGCAAGATAAATACCCACAACAAAGATGGCCACCATTCACTCACCCTGAGAAAGGACAGCAAGGCCGACACGCATTGGAGTACACCCACTACCATCTACCATTATACCCATGACAAAGACAAGCACCGACGGACCTAAGTCTCCTCGCTGCCCGGTCACCCAACGAGTGGAGCGTGCAGTACAGCCTCTGGAACCCTACCTACCCCGACCTCAGGAAGGATCATGCGGGCACCCGGCATGAGTATTACGGTCCGGGACATCGAGACGACCAGAAGAAAAGAATAGGATGCTACATGGATCAGATGAGGCCTCACCAAGACTTTTTTGTAGCATAAGCGAGACTGAATTTCATCCCACTAAGTGACGCCACCTGCCGCTGTTCACGGCCAAAAGTAGAGGTGAGGAATGCCCACCTACCACAGCTGGAACATCTACCTTGGGATTGATCATCCCAGATATATATGCCTTGGAACTCACCATAACCCCCTTATAAGTTGATGCAATACACTATTTTATAATAATAATTGCTGAACACTTATCCCTTCCCCTACCAGGGGACATGCACACAGAGATCTAATACACAGCCCCTCCCCTTTGTATACCCGAGAAATCCTGGAGCACTGTGACTCCCAATAACAGGATCAGGATTTTAATGCACAATTTACAGGTTATTGTCTATATACCTATAGCTGCAGAGATTCATTAAACCGGAGATCTGCATTATCCAACACAGGCACAGATATATATTAATCTTATAATCGTACAGTCAGGATATTTAAGAGCAATTATTGATTTTAATATTTGTATTTTTTTTATTTTGTCACCTTTTTTGTCTTGTTTGTGTTAGGAACACCTTCATCCACTTACTAAGGGGGGTGATATCTCTAACCCTTATTTTATAATAAATGAATAAAGAATATGTTTTAATTTGTACAACAAAACATTATACATCACAATATTTATATTGTTTACACTATCGTGTCCCCACAACAGAGTTTTTGCCTTTTTCTTTTGCAATCTGCAAAACCTTCCCTGTGTCTACTATACTATGCCTACTCAGGGGAACACCTCCAACATCATTTCATTCATTACTTTAGGATTTTCCTTAAATATCTAAAAGATTATTGGTTATATACTTCTATGTTTTGCTACGAGTTTATATTGTAGATATTCCCAGTTAAAAACCTGAGCCCGAGAGGAGATGGCGAACAACCAGGAAGAAGAAGAGAAGAAGAACTCCATAAAACAGGACAAGATCTACAGAAGGAGAACAGAGAAACCCACTGCAGGGAACACATGCAGTCACACAACATCATAATGCAGACAAACCGCAATAGAACTAGAAGATAACGAAAAATTATGGCAGGTAAGCAGTGCTGGGCGGGAGTCCAGTGTCCCCTATGGAATCGGAGAAAGGGACTTATCTGTAAGTACCAAAATCCTATTTTCTACTTTATCCACACTGGAGCACAGACAATGGGGACGTCCCAAAGCTGACCTCCTCGGTGGGAAACGCTGAGAAACTTGCCGGCCCAGCAACCAAACCTAAACCGGGACCGCGATAAAGCTGATGGTAGGACAAACTGAAGCAAGAGCTAAAGACCAAAGCACCGTATAGCACAGGAGAACTCCCCGCTAGACAGCATCAGAGAATTCCACTAATACACAGCATGAGCGGAATGGAACCAGGCGTAAAGGCAACCCTAGCCGACAACAGTGGCCAAGAACCACTGGCATCACAAGGGGGGTGCGGGCCACACCGGGTGACACCATCCGAAGGGGTGACACCAAAATAGCAGAGCTGCTCTGCTATTTTGGTGTCACCCCCTCGGATGGTGTCACCGAGCAGCTGCATCCACAGATGCAAGGGAGAGGCTGTTGGCTGTCCAGTAGTTGCTGCTGCGCTGAACTGGGAAGATTACTCAGCGTAGCAGCACAGCAGCCCCTAGCCTCTCCCCTGCCCATTGAATGCAGAGGACAGGGGGCGTGACCAAGAGTGCAAAACATAAGTGGACGTGGCTTCATGGGATGAAGCCATGCCCCCTTCCTCTCGCACGTGCCCCTCCTAAGTTATTCATAGCCCTCTGGAAAGTTGCTGGGGCTCCATGCAAACCAAAAGGCAGCATTTTGTACTGGAACAAACCCTCTGGGGAAGAGAAGGCTGTTTTTGCTTTAGCAGCTCCAAAGGAATCTGCCAATACCAATAAGACAATGGGGTTATTCCATTCACTGTTTGACTCCTCTATGACCGTTAAGTGTAGCATCTCCTCCAAATCTTGTATTACCGCTGCCAGTTTTGCCTCGGGTATGCGATAGGGTCTCTGCTCTATTATTACCCCGGGATGAGTAACAATATCATGCTGTATAATTTGGGTCTTTCCCGAAATAGCAGAGAGTACATCTTGGTTTCGTGCCACCAAGCTCACATCTTTGTTTTTGGCTAAGACTGAGGGTGACCTCCATGGGTACCTTACAGTCTGGGGTAAACTTTACCACTAAAAAGGACTGACTGGCAGCGGTAATAGATTTTAATAGATTTACATGATAAATTTGTGCCTCCTTCATTCTACCCTCCTGTCATAAAGTTTACAGGTCCCACCGCCTCTATGATCTCATAAGGGCCTCGCCATTGAGCATACAATTTGCTTTCAGTAGTAGGCACAAGCACTGTAACCTTGTCACCTGGTTGGAAAGATCGGTCGACTGTGGTAACATTGTAATTGCGTTTCTGACGCTGCTGATAAAATTGGGACACAAACTGAATGATATTAAGATCTTGACATGACTGTTGCTCCCACCCTTCTTTTAACATATAAAATTCCTCTAGGTTGCCTCCCAGAGAGGAGCTCAAAGGGACTGAACCCCGTTGAGGATTGGGGCACCTCACGAACTGCAAACATCAAATAAGGCAGGAGTAGGTCCCAATCTCACTTTTCTTGTGACAACGCCCTCTTTAACATCTGTTTAAGGGTCTGGTTAAAGCGTTCCACTAGACCATCCATTTGCGGGTGATAAACTGAGGTAGTAATCCTATCTACCCTTAATAGTCAGCACAAATCTTTCATCAATTTAGATACAAAAGGGGTTCCTTGATCTGTCAGAACCTCTTTTGGTATTCCCAGATGGGTATATAGCATCAATAACTCCAGGGCAATAGTGCTAGATTTCATGTTATGTAGCGGTATGGCCTCCATGTGCCTTGTGGCATAATCTACCACCACTAATATGTATTGATGCCCGCAAGCAGATTTGTCTACTGGCCCTAACAGATCCATACCAATTCTCTCAAAAGGTACAGAAATAACAGGGAGGGGAACCAAGGATGTCCGAAACCCTGGCCGGGGTGCTGTCTTCTGACACACTGGACATTCCTGATAATACTTTTTTACTGCTGCATGAATGCCAGGCCAGAAGACTCTAACCTGGAAAATTAAGATTGAGGGTTTTCTCCTCCCCAAATGGCCATCCCACAGGTGTGTATGAGCCACCCTCAACACCAACTGTTCGTGTTTCCGGGGAACCAACAATTGGTCTACTCTCTTACCCTGCAAATTGGTTACACGATATAACAAATCATTTTTCAATGCAAAGTATGGTACACCTTCTGCTGGTAAATCCGTGATTACTCTACCATTTAGCTCTACAACATTTTCAAATGCATTTATCAAGTTCCCATCATTCTGTTGGTCTTGGCCAAAGTCCTGCAAAGACACTTCCTTGCCAGTGGGAACCCACTGTGTCTCGGTCTCACTCCCCACCTGCTGCTCACTGGCCAAGGAGGGTGTTACAGCCACTAAACTTTAGTACACAGCAGAGCTTGGCTCCTGGGACACCTCTGATGTGGACCTAATGCTGTCATCATGCCACATAACCACCTCTTGTAATAACGGAAAGTCTCAACCTAGGATCAATGAGTAGGATGGTCTGGCTGCTACTGCATCTATCACCTTCAGAGATCGCCCTTTCATCACTATTGGGAGGTGCACTCGGGGGCATTCTTCTACATTCCCATGTACACATATACTCTTTACCGGGGGTAGCACCTGATCAGCCCCAGGTGGAACCAGGTTGGCAGAGATGATGGTTAATTCGCTGCCAGTATCAACTAAGGCCCAGACATCGCACTTGCACCATCAAATGAAACAAGGTGGTTTGCGCCGGGGAAGTGCTTCCAGCAGCCATGCTGTCCACTGGTCGAGTTGTTTTTCCAGCACTGCAGTCCATCGGCTTGCCCTGCTTTGGGCAGTCCCGGCGCAAGTGACTGGACTTGCCACAGTAAAAACACACAGCTGGATGTGGGTTGTTGGCTTTAACAACTGAGACCTGGGCTCTAAGCTTGGGTACTGGCTGGAACCCCTGCTTGGCTGTTTAACTTCCCAAGAGTCAGGTACCGTTTAACCACCACCAAACTCCTCAAACATTTGAGGATCAGCCTGTTACACCACACAATCTAGTACCCGCACAGCATGGTCTAAAGCCACCATCTCGTCTATACGCTGAGCAGAGTTTTTATCCTGCTGCAACCATGCTTTGCTAATTTGGCCAGCTGGACCCTTGGAGGCTCAGATGGGTTCAGCCACCATTCCTGAAACTCCTGAGCTTTGCTAGGGGCCAGTCACTCCAACCCTGCAGAGTATGTCCTTTTTCAAGTGAGGATAGGAGTTTGCCTCAGTAACGTTTAAATCAACATATGCTGTGAGGTTACCCTGTGAGACAGGGAGCAAGTCTGGCAGCCAACTCCTCCTTAGGTCATTTTAAACATGCAGTACGCTCAAAGGTGCTCAGAAAAGCTTCAACGTCATCAGATGGCGTAAGCTTTTGTAACACCTCTCGCTCATGCCCACCTTTCCTCATTTCAGTTAACTCTGTATGTAAAAACTGAATTTGAGTTTGTTGGCCCTGAATCAAAGTTTTCTGTCCTTGCAGCTGTGCTTGTTGCCCTGCAGCTAATTCAGTCAAACTTTTCAAACGTTCCTTCATATTACACTGCTTTATCCCTTTATGGACAAACTTAGGAGGCTTTATAAATTATCTTTCGCAAGCCAGATTTCCAGCAATCTAGATCAGCTGGCTTCCCTTAAAACTGCATTCCCTGGCCACATACAAAGGAATTAAGCAGTTTTATATTGTGCACAATTTGCATATACACATGGACAGATTATCACTGTGAACTGCTGTTTTATGGCTGGCCTGCCACACTCACCTACCCAGCTGCTAGTAATGCAACTCAGACACACCAAGCCACTGCGCAGCGGGTAGCATCCTGCAATGCGTCTCACTGCCGCTGTGGGTGGATTTTGTCCCTGTATCCAGGCTCTTGCTGCGTAGTATCCACCAAGGTCCTTGTTTGGGCACCAAATGTGACAAGAATCACATAGACAAGGTAATATTCAACATAAGCTTTATTGTTTATCAACACAGGCATATATACAGGATATGACAGTTTCACATGCAAGATGTTACAGGTTGGTGCACAGAATCTTCCAAACAGCAATACAGTTCTTTTAGTGAACTCACAGGTCCAGGATCCCTAACTCTAGTCACCCCCGGGTCTATAACCTGGGCGACTACTTCACTGCTTACTTTATTAATGCAAAGATCGTTTTGGAGACTGACTGAACTTGATACAGATTAACACTATAAGAACAAAATGAGCCATCCATTGATCTATATGGTTTACACTATAAAAAAAATAAAATAGGTTTTTCTAATATTTTTAAGGATATCTCACTTTGACAGTGTAAACTGTTTTCTTATTCTTTCCAGTTCTATAGCGCCAAGGAGATCCTATTTTCCCTGTTCCCTTTGGAAGGGTGGCTAGATACCCTTCAACTCCTCATAGGCTGCAACCAGTAACCAGACTTATACAGTGACTCTATACTAGCAACTACTCCCTCTGGTGGCGGGGCACATGTTACCATTTCCAAAATCTTTGGTTAGCTATATGGTAATGACTGGAAATGAATGGTGTTTCATTGGAACCATCAATGGTTTGGTTTCAAAGGTCGATGCCGGTTTACCCGATGACGGTGAGGTTCCAATGTTAATTTTCAAGAGAAGAAAGAAAAGAAGTCTGTAATGGGTGCACAAATATAAAATTTTACTTTTATTAGTTTAAGTAACACCAGTAAATCATCAGAACATGCAACAAAATTATGGTTAAAAAGCAGTATAGAGAATGTGTACAGGATAAAGAAAATGTGAATGAAAAAAACTGCTATTATCATCTGTGTGCCTCTAAGTCGTCTTCTATTATTTTAATGTAAACTCAGTGGTCGAAGTGGGGCGGTATACGGCGGTATGACATACCGCCACATCCCGGCCCCACTTCATCCCGGGGCTCGCGGCCGCCAGTCAATCGCAGGGCTCGCAGCCGCCAGCCAATGAAAAGCTGCCAAATGGCAGCTTCTCATTGGCTCGCAGCGGAGCCAGATAAACTGCAGGGAAGAACCGAGGATCCCGGTGGCTCCACTCCAGCAGCGCAGGTAAGAGAGAATTAGAGAGAGGGGAGGGTGTGAGAGAGGGAATAGAGAGTGGGGCAGGGGGCAGACAGAGGCAGGCTAGCTATTGTAGGGGGTGAAAGAGAGAGGGAATCAGTAAGGGCAGGGTGTGAGAGAGGGGAGCAGGCAGGGAGAAGTGTGTGTGTGTGTGGGTGGGGGGTTAGAAGTACAATGGAGTGATATAGAAGCAGGGGCCTATAGGGGGGGGGGGAGATTCAATCTCCATACCCCCACCTCTAAATTACCACTTCGAGCACTGTGTAAACTAATATGAGTTAGTGATCTGTGGATAATTAACAGTAGTTAGTCACCTAGATTACACATAGTACAACAATAAAAACTACTAGTTACCTCGGGAAGAGATACAACAGTGTTTAGATGTTACTATATTGCAAACGTCAACTGTATACAAAGCGGATACCTATACAAATTAGGCAGTCTAATAACTCCAGGAATAATTCATGAATGGTATCCGCTATTACGTTGGAAAACAAAAAAAGGATTCTATATATATGCTTTGCAGAGTTGTACATTAATGTGTCACTGATTGATTTATCAGTCCAAAGGTATTTTATAATCATATAGTATCCACCTGTTATCTTAATAAATAAAACTCTCTCCTCTGTAATCATAGGCAAAAAAAAAGTTAAAGCTCTCAATTTAGAAATACATAATTGTATGACCCAAAGTGGCACTATTATCATGTAGTGTAGGGCCACTAGAGCAAAGAAGCCTTGCCATGGCTGGGGGCTTTACCATGTGTTTGCAAATGTATGCAACTGAGATCTCTGCATTACTATTATCATGTAGGGTGTAAGCATCTTGTCTAGATTAACCCGTTGCTCACATACAACTGTGATGGAACAATACATTTATTTGAGCAACTTCCATTCTGTGTATCACTACGCCACATGGATGTCAGACAGCAAAGTGCAGGCTTTTGTTCTCTAACTTGATACCATACTCTCTGAGCTGGTATTTTATGTGGCTCATTACCAAATCTTGAATTATCCTCTGGGTGTTGCTCAGTGTTATTAGCCTGGTCCCTGCAGATGACCTCACTGCCAAATAATCTCCATCTCCTGACCCTGCACATTACTGGTGATCTCATTACATGACCCATCTCACACCGACAATTACAGCCATGTGATCACATGATGTAATAGTTTCCCACTTCCCATAGTACATCCCCAGCAAATTGTCAAGATGACAGATTAGTTAGGACCCTATATTAGGGCAAGTGGTCTTTTGTGTGTTATTGTGCAAAATGGCCAAAATCTAATAGAATAAGGAAACTGAAAGCTTTTACATGGGGAATATACTGCAGCCTTATGTTGGTGACACTCACTAACATGGGGATTTGAATTAAATTGTGATATATTAGTAAATAATGTGAAAATGCTAATGTAATTTACCCTTCATTAAGCATGAAATCTAGACTAAGATTGTATTTATGCTTGTAAAAATGTTAAAAAGAATTTTAGTACTACATATACCAATGCAATTTCTACATTTTTAGATGCTCATATACATTGTTTTTCTCCTGTGTAACGTTTCTGATAACTAAAAAGAGCTGATTTATGTTTATAACATTTCCCACACTCAGAACATGGAAATGGTTTCTCACCGGTGTGACTTCTCTGATGTTTAACAAGTGTTCCCTGCCGTGCAAAACATTTCCCACATTCAGTACAAGGAAATGGCCTCTCACCTGTGTGAGTTCTCTGATGGTCATCAAGTGTTCTCTGCCGTGCAAAACATTTCCCACATTCAGAACAAGGAAATGGCTTCTCACCTGTGTGAGTTCTCTTATGGTTATTAAGATCGCTTTTCTTTGTGAAACATTTCCTACATTCAGAGCATGAATATGGCTTCTCACCTGTGTGAATTCTCTTATGTGTAGCAAGTGCTGACTGGTTTATAAAACATTTCCCACATTCACGACATAAATATGGCCTCTCACCTGTGTGAGTTCTCTTATGTGCAGCAAGTGCTGACTGTTGTATAAAACATTTCCCACATTCAGAACATAGAAATGGCCTCTCACCTGTGTGAACTCTCTTATGTTTATTAAGATCTCCTTTCTTTGTAAAACATTTCCCACACTCAGAACACGGAAAAGGCCTCTCGCCTGTGTGAGTTCTCTGATGTTCATCAAGTGTTCCCTGACATACAAAACATTTCCCACATTCAGAACAGGAAAATTGCTTCTCACCTGTGTGAACTCTCTGATGTGCATCGAGTGCTGACTGGTATATAAAACCTTTCCCACATTCAAAACATAAAAATGGCTTCTCACTGGTGTGAGTTCTCTTATGTTTATTGAGATCTCCTTTCAGGGTAAAACCTTTACCACACTCAGAACACAGAAAAGGCCTCTCAGCTGTGTGAACTCTCTTCTGATGTAGAGAAAGACTCAGCTGCTTTTTAAAACTTTTCCCACACTCAGAACATGAAAACGGTTTATCATCTGTATGTTCTGAGCTGTGTGTAACAATACTGGGATCATCAGGGGAACACTCCTCATGATTAGCAGGGTTTATACTTGGGGTTATGGGGTTTTCTCCTGGAGAATCCTGTGAGAAGTTATCATCTAGGTCACAATCTGGAGATAATATGAGATGTCTCCCTGAGTTATTCCTGCTGTTGTGTCCATCTGCTGGGAACAAAATAAATATATGTGAATTAGCATCTCTGCAGCACTATACCATACTGTGTTACTATAATAAGACGTGCATTGCTGTACCCCGACATCTCCATACAGTCAGTGACCTCATCATTGTCACGTCTCAGGGCTTGATTCACTACGGATCGCTACTCCAATCGCAGCTGCGATTACGCACAGTCTGCTGCGAAAATATGCTAATGACTGCAATCGCAATGGCGTAGCAGAGCCAGCATAGAGACAACCACTACTGCACTTGCACATCCGTATTACCTTGAAATCCTCCGTATACATCCGGAACATGAGGAACATCGGCCCCTCCCGCAGATTTACAGCAGCTCTGACCTTACTTAGAAATTGCTAGCCTCGTAGCACGCAGTGAGCACTCAAGCTGCGTATGCCATTGCAGTGGCTAATTTATGCACACCCAAGCAACGCCTGATTTTATCCGACCACTCCCCTATCACCACCCCCCAAACGCTGCACTGAAGTCACTCACTCTGCGATGGCTCTGGCACTCCGTGAGTGATCGCGGAGCAATCGCAATGCTAACTCACACACGAGCAGAGCGATGCATACGCATGCGCATTACGCAACAATCGTCCGTCTGTGTGCGCTAATGAAATAGCGATCCATACTGTATCCAGGCCCTCGGTTTGTGACTGAGGAAGTCAGAGAGTAACTAGGTCCTATTACATGCTACGGTGTAACACTGCTGTTTGCCTTATGTTACATGTTATGGTAAGTAGTGATCACACTAGACACAGACATGTATTTGCTGATGTTTGTCATGAGGAGGTTTAGGGTGTAGGAGTAACACTGGCCGGGGAGTAGTCACTAAATAGGACACAGGGGGAGATGTATCAAATCTTGGGGCGCTATTCAATTGTTGTCGCCGGCAGCTGTCGCCCCTTCATGACCGATGGAGCTATTCAATTGTTGCTCCTGGCAGGCGTGAACAGCTGCCGGCACCAGAACTTCAGCTCGCACTTCCCGGGGGTGGCGAGCTGAAATGCACGAAAAGTGACCCATTTGGACGCGATAATCAATTGAATATTGCCCCGGGAGATTGGGTGCGATAAAACAATTAAATAGTGCCATAGGAGAGATGTTGCCCATAGCAACCAGGTTTCAGTTGTCATTGTACAGACTATGCTAGATAATTGATAGCTAGAATCTAATTTGTCGCTGAGGGGCAACTTCTCCACTTTAACTAGGGGAGATGTATCAAGCATTGGAAAGATAAAGTACTAACCAATCAGCTTCTAACTCTCATGTTACAGGCTGTGCTTGAAAAATGACAGAATCTGATTTTTTTTGGTACCTTATCTCTCTGCACTTTCTCTCTCTCCAAGGCTGGATATACCTCCCTGTAAGGCTTGTTGAATCCTAGAGAGTTTGCTTCTACATTAGTGACAGAGGAGGGTGTAGGATAAGAGAGCGCTGTAGTGACAGAGGAAGGTGTAGGATAAGAGAGTGCTGTAGTGACAGAGGAGGGTGTAGGATAAGAGATTGCTGTAGTGACAGAGGAGGGTGTAGGATAAGAGATGGCTGTAGTGACAGAGGAGGGTGTAGGATAAGAGATTGCTGTAGTGACAGAGGAGGGTGTAGGATAAGAGATTGCTGTAGTGACAGAGGAGGGTGTAGGATAAGAGATTGCTGTAGTGACAGAGGAGGGTGTAGGATAAGAGATTGTTGTAGTGACAGAGGAGGGTGTAGGATAAGAGATTGCTGTAGTGACAGAGGAGGGTGTAGGATAAGAGATTGCTGTAGTGACAGAGGAGGGTGTAGGATAAGAGATGGCTGTAGTGACAGAGGAGGGTGTAGGATAAGAGATGGCTGTAGTGACAGAGGAGGGTGTAGGATAAGAGATTGCTGTAGTGACAGAGGAGGGTGTAGGATAAGAGAGTGCTGTAGTGACAGAGGAGGGTGTAGGATAAGAGATTGCTGTAGTGACAGAGGAGGGTGTAGGATAAGAGATTGCTGTAGTGACAGAGGAGGGTGTAGGATAAGAGATGGCTGTAGTGACAGAGGAGGGTGTAGGATAAGAGATTGCTGTAGTGACAGAGGATGTAGGATAAGAGATGGCTGTAGTGACAGAGGAGGGTGTAGGATAAGAGATTGCTGTAGTGACAGAGGATGTAGGATAAGAGATGGCTGTAGTGACAGAGGAGGGTGTAGGATAAGAGATTGCTGTAGTGACAGAGGAGGGTGTAGGATAAGAGAGTGCTGTAGTGACAGAGGAGGGTGTAGGATAAGAGATTGCTGTAGTGACAGAGGAGGGTGTAGGATAAGAGAGTGCTGTAGTGACAGAGGAGGGTGTAGGATAAAAGATTGCTGTAGTGACAGAGGAGGGTGTAGGATAAGAGATTGCTGTAGTGACAGAGGAGGGTGTAGGATAAGAGATGGCTGTAGTGACAGAGGAGGGTGTAGGATAAGAGATGGCTGTAGTGACAGAGGAGGGTGTAGGATAAGAGATTGCTGTAGTGACAGAAGAGGGTGTAGGATAAGAGAGTGCTGTAGTGACAGAGGAGGGTGTAGGATAAAAGATTGCTGTAGTGACAGAGGAGGGTGTAGGATAAGAGATTGCTGTAGTGACAGAGGAGGGTGTAGGATAAGAGATGGCTGTAGTGACAGAGGAGGGTGTAGGATAAGAGATTGCTGTAGTGACAGAGGAGGGTGTAGGATAAGAGATGGCTGTAGTGACAGAACAAGGAGAATATGTGACTGTTCTGTACTTAGTGATTATTACTCACCTGTGCCGATAGCTGTAGGGATTTCCTCCTCCTTACACTGCTGATCACCCCTCACATACGTCTCTTCTTCCTCTTTTATATCTTCTACTTTAAAATCAGTCAGGTGTTCCCCCTAAATACAACAAAACGATAAAATAACACAAAGTGCGTGTGATGAGATCCAGGCATCGGTCATGTCCTAAATGCAGGTTAAGTCCATTCTGACCATGGCACCTGGGAAGTGTTATTACTGTGCGATGTCCCTCTGTAGTGTATATCAGTAATAAGACACATTGTTGTTGCCAGGTGGGTGCTGAGTGGAGAAAGCACAGTCTTATAGGTCACCAGAAGTCCCAATGAGGAATCACAAGCACTAGACTGATAAAGCCCCTCATGGGTGACCTCACAATGCAGTGAGAGAAAACAGGCACAGAGTACATTACAGTCCCACTGCCCTCTGTGTTACCATCCTGTGTTATACTCAGGGTCCTAGTAGAGATCTGTGAGCTGGACACAGCAGGGGATATCCTGGAGCAGAACGCCTGGGGATGGTGCCTGGTACTGTCTCCCAATCAGAACTGCTGTACCACTTATGGAAGGATTCTCCCCTAACTAAGAATTGTTTTGCTGGGAAAACCTGTGGATTTATCCTTGGGCTGTGCACTGTGCATGGCACTTGTTCTGCGCTATCCTGCCTGTTAGCAGGTGATACCTGGGTCCTTATTCCCGGTAACTCACCTGGCACTTGGTAACGTGTGATGTACAGATGTGGAGTGTAACTTGTATCTACATAAATACACATTGTATTGTACCCAGCGGCCCTTCCTGAGTGACCTACATAACCCCTAAGGGACCGGGACCTCTTTACAGCAGAAGAGGCTATCATGGCCACGCAGCTGGGTGGAGGTATCGCCAGGGTCAGTGTTCTCCCCAGAATTTTTTCCCAGCCGGGTGACATCAAGAAGTAGCCGGGTGGGGGCCTTCGCAATTATGCTTGCACCGGGAAAAGGGGTATCTCCCTTACCAATCCAGCCCGACACGTCTCAGGCTGCTCCCCCACTGGCGTTCAGTCAAAAGTTCCCATTATGCAGTGCCCCCTGTAGTTATCCCCAGATGCAGTGCCCCCTGTATTTGTGCCCTTTATACAGTGCCCCCTCTAGTTTTCCCCTTTATGCATTGCCCTTATGCAGTGCCCCCAGGCTGAAGTAGTGCCCCAGACTTAAATAGTGTCCCTTATGCAGTGTCCCCAGGCTGGCCCCTTATGCAGTGCCCCCAGGCTGGCCCCTTATGCAGTGCCCCCAGACTTAAATAGTGTCCCTTATGCAGTGCCCCCATGCTGAAGTAGTGCCCCTATGTAGTGTTCCTAGACTTAAATAATGTACCTTATGCAGTGCCCCCAGGCTTAAATGGTGTCCCTTATGCAGTGTCCTCAGGCTGGCCCCTTATGCAGTGCCCCCAGGCTTAAATAGTGCCCCTTAGGCAGTGCCCCCTTGGCATAAATAGTGACCCTTAGGCAGTGCCCCCAGACTGGTCCCAGCCCAGAACTTACCTAAACTTGATCGCCACTCGGGCTTTCGCTGCCTCGCTCTGACTGGATCTAACACGCTCCAGCAGGCGCGTGGGGCAGGGTCCTCACGTCGCGGGTGACATCAGGACGTCACCCGCGCTGTGCATCACTGCGAACGCTGGCCTCTGAAGCGATCGGAGGCTTCTTTAGCCTCCAGTCACTTCAGAGGCCAGCGTTCCACAGCAGGGGTCGGGGGGGGAAAGTGGCGGGCGGTAGGCTGTTTCTGCCGGGCGATGCGCCCGCAGAAAACAGCCCGGGGAGAACACTAACGGTGTTGGTTACACCCCGGTCTCCTAACAGTCCGATGGAATGACGTGAGATTAACCCCTTCATGACTTTATACCTTCCTGATCAGACCATAATACAGTTGTGCTGGGTCTCTATCCATTAGTAACACAGGGAAATAAATCTTTATTATATACATGTGTGTTGTGCTGGAGGGAAAGACAGGAAAATTACTAACAGGTGACAGGAGCTAAGTCTCTGGCCTCCCCAACTCTCACCGCGAGGCCACAGAGAGCCAATGTGGATAAACTAATTCTGGGTACACACAGTATAAACTATCATTCGTACAGCCAACGACCAATGTAGTTTCCAATGCATCTGTGGGTGTGTACACACGACTGACCCATATTCTGGCCACAGGAAGCAGCAAAATTAACGTCAGCTTCCTCTGGCCAGATATATCGATCGGCCGATTGTTAAGTGTGCATGCACAGATGCCTACTTACCAAATTCATCAGTCGGTCGGCCGATCTGTCGCTGCAGTGTGTACCCCACATTAGGCCACCACTCCCATTTATATACCCGCAGCGGGCAGGATGGGATGACAGCTAGTATCTAGCCGGTATTCAGTTATCTTCCTCTATTACTTACTTAGTATTATTAATAATCAGGACTCAACACAAATGAACCCACAAAACAATAAAAGTAACCCTCAATAATGTCAGATTTATACACTGAGATTAAATAAAAGAAAGTCAGATTATATCACGGATACAGCCTCACTACAGACCATACAATGAGAAGTCAGTGATATATTGGTGTTTCCACCTACATGATCCTCCTGTGGGACACTGTGATTCTCCTCTGTATCATCCTGGGAATAAGGAGGACGGGGACATCTCTCTGGGGTATTCCTGTTACTGGCCCCATCTGTAGGAGACACACAGTGACTGATTACACTGTATATATGTGAGTATCAGATGATGTGTATCTAGGTGGCCCTGAAACGCGTTATCCGATGGATATTTTGCACCAAGAATACGGCTATTGTATGTGCACACTGACATTGATAACGACTATAAACCAAGCGTACGGATAAGGGCGGTCCAGCCACAGAGATGCGTACAACTCCACAAACTGGAGAATAAAACACATTGCTTTCATTGAGAACAATTGCGGATGCAATTACGTACAACTTGTGCTCAACTTTGCAAAACCTCCTGAGTGTATCTCTGCTGGAATACTAGCAACCCTCCAGGTATTATACTTACAGAGAGTAAGCGAGGAATCAGCATATCACATATAATCCTGAACTGGCGCGTTTTTCTAGGACGACTCTTGGAATACATCTAGATCCAGTCTGATATCTTCATGCGTTTCCTCCAGGTTCCATAAAACCACATATGTAGAGATAAACAGCATGAGCAACGTACCGCTGTCCTGGTGTATTAAACTTAATCATTTTAATTGTCAGACTAAACTGTGATCACCGATACAATAAAAATGGATCCACATCCTCTGCTCCGGTCTGGTAACTGATCTCAGTTGGGTATTGTACTAATATTGTGGATCTAAAGGAAACAGCTCACACAGTCAACACGTTTCAATCACAGCGATCTTTCTCAAGGCTATATTGCATTATATCAGTGATCACATTTTAGTCTGACAAAATGATACAGTTTAATGCACCAGGACAGTTGTGCGCTGTTCTTTATGTTTATTTCTACATGTGTGATTTTATGGAACCTGGAGGAAACACAGAGTAGCACAGGACCTGGTGTCACACCGGGCAAGTCGCACTGCATGGAGCATTGAGGCTAGATGTATCAGGACACATCTGTAGGTCTCCGCTTCAACTCTGAGGGCAGGAAGTTCTGGCCATCTGGATTTGGGCCACAGATCTGCTATCAAGCTGTAGATCTGAGAGGGGGGTATTGGTAACCGGTTAGGAAGATGCACACAGTCTCTGCTCTGTTCTCCCGCTGACCACTCGTCAGTCCTTTTTGTGGTGGCTGCCATGCCGCTATCACCATAGGCATCCCCGCCCTTCAGTTGTGTGTCATGGCCATCAGGGCCATGGATGCAGGATGACACACCAGAGACAGAGAGTGTGGGGAGGAGACTGGTCAGGTCTCTGGGCTGGTAACACACAGTGACATGATGTGAGGGGGAGAGCAGGAGTATAATAGGGGCTGACAGATCCTGATGTATGAGATACACCAGAGAGTGTGGGAAGGAGACTGGTCAGATCTCTGGGCTGGCAACACAAAGTGACATGATGTGAGTGGGAGAGCAGGAGTATAATAGGGGCTGATGGCTCCTGATGTATGAGATACACCAGAGAGTGTGAGGAGGAGACTGGTCAGATCTCTGGGCTGGTAACACACAGTGACATGATGTGAGGGGGAGAGCAGGAGTATAATAGGGGCTGATGGCTCCTGATGTATGAGATACACCAGATAGTGTGGGGAGGAGACTGGTCAGATCTCTGGGCTGGTAACACACAGTGACATGATGTGAGGAGGAGAGCAGGAGTATAATAGGGGCTGATAGCTTCTGATGTATGAGATACACCAGAGAGTGTGGGGAGGAGACTGGTCAGATCTCTGGGCTGGTAACACACAGTGACATGATGTGAGGGAGGAGAGCAGGAGTACAATAGGGGCTGATGACTCCTGATGTATGAGATACACCAGAGAGTGTGGGTAGGAGACTGGTCAGATCTCTGGGCTGGTAACACACAGTGACATGATGTGAGGGGGAGAGCAGGAGCATAATAGCATAATGGCTCCTGACTGTTGTAGTGACAGAACAAGGAGAATATGTGACTTTTCTGTACTTAGTGATTATTACTCACCTGTGCTGATAGCTGTAGGGATTTCCTCCTCCTTACACTGATGATCACCCATCACATACGTCTCTTCTTCCTCCTTTATATCTTCTAGTTTAAAATCAGTCAGGTAATCACCCTAAATACCACAACAATAAATAAGAATTGAATAATGTCTGATTTAATGAAATGAGAAACCCCTTTATGGCTGTTATATTATACCTTCCTGATCAGACCATATATCAGATTTGCTGTGTGTCCCTTATACATTAGTAACAGTGAAATAAATCTGTATTATAAGCACATGCATTATGCTGGAGGGAATAACAAGTGATGATACATAATGGAAAGGGAAGGCAGAATACACAGCTCAGTGATACCCTGACATTACACTGTAGCTCTATTACACAGGTATCACCTTTCCCCCTATACAGACACCTGCAGCTCCTCCCACATTGTCAGTGTCCTGATGGAAGCTGATAAAGGTCACAGAGCTCACACTGAGTTGCTGTGACATCACTGCCCTGTGTATGAATGACCCAATCTGCATAATGCTTCTGTACAGCAAATCTGCCAGGCTGTCACTCAGAGAGACATTTAATTTATGTATAAACACTACAGGTATATTATGTATAATATTCAGCCGATATTCAAATAATTTCCTATACTGTAACGTTATATCAATCAAGATTTAACCCCAACTAATTCAGAAACAATGAAAATAACATTTGATAATGTCAGATTTAATAAAAGAAATTCCAGGATGTTACATTGCTACAGCTTCACTACAGATCATACAATAAGAAGTCACTGATATATTGGTGTTTCCACCTACCTGATCCCCCTGTAGGACACTGTGATTCTCCTCTGTATCATCCTGTGAATAAAGAGGACGGGGACATCTCTCTGGGGTATTCCTGTTACTGGCTCCATCTGTAGGAGACACACAGTGACTGATTACACTGTATATATGTGATTATCAGATGATGTGTATATAGGTGGCCCCATAGCTGCTCTCCCCATTACAGTACATGACAGTCTCCTCTTACCCAGTGATGTGAGGGGCCGGTGATTCTCCATCATCACGTCCTTGTACAGACCCCTGTGTCCTTCTATATACTCCCACTCCTCCATGGAGAAATAGACAGTGACATCCTCACACCTTATAAGAACCTAACACACAATAACAGGACACCAGAGTATGCTCCACCTATTTTATAAAAGGAAGCGACACTATAGTCTGCTACACCTGTATTATAAGAGGACAGGACACTAGAGTCTGCTCCACCTGTATTTAACAGGATAGGTCACTAGAGTATGCGAGACCTGCAAAAGAGGTCATAGGAATCTGCTCCACCTGTACTAATAATAACTGAGCAGGGTCTGTTTCATGTTAACTATAATAAAGTACACCAGACACTGCTCCACCTGTACTATAACAACAGAGCAGGGTCTGCTTCATGGCAACTACAATAATGTACACCAGAGACTGCTCAACCTGTACTACCTATTATTACAGTCACATTAAAGTCTCCTGTTTCCTCCTCCCCCTCCCCTCTCACCCGGAAAAGATGTTACACACACTACTTCCGGCTTCTACTGCGTTCCAAGCCTCAATCATCATCTTCCCTTGAGTCTTGGGTTGGATAGTGCCACGGTGAGGGCAGCCGTGAGGCATTATGGGAATTGCAGTCCAGAGCTTTAAGAATCTCTCAGCTTTGGTAGGAAGTTCGAACTTCAACTCCCAAAATGCATTGCAGAATCAGCCTTCTCTGTCGAAACCGTCATCCAGACTGAGCGCTGCAGGCGATTACTATATGCTAGTGCTGCCCTCCAGTGGTTTGTATGAGAATAACATTTCATAATACTTTACCAGGATCATTCTCTCCCACTGCCATCTTGTGGTCAGACAATGCAGGTGCTGAAGGGAAGTTTGAGAATAACAAAATATAATACTTTCATATCGTTTTGAAATTTCGCTCTGACATCTTGTGGTCAGTCTGAGAATTGCAGCTAATTATATAAATTAAGACTGCCCTCCAGTGGTCAGTTTGTGAGTTACACTATATAATATTTGTATCCTTATCACTATGAATTTTCTCACTGCCATCTTGTGGTCTATCTGTGAACTGCAGATGGTTTCATATGTAATGACTGCCCTCCAGTAGTAAATTTGAAAGTTACAATATTACAGTATACACTTTTATCCTTATTATGTATTCCATCAGCGCCATCCTGTGGCCAGCCTGTGAACTGCAGATGGTTTCATATGTGATGACTGCTCCTCTGGTAAATTTAAAAGTTAATGTGCAGATATGTCCTTGCTCATCTAGCTTTAATACGCCATGGAGCGCGATAAGCCTGGCGTGAGTGAGCAGTCAGGTCCTGTGCAACTCTGCTAGCGTTGTGCATTTTAAAAAAATAAATAAAATGCATCTAATACCCGGCGCAAAAAAGTGCAGAATTGGGGTTTTGGGGTGCAAATTTGCGGCAACCACCCTGCACCCTTTGGACACCCCCCGTGATGCTAACTGCGTCATAAAATGCAAAAAAAAAAACACAAAGGACACCCCAAAAAAAGCACTTAGAAAAAAATGGGTGAAAAAAAACAAAGTGGGGGTACAAAATCAAAACTAGCAAAATAGCCTTTGGGGGGGTCTGCAAATATGTGGGAGGTGTATTTTGGATTGCAGGTGCTTGCTGAAGGTGCGTTTTGGGCGCTTTTTAATGCTTGACTTTAGACATTTTAAAATATGCTTGCACCCTTTTTCATGTACCCCAAATTTGATGGGAATACTTATTTTCTCCCCAAAAAAGTAGCAAAATGCTATTCTTCACCACTTGCTGAAAGACGCTAAATAGAACCTTCTGAGAACATTTAAAAACCCCAAATACCTTTAGCAGATCTATTCGGGGCTAAACATAGTGAACCCCCATGTCAGAGCATCTTTAGGGGGGTGTCAGCCTGATTTCCCCAAAACTGACAGAACTTTTCGTTGATTTCATTTTCGCCGGGTCCCGTTTTCGCACATTTACAATTGAATACAGGGATACACGGCCAAGCGCAATACTTTTTCGCACATGAATCCAGCGATGAGGGTGAAAAGTCCGACAACTGACTTTTCGCTTCTGATTGAATACGGGCCTTAGTCGCAATGTGATGCAACTAGGACGCACCAGGAGACTGTGCTGATTAATTTGATATATTACACTTGTATATCTGTGTGTGATTGAGAATTCCGTTGCATTATAGCACTTCGTATGCTGATTGAAAGACAGTCGCACACAGATATACAAAAGTGTCACATATCATTAATCATCACAGTCTCCGTGTGCATCCTAGTCACGCATTTTCTGCAAGAAAAAAAAAAACTCAAAAGAGACACCCGACGCTAGCAGTGTTTCATGGGACCAGGCGCACCGAGAAGGGTCTTTTGGCGTGACTGCAGCAAATACAAGTAAGGACACATCTGTATACAGTCGAAAAAAATTACACTTATCTTGTGGTCAGCCTGTGAACTGTAGATGGTTTCATATATAATGACTGCCCTCCAGTGGTAAATTTGAAAGTTACACTATATAATACTTTTATCCTTATCATTATGTATTCTCACTGCCACCATGTGGTCAGTCTGTGCACTGCAGATGGCTGCTTATTAACGACTGCCCTCCAGTGGTAAATTTGAGTTACAATATACAATACTTTTATCTTTATAATTTTTATCATTCAGTGCCATCTTGTGGCCAGCCTTTCAATTGCAGATGGAATAACTAGGGCTTGCTATACCTTCTATTACCAATGGGTCCAGATCATTTCCAGCTACAGAAATACCCAGGGTCCATATTTGTCATGGTTGATCCTGATTTCCATCAATCTGTTTATTTTTATTCGTATGAGTCTCAGGTGATTCTGTGAATTTGTATGAATTAAAAGAAACATTTATATGCCTGCAGCAGCTGACTTTATGTAAGCTATAGAGTGAGCATCACCTATCATCTCGTACATGTATGGTGTGATTGTGCCATTTAGGAGAATATCTCTGCTGGTATACAGCTAAAAGAAACCTTTATATGAATATTACACATTCATTTGATGTAAGCATTAATGTGAGCATCTCCTTTTCTGTATAAATTCACAGCAGTGTTTATCTGGGGTGGAATGTGGTCCTATGACATCTGTGGGTGACCATTTTTTGGTGACGTGTACCCCCATAACCTTAGTGGGATTTTCACCAATTCCATTTTTCTGCACGAGGTGTAATTAAAGATTTAACATTAGTCTGTTACATATCATTCCCATTGAGATCTAAGCTACATACTTACAGAAGTCATTATGAAGTTATAGACATGGATCCATATTTCTAGAACAGGATTGGTGCAAGATTATATTACCTAATTTTTGTGTTTGAACTGCAGTGGTAAATTTAACAGTTACACTATATGATAATTTTACCCTTAACATTATGTATTCTCTCACTGCCATCTTTTGGTCAGTCTGTGAACTGCAGATAGCTGCTTATGTAATGACTGCCATCCAGTGGTAAATTTGAGTTACAATATATAATACTTTTATCCTTATGTATTATTTCAGTGCCATTTTGTGGCCAGCCTTTGAACTGCAGATGGTTTCATGCATAATGATTGCCCTCTAGTGGTAAATTTGAGTTACACTAAATAATACTTTTGCCCTTATTCATTTTTTCTAAATCTGTTTATTAAGATTTTTAAAGAATCAGACAGTACCGAATATACATATAAAGACACGGTCACTCAGGAATTATCTAGCATGTAAGAACACTTCATACAATTAAATTGTATCATTACAAAACTTGCAGCAGTTGAAATAAAACCTAATCTGACTGAAACAGCCAGTACAGTATCATAACAATATATGCCTCAATATGAATAATACACGTAATATTTAACAAATTACACGTAGAACAGTAAAAAAGGACAAAAACACTGAAGTAGTGTGGAGGGGCGGGGGAGATGGAACAGCAAAAAGCTAAAAATGCAAATACAAAATAAGCAGGCAGTGGGAAAAAAACAAAACAGTTAATACTAACACCATGGGGACATGGCAGACAGCATCAATATGCAGGAGAATTGTGCAACCTGCAAATTAGAGACCATTCACTAGTTTCCAAAGTATTTAAAGTAACCTGTTTAGCTAAAGATTCCAGGGCCCCAATTTTTATAGTAAGAGCCAATAACCACCTTTTCTACATCCACAAGGATGGACTGACACTCAAATTATAAAGTTTGCATAATCAATTGCAATACCATCTCAAACTGAGGAGAGGTTTTGGAGGTCCAGTGATTTCAGATAATCTTTTTAGCAATAGTGACTACAACTGGGAGAAATGGTATTAAGTGTTTATTAGGTATCAGGGATTGCCAGTTGCAAACATCTGCACACAATAATGCTAATGGGTCTACATGCAATTTAATAGACAAAATAGAGTTATTGTAATTAAGGAATTTGTACCAGAACCTTCTAATCATAAAACAGTCCCAGAAGTTATGGTAAAAACAAGAGATATGGTAAGAACTTACCTTTGTTATCTCTGTTTCTACGAAGTCCATAGGGTCCATAGGGTGATCCTGGATCCTGGATCCTCGGGCACCACGGAGTTAAAGCTTTCAGCTGCTCCCAGGATGCACTTGGGTCCAACCTCCCCTATACCCTGCCCCCGAGCCACAGGCACCTCAGTTGGTAAGCAGCCCAGGCCGGAGGAGGAGACGAAACAGAGAGAAGGAAGACTGGAACACACAAGAACCATACTCACAGAAATGGGAGACGGAAAACCGGTGACAAGTCACAGAGCCCGTATGAAGCCAGGTGCGTCAGGGCGGGTGCCCTGTGGACCCAATGGACTTCGTAGAAACAGATTTAACAAAGGTAAGTTCTTACCATATCTCTTGTTTTCTACTTCAGGGTCCATAGGGGTCCACAGGGTGACCTTGGGGATGTCCCAAAGCAGTCCAACTAAGGGCGGGGACGCTCCTGTGCTGATAGGAGAACCCGGCGCCCAAAGGATGCATCCTGAGAGGCAAAGGTGTCAAACGCATAGAACCTCAAAAAGGTCTGAATGGAAGACCAGGTGGCCGCCTTACAGAGCTGAACAGCAGAGGCGCCACGGCTAGCAGCCCAAGAAGGGCCCACAGACCGAGTGGAATGAGCCTTAACAGAGGCTGGAACAGGTAAACCCTCCTGCATATAAGCCTCAATAATAACAAAACGAAGCCAACGGGCTAGAGTCTGTTTGTTGGCAGGCCAACCCCTCTTGTGAAAACCAAAGAGGATAAACAAAGAATCCGACTTCCTCACAGAACTAGTCCGGTCCACATAAACCTGGAGTGCACGGACAACGTCTAAGGAAGCCTCCCCAGCCGAAAGATCAGGCGACTGAAAGGCTGGTACAACAATTTCCTGATTAATGTGGAACCTGGAAACCACCTTAGGCAGGAACTCAGGACGAGTGCGAAGCACCGCTCTGTCCTAATGAAAAATCAGAAAAGGGGGACGACAAGAAAGCGCCCCCAAATCTGAAACCCTCCTGGCAGAAGCAATTGCCAAGAGGAAAACAGTTTTAAAAGTTAGCCACTTGAGCTCCACTGACTCCAAGGGCTCAAAAGGCGGACCCTGTAAGGCCCGAAGAACCACCGCCAAATCCCACGGGGCCACAGGTGGCACAAAGGGAGGCTGGATTCTCAAAACTCCCTGGAAAAAGGTGTGTACGTCCGGCATAGCAGCGATCCTGCGCTGGAACCACACCGACAGAGCAGACACGTGCACCTTCAGCGAAGAAAGACGTAATCCTAAGTCCAAACCCGACTGAAGGAAAGCCAGAATACGCGAAACCCGGAACACCTGGGGATCATAGTTTCTGGCCTCGCACCACTGAAAGAAAGTGTGCCACACTCTGTGATAGATCCTCGCGGAAGCAGGCTTGCGCGCCCTCAGCATGGTGGCAATAACGGAGCTAGAAAAGCCCCGAGACCTCAGGACGGCTGTCTCAAGAGCCACGCCGTCAAAGATAGTCGACCCAGATCCGGGTGAAGACAGGGTCCCTGAGACAACAGGTCCCGCCGTTGAGGTAGGAGGTACGGAGCGTCGATGGACAGGCTCCGCAGATCGGAGTACCACGGCCTTCTGGGCCACGCTGGGGCCACCAGGATCAGTGTGCCTCCGTCCTGTTTGAACTTGCGCAGGACCCGAGACAGCAGAGATATCGGAGGGAACAAGTAAGCCAGTTGAAACAGCCATTTCACCGACAGCGCGTCTATCAGACTTGCGCCTGCGTCCCTTGTCCTTGACCCGTACACAGGCAGCTTGTGATTGTGACGGGACGCCATCAGGTCCAGCTCTGGCAGCCCCCACTTGTCCACGAGTAGTTGGAATACCTCTGGATGAAGCGACCATTCCCCGGGATGCACGTCGTAACGGCTGAGGAAGTCTGCCTCCCAATTGAGGACTCCTGGGATGAAAACTGCCGAGAGAGCTGGAAGATAGCGCTCCGCCCAAGCCAGCACGCGGGACACCTCCGACATCGCAGCTCGACTGCGAGTCCCTCCCCGGTGATTGATGTACGCCACCGTGGTGGCGTTGTCTGACTGCACCTGAACGGCCCTTCCGTGAAGAGCGGTGCCGGACAACTGCAGGGCTCTGTATACTGCCCGCAGTTCCAGGATGTTGATGGGAAAAAGTGCTTCCTCCGCCAACCAACGACCCTGAAGTGACAAGGAGCCTGTCACCGCCCCCCAACCCCGGAGACTGGCATCTGTCGTGAGCAGAACCCATTCCGGGATCCAAAAGGGGCGCCCCTCTAGGAGATGAGCCGTCTGCAGCCACCAGGCTAGGGACAGACGCACCTCCGAGGACAACACCAGCATCTGAGAGCGGATCCTGTCTGGCAATCCGTTCCATTCCAAAAGAATCAGCCCCTGCAGGGGCCTGGAATGGAACTGGGCAAACTCCACCATGTCGAATGCCGACACCATGGACCCCAAAACTCTCATCGCTGAGTGCACCGACACTCTGCCACTGCTCAGACAACTGTGAATCCGCAGCTGTAAGGAGGAGACCTTCTCTGGAGTCAGAAAAATCCGTTGCTGACGAGAGTCCAGCAGGGCCCCCAAATGAACCATCCGCTGTGATGGGATGAGGGAGGACTTCTTCCAGTTGATCAACCAGCCGTGCGCCTGTAGACAAGCGACCGTCAGGTGGAGATGCTGGATCAGTACCTCCGGGGAGCTTGCCAGCAAGAGGAGGTCGTCTAGATACGGTAGCAACCGTATTCCCTGGCTCCGAAGATGAGCCGCCATGACCGCCATCACCTTGGTAAATACCCTTGGTGCCGTGGAGAGACCAAAGGGTACAGCCCTGAATTGGTAGTGGTTGTGGAGAATAGCAAACCGCAGAAACCGTTGGTGCGATGTTGCTATAGGCACATGGAGGTAGGCGTCCTGGATATCCAGGGAGACCATATAGTCCCCTGGTTCCATCGCCAGAATGATGGAACGCAAAGTTTCCATCCTGAATTTGGGAACCCTGAGAAACCTGTTCAGGGACTTCAAATTGAGGATGGGGCGATGAGAGCCATTGGGTTTCTGCACCAGAAACAGCGTAGAGTAATACCCCATCCCACGTTGAGACTGTGGTACGGGTATAATGACCCCTGCCGTCAGCAAGGCCTCTATGGCTTCCTGAACCTGCAAGGCCTTGGTTTTGTCCTGAGAAGGACTTGTGCAAAAAAAACTGGCCAGGCGGCCTGTGCCGAAAAGACAGGGCGTACCCTGGGAGACCACTTCTCGCACCCAGGCATCCGTGGTGGTATTGTGCCAGCACTGGGTGAATTGAAGAAGTCGGCCTCCCACTCTGGGGTCCCCCAGAGGGAGGCCCGTCCCATCACGCAGAAGGCTTATCTTCTTGCTTGGAAGAAGGGCGCCTAGCACTCCAGGCTTGCTTCTTTGGCTTTGAGGCGGTCTTGGGTGCGGACTGCCTCGGGAACGACTGACCCTTTGCCTTGCCCTGAACCCGAAAGGAACGAAAGGCCGAGCTCCGGACCTTAGCAGGTGTACTAGGTGAAGGGAGGAAGGCTGACTTGGATTTTGCCAGGGTATCTACTATTTTGTCCAGGTCCGGACCAAATAGTAATTCTCCATTAAAAGGTAAGGTCTCCAAGCCTTTCTTTGAATCCGCGTCTGCTCTCCAAGACCGCAACCACAAGGATCTACGAGCAGACACTGCTGCCGCCGAAACCCTAGAGGTCAACAGGCTAGCATCCAACGATGCTTCTCCAAAGTAGGAGGCGGCATCTCATCTGTCCTAACAACGCCCTCTGGACGTCCGGAGCTTCATCCGTAAACGTGTCCTCCAAGGCGTTGGCCCACCCCTCAATGGCCTTGGCCACCCAGGAGATGGCCATGGACGGCCGGGCTACAGCCCCTGAGAGAATAAATAGACTTTAGACAAGTCTCCACCTTCCTGTCCGTAGGATCCTTCAGCGAGGATATAGACGGCAATGGCAAAGTAGCACTCCTGATGAGGCGTGTTACATGGGAATCGACTGCAGGCGGAGTTTCCCATTTCTTACAATGCGCTTCCGGGAATGGATAATTGGACGCCAAGCGTTTCTGTGGCAGGAAACGCTTACTGGGTGTCTGCCAGGCCACCGCCATGTGATCAGTCAACTGATCAGACAAGGGGAACGCTGCAGAAGTAACATTAGCTTTTTTAAAACTAGGATACCTCGACTTGGGAGCGGGTGCCTCATCCTCAATCAGAAGAATGGCCTGCACCACCTTAACCAGAGCCCGCACATTGATGGAAGACTTAGTGTCTACCTCCTGGACTGAGGCATCTGAGGCTGAGTCATCCTGCACCTCACCATCATCCGAGGACCCCTCAGAATCCGGAAGATGCGCAGCCTGCACCATGACTGAGCGTTTAGACGCCCTGGAGGGCACGTCACTGCGCAACATCGACTGAAAAGCCGAAGATGCTGCCGCCAAATCTTGGACAGTGTGGGAAAGCGCATCCACCCAGGGTGGAGGAGCTGCCACAGGAGCCTGAAATGGCACCACAGCCTGCTGTGCCACAGGGGTGGACTGAATATACATTGGCAACCCCGCATAGGGACCAACAGGCTGAGACCCCGGGGGAGTCTGCAATAATTGTGGGACACCCGAGGAATGGGGGATGGCAGGCAGGGGCAACGCCCTAGTAGGGGCGGCAGTCGGGACCGACAGACGGTCTGCGATGGACACCAGCACCTGGGAAAACATCGCCCATGGTGGCTCCTGCGACATGGGAGGTTTAGACATACCAGGGAGCGCCTGGCACCGTCCGCACAGGCCGTCCTGTGACAAATCCTCCCTATCCACTCCTGCAGAACAGCGCCTGCAGGAGAACAATACCGGAGCCCCGGAGTGCTCAATCTTCTCCTCAGACATGACTTAGGAAGAAAACGTGCGCACTCACCAGTGTGCTGAACAACAGCCCACAATATGGTACTGTGTAGCACACAACTGTATGTGACGGACCTCACAAATACGTGATTTATATAGGCGAGGTCTGTAGAAACACCCTTCCCCCGCACACCTGTAGGGCTTGTAGGAGAAGGAAAGGGATAGGTATAGGCTGACAGTAAGTAGAAAAAAGACACAGACAGGCAGCACTAGCAAAACTCACATACCATGCAGGAAGATATACTCACTGCACCTTTCCACTACAATCAACCTGCCCAGATTCAGTGTCTGGGAGGGCTATAGTGCTGTGTACACTGTCCTTGTCGGGGGAGAGGTACACAGGGGGACCGGTCCGCGTGCTCCCTGAAGATCTGCGCTGCCAGTAAGAAAATGGCCACTGGAGACCTCAGAGGAGGAGTGGCCGAGTAACTGCAGCTCAGCGACGCCAGACTCCGTGCTGAAAGGCGCGCTGAGCTGAAGGGAGGAGCCGCTAGACAGGGAAGGCTTCCTCCCCTGGCTAGCATATTTAACCCCCGGGTTGCCGGCATCCCGCTTGCCGCATAATTTACCCTGGTGGTCTAGTGGTCTGGCGGGGTATGCCTCCGCTGGAGGGGGGGCTCGCCGCCACCGCTAGCGCCCCCGGTCTGTCCCCTAGACCGGGGGCATGAGACTGCATTTACAAGGAACCCGCGCACCGCCGCTAATCAGCGGTGCGCGGTTTACCTTAATCTCCCCGGCGTCTTCCGGCAGCAGACCCGGGGGAAGCCAGAGTCCGGCTAGTACAGACTCTGGCTTCCCCCACCGCGATCCCCAGTTCAGTGCTGGCGTCGCGGCGGCAGCAGGGAGAAGGAGCGGCAGCGTGGGCGTCTGTACAGACAGCCCATCGCTGCCGCTCTGGAGAAAAAAAAAAAAAACTATAGTAAAAAAATTAAACTAAGTTAAGATAAAAAGCTTTAGGGGGCTGCTCCTGCAGCCCCCCCCCCCGCAGGGTGACCCGACTCCGGCCGGGCACAATCTTAAACTGAGGTGCCTGTGGCTCGGGGGCGGGGTATAGGGGAGGTTGGACCCAAGTGCATCCTGGGAGCAGCTGAAAGCTTTAACTCCGTGGTGCCCGAGGATCCAGGATCCAGCTATACCCCAAGGTCACCCTGTGGACCCTGAAGTAGAAATAAGACATTTTGGGCTCTATATTTCGGACACTGGCCATTTTCTTCTAGGGGCCATATGCATTCCTTGTCCTTAGGAAATGGTTTTGGGATGGTAGAGTGAAAGTACATAGATAATCAATAGGCCTACACCATATGGTCAACAAGGTCAAAAGATTTACAGTTAAATGGTCGACATGGACTTAGGTCCACAGGGTCAAAATGCAATTGGTCAACACAGAAAAGAGTTTGAAGGAATTCCTTACAGCGGTCACAAAATGGCACCATCAGAGGAGACAGCCAAACCCTACTCCTGATGCTATCGGAGCTAAATGCTGCCTAGTTACTGCTCTCACCTTCAGGAAATCTGTGCTGGAAGTATCTGAGGGTATAGCAGTTGTCACTGCCACCTTACATACACACCTTGATAAAGACTCTTCTGTGAGTGGAAACGTGTCGGTGGATATCAACAAGGAGAAGTAGTGCGAGGAGTGACATCTGAGGAGACTTTTCCACATTCGGTCATTCAGGTCCATTCCCAGGAGACCTTTGGATTCACGGTCTATGCGAAATTGGGCGTGTGGAATTTACACCCCCTAATATCTGGTACACTGCTTTGTTTTCGTGAATGGTGGATTTTTATGCCAAGTATTTTTATTGTTTTGCTTTGAATAAAATGGTATGTCACTATTTGAGATTAATTTCCTCCCCTCTATGTTCTGATCCATTGCGGAGTGATTGGGAGAATCATAAGATTCCCAAGTGGGAATGAGAAGAAATACCACAGCATCTTGTTTGGGGTCTTTGTACCGTTTGGTGGATTTCTTTTTTTTTTTTAATCCGTTATTCTTTATGATATATATACAGTTTCCTAACAAAGTGCACATTATTATACATTCTGCTTTTATCTTGTACATTGTTGGGGAAAATAGTGACCACCCCAGTATATATCTGCTGTAGCTATTTTTGGAGAGCTGGTTTACCAAATTTTTGTTTTGTTACAATATATAATACTTACTTATCACTGTGAATTTTCTGCCATCTTGTGGTCAGCTTGTGAATTGCAGATGGTAATGACTGCCCCCTAGTGGTACATTTGAAAGTGACACTATTTATTACTTTTATCCTTAAAACTGGGGCAGACACACAAATAGGAGATATAAATAGTACTCGGTGGAGCTGGAATCTGTAACTAAGAGTTAGAATGGTAACAGCAGCACAGAGTATTCCAGCTCATCCAAATCCTTCATAGATGCAGCTGCACAAAAGTACAGAGTAATGATGTAAGGCTCCTGCCATACTGGTGCAGTAACGCTGTGCTGCGTGACGTGCGCCTGTATATGGATAAGAGATCATACATCCAATGATTAGTGATATGAAGCAGCCTGGCATGTTCCATTATGTGTAGTCTGTATGTATTAGAGTCATCCATAGGGAATAGCTGTGCTGGCTTTCCTGCTGAGGTATAATATGGTCCTTTCATCAGAGATGTAATCAGTCTGTAGTTTATTATACAGAGAGTAAATCGTGACCATGAGAGTTCTGTAACGTCTAGTTCCTCAGTCATCCCTTTTATTGTTGTCTTTACAAACTATTGTAAAACCTATAATTTTATGTAAAGTATTATAACCTGACCCAATGCTGACTATCGATCTAACTCCACCACTGGCCTCTCCGGTGCGCTGCTCCTCTGTCACTGCCGGCCTACACTGCACACCACTGTTTTCACCCTGCTTCCTGGGATTGTGGAGGGGACCAATGACCGGAGGACAGGCAAGTTTTACTGAATGGCTACATAACACTACTATATATTGCATCAATATAATGCAATATATAGTGGTAATTACCAGTAGCCATTTCAGTTTTTACATGAACAGACCCCTAAGCAAGCGTGCCAAGAGCCGCGCCGGGCCCGGGTAATTTGTACCCTCTCCCCCCCCCTCTCGGCGCCGCTGCCCCTAAGTGAGATAAAATCAGAGGTTACAGAGCTCATTACATGACCCATCTCACACCGACACTTACAGCCAAGTGATCACATGATGTAATATCTCACCACTTCCCATATTACATCCCCAGCAAATTACCAACATGACAGATTAGTTAGTTATTGTGCGAAACGGATAACGAATAAGGAAACAAAGTCATTTACATGGGGAATATGCTGCAGCGTTATGTTGGTGACATTTATTTCAGCTAGGAGTGGGTTTTATCTAAATTGTGATATAACAGTATACAGTGTAAATATACAAATGTAATATACCCTTCATTAAGCAGGGACAGCATTGTATACAAGCTTGTTGTGGAAATATTCAATAAAATAATATAACTGCAAATACCGCTGAAAGGGCCAGATTCAGCACGGATGGCAGATGCCAACGCGGTTGTAATAGCTCACGCAGTTCTGCTGTGAAAATATGCTAATGACTGCGAAAGCATTGCCAGCGCAGCCCAATAAATGGACGCCTACTTCCTCTTACTCACACCTGTAATACCTTGAAATCTGCGAAAACATCGGACCCTCACGCACAATTACACAAAGTCAGACCTTGCTAAACTTCCTTCATCAGTTAGAGCTCAGGCTGCGTATGTCATCGCAGTGGCTCATTTATGCACACCCCTATAACAGAGTCCGAACGCACCGACACGCTTGCGTTTTGCCAACAACCCCCCCCGTCCCGTCAACACCCCCAAACGCTCACTTCCTGTCAATCACACTGTGATGGGTCTGTGTGAAGTCTGTGATTGCTGTGCGATCACAGTGGTGCATATGGATGCGCAAAACGTGAAAAAGGTCCGTCTGTGTACGTAAACGCATTAGTGATCCGTGCTGAATCAGGCCCCAAGTATCTGCCAAGTGGGGGAGTTAATAGGCTTTTGGCCTCTGGGTATGATTCAGTACGGATCGCAACTGCAATTACGCACGCAGTCTCACTGCGATGATATGCTAATCCACTGTGATCACTATGCCGTCGCAGCACAACATATGGACGGCCACCTTACCTTACACACATCCGTAATACTTTGCAAGACTGAAAGACCATCGGTAACACTGAGTACCATCGGAGCCTCAAGCACACTTGCACAAGCTCTGGCATTACTCAGGAATTGCTAACCTCATCGCACGCAGTGAAAGATCAGGCTGCGTAGTACATCGCAGTGGCTAATTTATGCACGCCCCTATAACGGCGTCAAAACGCACTGTCAGCCCTGCGTTTTGCCAACAATCCCCCCGTCAACACACCCAAACGCTCACTTCCTGTCAATCACACTGAGTGAAGTCTGCGATTGCTGTGCGATCACAGTGGTGCATTCACACACACGCACTGCATCGCATATGCATGCACAGAACGCGAAAATCGTCCGTGTGTGTGCGTAAACGCATTAGTGATCCATGCTGAATCAGGCCCTAAGTTTTATATTTCTAGACGCTCATATACATTGTTTTTCTCCTGTGTGACGTTTCTGATGACTAAACAGAGCTGATTTATGTTTAAAGCATGTCCCACAGTCGGAACATGAAAATGGCCTCTCACCTGTGTGAACTATTTGATGTCTATTAAGGTCTCTTTTCTGTGTAAAACATTTCCCACACTCAGAACACGGAAATGGCCTCTCACCTGTGTGAGTTCTCTGATGTTCATCAAGTGTTCCCTGACGTGCAAAACATTTCCCACACTCAGAACATGGAAATGGCTTCTCACCTGTGTGAGTTCTCTGATGTTCATCAAGTGTTCCCTGACGTGCAAAACATTTTCCACATACAGAACATGGAAACGGCTTCTCACCCGTGTGAGTTCTTTTATGTTTATCAATATCTCCTTTCTGTGTGAAGCATTTCCCACATTCAGAACATGAAAATGGTCTCTCGCCTGTGTGAGTTCTCTTATGTTTAGTAAGTGTTCCTTGATGTGCAAAACATTTCCCACATTCAGAACAAGAAAATGGCCTCTCACCTGTGTGAGTTCTCTTATGTTTTTCAAGATCTCCTTTCAGTGTAAAACATTTCTCACACTCAGAACATGGAAAAGGCCTCTCAGCTGTGTGAACTCTCTTCTGATGTAGAGAAAGACTCAGCTGCTTTGTAAAACTTTTCCCACATTCAGAACATGTAAATGGTTTATCATCTGTATGATCCGAGCTGTGTGTAACAATACAGGAATTATCAGAGGAACACTCCTCATGATTAGAAGGCTCAGATGATAGATCTGCACTGTGATATGCTGGGTGTATACTTGGGGTAATGGGGGATTCTCCTGGAGAGTCCTGTGAGAGGTTATCGTCTAGGTCACAATCTGGAGATAATATGAGATGTCTCCCCGAGTTATTCCTGCTGTTGTGTCCATCTGCTGGGAACAGAATATATATATGTGAATTAGCATCCCTGCAGCACTATACCATACTGTGTTACTATAATAAGACGTGCATTGCTGTACCCCGACATCTCCATACAGTCAGTGACTTCATCAGTGTCACGTTGTCAGACAGGACCATGGGTAATATCTAATGGGATATCACCCAGGAAGGATCATGGGTAATGTAACATGGTAGGAGTAGGAGGGGGGGGTCATGGGCAAATGTCACATTTGTAAGTGACAGGGAGGAACAACGTTACGATGTGAGGGCTCCTGATGTAAACCAGAGTGTGTGTGGAGGAGTCTAGTCAGATCTCTGGCCTGGTGACACACTGTGACATGATGTGAGGGGAGAGCAGAAGTAGAATAGCTCCTGATTCTCTCACTGGTCAGATACTTTGTCCTCATTAGTCTGTACTGACAGAGGAGGGTGTAGGATAAGAGATTGCTGTAGTGACAGAGGAGGGTGTAGGATAAGAGATTGCTGTAGTGACAGAGGAGGGTGTAGGATAAGAGATTGCTGTAGTGACAGAGGAGGGTGTAGGATAAGAGATGGCTGTAGTGACAGAGGAGGGTGTAGGATAAGAGATTGCTGTAGTGACAGAGGAGGGTGTAGGATAAGAGATGGCTGTAGTGACAGAGGAGGGTGTAGGATAAGAGATGGCTGTAGTGACAGAGGAGGATGTAGGATAAGAGATTGCTGTAGTGACAGAGGAGGGTGTAGGATAAAAGATGGCTGTAGTGACAGAGGAGGATGTAGGATAAGAGATTGCTGTAGTGACAGAGGAGGGTGTAGGATAAGAGATTGCTGTAGTGACAGAGGAGGGTGTAGGATAAGAGATTGCTGTAGTGACAGAGGAGGGTGTAGGATAAGAGATGGCTGTAGTGACAGAGGAGGGTGTAGGATAAGAGATGGCTGTAGTGACAGAGGAGGGTGTAGGATAAGAGATGGCTGTAGTGACAGAGGAGGGTGTAGGATAAGAGATGGCTGTAGTGACAGAGGAGGGTGTAGGATAAGAGATGGCTGTAGTGACAGAGGAGTGTGTAGGATAAGAGATTGCTGTAGTGACAGAGGAGGGTGTAGGATAAGAGATTGCTGTAGTGACAGAGGAGGGTGTAGGATAAGACATTGTTGTAGTGACAGAGGAGGGTGTAGGATAAGAGATTGCTGTAGTGACAGAGGAGAGTGTAGGATAAGAGATTGCTGTAGTGACAGAGGAGAGTGTAGGATAAGAGATTGCTGTAGTGACAGAGGAGGGTGTAGGATAAGAGAGTGCTGTAGTGACAGAGGAGGGTGTAGGATAAGAGATTGCTGTAGTGACAGAGGAGGGTGTAGGATAAGAGATGGCTGTAGTGACAGAGGAGGGTGTAGGATAAGAGAGTGCTGTAGTGACAGAGGAGGGTGTAGGATAAGAGATTGCTGTAGTGACAGAGGAGGGTGTAGGATAAGAGATTGCTGTAGTGACAGAGGAGGGTGTAGGATAAGAGATTGCTGTAGTGACAGAGGAGGGTGTAGGATAAGAGATTGCTGTAGTGACAGAGGAGGGTGTAGGATAAGAGATTGCTGTAGTGACAGAGGAGGGTGTAGGATAAGAGATGGCTGTAGTGACAGAGGAGGGTGTAGGATAAGAGAGTGCTGTAGTGACAGAGGAGGGTGTAGGATAAGAGATTGCTGTAGTGACAGAGGAGGGTGTAGGATAAGAGATTGCTGTAGTGACAGAGGAGGGTGTAGGATAAGAGATTGCTGTAGTGACAGAGGAGGGTGTAGGATAAGAGATTGCTGTAGTGACAGAGGAGGGTGTAGGATAAGAGATTGCTGTAGTGACAGAGGAGGGTGTAGGATAAGAGATGGCTGTAGTGACAGAGGAGGGTGTAGGATAAGAGATTGCTGTAGTGACAGAGGAGGGTGTAGGATAAGAGATTGCTGTAGTGACAGAGGAGGGTGTAGGATAAGAGAGTGCTGTAGTGACAGAACAAGGAGAATATGTGACTGTTCTGTACTTAGTGATTATTACTCACCTGTGCTGATATCTGTAGGTATCTCCTCCTCCTTACACTGATGATCACCCATCACATACGTCTCTTCTTCCTCTTTTATATCTTCTACTTTAAAATCACTGATGTGTTCCCCCTAAATAACCCATAATAAATAAATGTCTGATGTCATTTATTCAGGTTAGATAGAAGAACATCAGTGTATAAAGCACACAGAGCTTCTCTACAAAACATATAGCTACTGATATTCGGGGAGACCATAATCCCACCTACCTGATCCTCCTGTGGGACTCTGTGATTCTCCTCTGTATCATCCTGGGAATAAAGAGGACGGGGACATCTCTCTGGGGTATTCCTGTTACTGGCTCCATCTGTAGGAGACACACAGTGACTGATTACACTGTATATATGTGATTATCAGATGCTGTGTATCTAGGTGGCCCTGAAACGTGTTTTATCAGACAGATATATTGCACCAAGGATACGGCGTAGTGTAACTGCGCTGAATATGATAACGACTATAAAGGGCGGTTCGGCTGCAGAGATGCGTACAGCTCCATATATGGGAGAATAAACACATTGCTTTCCGTGGACACAATGCGGAAGCATTTACGGACAACTTGCATTCAACTCTGTATAAGCCAGAGTGTATTTCTGCTGGAAATCCGGATTCAAGGAGTGTCTGTAACGGAGTTGGCAAAATTTCAGAGTCTTTGTATAGTGTATTTATTTTTTGATGAATTTTATTAAAGGGCTGCATATACCAAATTAGATATTGTCATATGACTTCAGTGATAATAAATGTATTATTACAATAAGGAGATTTATGTTCTTAACGGGTTAAATCCTTTTGGTCAAGATCCATTGGGGATACAGGGACAACGCAGGGTATAGGCTGTGCAGAAGGACTGCCCATCAAACAGTTAACATCTTTGACATCACGGCTGCCCAGGCTCCCTCACCCCTATACCCCGCCCCAGCCCCAGGCCAGTTAAGTTAGCAAGTCCAAGGCAGGAGCGAGAAAGGAGAAAGAAGACTGACACACACAAAGATCGAAACACACCAAAGAGATGGACAGGGGAACTAGAAACAGAACAAATCTTCGCAAGCCAGATGCATCAGGGTGGGACTCCCTGTGTCCCCTATGGATCTCAAAGGATTTAACCAGGTAAGAACATAAATCTCCTTTTCTTCCTCACTCCATGACGACACAGGGACAAAGCTGGGATGTCCTAAAGCAATTGCCCTAAGGGAGGGGATGCACCTAAGCTGCACTGAGAACTCTCTGCCCAAAGGTGGCATCCACAGAGGAGAAGGTGCCAAAGGAATAGAAACGGATAATCGTGTGGACAGAAGACCACGTGGCCGCCCTGCAAAGCTGCTCAGCAAGTACCTGCCGACCTGATGGAATGAGCCGTCACCACGGCTAGTGCAGGGATGTCTGGTGCCGCGTACACCTGGCGGATGGTCAAACACAGCTAGCGGGCCAAGGTCTGTTTCGTAGCCAGCCAGCCCAGTTTGTGAAAGCCATAGAGCACAAAAGGGAATCAGACTTACGGATAAACCTGGTGCGGCCTAAATAAATCCAGAGGACCCTCACCACATCCAAAGTGGCCTCTTCTGGTAAAAAATCAGGTGACTGAAAAGAAGAAAACCACAAATGTCTGGTTGATGTGGAACTGAGATACTACCATTGGAAGAATGGCTGGTCAGAGTTTAAAACCAGAAATGGAGAGCAACACGACAGCGTGCTCAAGTCCAACACTCACCGGGCCGATGTGATGGGCAGGAGGAATACAGTTTTCCACATGAGCCAGCAAATGTCCCCAGACTCTAAAGGCTTGAAGGGAGAAGACTGAAGAGCCCTAAGCACTAAAAATAAGTCCCATGGAGCCACCTGAGGAACAAATGAGGGCTGCATGTGGAGACATCAGGCAACAACGCAATCCATCTCTGAAAGAGAGAGGGCTAATACCAGATCTTTCAAGAAAGAAAGGTGTAGACCCAAATCCAGACCCGCTTGCAAGAAGGAGAGAACTCGGGAGAGTCGAAAGAACCTGGGGTTAAGGCACCTGGCCGAGCACGATGAGAAGTAAATCCTCCATAACCGGTGACAATTCTTAGCTGAGACAGGCTTGAGGAAAATTAAGCATGGTACGAATGACCGACCTGGAAAAGCCCTTGGCCCTCAGGACGGATGTCTCAAGTGCAACCCCATCAAATCGAGATGGGCCAGATCCGGATGGAAGCATGGGCCCTGAGACAGTAAATCCAGCAGTAGCAGAAAAAGCAGTGGAGCATCGATGGAGAGGCCTTGAAGATCCGCGTACCAAGCTCGCCGATGCCAATCGGGGGCCACTAGGATCACGGTGACGCCTTCCACTTCCAGTTTGTGGAGAACCCACGGAATAAGGAGGTAATATGTACATGAGACGAAAGACCCTCCGAACTACTAAGGCATCCACCAGAAGGACTCCCAGATCCCTGGTACGGAAACAGTACAGCAGAAGCTTGTGACTGTGTCGAGACGCTATCAAGTCGACGTCCGGTAGGCTCCAGCGATGAACCAGAAGCTGAAAGCCATCTGGACGAAGAGCCCACTGAGCCTAGTGAACATCCTGAAAGCTTAGGAAGTCCACTTAAAAGTACTGGAACCCTGGAATGAAGACGACAGAGAGAGCCGGTAGATGACGCTCTGTCCAGCTGAGAATGCAGTTCACCTCCTTCATGGCGAAGCAACTGCAAGTGCCTCCCTGATGGTTGATGTAGGTGATGGCAGTTGCAGTGTCAGACTTAACCAGGCAATGCTGGAGGAGCGGTTGCACTAGACAAAGAGCTTGGAAGACCGCTCAGAACTTGATCGGAAGGCGGCTCTCATGAATCGTCCACAAACCCTGAATGGACTGCTGGTAGGTTACTGCCCCCCACTCGCGTAGACTGGCGTCTGTGGTGAGCAGTACCCAATCCTGAATCCAAAAGGGTTGGCTCTTGTCCAATTGGGACACCTGGAGCCACCACAAGAGGGAGAGCCGGACCTCCCGAGAGAGGATGATGGTCTGCGTATTGATCTGGGGAAGGGATTTATTCCATCGGGTCAGAACTGCCCTCTGAAGCGGACGGGAGCAAAACTGGGCATACTCCACCATGTTGAAAGTAGAGACAAGTGAACCCAGGATCAGCATGCAGGAGTAAATGAACGCTCGGTGCTGATGCAAGAACCTGCATATCTTGTCTTGAAGGTCCTGAAGTTTGTCGGCCAGGAGGAAAACTCTCTGAACAAAGAAGTCCAGTAAGGCCCCCAGGTGGAGCATCTGTTGAGACAGAGTTAAAGAAGATTTTCTCCAATTGATGATCCACCCGTGAAATTGGAAAATATCTACTTCCAGACAAAGGTGTTCCCTGAGGATGTCCAAAGACTGGGTGTCACGTTCGAGCTATGGTGGTCCCCTGTAGAGGGATTAGAAGACGTGTACCCAGGTTGAAAAAGGAATCTGAGGCGAGGGGCCTAGAAATATGCCTTCTTCATCCACAAGTAGCAGATGTTGGCTAGACCTGACCAAAGGCGCAGAGTCTAACTTATTTGGAAGTGTTCACCAGTGACCCCTCCAAGCGGGATTTGGGCTTAAGCTGCACCCAGCAAGCAGGTCGCGGCCCTTTGGTCAGGTATCTGGCACAAGGGGGAAATGGAAGAACACTATCACAGGGAAAGCACAGGAGAATGATACTGGAAGTTTTGTACTTGGTTGATGTACTGGGTACACAACCTGTTGATCCAGACGCAGGGCTGACACCGGAGAATAGCACTAGGAGACTGTACTTGGATGATCTATTAAGTACACACACTGTGGCTTCAGACGCAGAACTGGCACAGGAGAATGGCACTCGGAGTTTGTACTTGAATGACGTACTAAGTACACACACTGTGGCTTCAGACGCAGAACTGGCACAGGATGATGACACTTCGGAGATAGTACTCGGATGACATACTGAGTACATATGCTGTGGATAACACTAGGAGAGTATCACAGGGAAGAAAGGAGCTTGGAACCTGTAACGCTGCAGCAGCAAGTATACACTGGAAGTAACGACGTTGTACAGGCAACTTCCTGTTGTCAGGAGCCCGGCTAAATAACCTAAGGTAGCAATCCATTGTAGGATAGTGTCAGCTGACAGCAACCAATGTTACCGTTGGGTAAAGGACAATCAGGTGATGTAGACTGTCATGGCTGCGCCCATGACGTTAACCACAGGAACCAAATCACGGAGCGAGCACATGGATGTCCTAGCAGACCCCAGGTATAATCCTCAGAACGTCACTCGCCATCACACCTGTCTTCTGACCGCTTGGGAGGTCAGGGAAAGCTGGCGCCGATCCTAGGCCGCAACCTGACACTGGGCTAGGATTAGAAGATCGACCAGGTAAGAGAGAATCCTGACACTTCTGCACCGCAAATGAGCTGCCATGACCACCATGACTTTCATGAAGACACGAGGAGCCGTGGAAAGACCAAATGGCAATGCCCAAAATTGGTAATGGACTGCAAACCAGAGGAAGCGCTGAGGACTGAGAAATCCCCCGGTTCCAGTGCCAGAATGATAGAACGCAGAGATTCCATGCAAAACCTGCGGACTGCAAGAAGCGGTTGATAGACTTTAGGTTGAGTATTGGCCGAAAGTACCGGTTCGGCATTTGAACCAAGAAGAGGTTGGCATAGAAGCCCTTGCCTATTCTGAGCCCTGGGTACTGGAATAATTACCTTGGAGGCCAGAAAAGAGTGAATGAACTCCAGCAGTGCTTTTGCTTTTCCTGGATCCACTGGAAGGCCCATGGAAAAGAACTGGGCCAGAGGACGCTTTTGGAAGGTTAGAGTGTAGCCTTGAGAAACCACTCCATGTACCCAGGCGTCCGACGTGATTGCCAGTAAGGTCTCAGAAAAAAAGCAGAAGCCAGCCTTTCACGCTGGGGTCCCCCAGGTGGAGGCCCGTCCCGTCAGGCTTTTCGACAGGCTTGGTGGTGGGGCGTCTGGCAGACCAGGGTTGTTTGATTCGGGGCTTGGGGCTCTTGAAGGAAGTACACTGGAACTTGGAGAAAGATTGGCCCTTGGCCTTTCCTTGTGGACGAAAGAAACAAAAATTAGATGCTAGTGACCTAGGGGTAGAAACGCTGTCTTGTCCAATTCCGGATTAAAAAGAATGTCTCCTTAGAATCTGAGTTGGTGCGCTCCAGGAACAAAGCCAGAGGGCTCTTCTAGCCGCGAAAGAGAAAGCTGACAATTTGGAGGTTAGGATACTAGTGTCAAGGGCAGCCTCATCCAGATAGGAGGCAGGCTTCTTCATATATGCCATTAGCGATAATAACTGGCTCCTGGGTTATCAGAGGAGAGGTCCTCTTCCAAGGCATCCTTCCAATTGCCGAAGGCCTTTGTCACCCAAATGAAAGCCATAGCCGGTTGTGTGATAGTACCTGCATGGGAATAAATAGACTTAAGGAAGATTTCCAACTTCCTATCCGTTGGATCCTTAAAGGAAGCTGTATTAGGGATAGGAAGGATAGAGTTCTTAACTAGGTGGGCAAAATGCACGTCAACTGGGGGAGCAGACTCCCATTTGTGAAGCTGCTTGGCAGGGACCGGATAAATGGTCGCAATGTGCTTGGAGACCTGAAATCGTCTGATAGGAATGGTCCAAGCCTCCGTTAAGAGGTCCTTAAGCTGTTTGACTTAGGGAATTCTATCGAAACCCACTTTTGCCACTTGAAAACCGGAGCTTTGGATCTAAGGGCCGGTTTCTCATCCTTGATGTACAGGATCAGTTTAACCACCTTAATCAAGGCCTCTACATCTACTTGAGACGAGGAATCCTCCTGGACAGAGGTGGTGTCCACACACGTGTAGTTTATTCTCCTTTCTGCTTTGCACATCTCAGTATTGATAGGGTCAGAATATGCTCACGTCAGGAAACAGGCCATGAGCCTCTACTGATGGTGTCCAAATCTCTCTCAATCTTCTGAGTACCGGTTAAGGTGATATGTCACTGTGCACTTCACTATGTCTGCTACTTATTGGCCTATAGCGTGTGTTTGCTCACAGTACTTTTGCAATATTTTGTAATGAGCCTGGGTTTCTTCTTTACCGTAAAGTAACCGTCTTCTCCAAATTGAGTTATGGAGACTGCTGACTTCCTATCACTTTAGGGTCCTGCCCAGTACTGTCCACCCATTGTATTACGGTTGGGTGTTGATTCGTTAGACCACTTTATTCTGTCTTGGTTCCCTCCCCTACTTATCCCTTAGGTCCCACCTTGCCTAGGCTCCCACACATCACATTGGGGAATACAGCAGTGGTGGAGGAGCTGGTCTGGTAATATGGTCACTAGTCCTACCCTAGGCATCACAGATGGTAGGCTGTGCTGTACGCCTTATGGTGTAAATTATCCTCTGCTTTTCACTCCTCTCAGCTCTAATGGTGTAAGCCATGCCATGGCGCAGAATTACATTCTGGGAGTCTTCAGTCTCCTCTGGTTGTTGCTGTTTGTCTCTGGGCAACATTAAAACAGCAAGCAACCTATTTTCTCCTGTTCTGTTTTCAGCTAATTGAGGAGGTGCCCAGGAACAAGTGCTGCCCTGATTATGATTACCGCTGGCTCAGTACAGACCACCCACCGGACTCCAGCCTCTGTACTCAGTGTCATACGATCCAAGCAGACAGGCTCCGGTTCTTCAAGCAGCTACCAGTGAGAGGCAGTGACATACGGAGTTAGTGGAGGAGGAGGTGGGCTGTTGCCATTATCAATTTGCCTCGACAGTAGTTACATGCCACGCCTGGGGTGATCCATTACTACCACCAGCTCCAGAGCCCACCACCTCTTCCACTTCTTATCTCCTCTGTCCTCTGTGGACCAGGTATGGACAAAAATTACAACAGCCTCCCAGAGGGAGCACAACAACCCCACAGCCTCCATTAGGGATAAAAAAAGGAGAGTAAACAGTCCGACAACCAATGACCCCCACATACTGCCCCCAGTAGGTAGGGGTGCATTTTACTTCTGCTAGTTTCCAATTTGTCATGAGAACTATTGCTGTAAAATATGTGTCTGACAAGCTTACATTGTTCCCAAAGTTTATATAGTCACTGCTAGGTACTGTTATTGCATAGCACATTAGTGACCAGCCTTACTTTTAACTCCAAGTTATGTTTGCAACAGTACACATGGGATCATGGAAGGTAATGAAATATGGATTTGGAGGTAGGAGGGGCAATGATGGATATGTGGTTCGATCTGAGGGGCATTGATGGTTCATGTGAGAGGGAGAAATTATGGGCACGCCCCCAGAGTGATGGAAATGGGGGTGTGCCATGAGGCCACACCCCTTGCAGGAATGGCAGGCACAAGTAAAATGTGCCCTCCAAAATTAAAAAGTGCCCTCCTCGGTGATCAGCAGCCTGCCATAAAAAATTCTAGAGTGAACACTATGACATGATGTTAGCGATACACCAGAGTGTGTGGGGAGAAGACTGGTCAGATCTCTGGGCTGGTAACACACAGTGACATGATGTGAGGGGGAGAGCAGCAGTATAATAGGGGCTGATGGATCCTGATGTATGAGATACACCAGAGAGTGTGGGGAGGAGACTGGTCAGATCTCTGTGCTGGTAACACACAGTGACATGATGTGAGGAGGAGAGCAGGAGTATAATAGGGGCTGATGGCTCCTGATTCCCCCACTGGACAGATACTTTCCCTCATTAGTCTGTACTGTCAGAGGAGGGTGTAGGATAAGAGATTGCTGTAGTAACAGAGGAGGGTGTAGGATAAGAGATTGCTGTAGTAACAGAGGAGGGTGTAGGATAAGAGATTGCTGTAGTAATGACAGAGGAGGGTGTAGGATAAGAGATTGCTGTAGTAACAGAGGAGGGTGTAGGATAAGAGATTGCTGTAGTGACAGAGGAGGGTGTAGGATAAGAGATTGCTGTACTGACAGAGGAGGGTGTAGGATAAGAGATGGCTGTAGTGACAGAGGAGGGTGTAGGATAAGAGATGGCTGTAGTGACAGAGGAGGGTGTAGGATAAGAGATGGCTGTAGTGACAGAGGAGGGTGTAGGATAAGAGATTGCTGTAGTGACAGAGGAGGGTGTAGGATAAGAGATTGCTGTAGTGACAGTGGAGGGTGTAGGATAAGAGATTGCTGTAGTGACAGAGGAGGGTGTAGGATAAGAGATTGCTGTAGTGACAGAGGAGGGTGTAGGATAAGAGATGGCTGTAGTGACAGAGGAGGGTGTAGGATAAGAGATTGCTGTAGTGACAGAGGAGGGTGTAGGATAAGAGATTGCTGTAGTGACAGAGGAGGGTGTAGGATAAGAGATTGCTGTAGTGACAGAGGAGGGTGTAGGATAAGAGATTGCTGTAGTAACAGAGGAGGGTGTAGGATAAGAGATTGCTGTAGTGACAGAGGAGGGTGTAGGATAAGAGATTGCTGTAGTGACAGAGGAGGGTGTAGGATAAGAGATTGCTGTAGTGACAGAGGAGGGTGTAGGATAAGAGATTGCTGTAGTGACAGAGGAGGGTGTAGGATAAGAGATTGCTGTAGTGACAGAGGAGGGTGTAGGATAAGAGATTGCTGTAGTGACAGAGGAGGGTGTAGGATAAGAGATGGCTGTAGTGACAGAGGAGGGTGTAGGATAAGAGATTGCTGTAGTGACAGAGGAGGGTGTAGGATAAGAGATTGCTGTAGTGACAGAGGAGGGTGTAGGATAAGAGATTGCTGTAGTAACAGAGGAGGGTGTAGGATAAGAGATTGCTGTAGTGACAGAGGAGGGTGTAGGATAAGAGATTGCTGTAGTGACAGAGGAGGGTGTAGGATAAGAGATTGCTGTAGTGACAGAGGAGGGTGTAGGATAAGAGATGGCTGTAGTGACAGAGGAGGGTGTAGGATAAGAGATTGCTGTAGTGACAGAGGAGGGTGTAGGATAAGAGATTCTTGTAGTGACAGAGGAGGGTGTAGGATAAGAGATTGCTGTAGTGACAGAGGAGGGTGTAGGATAAGAGATTGCTGTAGTGACAGAGGAGGGTGTAGGATAAGAGATGGCTGTAGTGACAGAGGAGGGTGTAGGATAAGAGATTGCTGTAGTGACAGAGGAGGGTGTAGGATAAGAGATGGCTGTAGTGACAGAGGAGGGTGTAGGATAAGAGATTGCTGTAGTGACAGAACAAGGAGAATATGTGACTGTTCTGTACTTAGTGATTATTACTCACCTGTGCTGATATCTGTAGGTATCTCCTCCTCCTTACACTGATGATCACCCATCGCATAGGTCTCCTGTTCTCCATCTATCTCTTCCACTTTAATGACAATCAGGTCTTCACCCTAGATACCATACACAATAATTAAATTACACAATTAAAAATGTCTCATTTAATGAACTGAGGGTCTCATTCAGACACGCTCGCAAGCGGGTCGCTGGTACCCAAATGCGCATGCGCACGACGGAGGGAACTCCGTCGTGCGCATGCGCGAGACCCGGCGAGCGACGAGGAAGCCGTCACTCGGGGTCTCGCACCAAAGGGGGCGTGCTGTCGATGGTGAGTGACAGCACGCCCCCTATGGTGGGCGTGCCGGGGCGTGGCTGCCAGACGGAGGCGTTCCCATGGGAACGCCTACCATCTGGGTCAGGCCCCACTGACATCACTAGTGATGTCAGTGGGAGTGATTTTGGCTCTGATAGAGCCAAAATCACTCCAGGGCTTGCGGCAACGAGACCCTACCGCAGGGTCTCGTCGCAAGCCCGATGGTCGCAATGGTCTTGACCATCGCGACCATCATCATGGACGCTCGCATAAGCTGTGGGTGGTAACCCACAGCTATGCGAGCGTCCAAGAGGCCGCTCCAAGAATAGGTAGGAGGGCCCTGATTCAGAGCGAGCGCTCTGGTCAGAGCGTCCGGCTCTGAATCAGGCCCTGAGGTGTATAAATCCACACATATTCTCCACAGATCATGTTATGTGGAGTAAGTTGTTTTGTGATCCCCACTTCCATCTACCTGATCCTCCTGTGGGACTGTGTGATCCTCCTCTGTATATTCCTGGGAATAAAGAGGACGGGGACATCTCTCTGGGGTATTTCTGTTTCTGGCCCCATCTGTAGGAGACACACAGCGACTGATTACACTGTATATATGTGATTATCAGATGATGTGTATATAGGTGGCCCCATAGCTGCTCTCTCCATTACAATACATGAGTCTCCTCTTACCCAGTGATGTGAGGGGCCGGTGATTCTCCATCATCACGTCCTTGTACAGACCCCTGTGTTCCTCTATATACTCCCACTCCTCCATGGAGAAATAGACAGTGACGTCCTCACACCTTATAGGAACCTGACACACACAATGATACAGTCATCACCCAGACACATCCTCTGGTGTTACTGTATAATGTCCCATTCCCAGCAGTCTCCTCTCCAGTCAGCAGCTGAATGATCTTGTTGGTGAGTTCCAGGATCTTCTGGTCATTGTGTCTTTCATGTATCAGTGAGTGAGGTGGAGGCAACGTGATGGGGCTCTGGGTCCTGCTCAGTCCTCCTGACAAACGGGAATGGCCGTTGACTTATTTAATACTGTATCAAAGAAAAACAAATAGTATAAAAAGCGTAGACACCCTTCACTTGCTCACAGTTCGTTTACTTATGGTCAATATACAGTTACATTATATATCTTCATGAATTCATGTTCTCAGAATATCAGACAATGCTTAAGTGTAACAAGCATTAGAACAGTATGTTGGGCAGGCACAAGAACATAAGAACATAATCAGAAGCTCCACTGCAGATGCAGGGTAATTCACCCTGGGAATAATATCAAATGTGACTGTGTGTATGAAAAATATGACAGTGATAGTAAAGCAATATAATATTATTATTATGAGTAATATAAAGTATAACATGGAAGGAATATATATCATTATACAGCATTCTAGCCTGTCCAGCAGTAGCAGAGTCCTACTGGGAGTAATATAAAGTGTAATATGGAAGGAATATATATCATTATACAGCATTCTAGCCTGTCCGGCAGTAGCAGAGTCCTACTGGGAGTAATATAAAGTGTAATATGGAAGAAATATATATCATTATACAGCATTCTGGCCTGTCCGGCAGTAGCAGAGTCCTACTGGGAGTAATATAAAGTGCAACAGGGAAGGAATATATATCATTATACAGCATTCTGGCCTGTCCAGCAGTAGCAGAGTCCTACTGGGAGTAATATAAAGTGCAACAGTGAAGGAATATATATCATTATACAGCATTCTGGCCTGTCCAGCAGTAGCAGAGTCCTCCTGGGAGTAATATAAAGTGTAACAGTGAAGGAATATATATCATTATACAGCATTCTAGCCTGTCCGGCAGTAGCAGAGTCCTCCTGGGAGTAATATAAAGTGTAACAGGGAAGGAATATATATCATTATACAGCATTCTGGCCTGTCCAGCAGTAGCAGAGTCCTCCTGGCAGTAATATAAAGTGTAACAGTGAAGGAATATATATCATTATACAGCATTCTAGCCTGTCCGGCAGTAGCAGAGTCCTCCTGGGAGTAATATAAAGTGTAACAGTGAAGGAATATATATCATTATACAGCATTCTGGCCTGTCCGGCAGTAGCAGAGTCCTCCTGGGAGTAATATAAAGTGTAACAGGGAAGGAATATATATCATTATACAGCATTCTAGCCTGTCCGGCAGTAGCAGAGTCCTCCTGGGAGTAATATAAAGTGTAACAGGGAAGGAATATACATCATTATACAGCATTCTAGCCTGTCCGGCAGTAGCAGAGTCCTCCTGGGAGTAATATAAAGTGTAACAGGGAAGGAATATATATCATTATACAGCATTCTAGCCTGTCCGGCAGTAGCAGAGTCCTCCTGGGAGTAATATAAAGTGTAACAGGGAAGGAATAAATATCATTATACAGCATTCTAGCCTGTCCGGCAGTAGCAGAGTCCTCCTGGGAGTAATATAAAGTGTAACAGGGAAGGAATATATATCATTATACAGCATTCTAGCCTGTCCAGCAGTAGCAGAGTCCTACTGGGAGTAATATAAAGTGTAACAGGGAAGGAATATATATCATTATACAGCATTCTAGCCTGTCCGGCAGTAGCAGAGTCCTCCTGGCAGTAATATAAAGTGTAACAGGGAAGTAATATATATCATTATACAGCATTCTAGCCTGTCCGGCAGTAGAAGAGTCCTCCTGGGAGTAATATAAAGTGTAACAGGGAAGGAATATACATCATTATACAGCATTCTAGCCTGTCCGGCAGTAGCAGAGTCCTCCTGGGAGTAATATAAAGTGTAACAGGGAAGGAATATATATCATTATACAGCATTCTAGCCTGTCCGGCAGTAGCAGAGTCCTCCTGGGAGTAATATAAGGTGTAACAGGGAAGGAATATATATCATTATACAGCATTCTAGCCTGTCCGGCAGTAGCAGAGTCTTCCTGGCAGTAATATAAAGTGTAACAGGGAAGGAATATACAGTCAGGTGCATAAATATTGGGACATTGGCAGAATTTTCATATTTTGGCCTCTATTCACCACCACAATGGCTTTGAAATGAAACAAACAAAATGTGCTTTAACTGCAGACTTTCAGATTTAATTTGAGGGTAATTACATCCAAATCAGGTGAACGGTGTAGGAATTACAACGGGTTCTATATGTGCCTCCCACTTTTTAAGGGGCCAAAAGTAATGGGACTATCAACTCAAAAGCTATTTCATGGACAGGTGTGGGCTATTCCCTCGTTATTTCATTATCAATTAAGCAGGTAAAAGGTCTGGAGTTGATTCTAGGTGTGACATTTGCATTTGGGATCAGTTGCTGTCGACTCTCAATATGAGATCCAAAGAGCTGTCACTATCAGTGAAGCAAGCCATCATTAGGATGAAAAATCAAAAAAACCCACCAGAGAAATAGCAAAAATATTAGGTGTGGCCAAATCAACTGTTTGGAACATTCTTAAAAAGAAAGAACGCACCGGAGAGCTCAGCAACACCAAAAGACCCGGAAGACCACGGAAAACAACTGTGGTGGATGACAGAAGAATTATTTCCCTGGTGAAGAAAAACCCCTTCACAACAGTTGGCCAAATCAAGAACACTCTCCAGGAGGTAGGTGTATATGTGTAAAAGTCAACAATCAAGAAAAGACTTCACAAGAGTGAATATAGAGGGTTCACCACAAGATGTAAACCATTGGTGAGCCTCAAAAACAGGAAGACCAGAATAGAGTTTGCTAAACAACATCTAAAAAAGCCATTACAGTTCTGGAACAACATCCTATGGACAGATGAGACAAAGATCAACTTGTACCAGAGTGATGGGAAGAGAAGAGTATGGAGAAGGAAAGGAACTGCTCATGATCCAAAACATACCACCTCATCAGTGAAGCATGGTGGTGGTAGTGTCATGGCGTGGGCATGTATGGCTGCCAATGGAACTGGTTCCCTTGTATTTATTGATGATGTGACTGCTGACAAAAGCAGCAGAATGAATTCTGAAGTGTTTCGGGCAATATTACATGCTCATATTCAGTCAAATGCTTCAGAACTCATTGGACGGCGCTTCACAGTGCAGATGGACAATGACCCGAAGCATACTGCAAAAGCAACCAAAGAGTTTTTTAAGGCTAAAAAGTGGAATGTTATGCAATGGCCAAGTCAATCCCCTGCCCTGAATCTGATTGAGCGTGCATTTCACTTGATGAAGACAAAACTGAAGGGAAAATGCCCCAAGAACAAGCAGGAACTGAAGACATTTGCAGTAGAGGCCTGGCAGAGCATCACCAGGGATGAAAACCAGCGTCTGGTGATGGCTATGCGTTCCAGACCTCAGGCTGTAATTGCCTGCAAAGGATTTGCAACAAAGTATTAAAAAGTGAAAGTTAGATTTAGGATTGTTTAGTTTGTCCCATTACTTTTGGCTCCTTAAGAAGTGGGAAGCACATATAAAAACCGTTGTAATTCCTACACCGTTCACCTGATTTGGATGTAATTACCCTCAAATTAAATCTGAAAGTCTGCAGTTAAAGCACATCTTGTTTGTTTCATTTCAAAGCCATTGTGGTGGTGAATAGAGGCCAAAATATGAAAATTCTGTCAATGTCCCAATATTTATGCACCTGACTGTATATCATTATACAGCATTCTGGCCTGTCCGGCAGTAGCAGAGTCCTCCTGGGAGTAATATAAAGTGTAACAGGGAAGGAATATATATTATTATACTACATTCTAGTATTATACAGGAGTAATAGTAACTCCTTGAACACTTCATACTTATTTTAATAAATATCATTATTTATATAGTTATTTGACATTTCTTGTATTCACTGCTACACCACTGGACATAAAACTTTTCCATACATCATTAGAGTAGGTTAGCGCTGGACACTACTATTTAACCCATTACATTCTAGTAGTGCCTTCACCCACCACTCACACCAATGTCACTGTGTGTCCTATACACAGACTGCTATGTAGCTTATACTATTCAAGTGACCGCTGGCCCAAAACACCTCTTCCCCCACCCTTAACCTGCGTCTTAGCCCTGTATTATCCTAACATAACACCAGTCTGCTCCACCTGCATTATACTAACATGACACCAATTCTCTGCTCCTCCTGTGTTATAGTAACATGACACCAGACTCTGGGGTCGATTCAGACCCGGACGCTAAGCTGCGCTCTCTCGCAGCCATCAGGGGCCGGATATGCAAATTCCGCAATCACACTGTCTGGCTTAAGGACGCCCTCTATGTCTTAGAGAGAGACGGCAGAGTGAGCGCACGCCGGTGTAATGACGCCCACTTTTCTTTCTTAGCACACGTCATCTCCAGGAAGTGTATGATTTATCAGTAACATCGAGAGCCATCGAAGCTGCACGCAGCATTGCTGGGGGGCAAATTCCTTTTTTCTGTCCTCCTGGATTATACTAACCTGACTCCAGAGCCTGCTCCACATGTATTACACTAACATAACATCAGACTCTGCTCCACCTGTATTATACTAACATGTCACCAGAGCCTGCTCCACATGTATTACACTAACATAACATCAGACTCTGCTCCACCTGTATTATACTAACATGTCACCAGAGCCTGCTCCACATGTATTACACTAACATGACACCAGAGCCTGCTCCACCTGTATTATACTAACATGACACCAGTCTGCTGTATTATACTAACCTGACTCCAAAGCCTGCTCCACATGTATTACACTAAAATAACATCAGAGTCTGCTCCACATGTATTATACTAACCTGACACCAGAGCCTGCTCCTTCTGTATTATACAAACATGTCACCAGAGCCTGCTCCTTCTGTACTATACTAACATGACACTAGAGCCTGCTCCACCTGTATTACACTAACCTAACACTAAAGCTTGCTCCACCTGTAATATACTATGCTGACACTAGAGCCTGCTCAACCGTAATGTACTAATATGACACCAGAGTCTGCTCCACCTGTACTAACATGACACCAGAGTCTGCTCCACTAATACTATAATAATAAATGGCATTATTACCTGCTGTTCCCAATAAAAACAACGAGTACTCGATGCTTCCTTCTCTGTATTCACTCAGCGACCGCCAATCCGGAAACCTGTTACAGAGACAAAGTCCGCGCAGCCGCAGAAAGCTTCAACAAAATGGCCGCCGCCTGTGTGTGCAGTCAGAGGAGCCGGAGACAGAGCGGCCTCTATAACTGAAATACATTTCTCATATAGCACACAGAACAGAGGGTACATCTGTGAGAAGCAGAAGATTTTACTAGGCGGTGACACAAGGACAAGGGGATTGTCATAGGGAAGGCAGAGGCCGCGCTGAGGTAGCAGTTGATGAGGGGAAAGTGATGTATATGCACTGACTGGGAATGTGCAGAAAAGAGGGAAAGGCATAGACATAGAATATCCACAAAGTACTGAAGAGGCTGAGATTGTCCTACATAGGCCGTATACATTTTGACTCAAAAAGTCAGTTTGGGCGAAAAAGTATCGCGGGTGACGTCATTTCGCCAGGCGGAAACTTTTCGCCGTATTCAATTTCAGAGACTTTTCGCCTAGGCGGAAAGTCAATGCAATGGACCTGGCGGAAAAGTTTCGCCTATGAATAGCAGGTGGAAAAAAGTGCAGCATTGGGGTTTTGGGGTGCAACTTTGCGGGAACCGACGTGCAGCCTTAAAACACTCCCCCAAAGGTAAACTGCATCAAAAAAAAAAAAAAAAAAGACTTAAGAACACCCCAAAAAAGGACTTTCATTTTGGGAGTGAAAAAAAAAAAAATAGTTGGGGGACAAAGTTAAAAACTAGCGAAATACACTCCAGGTACCCAAAATTTGCTGGGAGTAGTTATTTTCTCCAAAACATACAAAAAATGCTATTCTTCACCCCTTCTGCAAATACGCAAAACAGCACCTATTGAGACCATTGAAATACACCAAATACCTCCAGCAGGCCAATTCAGGGGTATCCATAGTGATTCCCCATGTCTGTGCATCTTTTGGGGGGTGCCAGGCTGATTACCCCATTTTGGAGAGGACTTTCCACCTGTTCAAGTATCCTCTAGTGCCGTTTTTGCGTACTTTCATATTGAATACGGGAATCACCGGAACGTGCTCGAAAAGTTTCCGCACCCAAAACACGCGTTATAGGCAAAAAGTCCGGCAGGCGAAAAAGTATCGCGGGGGCGAAACTAATTGAATATGGCCCATAGTAATAGTAATGGCAGTAGAACTTTGTGGGCCCCATAGCAAAAAATTTTAAGGAGCCCTCCCACATACCTTCCAACTGTCCCTATTTCAGTGGGACAGTCCCATTTTAGAGGCACTGTCTCTCTGTTCACCGGCGGGACACACTGTCTGGCGGGCGGAGAGAAGTTGGGGAAGACCTGCTAACACCGCTGAACTGCATAGCTGAGCAGCGGTGAATGGATGATGTGCGTCTGCGCACGTTATCCATATACACAGTGCTGGCTCTTGAAGAGGCTGGGGGTCTGTCCAGTAGGTTCCAGAGCGCTGGGTAAGCCCCCAGCATGATGAAAACGGGAGCGTGGCTCGCGGGTGCTGCATTTCCCGTGAGGCCACGCCCCTTCCAGATGGCCCACGGCCCCTATTTTTGTGTGCGCGTCTACGGTGCGCGCAACTGTCCCTCGTACCAATACTAAAATGTTGGGAGGTATGCCTCCATTATCGTTATGCCATAGTTGTACTCCTTATAAACATTATGCCACGCAGTAGTAGTGCCCTTATTATAGGCGTCTTTATAATGGGTGCAAGGTGTGCAGTGCACACGGGCCCCTGGGTCCAGGGGGGCCCACACCGCACACTATGCACCAATAGGTAATTATACTTTCCTCTCCACCGATACCGATGTGCTGCTCCGCAGCGCCAGACCGGCGCAGCAAACGCTCACTGGAGCAATGGCAGCGGCCATCTTCTCCGTGATGAAAGGATGTCCCACGGGAAAGTAGGCGTCGGCAACATTTTTCCGGAGACCCACGCAGCGCTCAGTGCCGCTAAGCCGGACAGAGAGGAGGGGGCCCAAATGGAGGCTGCACACGGGCCCCCTCCTCTCTTAAAACGCCCCTGGCCCTTATAAATTATGCCCCACAGTAGTAGTGCCCTTTATACATTATGCCACAAACTCCTTATAATAACATTATGCCCCACAGTAATGCCACACAGTATTACCCCTTACCTAGGCTATTATGCCACCCCTACCATCAACTCTCCCTGTGTCCGTCCAGTAGCCTATATTCTTGTGTGCCCTGGTGAATTTGGTGCCAGGCCGCCAGCACCTGTATGCAGCCGCAGCCATGGGGAAACAGCGCCAATGTCATTTTTAATCAGGTGCCGGTCGCAAGCCAATCGGAACTCGTGGACCAGCAGCAGCTGCTGATTGGTTGCTGGTTTGCGAGTTCCTATTGGCTCGCGACTGGCGCCTGTTTAAAAATCAGACTCTTAATGACTCCTTGCAAGGCATCCAGAGAAACAACAAATCTCAGCATGACCTAGAAGAACTTGCTGGGACTTACAGTTCCCCAGCAACTGGAAAAGGAGGCTGTACAATGCATACACAGGCAGATATTAGGCTCAATGCTACATCTCAGAGAAAGCATGCAGATGTAATCCTAAATCTGGTGTACAGCAATTTGTACATACTCTGAGGCTATATTTGTGTGTCAGTATATAAACTCATGCACTCTGCCTGAGAGATTAGCACCACAGATTATAACACAGCCAGCCATGAAGAATGCACTTATATATAGCATTATATACAGCTGTGAGTAACCTGCTGCCGATGCTGACTCTTTCCCTCACCGTGTTTTACCCTAGAGCTGCTCAGTGCACACTCATCTCCTTAGCAGACAGGGACAGCAGCAGTATCCCGATCACCCTGATAAGGCAGATCAGGCAGAGGAGGAGGGTAAGACCACGGCGAGGAGCTTCTTGGCCATCTCTGCTAACAGCCGTGAGACTAGTGCCGGTCCCAGCAGCAGCTCTTACCCAGGCAGTGAGGGGGAGGAGGCGGCCAGGCCGGGCCTCTGCTGCCATTGGACGGGAATGTCAGGTGCATTATTAGGGGAAAGTGTTGCACCTGGCGACTGATTAAAAATTACTTCGCCGGCGCTGTTTCTCAAGATATGCCGCTGCTAAAAAAAAAAAAAAACTTGGCAGGGTTCAGGGGGTTGCTTGCTGGGCCAGCGGGCCCCCTAAGCTGCTGGGCCCCATAGCAAGCGCACCCCTTGCACCCTCTATAGTTACACCACTGAGTAATGGCAGTACTGTGGTCACTATGGGGGAGATCTTTTATTAGGGCCGCTGGAGTGGTGGAAAATAAGGATGGCTGTCAATTTAACAATCATCGATGGCTTACTACTAATGGTTTTGCCATCAATGGAAGAGTCAATTGTTCCCCGCCATCAATCTCAAAGTGGAACTCAAATTTTTTTTATTTTCCCGGTCAGTCGCTCTGGGGCTCGCTACAAGACGGGACGGCTGTCGATGTTGATTGACAGCTTGCCCCGTTTTGTAGGCGGGTATGGGCGGGTGGTTGAGCAAACACAGGCGTTCCTAAAGGAACAACTGGCGTTTGTGGGCGGCCCAACTGACATCACTAGTGATGTCAGTAGTGGACTTCCTGCTCTATTAGAGCAGGAAGTCCACTCGGGCTTGCGAGAGCCGAGACCCTACCACAGGGTCTCCGTGCAAACCCGATAATCGCGACCATCTCCAGGCTGCTCGCAAAAGCTGTGGGTGGTCACCCACAGCTTAGCGAGCGGCCTGAAGAAAAAAAAAAATCCCCACCCTGATTCAGAGCGAGTGGCTCTGAATCAGGCCCGGAGTCCTTTTAAAAGCACAGTGTTATTCACATATTAGACTTGGAGATCTCCATAGAGTTATTGTGATCATTATAGTTGTTTTATTGGTTGTACATATTTTTATTTTTTATATGCAGTATTTATGTATGTGTTACATGTCTAAATATTAATTAATTCTAGCCTGAATAAATATACATTGCATATAAAATATACTAATAAATTTATATATATATTTTAGTGAACATTAGACCCCCTGATTATTCTCTTTTTATTTAATAATAAGTGGTGTCTTATTAGCGCAAATACACATTTCTCTTTGTATGTCTGTTACACCAAAGTATGTGATGGTGCAGGTGTGTATTCACAAGCACACATGTCATTTTGCTGCTATTAATTAAAAATATTTTGGTAATTTGACTGCAAAAATATAGATATACTGTATATATAATATATACATATATTTTTTTTTATTAGTGCCTAATCTTTTGTTTTTGTAATTTATAGGTTCAAATGGTGACACAAAAATGGGAGACATCGTTTTTTCTTAACATTTAATCCTAACCCTTACCTAGTGCCTAACCTTCCCCTTAGTGCCATAGAAATGTATGCGTCGACTATTTTAACCTATCGACATTTTACCCTGTCAACCTTTTGACAATGTCGACATAATGACTGTCGATCTTCCATCAGGATACCCAAGGACAGATCAAAAATGTATTCTATTTACTTAAAATTACTTTGGAATAATAAAAACTTAGATTTAGTCTCAAATTACTTTAATCTAAACATAATTTCTTCTTCAGGGTCCATAGGGATCCACAGGGATACCATGGGGTTTAGGTGGAGGTTAGGACCAGACACCAGACAGTTAAAGATATTGACTCCCAGGATGCACTCACTGGTCCTTCCCCCTATACCCCACCCCCAAGCCAGAGGCCCTTCAGTTACTTCTGGTGCCTGCAGGAGTCAGATCACCATTTAGACAGTGGGCTGCTTTAGGCAGCCCATAAACTTTTATGTATTTGATTAGTTTTTATTTATTTTACCACTGAGTGTTCAGCACCAGACTGTTCATGACACATCTGTGCTGACACTCCATCACCCCTCCAGGCGTCGCGGCTCCAGTTTCGTCTGGTACTCTCGACGGGGACCTTGCTAGCTGGCCCCACGGGATGACCATAGACTGCAACTCGGAACTAGAGGGCAGGTAAGGCGAGTTACTGCTTGCGGTAACCCACACGTGGGCAGTCTTTCCTCCAGTCTCAGGGGATGGGCTGGAGGATACCGAGTGTGTACACTAGGGTAGTCCGCGTGCACCACTAAGACCACCAGGGTACATATGGTGCGGGAAACCAGCGTCCCTGGGGTCAATAATCAGCCAGGGGAGACCAGCTTTCCCTGTTTAAGCGGCCCCTCCCCCAGCTCAGGGCGCCATTCCGCAGGGTCTAATAAGCTCTGAGCTGCATTTTCTCTCCGGCCACGCCCCGTCAGAGGTCTCCGGCAGCCATTTTCTCCATAGGCTCAGCCACAGCTCTCTCTAAGAACGCAGGGTCCGGGTCCCCCTACATACCTCTCCCTGGAACCAGGTTATGTAGCGCTATAACCTACCAGACATTAGAGTCCTTGTCCTGGTTTTCTTCCCAAGGTGGTCTCTCAATTCCATATCAATGAGGAAATTGTAGTCCCAGCCTTTCTGATCAACCGGTCTTTCGGCGGGTGAGTCTTCCTTGGATGTGGACCATACCTGTTTTTTTAGGAAATTATTTATTTGTCCGCCATGGATTCCACAAGAAGGGCTGGCCAGCTAACAAACAGACCCTGGCCAGATGGATTCGCATGGCTATCTCACAGGTTTACTTGCAGACTGGTCTCCCTGTGCCAGCTACTGTTACTGCTCATTCCACTGGCTCTGTTGGACCTTCGCGGGCAGCTCACCGTGGCACCTCGGCTGAACAGCTTTGTAAGATGGCCACATTGTCTTTCTGAGGTTCTATGCCTTTGATACATTCTCAGGATGCTTCATTTGGGCACCGGATACTCCTGTCAGCTCAGGAGCGTCCCCGCCCTTGAATACTGCTTTGGGACATTCCCAAGTTATCCCTGTGGATCCTTATGGGCCCTGAAGAAGAAAATTAGAGTTATGGTAAAACTTACCTTTGTTAACTTTCTTTCTTCGAAGTCCATAAGGTCCACAGGGCGCCCGCCCTGACGCCCATTGCTTCTCTGGGTTGGTTTTCCTGGTCACCGGTCTCCGTCTCCCTTGTGTGAGAGTGCGATTCTTCTGTGTACCAGTCTTCCTTTTCTCCTGTCCTCCTGACATTGGCTTGCTAACTGAAGGGCCTCTGGCTTGGAGGTGGGGTATAGGGGGAAGGACCAGTGCATCCTGGGAGTCAACAGCTTTAACTGTCTGGTGTCTGGTCCTAACCTCCACCTAAACCCCAAGGTATCCCTGTGGACCCTATGGACTTCGAAGAAAGAGAGTTAACAAAGATAAGTTTTACCAGAACTTTCATTTTCAGAATTAATTTGCAAAAATGTGTTCCTTTAAAGTAGTGTTGGGCAATAGGCGGCCCCTAGCTGTTGTAGAACTACACATCCTAACATGCCCTTCCACAGTTTTGCTATTTGGCCATGCTAAAACTGTTGCAATGCATACTGGGATTTGTAGTTCAACAACAGCTGGGGGGGGGGGGGCGCTTATTGCCCACCCCTGCTTAAAAGTCAAGTGCCACAACTGCATTACCTTTGGGATTGGATTCATACTACTAGTATCTAAGCAAATTACCCTTTGGAGTTGAGATTTCCCCATGAGTGTTAGGGTACCAGGTAACCTGGTAGATGGTTCAGCAAACTCATTAGCCCAGTTTGGCAACACTTATTCTGTGGAGTCTAACGTAGCACAAATTCACAATTAACCACTGCAAGAGCATATGGGCTTAGCTGCTATGTTATGCAAGTTGCGGCCTCCCAGATAAGCATGGTGTGTTATAGAAGGATTTGGGTGAGACACCAGGATGTCAGTAGGCAGCTGATGGAGCAGGGTCTAGACAGGTCTAAGTCTGGGTAGGCAGCAAAACGTTTTGCGGTACAGTCCAAAGTCAAGTATTGGAGTAGTTGAAAAATCAATGCACAGTCCAATTCGGGCCAGGCAGCAGGCAAAGGGTATTCCAGAAATTAGGCCAAAGTTAGGGAAACAGAAGATCACTAATGTCAGGACAATCCAGGTCAAATACAGGAGTCAGAGAGTACCAATCCACAGTCCAGAAGGTAGTGGGATTAAATACCACTGAACACACTAGTGTTTTTTTCAAGACCGTGGTGTCACGCTTCTAACATTAAAACCCCCACTCTTAAGAAGGGGTCAAAAGAGTAGAGTTGAGTGTTCTTTATGAAAAGATTGTTGAGACTGTCCACATGTAGAAACCTTGGTAGGCACCCAAGATCTTTCCTCAGAGCAATAACCTTTCTAATGGATGAGACAGTGGACTTGACCCAGAATCTTCTTCACATGAAATTCTGACTGTCCCTGGATTAAGACTGGAGGAGGAGGAGGAGGAGCAGATTACTTTGAATGAAACGTTTTGTAATCGAACACTAATTTCAATAGTGAAGAATTAAATGTTCTTGGAATCCTCAGAGATGCTGGTAAGTATAGTTGATAAGACACAGTATTTAACTTAATCACGATTTTTAAAGACCCTAGGTATTTTTTTCCTAACTTTGCAGAGGGTAGTCTTAACTTATGCTGGGTACACACCTGGACGATATTCAGTCGAGTGGTAAATTATATATCAATAGTGCATCTGTGGACTTGTACACTCGATATATTTGTGAACAATGTAATTCAGACGGAATCAGTATGAGATGCCGGTGGCTGAATAGCAGCTGGTTCAAATACCGACAGTGAAAGCCTGAACACTGAAGATCCCGACTACGGTTGGTAAGTATCCTAACCCTCCCCTCCCCCCCCCCCCCAACCCTGACCCTCCCTTAGTGGTGCCTAACCCTAACCTCCCCCCGATGGTGTCTAACCTTCCATTCCCGCACCATAAACCTAACCCTCCCGGGGGGGTACCTAGCCCTAACCTCCCCCGGGTGTGCCTAACCCCCCCTCCCCATAGCCTAACCCTAAATCCCCCCGGGGGTGCCTAATCCTAACCTCTCATCCCCGACTAAGCTTGCATATTTACCGCCGTTCGGGCTTCCGGTGGTCAGTATGCCGACGCCGATATCATGATGTCCATCGGGCTATCGGCGTTGGTTCTATGCCGAAAGGCGGGATTCCGGCGTCAGTATTTTGACTGCCGGCATCCCGTCCGTCGGCATATCAACTTCATCCCCATTCAGGCATATCTGATCGGCCCTACAGCACAGCCAAACACGATATGTCTAGCAGATATATTGTTTCATCTGACTTACTGTACGACCGACCGACTGATAGGTCACCTGCAGAAGCTATTGAATGTGACGTCACAAGTGGGCGAGAATATTCAAATGTTCTGCTTGTCACACCTATCAGCCGGACGATTGGCCTTACAAATTATTAAATCAGTCGGTGTCTTTAGACAACCACTCTTCGACCAACCTTGAAATTACAGATGTTTTTGCAATGATCAAAAAAAAATAAATTAGCTTCAGAGAGTGCTGCCTGAAATTTCCTCCAAATTCCCCTAAGTCGTATTGCAGGTATCTTAATGGTAGAATACTCTGACTGCAGATTCTGAAGGGAAGAGGCCTTTAGGTGAAGTCCTTATACAAGAAAAAACAGTGATGTGCCAGATGAAAAATAAGGAGAGTTATTGTGAAGCTGATTCAGAGATGGACGCAGTTGCACAGCCATTGTCTTTTATGCAGTGGCTGTGCTACAATATGCAAAAGTCACAGCAAGCATCGTAAGTAATAAGATGGCCACTGCTGGCTCCTTTGATCCTATGCTGCATCCGGAGATGCAGCCATAGGATCAACTGCGTGACAATCGGACATCTGAGTAACCCTCAGGTTACCCACGGTGTCTGGTGTAATCATGCTGTAGAGGCTAGTTTGTCTGTGTTGGAAGACACGGATCCTGACCTCCGCACGCCCACAAAACGAGGCTGACAACGTCCTAGTTTTGTAAAACTGTTGCCCCCAAATGGCTGCAGCATCCAGGGCACTGTGAGCGATATCGCACCCATGTAATTTCTGGAGTGCTTTAAGGTTCCGAGGCTTCACCTAGTCATGTATAACCTGGACCTCAACTGGATCCATGAAGAAACCCTGAGCCGATATCACAATCCTAAGAAGGAAATTTGAGATCACACTTCTCCAGTTTGGAATAACGTTGGCTGTCACTCAACTTTGACAAGACCTGATGACGGTGCTCTTTCTGGGATGACCAGTAAATCAGTACGTCATCAAGATAGACTACCATGAATCTCCCCAAAAAAAATCTCTGAGTACATCTTGGAACATTGCGGGTGCATTTCCCAGGCTGAACGGCATCACTAACTACTCATATTGGCTAGTATGACTGTTGAAGGAAGTCTTTCATCCCCTGCAAAAATCGGCATGAAATTGTAGGCTCCTCTGGCACACATTAGATGATATGTCACCCGATTTGGTGGATCGGGCTGACATATCTTCCACATTGGCAAATGTGTACCCACTATGTTGGACCCTGTTCATCAATCTGTCAATGTGATGAACAACCCCATGCAGTCAGTGGAGCCGGTGCCTGACTTATCGGGCGGGCGGCCACCAGAATGTGTAATGTGTACTAGCCGCCTGATATGTCATCCGTTGCATCGTGAGTCAGCATTGTTTTCTGTTGCATTGTGGGTCGTCTGATGTGTACCCATCTTAAGATCAATTTTCAAAAATAGTAACGCCTTTTAATTGGTGGAACTGAGGAAGCAAAGGCAAGGTGTATTTATTTTACTGTCTATACAAGGTCTGAGACCTCAAACTTTTTAGGCCACAAAGAACAATCCTGGAGAACAATCCTGGAGTTTTGCTCTGGGAGCAAGGTTTTTGGAGAAATAATAAGGCTAGTACAGGGAAAGAGAATCAGCTCATTCTTACTGTAGACCCTGGCAATCTTAGGAAACCCATTAAGAGAGACTGTTTGGATGGGCAATGTTAGACAACCTTTGGAACAGTTGACTACCCATCAAATAATTATTCCAGCAGCTCAGTCAATTGTTGGTTTATGCAAGGATAGCCACAGGAAACCCTAACATCATAAGGCTACTAGGAGAATGAATTATGCAAAAGGAACTAAACTCTGAATGTAAACATCACACAAACAGTTCAAGAGGAGCAATCTTGACCCTAATTGGCCCTCCGGAGAGTAAATTATTGTCCAACCCAACAATGGAGATAGAGGAGATGAGAGACAACTTCTCAGTGAATAATGTTGCCTGCTGCACCATTGTAAATCAAGGCTGCCAGATCACTGTGTCCATGCGTAGTAGATAGTTTGACTGGCAACTATGAGGAACTAGTTGCAGAATGCGGACGGTAAACATCAGACACTTTCCTCCTGTTTCCCATTTTATTTGGGCAGTTGTGGACCATGTGCTCATTTTTGGATCAGTAAAGACATAGACCATGATGTGTCTAATTTGTTCCTCAAAGGAGAGCAGTGGGGACCCTATCTGCAAAGGTGAGGCACAGAAGGACTCCCATTAATCAAAGTGTTATGCGAAGTCTCTCCCTTAACCAACTATCAATACGGATGGCCAGATGCATGAGTTTCTCCAGAGAAGTTGGCACATGGTATTGAAACAGTGCATCCTTAATCTGCTCAGATTACTCGAGTCTAAACTGGCTTCTGAGAGCAAGGTCACTCCATCCGCAATCTGTTGCCCAGTCCTGGATTTTGTTACAAAACTTCTCTACAGGTTTATGCCCCTGGCGAAGTGCCCAAAGATTCACCTCTGTAGATGCTACTTTGTGAGGAATATCATATACTGTAGTTGGCCAAAAGTAGTAAAAAAATGTATCCATAGAGCGAAGAGCAGGAGGTCTGGAATCCAGACTGAAAACACAAATCTAAGCAGGGAGATTACTATTACTCCTTGCTGCTCTTCAGATCCTGAGGAACTGGGTTATCACTTGAAATACAATTTACAGCTCTCCCTAAAGTTGCAGAACCGCCTCCTATCTGCAGCAAACCTAATTTGGCAAATTCAGTTAAGGCTCAGCAGCGAGAACAATGACAGACAAGACAACACTGAGAAGCTAGTTCCTGTGATATCACTCACTGCGACAAACTGAACCGCTTCCATGAGTTCTTGCGCCTGAATTGTAAACATCTGACCAAAAGTGATAGCTTCCATTTCCATGGCGTTGGACCCAGAGTAGGCTGGTTATAATGTTATGAACCACTGACCTTGTACATGGTTCAGAAAACTTCTCAGCCTGGTTTGGTACCACCTATTTCAAGGGTGCAGAGTCTAACATAGCGTAGGTGTTCACCAATGATGCCATAAGGGAGCTGCTGTGACTCAACCAGCAGGAGCGCAGGTCCACAGTGCAGAAGATTCTGAGTTAAAATCCCACTGAACACACGTGTTTTTAAAATTTTTTATTGCAGAACCATATTCCACATAACCAGCTTCTGATGTCTGTAAGGTGACCATGGCATATGTTGGTACAGATATGTGGCCTTAATCGCTATTATTCAATTTATCTACCTTACATAGGAAATCTTTCCAGGATGGCATGGCGGCCTACTTATTCCACGACATGGGATAGTATAGAGTTAGGAAGGACAATGTTTAAACTATGCTACCAATATACCATTTCCTTCCCATGCCATTTTTTAATGACTTGCTGTTATTGCCCAGCCAAACTTGAACTTGATCATCTAAGGAATTAACTTTCGGAATAATTTTTTTTATATATAATATACCATTGGATACCCATCAGAACCAAGGGCTTACATTGATTTTTGTGTCTTTATTTCTATTTTGATCTCTTAGTACCAGATCTTGATTGAGCCTCTGAGAGGAAGCTTCACTTAATTTAGGTAATTTGAATGATGACAAATCCAGCTGAGTCCTGGAAGAGGTGATAACTATTTAGGAGGCCGACTCAAATGTGGACACAGCCCTTCTGTGGCTTTATGCAAATGCTGCTAGAAAGTCCTTCCCTGGTGTACATCCGTGTGTGTATGAATGTACATCAGGGGCAGTACACGCTGAAGCACCACATGGCGTGTCCTTAGATGCCATCATCAGCCGCAGCATCCAAACTTGCACCAGCTCTATGGCAGGTGCAGATTTATCATCTGAGTATGGCCTCCAAATGTAAAGGATTGAGCGTCTGTGTACGGAAACACTTCAGCAACATGTCCATAAGACAGACCATCTCTGTGCTTCTGTTTAGCCACCGTCCAAGAAAGCCCAGCACTTTTCTAAGACAACTGATACCGTGCGTCTCAATAACAGCGCCTTTGTGTTTACACTCTGTGTAATGCATGCGCCTCATCTCTTTCACGATCAGCATTGCCAGTGGCAAGGACTGTAGTGTGCTTATAATCCAAGCCTTCCATGTATGCTACTTTACAATTTCCTTTACAACCAAATTCTCTTATATAAGTAATTTGAGGATTATACTAGAATTCTATTTCAGTCATTCTGACTAATGACCTAAACTTGGATCCGCCAATGTTCCGCAATAGCACAGGACAGGGATGCCATTTATACCTATTCATTTTCACTTTCTCTATTTAATCTCTGCAAGTGAAGACAGCTGAAGAACCAGGCAGGAATCCTATGTTTGTAGAGTAAGTATTTTGTTGGACTGGTTTTCTATCATTGATACAGAGCAAAGTTGTTATTTTTCTGCTGTGGAAAAACACCGAATAGGATATTGTAGTGGTTTTAGTTTTTCCAAAAATTGTGTTGGAGACTAATCGAACCTTATTCAAGGTAACATGCTTAAAAGTAAACCAAATGAACTGTCAATGAACCTATACACTTTGCATCGCCAAAAATAGTTGAGTTGTTCGAAGATAAATTTTAAGGAGTTCTCATTATAACAGTGTACACTATCTTTTTTCTTTCCAGTTCTACTGCACCAAGTAGATCCCATTTTCCCTGTTCCCATTGGAAGGGTGGCTAGATACCCTTCTTCTCGTCATAGGCTGCAACCAGTAACCAGACTTATACAGTGACTCTGTATCACCAACTACTCCCTCTGGTGAGCAGGCAGAGGTTACCTTTTCTAAAATGTCTGGTCAGCTATATGGTAATGATGAGAATTAAATGGAGTTTCATAGGAATTATCAATGCTTTGGTTTCGATGGTTTACTGCAAGATGATGAGGTTCCAATGTTTTGCCACAATCAATAGTTTTGTTCTGTTGGCTCACTGTAATTGGCTCCCACAGCTGCCTTTCCCTACCTAATGCAGAGAATTTTCTATCAGACATGCAGCACAGGAGCGGGTAGCTTGGCCGGCGGGCGGTGGCTCTGAGTCTGTCACTGTGTCTATGATGTGACGGTGACACTCAGCATATACCTGCGGACAGACTGCCTACCGATGACTAAGTGCCCTGCTGATAGGCTAAGCTCAGAGACAGTCGGGGCAGTCACAGGTCGTGAAGCAATGTGTGATCACTGTTGAGCATGAAGCACAGCAACAGCAAGCCCAGCACTGCGACAGGAGAAGAGAGTCAGCTCAGCCAGCCCTGCCGAAACGACGAGGTGTCTATGGTGGAAACACTCCAGCAAATATACACAGCATCTTCCTCCAGTATTCAGGACATAGCTGCAGAATTTGCAGAGAGATCTGTACATTTGTCCATGTATAAGGTGGAACTGTCCTATCAGTTCTGGATGACTGACAAAGACCAGCTAGAACAGATTACAGACATACGAAGACACTGATCCATCAGAAAGCCCCTCCATAACCATTAAATGATTCAAAATAGAGGCTTTAATTAACCACATGTGGCAGTGTCTTCCTCCATGGAATACATTTCCTGATTACTGACCATTACCATCAGATACATCACCATAACAATATAATTAGAGGTATATAAACTACTTCCTGTCTTATATCACCTTCTTCATCATTTCCTCCCCATACCATTTCCTTTACATGCAAGTGATCACTAACACAGCAGATGTGTCTACATCAGTCAATTTATTGCAAGTTTACAAGAGTATGATTTCACTCTGTTGTAAGACTCGTAATGTAATTTATTGAATATTTAATACTTTAGTTAACTTTATATTAGGTATTATTGTGTGAATGTTTTGCTGATAGAATTAATGGATTAAAACAATAATGTGGGTGGTGCTGGTAATCTGTACCTAATAAGAGTCAGAATGGTAACAGCAGCACAGAGTATTCCAGCTCATCCAACTCCAGTTGACATGGATGCAGCTAGGTAACAGTACAGAGTAATGATGTGAGGCTCCTGCCATACTGGTGCAGTAACGCTGTGCTGTGTCGTGCGCCTGTATATGGGTAAGAGATCATACATCCAATGTTTAGAGATATGAAGCATCCTGGCATGTTCCATTATGTGTAGTCTGTACGTATTAGAGTCATCCAATTGCTGTCCTGGATTACTGCTGTGGTATAATATGGTCCTTTCATAAAATGTAAATCGTAAACATAACAGTCCTGTGACGTCCAGTTATTCAAAGTCATCCCTTTTATTATTGTTTTATACAAAGTATTATAAAACATTTAATTTTGTGTTACGTATTATAATTTGCAGGATACAAATACTCGCACAGTGCTGTAATTCATTCCCTGACACATACATACAATAGAGATGACACATTATCGAAGACATGTGTACCCACAAAATGCAAAACTGTTTCTTGAGAAGAGATAATGACTGGACAGACCAGTGTACCCATACAGGTATTTATCTGAGAGCAAATCCCCAACATCACAGCAGCGTCACAATGACAGGAGAAAAGTGTGGAACACATGGAAGACAAAATCTTTTTAGTTTGATTTTGAGAAATGGAATATTAAGACAGTCACAGCATAAAAATACTAAAAGCGTAATATGATTTGGCTTCCTTACATTTGGCTAAACTTAATCTTTTAATACACGATGACCCTCCCCTTTCCCCCCTATCTGATACTCCTGTATTTTTCTTTCTTTATTATATCTTCCTTTTGTTATTCAATATAATTATTGTTTCTTATATAACTTTGAAATACTGGTTTCCAATCTGTATACATTTTGAAACTGATATGTTGGCATTTTTATGCTTCTGTAGATTTGGACGTTTGCTCTTTGGAACCTTTAATAAACACAGATTGCAAAAAAAAAATACTAAAAGCAAAGTTATTAAAAAAAAAAAAAAATACTAAAAGCAAAGTTATTAAAAAAATAAAAAATAAATACTAAAAGCAAAGTTATTAAAAAAAAAAAAAAAAAACCTGCTGAACCAGAGCCCAGGAATACAAAGAGCTTGTGCAGCCCCAATACATACCTGTAATTTCTAATACCCAAAGTGACAGCATAATACAGCTTTAAGTTAGTTTATATCCAATTCTCAAAGAATCATAGTAATTGTCGTGTCTGACTAATCAATATTGACCCGGATTATGCGTATCATTATTACTTACCTTGCTCACATCTGTACTCATTACTCTTCTAGGGATATTGGGAGTTTAAAGCACTTAATGGACTTTACCGTTAGTTAGCTATAACCAGACCAACAGCCAGCAGCTTCCTGTGTCCCAGCACATTAAAAGATCTAATAATGTACAAAATAAGTAACCATGATTTTAATGTCCTTTTGGAATAATCCAAATACAGAGGATCTAATTAGAAGGAACAAGATATCTGACAGCTCTATGGAGATTAGAAATCCATGTTCCAGGGAACAGGGCTGGTTATTTAAAATGTTAAAAATAAAACAAAAAAAACCCTTTTTTTTTAATTATGCTGTGACTACAGGCACGGTGCAGTGACTTGTTAAAAAAAATCCTATTATAAGGGAATCCCCCAGGTAATATTTTACATTCTTTTTGCTTGTGGTCTTCATTTAAGTGAGCTGAACCAATACAGTAAATTTACACACATGCGCAACAGAGAAATAATGGGAGGGTGAACCAGATCAGAGAGATGCTAAATCTGCCTAGTATCAGCTAAGACTCCACAAACTCCTCACCTAACAATGTTATAGGACAGGAGAAAACCACAACGAACATTCTCAATCTTAAAGGGTACACAACTATAACACATTAAAGAGGCAATGCAGAGAGAAACACCTCATGGTTTAATCTCCTTCATGTTTAATTCAATTCAGAACCTTCAGTCCTACTGAGATGAGTGGAAGGAAGTAAAATTTAGGGGCTTATGTAATAGGGTGCTAGCTTGTGCCGCTACGGGAATGCGAGTGATCCCGAATTTTTAAAGCAACAATAATTTTAAAGGCAAAACCAAGCTGGTGTCGCTTTTAAAATTATTGCCGTTTTCAAAATAAGGAAAACACTTGCATGTATTTCCGCAGCGGCTCAAGCTTGCACACTATTACATAAGTCCCTTAGTATGGCTCTCTTTTGACAACATAAAAATATCCTAATAAATTTGGATTGCTAATGTTGGAAAGCATTAAAGCGTGGTTGATCAAGGTTTCTAGTACATATCAATGTTTCACAGTATTAATGTAATAAGCAGAATTCATTTTTCATTAAAACATTAATAGAAAAAAATATATAAAAAAGTTTTTTTTTCTTTTCCAACCTTGCCAGGGGAACACAACCAGAGAATATTGGATCAAGTGAAATCATTTTATAGATTACATATCTTATTACATGACCCATCTCACACTGACAATTACAGCCAAGTGATCACATGATTTATAGTTTTCCACTTCCAATATTACATCCCCAGCAAATTGTCAAGATGACAGACTACTTAGGACCCTATATTTTACAGCAAGTGGTCTAATAAAATCTAATAGAATAAGGAAACAAAGTCATTTACATGGGGAATATGCTGCAGCCTTATGTTGGTAATATTCATTCCAGCTAGGAGTGGGTTTTATCTAAATTGTGATATATTAATATTTAGTATGAAAATGTAAGTTGTCCCTCATTAAGCAGTTACAGCAATCTAAAAGATTGTATTCATGCTTTAAAAATGTTCAATAAAATTATATTACTGCAAATACCGCTGCAATTTCTATATTTCTAGACACTCATATACTGTACATAGTTTTTCTCCTGTGTGAAGTTTCTGATGACTAAAAAGAGCGGATTTCTGTGTAAAACATTTCTCACACTCAGAACATGGAAATGGCCTCTCACCTGTGTGAGTTCTCTGATGGTCATCAAGTGTTCCCTGACGTGCAAAACATTTCCCACATTCAGAACATGAATATGGCCTCTCACCTGTGTGAGTTCTCTTATGTGCAACAAGTACTGACTGCTGCGTAAATAATTTCCCACATTCAGAACATGAATATGGCTTTTCACCTGTGTGGACTCTTTGATGATTAATAAGCTTTGATTTCACTCTAAAACATTTCCCACATTCAGAACATAGAAATGGCCTCTCACCTGTGTGAAGTCTCAGATGTTTATTAAGATCTCCTTTCTTTGTAAAACATTTTCCACACTCAGAACATGGAAATGGTCTTTCACTTGAGTGATTTTTCTGATGCTTATCAAGTGTTCGCTGACGTACAAAACATTTTCCACATTTGGAACACTGAAATGGTTTCTCACCTTTGTGCACTCTCTGATGTGCAGCAAGTGTTCCCTGACGTGCAAAACATTTCCCACATTCAGAACATGAAAATGGCCTCTCACCTGTGTGAATCCTTGTATGTCTAGTAAGATCTCCTTTCAGTTTAAAACATTTCCCACATTCAGAACACAGAAAAGGCCTTCCAACTGTGTGAATCCTCTTCTGATGTATAGAAAGACTTAACTGCTTTGTAAAACTTTTCCCACATTCAGAACATGAAAATGGTTTTTCACCGGTATGGACTGAACTGTGTGTAACAATACAGGAACTATCAAGGGAACACTTTTCAGTATTAGAAGGATCAGATGGTATAGCTACACTGTGATATGCTGGGTGTATACTTGGGGTAATGGTGTTTTCTCCTGGACAATCCTGTGAGAAGTTGTTATAGTCAATTTCACAATCTGGAGATAATATGAGATGTCTTCTCGAGTTATTCCTGCTGTTGTGTCCATCTGCTGGGAACAGAATAAATATATGGGAATTAGCATCCCTGCAGCACTATACCATACTGTGTTACTATAATAAGGCGTGCATTGCTGTACCCCAACATTACCATACAGTCAGTGACCTCATCATTGTCATGTCTCAGTCTGTGGCTGAGGAAGTCAGAGAGTAACTAGGTCCTATTACATGCTATGGTGTAACACTGCTGTTTGCCTTATGTTACATGTTATGATAAGTAGTGATCACACTAGACACAGGCATGTATTTGCTGATGTTTGTCATGAGGAGGTTTAGGGTGTAGGAGTAACACTGGCCGGGGAGTAGTCACTAAATAGGTCACAGGGGGAGATGTATCAAACCTTAGAGAGAGATAAAATGGGAAAGTTGGCCATAGCAACCAAACAGCTTCTGTCATTTTACAGGTTGTGATAAATTATAGAAGCTGACTTGTTGGTACCTTATCTCTCTCTAAGGCGTTATACACCTCCCTATAATGCTTGATTTATCTCCACCCCAATACCTTTTATTACATACTGTGTATGATGGGTGCAACATCTGGGCTTGGCACTGAGAGCTCTTGCACTGACCCATCTGCTAAACTGTAATAAAAGATACAAGTAGCTAAAACATTCACTTTTAACAAAGTACAGGCATGGTCTATACATTACCTTACACACAGGTCATACCAGCTGTATCCTGCTATGTCCTCACACTCTCCGTATCTCCATCTCAGTATATGTAACAGAGTGCACACATGGTCTATACATTATATCACACACAGGTCATACTAGCTGTATCCTGCTGTGTCCTCACACTCTCCGGATCTCCATCTCAGTATATGTAACAGAGTGCATGCATGGTCTATACATTATATCACACACAGGTCATACTAGCTGTATCCTGTTATGTCCTCACACTCTCTGGATCTCCATCTCAGTATATGTAAGAGTGCATGAATGGTCTATACATTATATCACACACAGGTCATACTAGCTGCATCCTGCTATGTCCTCACACTCTCCGGATCTCCATCTCAGTATGTGTAACAGAGTGCAGGCATGGTCTATACATTATATCACACACAGGTCATACTAGCTGTATCCTGCTGTGTCCTCACACTCTCCGGATCTCCATCTCATTATATGTAACAGAGTGCATGCATGGTCTATACATTATATCACACACAGGTCATACTAGCTGTATCCTGCTATGTCCTCACACTCTCCGTATCTCCATCTCAGTATATGTAACAGAGTGCACACATGGTCTATACATTATATCACACACAGGTCATACTAGCTGCATCCTGCTATGTCCTCACACTCTCCGTATCTCCATCTCAGTATATGTAACAGAGTGCAGGCATGGTCTATACATTATATCACACACAGGTCATACTAGCTGCATCCTGCTGTGTCCTCACACTCTCCGTATCTCCATCTCAGTATATGTAACAGAGTGCACACATGGTCTATACATTATATCACACACAGGTCATACTAGCTGCATCCTGCTGTGTCCTCACACTCTCCGTATCTCCATCTCAGTATATGTAAGAGTGCATGAATGGTCTATACATTATATCACACACAGGTCATACTAGCTGTATCCTGTGGTAACCTCACACTCTCCAGATCTCCATCTCAGTATATGTAACAGAGTGCACGCATGGTCTATACATTATATCACACACACGTCATACTAGCTGCATCCTGTGGTAACCTCACACTCTCCAGATCTCCATCTCAGTATATGTAACAGAGTGCATGAATGGTCTATACATTATATCACACACAGGTCATACTAGCTGCATCCTGTGGTAACCTCACACTCTCCAGATTCTCCATCTCAGTATCTGTAAAAGATTGCACGCATGGTTTATGGTGTTCATTCTAGCACCCTGCACCTGTTTTTCCTGCCTGGGGTGTCACTCTCTGCTCTGGTGCTTCCATCACACTCTGGTCTCTATCTAAAAAGTTTGTTGAATCAGCTGAGTGTGTTAGAAGCATCAGAGCAGAGAGCAACACCCCAGGCAGGAAATAGGAACTGCACGGATTCTGATAGGTGCAGGGTCTCAGAATGAACACTGATCTAGTCATTATCTCACACATAGGTCAGATTGGCTGCATCCTGCTGTGACCTCACGCTTTCCGGATCTCCATCTCCGTATCTGCAACAACACCTGCTTGTATCTCTCTAGCAAGGGACATCTCGACTGGAGGTCAGATACACTTAAGAATCTAAGGGCACTAATGTGAACAGGCAAATGAACAAGCCAGATTCAAATGAACCACCAAAAACCCACTGGAACACAAAGATCAACTTTTTAAATCCTTGGGTCCCACCAGTGCTGTCGCCGTGGACCTCCAGGCAGTAAATGTATTACAGATGGGTCCTCATACACTGTGGCTCTAGTTGTGGAAAACAGCCCCACTTGGCATGCCAGGCAGGTCCCGTGTGACTTGGTCACGGGAATGTTCTAATCTGAATGTATTATTGAATGTAGATACCACTCGAGGAAAATTTACAGAAAAAGGAAGCATCATTTAATAAAATAGACAATCCCGGTATTATGTGTTTTGCTAAAAGTGCACAAGAATATTGAGAAACCACCAGGGAATGCGATAGTGGGAAGCATTAACTGTGTCACTACTAACTTGTAATGTCTTCAAACCATCATCTCCAACCTTTACTAATTAAGACCCGGACTTATTTGGAAGACACCATTTCGTTGTTAATAACTTATCTAATGTAGAATAGGAATCAGTTTGATTGTTAGTAACAAGGGCTGTGACCACATTATATACCATAATATAACATTATCTTGGTTTACGAGGGGTTGGTGTATTTTTTAAACAAAAATAGCTCTGACCAGAAAACAGACAATTTATTTTGGAGTAGACTGCCTTTACCCTTTGGAATAACTTTCTGGTAGGAAAGACATTTCTACCTTCAACTAACCGGCATGGCGATGGGCACTATACTAGCTCCCAGATATGCTATTTTATTTATGGCACACTGAGAAGATTGATCAGTATTCATTTAGAGGGGTGATAGGACATATTTAGATGCATTTTGTACTCAACTTAATTTGAACAACAGAAATATTGAAATAACCTTTAAGCCAAGAGGTCAATTTCTTTAACTATATACATAGAGAATAATAGTCGTCACACTAAAAACTACATCAAACTATATGGGATATGGCCTACGGTTTCTAAATTTTGCTGGCGTTTATGCCACTCTGAAGGTACGATTTTTCATATTTTTTTGGGACTGCCCCTCTTTACGCCCTTTTTGGACAGAAGTATTTTCCCTTATACAGGAAGTTTAAGGTCTCACATTGCCTCTAGATCCCTCTCTAGCCCTTTTACATTGGTACCCTCCCACTATTCCCAAACCTGCTCGTTATGTTCTTGGTCATATTTTAATATCTGCTAGGGCTACAATAGCCCAACATTGGAAGTCCCCTCCCCCCCCCATTTGCCAAAGTTGTTGCAAAAACTCAATTTCATTCCGAAATGGAGACTAGGGATGCTAGTTACTCTAAGGCTCCATCTTCACCTATTGTAAAGTGGTACCCATGGCATATCTATGTCACTGATGGTAGAGGTGCCCCCTCTGCGAGAATTAGCCCTCTGGACCCGTCTTCCCCTTGCAATCTAAATGAACCTCCCTCGGGAGATTCAGATGTTTAGTCTATCTATTTGCTATATTTTGTATTTTACCCCCTATGCCCCCTTTTCTCTGTACCCCATTTTTTCTATTTTATTCTCAATAAAAAATTATTGATGGAAAAAAAAAAAAAAAAACACATCAAACCAACAGACTGCAATTCATACATTAATTATGACAGTAACCATCACCATAATTGGTATAGAAGCATTCCCAATCGTCAATTTGAAAGACTCAAGCGGAACTGTTCAGATTTAAGGGTTTTTGACAGTGAATTAATAAAAATTATGGTTGGGCAATTCATCGATAAATGATATAGTCCTAAAACTGTACGTCAAGCCCTGGAAAGAGAAGGGATATGGAAAGGGAGCAAGCCCTAAATGGTCAACAAAGGAAGAAAGAAACCAGCCCACTCAAGTGAGCATTCATTAATATATATACTAGCAACCCGCCCCTGGCTTCACACGGGAACAATTTCATCTCACCACAGCCCCCTGCATCTCATAACAACCTATGCAATGTCACCCTGCATCTCACCACAACCCCCTGCATCTCATAACAACCTATGCAATGTCACCATACATCTCACCACAACCCCCTGCATCTCATAACAACCTATGCAATGTCACCCTACATCTCACCACAGCCCCCTGCATCTCATAACAACCTATGCAATGTCACCCTGCATCTCACCACAACCCCTTGCATCTCACAAGTGTCACCACAACCTCTACTGCTGCTGCCCTGCAGCTGGCTGGGACTTGGCCACAAGGACAGGAGGATCATAGATGAGAGATTTGTATTGCAGCTACCGTGAGTATTATCAGCATGTCCCCGGGCCTGGGGCACCTGTGTATCTTTCCGCAGCCTCCATGCACACCCATCCCAGCTGCCAAATATGGAGATGAACAATGTCCTTTTTGCACAATGTACCCTGTACTTCCTGGGCTTCCTGTTGAGCTTCTTCGCCACGGTGCCCCCTTTCCAAGAACAGAGCTGACTTCCATGGGAGGTGCCTCTTGTCCATCGAGGGTGTGTGGCTGAATGGGAACATCACGCTGGACAGGGAGCACTTCACGATGGAGAAGTGGTGGCCAGAGTCCGCCTGCGAGTTCAGTGTAGGGATGAACATCGGAATCGGATGGTTACTAACCATCAATGCTATTGTTCTGATGGTAGTGTTTTTACCATTTGCTGTGCTCTCGCAACCGGGACGATGGTGGACCAGTGCGCATGTGAACGATGGAGCCGGCTCCGTATTGCGCATGTGCGAGACCCGGATAGCAACGGGCACTCCGTTGCTCCAGGTCTCGCAACAAAGGGGGCGAGCTGTCGATGTTGAGTGACAGCTCGCCCCCTTTGGTGGGCGGGCCGGGGGAGTGCCTGCCCAAACGGAGGCGTTCCCATGTGACCGCCTCCGTTTGGGGGCGGCCACACTGACATCACGAGTCTTGACCATCGCGACCATCTTCCTGGCCACTCGCTATAGCTGTGGGTGGTCACCCACAGCTATGCGAGCTGCCAGGAGGCCGTTCTAAAAAAAAAAACAGCACGGCCCTGATTCAGAGCGAGCGCTCTGTCAGAGCGTCCGCCTCTGAATCAGGGCATATATCCGAAGAGGAAACCGCAAACTAAGAAGAACCAAAAAGGTGGCTGACTGGGGATATCAGACTTGTTATATACCGAAGCGGTGATCAGGATTCCAATCAGCTTAAAGAAACCTTAATGAGCTCAGAAACGTGAGTGCGATTACCAGTAACCTTAAGCCGGGTATCCACTACCCAATTAAACAGAGCGATTGAATGATAACGACATCGTTATCGTTCAATCGCTTCTTAATCGGGCAGTTTAATGTAAAAAATGACCAGCGATGCGCGCTCCCGCTGGTCGTTTTTGACATCTATCATCACCCGAACATGCTGATCAATCTGACGATAACGACAGATTGGCCATGTTCGGGGATGAGGGAAGGTGCCTACACTGAACGACTGATCGTACAGTGTAGGCACAGCACAGACTGTGAAACGACTACAATGTCATAATCGTGCAGTCGTTTCACAGTCTGCTAGTGGATGTGCCCCTTTACACATAATTAAAGGAAAAAAAGATCTCACTATGGTGCAGATTCAATTAACTGCGATAGGCTGTGGTTTTGTGAAAAGTTTACACTAGTGCAACCACGGTTTTTGCACGTGCAAATTCTCCATAGACAAAAACCAGCGAAAAGTTTTCACATCTCAGAGTAGGTGAAAAATTGTGCAAAACCCCTATTTTTTCCTAAAAACTTTGGGACCTGGGGCCTGATTCAGACCCGCTCGCAAGCGGGTCGTTGGTGGGGTGCCGCGCGCATGTGCAAGCCCCGGAGCGAGAGAGAAATTCTCTCGCTCTGGGACTCACTACAAAAGGGGCGGCTGTCGATGTTGATCGACAGCTCGCCCCATTTTGTAGGCGGTTAGAGGGGGGGTGGATACACAAACGGAGGCGTTCCCGAAGGAACGCCTGCCATTTGTGGGAGGCACCAACACAGATAGCAGCGCTATTGATATATACACATACAAATAAATATTGAAATTCAATTGGTACCAGTAAAATGAACAGTATATATTTATTAAAAATTATACGATATTTACCATATCAATTGAAATGTAAAGTGAACATGTGCAATAAAAACATACAATCTCACCCACAACTTTGGATTAGAATGTCCCGATGGTGGCCGACTGATGGGTAAGTGGATAGGCCCTTATAAGGTTTGCAAAAATGAGGAATGCAGATCTTTATAGCAGCCTATTTCTCCTGGTATCCGCTTGAGGAATGTCCCTTGATCCAATCACTGGGTCCTCAATGGTACGGTATCCATAGGCAACACGCTGTAGTCCGATGTATTATGCCTCCTTTTTGGGCTGATCTCTTCAACTGCAGGGAGCTCAATTGGGACAGAGTACTGCGCTTGTATAGGTGTCCGCTAGAGGAAATTCCCTTGAGATAGTGGATCAATATAGCATGTCCTCAAATGGTGCGGCATCCATCAGCAAGCAGCTGACTGTAGATGATAAACAGTTGCTCCGTAATTCAGTTATTTAGTCCCAAGAACTCAATAAAGCAGTGGATTGAGTCCACATCAAAGTCGGTGGTGAGATAGGTAATGGAATGAGTTCTAACGCGTTTCACTGCATCCAGGTGCAACTTTATCAAAGGGACTAAATAACTGAATTACGGAGCAACTGTTTATCATCTACAGTCAGCTGCTTGCTGATGGATGCCGCACCATTTGAGGACATGCTATATTGATCCACTATCTCAAGGGAATTTCCTCTAGCGGACACCTATACAAGCGCAGTACTCTGTCCCAATTGAGCTCCCTGCAGTTGAAGAGATCAGCCCAAAAAGGAAGCATAATACATCGGACTACAGCGTGTTGCCTATGGATACCGCACCATTGAGGACCCAGTGACTGGATCAAGGGACATTCCTCTAGCGGATACCAGGAGAAATAGGCTGCTATAAAGATCTGCATTCCTCATTTTTGCAAACCTTATAAGGGCTTATCCACCTACCTATCAGTCTGCCACCATCGGGACATTCTAATCCAAAGTTGTGGGTGAGATTGTATGTTTTTATTGCACATGTTCACTTTACATTTCAATTGATATGGTAAATATCGTATAATTTTTAATAAATATATACTGTTCATTTTACTGGTACCAATTGAATTTCAATATTTATTTGTATGTGTATATATCAATAGCGCTGCTATCTGTGTTGGTGTTTTCTATTGTGTAGGGATTGACGATCCCATATCTCAGCAGCTGCTAGATTAACAGCTCATTCCAGCGCATACCCATTTGGGTATCCCTCCCTTTCTCATTTGTGGGAGGCACCCTGACATCACTAGTGATGTCAGTCACTCTCCACTCTCCACCAGTGATGTCCACTCTCCACCAGTGACATCACTGGTGTCACTCTCCACCAGTGATGTCAGTGGAGAGCTACCTGCTCTGTTAGAGCAGGAAGCTCTCTGGGGCTTGCGACGGACTAGACCCTACCACAAGGGTCTCGTCGCAAGCCTCGATGGTCGCGACCATCATCTGGCCGCTCGCAAAAGCTGTGGGTGGTCACCCACAGCTTAGCGAGCGCCCAGGAGGCCGCAACCCAAAAAAATGCCCTGATTCAGAGTGAGCGCTCTTAAAGAGCGTCCGGCTCTGAATCAGGCCCTTGGTTCAGAACCCCTTGGACACCGTCCTTAATGGTTAATTAGGGAAAAATCTTTTTTTTTTAATCAGCCTAATTTTCCCAATAATGAAATGTCATTTTTGGGATGAAAAAGTTAAAAAAAGTGTTGAAAAATGGGTTTAAATCAGGGCTTGACAAATTTTTCTAAAATCTAGGAGCCAGGATGAAATTGTACGAGCCAGACCACCGCCCCCCCAAAAAAACTTACCGGAGTAAGTATGGAGCACAGCTCTGTGTGTTATGCAACCTTTATACACACTATACTAGTCCACAAAATGGTCACAGTTGAATGGATACAGTAAAATGGAGGCTCCCTCACTGCTCTGCACAGCTCCCCTGCTCCAACGCCCAGCCCCCAGTAATAACGGACCACATTTCACATAAAACTATGGTGCCAGAAAGTACAACAAAAGCCCCCTCCCCTCATAGTCACTCTACTATCCCTCTGAAGCCACTCCGCAATCCTTGGCCACACATAGACCCTACTACCGGAGAGCTCTATGCAGCCGGAGATAGCAGGGATCAGAGCAGGCCAGGATGGAGAGGAGTAGAACAGGCTGGGACGGACAGAGGCACAGCAGTCACCGCTGGCAACACTCAGCACATGCACTCCCTGTGCATGATATGAACACCGCAATACTATAGGCACGAATCTCTGCCGGAGCTGATGACGATCTGCTTCCTCCCTCACTGCAAAATCTGGTAGCCAGGCAGCAACATCTGGTAGCCATGGCGACCTGGCTCCCGGGATTTGTCGAGCCCTGGTTTAAATGACTGGGATAGGTATTTTGGGGGCTACACGGATGGCCCAGGTGTTTTTGGGATTGCAGGTGCACTTTCACTACAGCATTTATTTATTTAAAAATGAATTTATTTATTTATGAAATCCCGGCTGTCGGGTTAACGCTGATCAGAATACTGATGGCAGCATCCCGACAGCCAGAATCCCAACACCCATAGAAAGTATTTTTCTAACCTCTACCCCAACCCACCCCCCCGGGTCTGACCCTAACCTCCCTCCCTAGTGTCTATACCTAACCTCCCCCTCCCCGCACCCTAATCCTAACACTCCCTACCCGGTGCCCAACCCTAACCCCGCTACCTAACCCTAACCTCCCCCTGACACCCAGATACTTACCTTCAGGATGCTGGCAGTCGGAACACTGGTGCCGGGATGCCGACTATATTCCTGTTACCAGGTGTTTGCCTTTTTATGAGATACAAGCTGATTTCCCCAATTTCAGCTGTACTTTTCGCACATTAATCAATGAAGAATTACCGGGTGAGTGTCACTTTGCCTCTTTTGTGATAGCAGGAATGCGTCACAAGTGTCACATTTGGATGAAGGGTGCGAAAATTTTGCACATGCGAAAACTTTACGTTTTGTCATCTAATTGAATCCGGCCCTCAGTATATAACTTTCTATTCATATATCATCTGAGAGACTGAAGGCTACTCTGATCCACACAGACATGGAGTGGTCGTAAAGCACAAGGTTCGGATTGTTTGTATTAAAATCTGCATTGCTGGTTTGCACTAATCAATCTGATGTGCAACATTAGTATATCTGTGCGCCCTCGGTATACGAAGGGTTACGATACAGCGCCCGCGGCTTTTTCTCACGCCAAGTTCTGTTGCGCTTCACCTGCGACTTTGTACATGTTTAAACCTAATTCCTGTGCGGTTAAAGCTGCAACCCAGCGTCTCTAGTGACTGAGAAAAAGACGTTGCGCTACACCTCTCGGAGCGGCTCATTCACAACGTATGGCGTATGGACACATAGAGTATAATGACACCTATGTAAATATGCAAAATAGGGAGCTGAGTTTAGATATGTAAGCAGATGTGGTTTATAGCTCAGGAAAAACAGTTATTATTACCATCCATGATCATTGATAATGTCAGGCAGTAGTTGTCGGGAAGGCTCGTGTGTAACATCAAACAGAATAGCACTCAGTAAGGATCATGGTTAATGTCACATGGTAGGACATGGGGAGGATCATGGGCAAATGTCATATTTGTAAGTGACAGGGAAGAACAACGATATCATGTGAGAGGGAGAGCAGGAGTATAATAGGGGCTGATGGCTCCTGATGTATGAGATACACCAGAGTGTGGGGAGGAGACTGGTCAGATCTCTGGGCTGGTAACACACAGTGACATGATGTGAGGGGGATAGCAGGAGTATAATAGGGGCTGATGGCACGTGATGTATGAGATACACCAGAGAGTGTGGGGAGGAGACTGGTCAGATCTCTGGGCTGGTAACACACAGTGACATGATGTGAGGGGGAGAGCAGGAGTATAATAGAGGCTGATGGATCCTGATGTAGGAGATACACCAGAGAGTGTGGGGAGGAGACTGGTCAGATCTCTGGGCTGGTAACACATAGTGACATAAGATGGCTCCTGACTCTCCCACTGGGCAGATACTTTTCCTATTTAGTCTGTAGTGACAGAGGAGGGTGTAGGATAAGAGATTGCTGTAGTGACAGAGGAGGGTGTAGGATAAGAGATGGCTGTAGTGACAGAGGAGAGTGTAGGATAAGAGACTGCTGTAGTGACAGAGGAGGGTGTAGGATAAGAGACGGCTGTAGTGACAGAGGAGGGTGTAGGATAAGAGACGGCTGTAGTGACAGAGGAGAGTGTAGGATAAGAGACGGCTGTAGTGACAGAGGAGGATGTAGGATAAGAGATTGCTGTAGTGACAGAGGAGGGTGTAGGATAAGAGATGGCTGCAGTGACAGAGGAGGGTGTAGGATAAGAGATTACTGTAGTGACAGAGGAGGATGTAGGATAAGAGATGGCTGTAGTGACAGAGGAGGATGTAGGATAAGAGATGGCTGTAGTGACAGAGGAGGATGTAGGATAAGAGAATGCTGTAGTGACAGAGGAGGATGTAGGATAAGAGAATGCTGTAGTGACAGAGGAGGATGTAGGATAAGAGAATGCTGTAGTGACAGAGGAGGATGTAGGATAAGAGAATGCTGTAGTGACAGAGGAGGATGTAGGATAAGAGATGGCTGTAGTGACAGAGGAGGATGTAGGATAAGAGATGGCTGTAGTGACAGAGGAGGATGTAGGATAAGAGATGGCTGTAGTGACAGAGGAGGATGTAGGATAAGAGAATGCTGTAGTGACAGAGGAGGATGTAGGATAAGAGATGGCTGTAGTGACAGAGGAGGATGTAGGATAAGAGATGGCTGTAGTGACAGAGGAGGATGTAGGATAAGAGATGGCTGTAGTGACAGAGGAGGATGTAGGATAAGAGAATGCTGTAGTGACAGAGGAGGATGTAGGATAAGAGATTGCTGTAGTGACAGAGGAGGATGTAGGATAAGAGATTGCTGTAGTGACAGAGGAGGGTGTAGGATAAGAGATTGCTGTAGTGACAGAGGAGAGTGTAGGATAAGAGATTGCTGTAGTGACAGAGGAGGGTGTAGGATAAGAGATTGCTGTAGTGACAGAGGAGAGTGTAGGATAAGAGATGGCTGTAGTGACAGAGGAGGATGTAGGATAAGAGATGGCTGTAGTGACAGAGGAGGATGTAGGATAAGAGATGGCTGTAGTGACAGAGGAGAGTGTAGGATAAGAGATGGCTGTAGTGACAGAGGAGGATGTAGGATAAGAGAATGCTGTAGTGACAGAGGAGGATGTAGGATAAGAGAATGCTGTAGTGACAGAGGAGGATGTAGGATAAGAGATTGCTGTAGTGACAGAGGAGGGTGTAGGATAAGAGATTGCTGTAGTGACAGAGGAGAGTGTAGGATAAGAGATTGCTGTAGTGACAGAGGAGGATGTAGGATAAGAGATTGCTGTAGTGACAGAGGAGGGTGTAGGATAAGAGACTGCTGTAGTGACAGAGGAGAGTGTAGGATAAGAGATTGCTGTAGTGACAGAGGATGGTGTAGGATAAGAGATTGCTGTAGTGACAGAGGAGGGTGTAGGATAAGAGATTGCTGTAGTGACAGAGGAGAGTGTAGGATAAGAGATGGCTGTAGTGACAGAGGAGGATGTAGGATAAGAGATGGCTGTAGTGACAGAGGAGGATGTAGGATAAGAGATGGCTGTAGTGACAGAGGAGGGTGTAGGATAAGAGATTGCTGTAGTGACAGAGGAGAGTGTAGGATAAGAGATGGCTGTAGTGACAGAGGAGGATGTAGGATAAGAGATGGCTGTAGTGACAGAGGAGGGTGTAGGATAAGAGATGGCTGTAGTGACAGAGGAGGGTGTAGGATAAGAGATTGCTGTAGTGACAGAGGAGGGTGTAGGATAAGAGATTGCTGTAGTGACAGAGGAGAGTGTAGGATAAGAGATGGCTGTAGTGACAGAGGAGGATGTAGGATAAGAGATGGCTGTAGTGACAGAGGAGAGTGTAGGATAAGAGATGGCTGTAGTGACAGAGGAGAGTGTAGGATAAGAGATGGCTGTAGTGACAGAGGAGGATGTAGGATAAGAGATGGCTGTAGTGACAGAGGAGGGTGTAGGATAAGAGAATGCTGTAGTGACAGAGGAGGATGTAGGATAAGAGAATGCTGTAGTGACAGAGGAGGATGTAGGATAAGAGATGGCTGTAGTGACAGAGGAGGATGTAGGATAAGAGATGGCTGTAGTGACAGAGGAGGATGTAGGATAAGAGATGGCTGTAGTGACAGAGGAGGGTGTAGGATAAGAGATTGCTGTAGTGACAGAGGAGAGTGTAGGATAAGAGATTGCTGTAGTGACAGAGGAGGATGTAGGATAAGAGATGGCTGTAGTGACAGAGGAGGGTGTAGGATAAGAGATTGCTGTAGTGACAGAGGAGAGTGTAGGATAAGAGAGTGCTGTAGTGACAGAGGAGGGTGTAGGATAAGAGATTGCTGTAGTGACAGAACAAGGAGAATATGTGACTGTTCTGTACTTAGTGATTATTACTCACCTGTGCTGATAGCTGTAGGGATTTCCTCCTCCTTACACTGATAATCACTAATCACATACGTCTCTTCTTCCTCTTTTATATCTTCAAGTTTAATAATAATTAGGTCTTTCCCCTAGAATAGTAAATATATCAATGTAAGAAATCTTGAGTTACAGAACAGAGGGGCTGATTCAAACCCGCTCGCAAGCGGGTCAATGTTGGCCCAGTGCGCATACGTACGACGGAGCCGGCTCCGTCGTGCGCATGCGCGAGACCCGGATAGCGACGGGCAAGCTGTCGCTCCGGGTCTCGTACCAGAGGCGGCGTGCTGTCGATGGTGAGTGACAGCACACCCCCTTTGGTGGGCGTGCCAGGGGCGTGGCTGCCCAGACGGAGGCGTTCCCGTGGGAACGCCTACCGTCTAGGGCTGGCCCATCTGACATCACAAGTGATGTCAGTGGGAGTGCTCTCGGCTTTGATAGAGCCGAAAGCACTCCAGGGCTTGCGGAAACGAGACCCTACCACAAGGGTCTCGTCGCAAGCCCGATGGTCGCGATGGTCTTGACCATCGCGACCATCTTCCTGGCCGCTCGTTATAGATGTGGGTGGTCACCCACAGCGGCCTCCTGGCTGCTCGTTATAGATGTGGGTGGTTACCCACAGCTATACGAGCGGCCAGGAGGCCGCTCTAAAAATGAAGGACGGCCCTGATTCAGAGCGAGCGCTCTGTCAGAGCGTCTGGCCCTGAATCAGGGCCAGAGACCATACAGAAGAATATCAATGTATAATAATATCAGACCCACACAGCTGCTGTACAGATGATACATTGCGGAGTCCCTCTGGTATCTGGGGGTTATGGGGTAAGTAACAAGCATTACACGTGGTAATGACCATACTGCACTGAGGAACTGATAGGACAAAGCCCGACTGAGCTGGGTATATATGTTCACATGTTATACACACAAATACAAAGGCGGAACTGTGGGATGTGACCTTGGAGTCCTAGTATCAGATGATATGGAGGTCAGCGGGCAATGTAGTCATTAGGAGACAGTCTCAGCAGGTAGTGTAGTCAACGGGGAAAGTGGGGGGCGTAGGAGTATACTCGGTTATATTATATATCAGTAGCAGGAAGCTGGAGGTTATATGATCACTGTATAGGTCACTGGGAAGATGAGAAATCTATGTGCCTAAGAATATACTGGTTTGTGTTATAGGAATGGGTGGATCCAGTAACTGTGACTGGTAAAGGAGAGATTGGGAGATGTGTTATGCATTATTACTGGGACCACTCGGAGCTGTGTGGGACCCCCTGTACTCATATTTACAGCTGCTGGACACAATTCCCACCCACTGCTGAGGTAAGTGTCTGACAGGATGCTAGGAAGTAGCCAACTAAATATACATTATATATATATATACCTACCTGATCCTCCTGTAGGACACTGTGATTCTCCGCTGCATCATCCTGGGAATGAAGAGGACGGGGACATCTCTCTGGGGTATTCCTGTTACTGGCTCCATCTGTAGGAGACACACAGTGACTGATTACATTGTATATATGTGATTATCAGATGCTGTGTATGTAAGTGGCCCCACAGCTGCTCTCCCCATTACAGTACATGACAGTCTCCTCTTACCCAGTGATGTGAGGGTCCGGTGATTCTCCATCATCACGTCCTTGTACAGACCCCTGTGTTCTTCTATATACTCCCACTCCTCCATGGAGAAATAGACAGTGACATCCTCACACCTTATAGGAACCTGACACACACAATGATACAGTCATCACCCAGACACATCCCCTGGTGTTACTGTATAATGTCCCATTCCCAGCAGTCACCTCTCCAGTCATCACCCAGACACATCCCCTGGTGTTACTGTATAATGTCCCGTTCCCAGCAGTCACCTCTCCAGTCATCACCCAGACACATCCCCTGGTGTTACTGTATAATGTCCTATTCCCAGCAGTCACCTCTCCAGTCATCACCCAGACACATCCCCTGGTGTTACTGTATAATGTCCTATTCCCAGCAGTCACCTCTCCAGTCATCACCCAGACACATCCCCTGGTGTTACTGTATAATGTCCCATTCCCAGCAGTCACCTCCCCAGTCATCACCCAGACACATCCCCTGGTGTTACTGTATAATGTCCCATTCCCAGCAGTCACCTCTCATCCCCTGGTGTTACTGTATAATGTCCCGTTCCCAGCAGTCACCTCTCCAGTCATCACCCAGACACATCCCCTGGTGTTACTGTATAATGTCCCATTCCCAGCAGTCACCTCTCCAGTCATCACCCAGACACATCCCCTGGTGTTACTGTATAATGTCCCGTTCCCAGCAGTCACCTCTCCAGTCATCACCCAGACACATCCCCTGGTGTTACTGTATAATGTCCCATTCCCAGCAGTTACCTCTCCAGTCATCACCCAGACACATCCCCTGGTGTTACTGTATAATGTCCCATTCCCAGCAGTCACCTCTCCAGTCATCACCCAGACACATCCCCTGGTGTTACTGTATAATGTCCCATTCCCAGCAGTCACCTCTCCAGTCAGCAGCTGAATGATCTTGTTGGTGAGTTCCAGGATCTTCTGGTCATTGTGTCTCTCATGTATCAGTGAGTGAGGTGGAGGCAACGTGATGGGGCTCTGGGTCCTGCTCAGTCCTCCTGACAAACCGGGATGTCTGCTGTTTTTCTCCCGCCAACCAGATGTCTTCATTACTATATTATCCTTTGTATTGAGACAGACCGTAATAAATATCACTTTATAAATTACCAAAAAAACTCTCCTCTCCAGTCAGGTCCCTATGTTAATAATATAAATAAGAGTGATATAGTGATGTCACTGTGACACTCCCAGACTCCCCTCACATCCCCAGTCAGGTCCCTGTTTTAGTAATAGAGATAATAGTGATGTCACTGTGACACTCCCAGACTCCCTCACCTCCCCAGTCAGGTCCCTGTTTTAGTAATAGAGATAATAGTGATGTCACTGTGACACTCCCAGACTCCCTCACCTCCCCAGTCAGGTCCCTGTGTTAGTAATAGAGATAATAGTGATGTCACTGTGACACTCCCAGACTCCCTCACCTCCCCAGTCAGGTCCCTGTGTTAGTAATAGAGATAATAGTGATGTCACTGTGACACTCCCAGACTCCCTCACCTCCCCAGTCAGCAGGAAGATGATCTCCAGGGTCAGGTTTAATATTCTCTCAGTCATGTGATGTCTGTCCATCCTCAGCGAGACAGATGAGCTACACAGTATACTCTGTACATAGGACAGAAATTGACAATCAATAACAGAGATAAAGGCAGGTTTCTCACTGGTCTACACCATTATTATGCAACAATTTAGTGCGGCCGCGCCCTTCCTAATTTGAAAAGGGCAAAATGCTCTCTGCCCTTTTAGCGGCACCCTGCTAAAACAGCCTGCCCTGAGCACTCCCCACCTGCAGGACGCAGTGTCCCGCGGGTGGGAAAATCTGCGGCGATTAATCACAGCCGGGTGAATAGATGCAGTACGTATGTGAGGGGAGAGCTTGGGGGAAGCCCAGCACCTCTGTAAGTGCTATGCATTCCCCCAAGTATATCAATTTGGAGGCAGGTCACAAGGACATCCCTATGGCGTGCACAGGGGCTCTCCCCCGACACCCTCAGCGTCCTGCTCTGCACGCAGTCTAGCGGGAACACTAACAATTGGGCATTGACTGATCAACTCCCAGCCCAAATGCCTGGACCTAGAAACATGAAAATCGGGGAGTACTGTAAATGCCTACCATGACGTAGGTGCCCACTAAGAAGGGATTTTTCTAAATACGACTCCTAAGGGGGTGAAAGGGGCAAAAATGTTTGCTCCCCCTGCAATGTCCTGTCTGTGGCTGCAGAACAGTTCATATTCAAACACAGTCACACCAAGTGCTGCCAAACATCACTGGCAGTTGGTGTGGCTCCCCTTTTTGAATAGTGAGGGAAGGGAATGTGTTACTACACAGGTGTGGGAGGGTAATGTGTTACTATAGCAGTGAGGTAGGAGATGCATTACTGTAGAGCTGAAGGATTAATGTGTTACTGGAGTGGTGAGATGGAAACAGTAAATATCTAAGGTCTACCAGGGTGAAGCCGGGTACATCAGCTAGAATATACTAATAGAATGTATCTTTCACCCACTATTTGCCTAGTTAACTATTTAAACCATGTTGAATGGCAGGGGTGACGCACAAGTCTGGCCTACTGGCAGGGAGAAAAGTTCACATTACCCAGGTATTCTCACACTGTGACCCCGGAAACACAGACCTCCCACCCACTAAGACCTCCTACCCAATCCAACCTCCCACCTTCACTGCACACAGCCCGACAGACCTATCATCCATTCCGCACACAGCCAGACAGACGTTACACCCACTACGCACACAGCCAGACATACCCCCACCCACAGCAAGGCAGACCTCCTACCCTCTCTGCAAACAGACCTCCCACTCACTCTGCACACTGCCAGACCTCCCACCTACCCCGCACACACAGCCAGACAGACATCCCACTCACTCTGCACACAGCCAGACAGATCTCCCACTCACTATATACACAGCCAGACTTCCTACCCACAGCCAGACAGACCTCCCACTCACTCTGCACACAGCCAGACAGATCTCCCACCTACCCCGCACACAGCCAGACAGACCGCCCACCTACCCAGCACACAGCCAGACAGACCTCCCACCCACTCTGCACACAGCCAGACAGACCTCCCACCCACTCTGCACACAGCTAGACAGACCTCCCACCCACTCTGCACACAGCTAGACAGACCTCCCACCCACTCTGCACACAGCTAGACAGACCTCCCACCCACTTCGCATGCAGCCAGACAGACCTACCACTTACTCCACACAGTCAGACAGAGCTCCCACCCACTCTGGACACAGTAAGACAGCCCCCCACCCATTCTGCATGTAGCCAGACAGACCTCCCACCCAGTCCGCACACAGCCAGAGAGACCTCCCACCCAAAGCCTGACAGGCTCCATGCCCATTCTATAAACTCACTCGCTTCTACATTACAAATTCAGCCCCCATGTCTTTGTAGCAGGTTGGGTACGTTATGTAGACACTCACTATCTCCACAGTGAGTATGCATGCACGGTTACAATACCCAAAGTATCCTTACATCAGGGTTGGGATCCCGGCGGTGGCATTGTTATGTCGGCAAACTCACTGTTGACATAGTGAGTGACAACGTGCTGACCGCATCAATTTAGGGGCTCATATACCCTCACTCCGCTATTTTTACTGATCCCTTCCTCAAACTTTACACTGTACAGCCCTAGGTGACCCCTATCCTCTATCAGTACAGGGCACCACCCCCTGCAACGTGAAGAGGTCACAGCACCAAAGATCCATACAGAGGTGACCATCTTCCTATATGTTACATGTCATAGATTTATTCCCAGAGAGAGGAGAGAGGACAGACTATGCCCCCATACACCACTGACCACCCTGCAATAATAACAGCTGGCTCCCTGCAGTAAGAGGGGGATGTACTGGCATAATGTACAGGTTACACAGCACCAGTACATGTGTGACATCCCTGCTGCTCTCATACTACGTACATGAGCCATTAGTTATGCATTGCAATATGGATATGGGGGAATAACAAGGCACAGACAGATAATAATTGCCAATTATAGATGTATTACCCTTCTGCCAGTCGCATGAATGACTCCTCACTGCTTCCTCCTACTCACCTCTGACACAGGAAATGTTATTTCTAACTTCCGGTGTATGCGTTCCACAGGATCTGAGCGTTCAACATAACATTCGGTTTGTGCGTTCCAACTGGCTCGAGGATTACAGTACAGGGAAAGCGGTGTGTTATGGGAGATGTAGCCCAGGTCTCTGGTGCCATTAATATTCAGTAACAGACAGACTTCAACTCCCAGAATGCATTGCGATTAGAGAAATATTTGCCCTCTCACACAGCGCCCTCTATAGCGGTACTGCAGCCTTCTCCCAAACATCATTACTCCGCCATCTAGTGTCCAACTAGATAACTGCAAATAATAATAATAATACACCCGGTGCTCTGTTTCTGAGCCACACCTCCTCTCCCTGATAGTTACATCATTTATTAATTTTTATGCTCATCATCATCATCATGTGACCCCTCCAGGTCATACTTACCTACTTTTAAAAAATCTTTTCCGAGAGATTGTGGAAGCACAACCTATGAGCGTAGCGTTAAAGTGGGCGTGTACTGCTACATCCGAGAGGCGTGTCATAAAATCGACTTACATCCAAATGTAAATGACCCCGAAAGCAGTTAGAAAGATCTACGCGTTGATGAAAACACACTGGTTAAATGCCACAGACTAACGGAGCATTGTTGCATGCTTTTATGGCCACAGTCTACCCATCTCCTAATGACTACATCCAGCAGGATACTACGCCATGTTATAAGCCACAGGTCATCTCAAGCTGTTTCCACGAATGTGACAATGGAGTCAGTGTACTCCAATGGCCTCCACAATCGCCAGGTCTCAACCCTATAGCGCAAATTTGGGTTGTGGTGAAATGGGAGATTTGAGGTATGATTGTGCTAACAACAGTTCTACAGTAAACATGTGATGCTATCATGTCAACATGGAATAGAATCTCTATGGAATGTTTCCAAGACCTTGTATCCATGCCACAAATATTTCAGGCTGTTCTGGGAACTAAAGGGTGCCCTTACCCAGTACTAGAAAGGTGTACCTAATAAAATGGCAAATGTGTGTGTGAATGTTTATTTATAAATATTCTGTAAGTCCCAGCGGTCCACAGGGCAAGATATGATCATGTGTTGTCTCATGAGATCATGGAGCTCATTCAGAGTCGGTCATGAGCGCTCACAACCAACTCGATATTGCCCCACAGCGCATGCGCGAGACCCGGCTAACAAAGGGCGTTTCGTCGTTAGGGTCTCGTAGGAAACGGGGCAAGCTGTCGATGTTGAGCGACAGCTCGCCCCGTTTGCTGGGTGGGCCGAGGGCGCGCCCGGCCAAACGGAGACGTTCCAGTCGGAACGCTTGCCATTAGGGGGCGGCCGCACTGACATCATTGCTGATGTCAGTGGGGAACTTCCTGCTCGAACAGAGCAGGAAGCTCCCTGGGGCTTACGAGTGCCTAGGGTCTGGTCGTAATCCCCGATGGTCGCGATGGTCAAGACCATCACCCATGTCGGTCGTTAGAGCTGTGGGTGTTAACCCACAGCTTAACGATCAACAAGGAGGCGGCCGTTCAGGATGCAAGCGGCCGCCCTAATTCAGAGCGACCACTTGCATCTAACAACCGCCTCTGAATGAGGCCCCATGTCTCCTTGTAATTCTAGACAAGAATATTTCTTGAGTACTTGTTACTGTAACTCTTAAATGAAAGCTTAAAGTGCTCGTCATTTACTGTTACATAATAATCATGTTATTCTTAAGTAGAGTAATTCTGCCATCTACTGTTTATCTCATAAAAAATTTTATGTTATCAGGAACCTATATAAGGTGTGGGTTAGATTATTGGGAAATGTATAATAGTATCCTGATCCTCTGCAATGGGGGGTGGCTTGGAGGTTAGATAGTTTTGACTGTGATTTTTGCACAGAGCCATATGTATTCAACTGTATTCATATCTGTAATCAAGGTAAGTTCATCGATTACTAAATTTTAACTTTTCCCATGGGTCCACCAACACCCTAAATACCAATGGCAAGAAACCAGAAAAAAGTGGCAGCATCTACTCTTTAACCAAACAATAATCTCCAATCCCCAAATATGGAATAGGAATTAATTAAATGATCATGCATTGTGAAAACCATACAATAATATAAATACTGGCATACAAGTTATAGTAACCAATTCATGTATCAAAATAAAAAAGCACAATGTGTCCAAGTGATATAAAAATCCCACTGCTGAGAATACAAACACTGGGGGAGATTCAATTGTTCTGCCAGCGGATTGTTTTTTTTTTTAGACGCCCGACAGAGCAATTCAATTGTTGCTCTGTCGGGGCGCGATAGCCGCCGGCGCCGGCATTTCTGCACGCACTCAGGAGTGCATGAGCAGAAATGTGACTGAAACACCCTGGTTAGGGCAATAGTACCTGGAAGCCCAGTGTTAATAATCCAGAGCATAACTGAGGGCGCAAATCTCCTGTTCATAAACTGTGATAGTCGTTCCAATAATAAGGGTGGCTCCACTGACCATCCAAAATGTCCCAGAGTTTCACAAAGCCGATACTCAATCAGGGTAAGATGACAATGTAGCAATCTACAGACACTTCTATACAGTGCTCCTATTAGACATTAAGCCCAGCGGGTGTTCTGCCACTTACTGCCGCACCTGCCATAGAAGCTCCCGTCAGGTCCGTGCGGCCATACACGTAGGCCCCGGCAGGCTTGCTGTGGGCGCCTCACCTCAGGAGGAAGCCGGAAAGGAGATGAAGCAGCTGCGTTTAACAGGAGGTCTGATGGTAGCAACAAGTTTCTCACTGAGAATTTCTTCAGAAGGAAAACATTACCTAAGGTCAGGGCAGACCACCAGTATCACTGAATAGCATACAAGCAGGTCAGGGCAGGCAGAGTTCAATTGTAGTCAATGATTCAGGCCTAGTTGGTATGGAGACAAATGTCAATATAACAACCAGTATATAGAGACTTGGACCTATGACAGGCAATAAGTGTCAGGATATGCTCCTATTACATAGACACTAATGGGCCCAATGCACCTGCTCATTCAACTAGGCCCCAGAGACAAAGCAGCCAGCGGGACACATAAATCCCAGCCAGAAATGCACATTACTACCCCGAGATGTTAGTTACTATCAGGTGTACACGGCTAGGTAATTTAAGACAAGGCCACTCTTCATCAATTGCTAGCGGTATAGTGGGTCTAAATCCGGACTTGCCACAGCAAAATAGAAAATATTTAGCGAACAAGCTTTGTGCCACAGGAGCCCCCTTTCATACTTCCAGTAGTAAGAGAGTGTGGGGTGTCCCCTTATCAGTAGCCCCCTCACACAATCTTCTTCATAGTCCCTGTACAGGCCACAGTAAACAATATATGAGGTATTATAAGACACAGGCCAGGAACGTACCAGAACTTGCATAGGAAGAGAGGCAGACAATGAGAGATATGGTAAGACCTTACCTTTGTTATCTCTCTTTCTTCGAAGTCCATAGGGTCCACAGGGTTGACCTTGGGGTATAGCTGGATCTGGATCCACGGGCACCACGCAGTTAAAGCGTTAGCTCCCAGGATGCACTGGGTCCATCCTCCTCTATACTCCGCCCCTGAGCCACAGGAACCTCAGTTGGTAAGTAGCCAAGGCCGGAGGAGGAAAAACAGAGAGAAGGAAGACTGGGACACACAAGAAACCATACTCACAGAAAGGGAGACGGAAAACCGGTGACCAGCCACACAGCCCATATGAAGCCAGGTGCGTCAGGGCACAAAATAGCTGCCCACGAGGGGCCCACAGACCAAGTAAAATGAGCCTTAACAGAGGCTGGAACAGGCAAACCCCCCTGTGTATGAGCCTCACAAATAACCAAACTAAGCCAACGGGCCAAAGTTTCTTTGTTGGCAGGCCAACCCCTCTTGTGAAAACCAAAGAGGACGAACAAAGAATCAGACTTCCGAATGGAACTAGTCCGGTCCACATAAACTTTGAGAGCACGGACCACATCCAAGGAAGCCTCACCAGCCGAGAGATCAGGTGACTGAAAGGCCAAAACAACAATTTCCTGATTAATGTGGAACTTAGAAACCACTTTAGGTAGAAAACCTGGACGAGTGCGAAGCACCGCCCTACCCTGGTGAAATATCAGAAATGGAGGACGACAGGAAAGCGCTCCCAATTCTGACACCCTCCCGGCTGAAGCAATCGCCAGGAGAAAAAGTCTTAACAGTCAACCACTTGAGTTCCACCGACTCAAGCGGTTCGAATGGAAGAACCTGGAGGGCCCGAAATACAACCACCAAATCCCAAGGAACCACTGGGGGAACAAAGGGAGGCTGAATCCTGAGAACACCCTGGAAAAAGGTGTGCGGACATCTGGTAGTGGAGATATCCTTCTTTGAAACCACACAGATCGTGCAGACACATGAACCTTCAAGGAAGCTAGGCGTAAAGCTAGGTCCAACCAGACTGAAGGAACGCCAAAATCCTAGAAACACGAAACACCTAAGGATCATAGTTCCTTGACTCACACCACCGGAAATAAGTATGCCATACTCTGTGGTAAATCCTGGCGGAGGCAGACTTACGCACCTGCAGCAACGTGCTGAGGACTGAGCTGGAAAAACCCCGGGACCTTAAGACGGCTGTCTCAAGAGCCACGCCGTCAAAGACAGATGACCCAGATCAGGGTAAAGGCAGAGACCATGAGACAACAGGTCCCGACGTTGAGGTAGAAGGAACGGAGCGTTGATGGCGAGGCTCCGAAGATCGGAGTACCAAGGATGTCTGGGCCAAGCCGGAGCCACCAGCAGAAGCTTGCTGCCGTCCTGTTTGAATTGCCAAAGGACCCAAGGAAGTAGGGATATCAGAGGCAATAGATATGCCAACTGAAAGGTCCATTGCACCGACAGCGCGTCCACCAGGCTTGCGTCGGCATCTCTTGTCCTGGACCCGTACACATGCAACTTGTGATTGTGTCAGGAGGCCATGAGTCCCCACTTGTCCACGAGTAATTGAAACACCTCTGGGAGCAGCGACCATTCCCCGTGATGCACGTCGTGATGGCTGAAGAAGTCCACCTCCCAACTGAGGACTCCTGGAATGAAGACTGCTGAGATGGCCAGAAGGTGGCACTCCGCCCAAGACAGGATGCGTGACACATGACATCGCTGCTCGACTGCGAGTCCCCCCTTGATGGTTGATGTACGCCACCATGGTGGCGTTGTCAGACTGAACTTGCACGGCCCTTCCTCGAAGAGCGTGACTGGACAACTGGAAGGCCCTGTACACAGCCCGAAATTCCAGAATGTTGATCGGGAAAACTGCTTCTTCCGCATTCCACCGGCCCTGAAGTGAGTGGGCCTGTCACCCCAACCACGGAGACTGGCATCTGTCGTGAGCAGAACCCAGTCCGGGATCCAAAAGGGGCGACCCTTGGTGAGGTGAGATGTCTGAAGCCATCAAGCTAGCGACAGGCGCACCTCCGGAGACAATACCAGCATCTGAGTTTGGATATGGTGTGGTAACCCGTTCCATTTGGATAGAATCAGTCCCTGCAGGGGCCTGGAATGGAACTGGACATACTCCAACATGTTGAACGCCGACACCATGGACCCTAGAACCCTCATAGCCGAGTGAACAGACACCCGGCAACTCCTCAGGCAACTGCGCACTCTTAGCTGTAGGGAGGAAATCTTTTCTGGAGTCAGAAAGATCCTTTGCTGACGAGAATCCAGAAGGGCTCCCAAATGAACCATCCTTTGTGACGGAATCAGGGAGGACTTTTTTCAGATAATCAGACACCCGTGCGCTTGCAGACAAGCGATCGTCAGGTGCAGATGTTGTAGAAGTACCTCCGGAGAGCTTGCCAACAATAGGAGGTCGTAGAGATATGGCAGAAGCCGTATACCCTGGCTCCACAGATGGGCCGCCATGACAGGCATAATTTTGGTGAATACCCTTGGAGCCGTGGAGAGGCCAAAGGGCAGAGTCTGAAATTGGAAGTGGTGCTGACGTATAGCAAACCGCAGATACCGCTGGTGTGAAGGCGATATAGCAACATGGAGGTAAGTGTCCTGGATGTCCAGGGAGACCATGTAATCTCCCGGTTCCTTAGCCAGAATGATGGAACGTAAAGTTTCCATCCTGAATTTGGGCACTCTGAGGAACTTGTTCAGCGACTTTAGGTTGAGGATAGGCCGATGAGACCCACTTCTCATACCCAAGCATCTGTGGTGGTAGTGCACTAGCACTGGGCGAATTAACGAAGTTGGCCTCCCACTCTGGGATCCCCCAGAGGGAGGCCCATCCCATCAGACTGAAGATTTATCCTCTGGCTTGGAAGCAGGGCGTTTAGCGCTCCAGGTTTGCTTCTTTGGTTTAGGGGCGGCCTTGGTTGCCGACTGCCTCGGGAAGGACTGACACTTGGACTTCCCTTGACTTCGAAAGGACCGAAAAGCAGAGTCCTAGCCTTAGAAGGCGCAGCCGCCGATATTAGAAAAGCTGACAGACTTTGCCAGGGTATCTACAATTTTGTCCAGGTCTGGGCCAAACAATATTTCCCCATAAAAGGTAAGGCCTTCAGGCCCTTCTTGGAATCCGCATCCGCTCTCCAAGAACATAGCCACAAAGACCGGCGAGCAGACACAGCTGCAGCTGATACTCTGGAAGTCAGAAGACTGGCATTCGAAGTCGCTTCATCAATATAGGAAGCGGCATCCCTCATCTGTCCCACTAAAGCTCTCTGAACCTCCGGAGCTTCCTCAGGAAAGGTATCTTCCAGTACATTAGCCCAGCTCTCAATGGCTTTGGCCACCCAAGAGATGGTCATGGACGGACGGACCACCACCCCCCCTGAGAATAGATTGATTTTAAACCTATCTGTGGTATCCTTTAGGGATGAAATGGAAGGCATAGGCAAGATAGCACTCTTGATTAAGCGAGTAGCATGAGAATCCACCGCAGGCGGAGTTTCCCACTTTTTGCAATGACTTACAGGAAACTGATAACTTAAGACGCTAAACGTTTCTGCGGCTGGAACCTTTTACTAGGTGACTGACAGGCCTCCATCATATGTTCAGTCAGTTGGTCAGATAGAGGAAAAACAGCCAAAGTCACTTTTGCCTGTTTGAAATTTGGGTATTTGGATTTAGGGGCTGGTGCATCATCCTCTAAATCAAGAAATGATAGCACTGCCCTTACAAATGCCGGCACATCAATGAAAGATTTAGTTTCCACTTCCCAGACAGGGGAATCCGAGTCAGAGTCCTCAGGCAAATTCCCATCATCTGAGGACGCATCCGAGTCTGACAGTTGCGTAGACTGGGACGACATAACATGGCGTTTAGATGCCTTCTGAGGCTTGTCACTCCGTAGCATAGTTTGAAAGGCTGAAGATGAAGCCGCCAAACTCTGGACTGAACTGGAGAAGACATCCACCCAAGGTGGTTGACCCGCCTGAGGGAGTCCCTGAAAGGGAATGACGGACTGCTGAGTCATTGGAGGAGACTAAATTTATATAGGTAACCCCGTATATGGACTAACAGTCTAAGGCCCAGGGGAAGACTGCAATAATTGCGGTATACCCTGAGAAGGGAGGATGGCTGGTTGGGGTAACCCCATATGGTGGACAGCAGCCGGGACCGCCAAACGGTCCGCGATGGATGCCAGCACCTGAGAAAACGCCGCCCAAGGAGGGTCCTGTCCCGAATTTGGGGGGTTCAAGGGGCCAGGTAACTGATGGCACTTCACACACAGCCCATCCTGTGATAAATCCTCATTTACCCCTGCTACGCAGCGTCTGCAGGAGAACAGAGTGGGAGCCGCAGAGCGCTCAACTTCCTCATCAGACATATATATACACACTGTATATAAATCCAGAGTATTTCCCAATATAGGAAAAAACAGAGGGCACTCACCAAAGTAGTAACGCTTTTCATGTAATCATGTAGAGACAATCCAAGCAGCACCATAGTATCGTCAACGTTTGATTCCTGTAAGACCTTAGTCAAGACTGCAGCATATTATTCATCGTATAGCCAAACAGCAGCACACATCCAGGAGCATGCTTGTCGGACATAGTTTTCCCTATATTGGGAAATACTCTGGATTTATAGAAGGACCGGTTTACTGGTTTGGGAGGCTGCACCCTGCTGCTGGGGCTCTGTGATTTTATATATATATATATATATATATATATATATATTATATATATATATTATATATATACATATACACACACACATTCAAAAGTTTGGGGTCACTTAGAAATGTCCTTATTTTTGATAGAAAAGCACTGTTTTTTTTCAATGAAGATAACATTAAATCAATCTATGCATTGTTAAAGTGGTAAATGACTATACTACCTGCAAATGTCTGGTTTTTGAAGGAATATCTACATAGGTGTATAGAGGCCCATTTCCAGCAACCATCACTCCAGTGTTCTAATGGTACATTGTGTTTGCTAAGCATGTTAGAAGACTAATGGATGATTAGAAAACCCTTGTGCAATTATGTTAGCACAGCTGCAAACAGGTTTGCTCGTTAGAGAAGCTATAAAACTGGCCTTCCTTTGAGCTAGTTGAGTATCTGGAGCATCACATTTGTAGGTTTGATTATGCTCTCCAAATGGCCAGAAAAAGAGAACTGTTATGTGAAACTCGACAGTCTATTCTTGTTCTTAGAAATGAAGGCTATTCCATGCGAGAAATTGCCAAGAAACTGAACACTACCTACAATGGTGTGTACTACTCCCTTCAGAGAACAGCACATACAGGCTCTAACCAGAGTAGAAAGAGAAGTGGGAGGCCCCGGTGCACAACTGTGCAAGAAGACAAGTACATTAGTCTCTGGTTTGAGAAATAAAGACGCCTCACAAGTCCTCAACTAGCAGCTTCATGAAATGGTACCCACAAGACGCCAGTGTCAATTGATACAGTGGAGAGGCAAATCCGGGATGCTGTCTTTCTAAGCAGGTTGGCAAAGAGAAAGCCATATCTGAGACTGGCCAATAAAAGGAAGAGATTAATATGGGCAAACGAACACAGACATTGGACAGAGGAAGATTGGAAAAAAGTGTTATGGACAGACGAATTGAAGTTTGAGGTGTTTGATTTGAAGTGTTTGGATCACACAGAAGAACATGTGACTGTACATATTCCTTCAGCAATTCACGAATATATGCATGCTTAGGTCTTTCATTATTATTTTCATTGCAATTAAGAGTATAAAGAAATGATTCAGAATATATATAGAAGTTGTAAGTTGCAGAGGACCGTCACATGTGTCGAATGGCCTCAGGCCTAGAGATGAGGTCTACCCTCTCTCTAAAGTAGGCAGGTGTGTGTCTGAAGCAACAGTAATTATCGGTTAATATTGTATAATCTAAAGGTATAAGTGTTATTACAGAAATAGGTATAAATTAGAACTGATGAAAAGCATTTCTTCTCTAGCAAGACAGAATAATGGGTTAGTTGAATATGAACAGACTAGGAGACAGTAGGTCCCAGATCCGTATAAACAAGAAGGGAGTTAATCAAGATAGCCTTGGTTTGTAAGAAGCGGTCACCAGTATTTTGAGAACGTAGAAAGGAGATTATAGGTTTTGTTATGATTAAAACATATTATCAGTGAAATGTTTAGTGTGCATGAATATTGAATTAATTAATATTCGCCATTTTTAGAATATGTCAGTAGCAGAGAGGAAAAAAGTATAAAAGATTGATCAAAGAGGGGAGGGGTCGGTCAGTCAGGTTGAGCAGGAGAGATCGTAGGTCGAGAGAGTCGCGGGGCGCTGGGGTGTAAGTATAAACAGGGCTGACTGTCACCTTGTGGGTCTAGGCTAGGCATTAAAAATAATCAGTTTGTCACTGCTGCTGAACTTATGTTTTTTTTATGTTGTAAGTCTGCTTTGACAATAATACATGTATAATAACTTGCTTTTAAGTAAAACATTGTCATTTATTTTAGAGTTGGTATTGGAGTGAATTATTTCATTTCTTCTTATAATAAGTAAGGTTTATAAATAATATCCAAAACACATCGCGCTATCAAACATTTGTGAGACGCAGAACAAGTGAAAAGATGCTGGAAGAGTGCTTGACGCCATCTGTCAAGCATGGTGGAGGTAATGTGATGGTCTGGGGCTGCTTTGGTGCTGGTAAAGTGGGAGATATGTACAAGGTAAAAGGGATTTCGAATAAGGAAGGCTATCACTCCATTTTGCAACGCCATGCCATACCCTGTGGACAGCGCTTGATTGGAGCCAATTTCCTCCTCCAACAGGACAATGACCCAAAGCACACCTCCAAATTATGCAAGAACTATTCAGGGAAGAAGCAGGCAGCTGGTATTCTGTCTGTAATGGAGTGGCCAGCGCAGTCACCAGAACTCAACACGATTGAGCTGTTGTGGGAGCAGCTTGACCGTATGGTACGCAAGACGTAACCCATCAAGCCAATCCAACTTGTGGGAGGTGCTTCAGGAAGCGTGGGGTGACATTTCTTCAGATTACCTCAACAAATTAGCAGCTAGAATGCCAAAGGTCTGCAATGCTGTAATTGCTGCAAAAGGAGCATTCTGTGACAAAAGCAAAGTCTGAAGGACAAAATTATTATTTCAAATAAATAACCTTGCCAATGTCTTGACTATATGTTCTATTCATTTTGTAACTTATTTGATAAATAAGTCAGTTTTCATGTAAAACACAAAATTGTCTGGGTGACCCCAAACTTTTGAACGGTAGTGTGTATATATACACACACACACACACACACACAGGTATATATAAACACTATTGGGAAGTCCAGTGGCTCACTCCTGGCGCACCCACAAGCATGCAACACACTGGTCCACAGATATGGTACCGTGTAGCACACAACTGTATGTGACTTACCTCACAAATACATTAATTTATATAAGTGAGATCAGAGAAAAGCCCTTCCCACACACACCTGCCAGGGCCATAGGAGAAGAAAAGGGATAGGTATAGACTGACAGTATATTGAAAAAAAGCACAGTCAGCACTAGCAAAAGTCACATAGAAGTTAATACTCACTGAACCTTGTCACTACAATCAACCTGCCCTTATTCAGTGTCTGGGAGGGCTATAGTGCTGTGTACGCTGTCCTAGCAGGGGAGAGGTACACCAGGGGAACCGGTCCACGCGCTGCCCGAGAGATCTGCGCTGCCACTATGAGAGTAGGATGGCCGCCGGAGACCTCAGAGGAGGAGTGGTTGAAGGAGGAAGCAGTTCAGCGACGCCACACCCGAGCGGAAAGGCGCGCTGAGCTGAGGGGAGTAGCCGCTAGACAGGGAAAGCTGCCTCCCCTGGCTAGCAATTAACACCCGGGACGCCGGCTCCCGCTGCCAGCCTAACTCCCTGGTGGTCTAGTGGACAGGTGGGGTATGCCTCCAGAGAGGGGGAGCCCGCCGCCACTGCTAGCGCCTTCGGTCTGTCCCCAGAGACCGGAGGCAGGAGACTGCATGCACTCGCAAGCGGTGCCCCGCGTCTTCCCTCTCCCCGGCGATCTGGCAGCAGTCATGGGATTCCCCCAGAGCCCGGCTAGTATAGACATTGGGGTCCCGCCGTGATCCCCAGATCTGTACTGGCATCGCGGCGCCGGCGTGGTGTAGGAGCGGCGGCTTGGACGTCCAATGGACAGTCCAACGCTGCCGCTCTGAAGAGTTAAAAAACAAATAAAATTAAAAAACTCTTAAAATAAATTAAGCTTAGGGGCTGCTAATCAGCCCCCCTGCGCTAACGGTGATCCGACTCTGGCCGGGCACCAACTTAAACTGAGGTGCCTGTGGCTCGGAGGCGGGGTATAGAGGAGGATGGACCCAGTGCATACTGGGAGCTAAAGCTTTAACTGCGTGGTGCCCGTGGATCCAGATCCAGCTGTACCCCAAGGTCAAGCCTGTGGACCCCCTATGGACCCTAAAGAAGAAATAAGATTTAATAATGATGTCTGTGTAAGGCGTTACATATATTACACATACTGCAACTCTCTCCCAACATATCCCATTAAGTCGGTAACTGGAGGGTACAGGTGGTATGCTATATAACAATATAGGTCAGATGTCTGATCTTTGCCAGCTGCAAACATGCAACAAAGACCGAGCTCTTTTTCTGGACCAAGTACTAAACTAAGAAAGCCCCTGTAATATGCAATTAGCACTCATTAAGCCCACATCCTGCATAACATAATTATCATGGTGCTCTTACAATCTGGTATGATTTCTCAGCTTTGTAACTTCCTCCTCCTCCTCTTCTCAGTAGAACCTTTTGTTGTGAATCCCAGTGGAAGAGGATTTGGGTGTGTGTGTCCCCTTTTTTTAATATTTTTCTGTGATTTTACGATCATCCTTTCGGGCAATTTCTCCTCCCCCTCTTGTCCTAAATGTCTAAAAAGTAGAGATGGGCATTTCGGTTCTACTCTGTTCCGGATCTGAAAAATTGCACTTGATTGGCTGACTCTCACATGTTTTGGACAGCCAATTGGATAAATCCGAACTAGCGCTTATTTGGCAAAAAGAACCAAGTAGAACCGAACCACATATCTCTACTAAAAAGTGTTTTCCGTATATGGTTTACATATTTCTTTCAAGTATTTTTATTGAAAGGTTTTCAATAACAAAACAACAAAGTATATGGTTCATATTTACAATTTTTTATTCCCTTTTGTTCTTGAGACTATGTTAGTTTTATATATTTTGTTGTTTCAATTGCTGTTTGGGATGGACCTGTTTCAGTTTTGTTTGTTTTTTTATGTTGTGTTATTTCCTTTGCAAGTGTGTCAGTCTGTCCCCTTGCTTTTATTTTTTTTCTATTTAAAACTATAGAAAAAAAAAAATCTCATGGAACTTAGACCATACTTACTAAGGAATGTCCTGAGGTGCCAACTCCCACCCATCAAAAGCTATGCCATCTGCAGACACATCTATGCCCATTAACCCACACGAATACCAGCACAAATGGCAACGTGTTCACAAAAACGTTGCTCGGCATAACAAACTTTCTACTTCAGGGTCCATAGGGGGTCCACAGGGTTGACCTTGGGGTATAGGTTGGGAACCAAATCCGGGCACCACGCAGTTAAAGCTTTTAGCTCCCAGGATGCACTGGGTCCACTCTCCCTATAACCCCACCCCCAAGCCAGAGGCACCTCAGTTTAAGTTGGTGCCCGGCCGGAGTCGGGTCACCGTTAGCGCAGGGGGAGCTGATTAGCAGCCCCTAAGCTTATTTTATTTTTTTAGGGACAAAGTTTTTTCATGGACTTTGGACTCTTCAGAGCGGCAGCGTCGGACTGTCCATAGGACGTCTAAGCTGCCGCTCCGTCACCCCGCTGGCGCTGAGACGCCAGTACAGATCTGGGGATCTCAGCGGGACCCCAGAGTCTGTACTAGCCGGACTCTGCGGGCGCCCAGGACTGCTGCCGGATCCACGGGGAGCAGGTAAGGTCGCGGATCACCGCTTGCGGTGATCCGCGCATTTCAAATGCAGTCCTGTGCCTCCGGTCTCAGGGGACAGACCGGAGGCGCCGGCAGTGGCGGCGGGCCCCCCATACCCCGTGTGTCCACTAGACCACCAGGGACTTAACGATCGGTGCAGGGAGCCGGCGTCCCGGGGGTTAATAGCCGGCCAGGGGAGGCAGCCTTCCCTGTTACAGCGGCTCCTCCCCTCAGCTCAGCGCGCCTTTCAGTATCCATAGTCTGGCGTCGCTGAGCTGCTTCCTCCGCGGGCCACGCTTCCTCTGAGGTCTCCAGCGGCCATTTTATCTCTGTGGTGCAGCAGAAATCTCTCAGGATGGCAGTGAGTCCAGTCCCCCTGCGTACCTCACCATCAGGTCAGTGTACACAGCGCTGTAGCCTTCCCAGACACTGAATCTGGGCAGTTGAATGCAGTGTAATAGTGCAGTATATTATATGACATGTTTATGTATATATGTATATATCTGCATTGTATGTGACTTATGCTAGTGCTGACTGTACTTTATTCTCTCACCTGTCAGTGTATATCTATCCCTTTTCTTTATCTGCCCTAATACAGCTGTACTTAGGGTGGTTCTGAGACCTCACATTTATATACTTGTTAATATTTGTGTGGTTTGTCACATACTGTTGCGTGCTGCACGTTGCCATATTTTAGATGGAACTGTGTGTTGCATACGCTGAAAATGGGTCCCTGCAGCTAATTTTTGGCATCAGTCAGGACCAGTATAGTGCTGCTTAATATTTCCGCCAAGATTGGTCAGATATGTCTGACCAGGAGATAGAGCGTTATACTGCACCCATTTTTACTATCCTGCAAGTCATGTGCTGCAGGTGTTAGTGCGGAGGATTTGACTCATAAAGGGTTCTGTATGTGGCGTCATCTGGTGCCGGCCTCTTTCACGACCCCCTTGGGCGGTTTGTTTTCTCGGGATCCTCTCAATTGCGGATCGCCGGGCGGGCCCCATTGTTGTACCTCACTTGGGGTTACTTCACCATACTGCCCTTTTCATCTCAGGGTATCTCGCAGCTTCTTGCACTCTTCCCCTGTGACACAGACTACCGCTCCCTGCAGGGGTTTTTCGCAGTATATGAATTCCCCCTGGTGCCACAATAGTCTGTCATTCCCCTTGCAGGGATTACCACAACAGCCACCCTGGGTGGATGTCGTTTTCTACGAAACGCTAATTGGCGTGGTTGACGCCCTGTGGTTACTTCCCAGTTGGCTCTGCCGTGAACTGGGTACTGTTCGGGGCTCTTTCCCTCTTACACGGGGGGAAGCCTATTTCAGGTATTATTATCCCTGCTTTAGGGCTGGTAGCAGGTCCATTCTGGTTAGAGTGAATGTTGACCTGCACCTGTATCATACACCCTCAGTATTGCGTGCCTTCGGGTTACCTGTTGCTGACTAGCGGGTGGATCGCATAGCGGGACTCTGGCTGTTGCCAGATAGGAGGTGTTACAACAGTGTTTGGCCTCCTGTCCCAAATTCCCTGAGGGTCATCACGAGCCCCTCCTGGGGGGGATGGGCGTGTTACTCGTCTGATTACAGACGTTACTACGCCTCCCATTCCTGCGTGGTCGGATTCTTCGGATCCGTAGGTGGTAACTCTGCCTGAAATCAGTATACTTGCTTTCAGGAGTTGTTACCCATCCTACCATGGCTATAGCATGGTTGGTTAATACTATTGCATATTGGGTTGATGCATTTGTAACGTTTTTTCCCCTCCAACACGTCGGGGGTTCAAATGTATTTGGTCGCTCATGTAATATATGCAGTTGTCATAGGTGGACATGCCTATATTGGATACCAGTCTCCTAACTTTCAGAGTTCCGGCTGCGACTGTATCCTCCGTAATACCCTATGGCTGCGCTCTGAGAATGCAGAGGTGCAGATACCATCTTTAGGGTTGATATTGTTTGGTCCTGACCTTGACAAGATTGTAGTAACATTGGCAGGATTACTAACGACAAGTTTACCGCTTTCAGCTATGCACACTACAAGGCCTCAGACTAAGTCTGTTAAGTCTTTTTTGTCCTCTGGGTCAGCCTAAAGGTCTGTTTCTTCGTAGACTGTCGGCATCTACAAGGGCCGACATATCCAGTACCGAGCAGGCCTGGACTGCCAGCCGATCCTGCTTCTGAACCTACGGATATCTCTTCAGTCTGACGGGACAGGCCTACAACTGGGAGATACCGATTTTCTCAGTTCGCCCGGTATTAGTGTCAAGTTGCCGCGGCTACATGGGTAGGAGGGTACGCCCTCTTTACAAGGGCCTTACAGATCCAGAAAGCTATGCAGTTGTTGCGGTAAGCGGAGCTAATTGGGCCATCCCCACTATCTCAGTGAGGGACTGGTTGTTCTGTTTTCTTTCTGGTGCGGTGGCTGAATGGTCCTCTTTGGCCTGTTCTCTGTCTCAATTCCCTGAACCAGTTCCTAAAGCTACCTGGGCTCAGGAGGAAATCCCTATGCTCCATCATACGATGTTTGGAACCTGGGGACTTTAGGGTATCACTGGATATACAGGACGCGTGCCTACGGGTACTTACAGAGACCTTTCCTCAGCATGGGCTGTTTGCTGTATCACAGCAACACTTACAATTTTTCGGGCTCTGCCTGTTGGGACTGTCCTCAGCCCCACAGGGGTTTACCAGCGTTTTGGATTTTCTGACAGTTCTTCTGTTCAGTATATCCCAATGCTCCTGTACCTGGACGGCCTCCTGCTCTTAGCGGGATCACCGGGGTACTTTACGGCCAGGTCAGGATGACTGTGGCTTCTTCAGGGTGCAGACGTTTAATCAACGGGGAAAAAGTCCTCCCTGCATCCCTCTCTGGGTATTCTTCATCTAGGATCCCTGCTGGATTCTCAGAATCTGAGAATTCTTCTGGCGTAAGACGGAATCTCCTCTCTTCCATTAGGAGTACATGGTTGTCTGCGCAGTCGACAGATGTCTTTACACTCTGGGATGCATGGTGGAATGGGCTCAGTTCCATTCCAGGCCTTTCCATAATTGGCTCATCTCCAGATGGAATGAGTTTTTTCTGTCGGATAACTGTTCAAACGATGATGCTCTCTCCGGAGGCAAGTCGGTCCCTGTCCGGGTGGCTATGGCCATCTCGTCCAGGGTTTTCTTTGCTAGGGACAGTGTCTGGACCGAATCCTTTTCAGTGCAGTTGGACATCTGTCGATTCCACCCTGTCAATTAACTTACTCTGGCATAACTCTTGTTTCCCGGTGAACCTGAAAAGGTTCAGTCCGACAGGGTCAGGACAGTGGCTTCCTTTTTAGCAACACTGTTCGTTGGGTGGCAATGACAGGTATGTCACATATTCGGACATAGTCCGAGGGTCTCCTCCCAACCATCTCTGCAGCGTTCATTTCAGGAGCTCTCCATTGGGAAGCGGGAGTCCTCAGCCGTCACGACGTGCATCCCGGGGACTAGTCTCTTCCCCAAGAGAGGTTTCATCTCCTGGTGAGCAGGGGGGGCCCCCCTGAGGTGACCCTCATGGCCTTCTGACTCTATCACACTATGGTGTTACAGTTCAGCTCTGGGGATTCTGAAGCAAACTTCAGCGACTCTTTGTCGGTGAAGTGGTCCTTCCACTTTGTGTACCTGTGTTCTCCGGTTTCCCTTCTTCCTCGAGGTCTTTGGAAGTGTTTTCAATCGAGACGGAGATGCTTTCCTGCTGGTGGCTCCTGATTGCCCCAGATGTCAGGGGTACTTGGATCTTCGGAGTCTCTACATCGATACTCCATCCCTGATGCTTCACTGCCCGGACCTGTTGTCTCAGGGTCCTTGGTTTTGCCTTGGACCTGGGTCGTTTGTCTTTGACTGTGTCCTTACAGTGGTCTTACGGCTTCCCTGGCTTTGTCATCGTTGGAATGATTAGAGCACATGGATCAGCTTTTGCTGGGACCTACCACAAACTGTGGCAGCCATAAATCTTATGGTATTGTACCTGTCGATACGATCCTCCGGTGTCCAGGATCTCCAGATATTCTGGCATTCCTTCCGGCTGGCTTGGGTTTCACACTTGGCCTGGTCTTCCTGACAGTGCGGATCTCTACACTGTCAGTATGGTTAAGATATGGAATTGCTTCACTCTGGTATCCAGTTCATCCTTTGGAGTGTTTTCTTGATTATGCCTCCATTTGTCCTCCCTAGGGACTCCTTGGGAGTAAGTAGTGGTTCTTCGTTACCTCCGGGGACAGTCAATGGAACCGCTGGTTGTGATAGCCATTACATGGTCTATTGCTTAGGCTCTCTCTTTCTCTCAGGGTGTTTATATCAACCAGGAGAGTGTCTGAATTGGGAGCGTTCTCATGTGGCTCCCTCTTCTGGAGGGCATCATGTCAGGGTGGGAGTTGCTCTCGCCCTGTGTTTCTTCTTAGTGGTTTTCAGGTTCCATATTATTCTGGAACTTATGGTACGGCCATTCTGTCCCCAGTCCTCTCGGCTGGTGTGGCCTCATTGACTGTGGTCTGGCCTCTTTGGATTTATGTGATCCGTTCAGGTTCCTTACGGAAATCGGACTCCTTATTGGTGGTCTGAGATTTCTGGTTTTCACAGGAAAGGATGGCCGGCCTATAACCAAATGTTGACTTGGATGGCCTCGTAGGTCTTCCTCAGGGGCCTACCCATGGGTAGGCCTTCCTGTTGTTGATGCTTGTTTTTTCTCGGGCCATGTGACCCTCGTGTGCGGCTCGCTGTGGCGCCTCGGCTGTTTTGCCTTACTAGGTGGCCACGTGGTCTTCTGTCCACACCTTTTTAAGGTTCTAGGCATTGGTTTCCTTTGCCTCTCAGGATGCTTCCTTTTTGGCGACGGATTCTCCTCTCAGCACAGGAGCGTCCCCACCCTTGGTTGAACTGCTTTGGGACATCCCCAAGGTCAACCCTGTGGACCCCTATGGACCCTGAAGTAGAAAACAAGAGATATGGTAAGAACTTACCTTTGTTATCTCTGTTTCTACGAAGTCCATAGGGTCCACAGGGCGCCCGCCCTGACGCACCTGGCTTCATATGGGCTGTGTGGCTGGTCACCGGTTTTCCGTCTCCCATTTCGGTGAGTATGGTTATTGAGTGTTCCAGTTTTCTCTCTCTTTTTCTCTCCTCCTCCGGCCTTTGGCTACTTACAAACTGAGGTGCCTCTGGCTTGGGGGTGGGGTTATAGGGAGAGTGGACCCAGTGCATCCTGGGAGCTAAAAGCTTTAACTGCGTGGTGCCCGGATTTGGTTCCCAACCTATACCCCAAGGTCAACCCTGTGGACCCTATGGACTTCGTAGAAACAGAGATAACAAAGGTAAGTTCTTACCATATCTCTTGTTTTTGTTTGGTGCTTTCCAAATATCCACCTGTGTGACAGTAATTTGGAGACTACAGACTAATCAAAGGAACCATTTTACATCTTCAGTTACAGCATGACCAAACATGGTGTATTATATGTTAGGACCCAATATCTAAAATACTTCCAGCGATTCCGTTCAAGGTCTATCAGCTCATTGGAATGGTTTGTCACTGGTGTGAGCTCTCTGATGTTTAACAAGATCTGTTTTCTGTGTAAAACATTTCCCACATTCAGAGCATATAAACGGCCTCTCACCGGTGTGAGCTCTCTGATGTTTAACAAGCTCGGATTTCTGTGTAAAACATTTCCCGCAAAAAGAACACAGAAATGGTTTTTCTCTTGTGTGAGTTCTTCGGTGTATAATAAGATGCGATGGGTACGTAAAACATTTCCCACACTCGAAGCATGGAAACAGATTCTCACCCGTGTGAATTCGCTGATGCGCAGACAGTTCTGATTTCTGTGCAAAACATTTCCCACACTCAGAGCATGAAAATGGCTTCTGAACCATGTGAGTTCTCTGATGTCTGACAAGGCCCGATTTAATTACAAAGCATTTCCCGCACTCGGAGCAAGAAAATGGCCTCTGGCCCGTGTGATTTCTCTGATGTCGGACAAGGCCTGATTTCTGTACAAAACATTTCCCGCAGTCGAAGCATAAAAATGGCTTCTCCCCCGTGTGACTTCTCCGATGTCTGACCAAGAGAGAATAATGTCTAAAGCATTTACCACACTCAGGACAGGGAAATAGGTTATCCCCTGTATGAGCTGTACCCTGTGTAACATTATTAAAGTTATCTGGAGAACATTCCCCATGATTAGAGGAGTCAGATGATCTATGTGCACTGTGATGTGCTGGATATACAGTTAGGGTAAGTGGATTTTCTTCTGGAGATTGTCCTGTGATGTCATCTTCTATTATAGAACCTGGATATAAAAGGAGATGTTCCTCCGAGGTATTCCTACCTTTGTGTCCATCTGCAGGAAAGAAAGAAAATGTAATGAAATAGACCTTCTTATACTGGGGTAGGATCTTGGGGGGGGAGGGATGTATGAAAAGGCGAAGCAGCATCACCGCATGTTATGTGCACTGATACCGCTTCTCCCCGATGTATGATCGGGGGGTTGCGCGGTAAATGACATTATCAGCACTGCTATCTACAAGCGCTGATCAGCAGGGCATGTACTGTATGAACGGTCAGTTCGCCTGACCGTTTCATCCGCTGTTAACAGCTACAACCTAGCACTGCCCTATTCCCACAGCAGGTGTACTTGCTGTTGGCTCCAGTGCTGCGCACGGGGATCTCGCGCATGCTCAGTGGAGTCGACCGTGACTGAGACACAGCGCATCAGCACTAGGCTGATGCGCTATGGCCTCAGACAGGGATCACCGGAGGAGAGGTTAACACTCCCTCGCTCCGGCCGATGAGATATTCATACATCTCATCGTTACTGCTTCCTGCTGAGACCGTGGTAAAGAGGCGAAGCAGGAAGCGAAATAGCGGCACGTTAGGTGTTGCTATAATACATCTCCCCCATAATGCCCTAAGCTGTCCATATGGTGAGTCTGTGATGTACAGTTGTTACATATGCAAAGTACAAAACACTTTATTACCACTATAAATGCAGAATATAGTAAATATGACTTTTTGTTGCATAGACAACACATTGCCTTAAAAGTGAACACAACTTTATTACTAAGAACACTGCACACAAAGTGTCACCCACATTGCAAACTGACATTGGATAACTCCGGCCAATTTACAGACCTTATCGTGTAACAATTTTGATTGGTACACCAGCCAGCGTCATAGGACAGGAAGCCCCACTAACCAGTAACATTGTAGCACCAAAGTACCCAACTACAGATGCTCTCGTGAGAGTTTTTCAAGTTCTTTACTTTGACTCATTTTTATTGTGTTTTCCAATGGTGTATGCAATAGTGTGCGAGTTCAGTTGTGTTGTGCCCAAATTCTATAGATGACCCTGTAAGCAGCATGTTTGCAGAAGCCTGCACAGATCAGTGTGATCCGTGCGGTGCTGTTCTGTGTGTACATGTACAGAAAGATACAAATCTTGAAAAATATTTGCATGGGGTCTGTCCTCCTCCTCCCCTCCCAAAAGCATAACCAGCACCAGGCTCTGAGTCGGTCTTGGTCCTAAAAATAAGGAGAATCATTTGCGTAGTGGTGCCCCTGTATTTTAAGAATCAGTACCGGGCTCAACTAGCACGGGGTAATGTCACAGACAGGGGACACACTTGACGGGGTCACCCGAGCCATAGCATTAACCACTCCCCTTCCCCCAACTAGTCAGTCCATGCCGGGGATTCCTCGGGAAGTGGGGATACCACCAATAAATGGACCCTCCAATGTCTACTCCAGGTGTGGGATGAAGCCCAGGGCTATCCCACGCACCCCTGGGCAATGGGTGTGGGGTTGATGAATATCAATATTAGATATAAAGTAATATTGTCACGGGATCAACAAAATGAGACTGAAGCCCCTGTACTGGGATGTACAGAGGTGTCCTCATACACCTAGCCTCAAAACGCCATACGAAGTGAGACACTCAACGCAACTGAGACGCACTAAGAGGGATTTGCGTACCTCCTTTTTCTTTAAATTTTGCATCTTACTCGCATACAAGACACAGCTAAATACCACTCACAGTGTACTAGAGATGCTGCTCTGCAACTTTAACCACACAGGAATTAGTTTTAAACACGCAGATGAAGCACAACGGAACTTGATGTTAGAAAAAGCTGCGGCCGCTGCGTCGTAGCACTTCTTACACAGATGCACAAGTGTCGCCAATCAAATTGATTAGTGCAATCTTGCACTGTCGTTTTGTCGCGTAAAGTTCTTTTATTTTGACGTGCTGCAGAGTCGCCTGAGACCTGGTGACCCAAGAGGGGCGGTTTGCCACGACTAAAGCCACAGTGTACGAGGACACATCTGTATGAGATACACCAGTGTATGGAGAAGGAATACACCAAAGAGTGTGGGGAGGAGACATGTCAGACCTCTGGGCTGGTAACACAGTGATGATGGGAGGGGGAGAGCAGGGGGTATATTTACTAAAATGCAGGATTTTAGAAGTGGAGATGTTGCCCATAGCTACCAATCAGATGCTAGCTATTATCTTCTAGAAGGTGCTAGCTAAATGTTTGGTTGCAATGGGCAACATCTCCACTTCTAAAAACCCGCAGGAGGGACTTATAGTTCCTGATGTATGAGATACACCAGAGAGTGTGGGGACGAGACTGGTTAGATCTCTGGGCTGATAACACACAGTGACATGATGTGAGGGGGAGAGCAGGAGTATAATAGGGGCTGATGGTTCCTGACTCTCCGACTGGGCAGATACTTCCCTTATTAGTCTGTAGTGACAGGAGGGTGTAGGATAAGAGATTGCTGTAGTGACAGAGGAGGGTGTAGGATAAGAGATTGCTGTAGTGACAGAGGAGGGTGTAGGATAAGAGATTACTGTAGTGAAAGAGGAGGGTGTAGGATAAGAGATTACTGTAGTGACAGAGGAGGGTGTAGGATAAGAGAGTGCTGTAGTGACAGAGGAGGGTGTAGGATAAGAGATTGCTGTAGTGACAGAGGAGGGTGTAGGATAAGAGATTACTGTAATGAAAGAGGAGGGTGTAGGATAAGAGATTACTGTAGTGACAGAGGAGGGTGTAGGATAAGAGAGTGCTGTAGTGACAGAGGAGGGTGTAGGATAAGAGATTGCTGTAGTGACAGAGGAGGGTGTGGGATAAGAGATTGCTGTAGTGACAGAGGAGGGTGTAGGATAAGAGATGGCTGTAGTGACAGAGGAGGGTGTAGGATAAGAGATTGCTGTAGTGACAGAGGAGGGTGTAGGATAAGAGATTGCTGTAGTGACAGAGGAGGGTGTAGGATAAGAGATTGCTGTAGTGACAGAGGAGGGTGTAGGATAAGAGATGGCTGTAGTGACAGAGGAGGGTGTAGGATAAGAGATGGCTGTAGTGACAGAGGAGGGTGTAGGATAAGAGATTGCTGTAGTGACAGAGGAGGGTGTAGGATAAGAGATTGCTGTAGTGACAGAGGAGGGTGTAGGATAAGAGATTGCTGTAGTGACAGAGGAGGGTGTAGGATAAGAGAGTGCTGTAGTGACAGAGGAGGGTGTAGGATAAGAGATTGCTGTAGTGACAGAGGAGGGTGTAGGATAAGAGATTGTTGTAGTGACAGAACAAGGAGAATATGTGACTGTTCTGTACTTAGTGATTATTACTCACCTGTGCTGATAGCTGTAGGGATTTCCTCCTCCTTACACTGCTGATCACCCATCACATACGTCTCCTCTTCTCCCTCTATATCTTCTATTGTATCATCATTCAGATGTTCACCCTAAATAATCCACAACACATGAATATTGTCCGATTTATTAGAATCAGATTAAACCCTCAATGACCGAAGTATATAGGACCAGACAGTGTTTCATGTTTTCTATGTCAGTTATAATAAACTTTATTGTGTAACTACTTCTGCTCGTCATAGCGATTTGGTCATTGAGGCACTGGGACAAATGAGGCTCTTTTATTAGAAAAGATGAATATAATGTGCATTGTACAGGGGGAGGAGGGAGACTTGGCAACAACAAACAGGTTTCCATGGTTTTTACTTTAATATAGACAGTATGTATAAATACTCAGGTTATTTATTGCACATTATTAAGCTCAGTAATACACAGCCTTCATTTACAGAAATGCCAGATGCAACATTTACTTGCTTAATATCTCTCTATATAACTTTACCTTAATATCAATCTGCCCCCACCCTTAAGGGCCCACAAAATAATGAAATAACACATTTGACAAGGTTTGGTGTGATGAACTGAGATTACACAGAAGAATATCCGCACAAGTAGTCTAAAGATCACATAGTGATCATCATTAGTCTATAAGGCGTTAGATGCCATAGTCAGCATGACAAGCCACAATGCAGATTAAACATAGTAACAAGTATATGCAAGGAAACTAAACACATGAGACAGAATACAAAGAAGGCCCTACCTGTTACAGCTTATAGTCTAGTGGTAGAGTAGACAAAATTAGAGCTAATTGTATAAGAATGGATGAACAGCGATAGGGAGTAGTCTCAAGGGGTTTTGAGGAACTGCCTGAAATATTTGAGGTTGGGAGAGTCTGGTCAGCCATAATAAGGAAAGTGGGGACCTGCTCGAGAGAAGTCTTGCAGGCTGGAGAGGTGGTTATCAAAGGGGAGGACAGGACCAGGTCAGAGGCTGATAGGAGAAAGGTAAGGTTATAGTGTATATCATGACGCAAGTTCTGGAGGTAATGTGGAGCCAGTAACAGGATTTAGAGATTGCTCTGCAGATGAAGAGAGGCGGGATAAAAAGATCAATCTTTCTATTGCAGTTATGATGGACTGTAAAGGATACATACAGATGAGGGGGAAGAGGTTGCAGTAGTCAAAACAGGAAATAATGAGAGAATGAACAAGGGTTTGGGAATGTCCTGAGTCAGGAAGAGGCAAATTTTGTCAAATTATGAAAGAGTGAAAAGGACTGTGTGAGGGACTGGATTTGTGGGGTGATGCTGAGGGCAGAGGTGATAATGACACCAAGGCAGTAAGCTTGGATTACAGGGAAGAGCATGATATTTTTGACAAACAGGCAGTGGGGGAGTATAGGAGGAGCACAATAAGCACCATTTTGAACATAGTGAGTACGAGGCAGACAATCTAATGGAGATGTCAATGAGGCAGAGATGGGACAATTAGATGGAAATGGCAGTGAGGCAGAGATGGGACAATCAGATGGAGACGGCAGTGAGGCAGAGATGGGACAATCAGACGGAGATGGCAGTGAGGCAGAGATGGGACAATCAGATGGAGATGACAGACATGGGACAATCAGATGGAGATGAGAGTGAGGAAGAGATGGGACAATCAGATAGAGATGAGAGTGAGGCAGAGATGGGACAATCAGATGGAGATGAGAGTGAGGCAGAGATGGGACAATCAAATGGAGATGAGAGTGAGGAAGAGATGGGACAATCAGATGGAGATGAGAGTGAGGCAGAGATGGGACAATCAGATGGAGATGAGAGTGAGGCAGAGATGGGACAAATCAGATGGAGATGGCAGTGATGCAGAGATGGGACAATCAGATGGAGATGGCAGTGAGGCAGAGATGGGACAATCAGATGGAAATGGCAGTGAGGCAGTTGGACACAGATAAGAGAGGAGGAGATAAGTCAGGGGAGGTAGAGTTGAGTGTTATCTGCATAGAGGTTGTAGTGGAGGCCATAGGAGCGTATGAGATTACTAATTAAATATGTAAAAAGGAGAAGAGCAGAGGGGCGAGAACAGATCAATGAGGGACCCCAAGAGATAAGAGGAAGAAGAGGGAGCACGAGTCAGAAGTAGAGACACTGAAGGACTGTGAAAAGACATAGGTGAACCAGAAGAGGACAGTGCTATGAAGGCCAATGGTTTAAAGGGGGTCTATAAGAAGAGGGTGTTTGACTGTGATGAAAGTGGCAGAAAGGCCAAAGGATATGAGCGGGGAGAAGTGATCTTTTGTCGTAGCCAAAAGGAGATCATCAGTCACTTTGTTGAGTGCAGTATTTGTGGAGTTTAGAGGACGGGAACTTGGTTGCTAAAGGCTGAGAAGGGAATCGCTAAAGAGAAATGGGGTCATGTGCTGGTAGAAAAGCTGTACAAGCAATTTGGTAGAGAAGGGGAGCAGATAGATGGTACAGTAGCTGAAGAGCGGTACATCTGAATCTTGGTATATGGTGAGACCCTCAGTTCCATCTACCTGATTCCACTGTGGGATACTGTGTTTTTCCTCTGTATGGTCCTGCGAACAAAGAGGACGGGGACATCTCCCTGGAGTATTTCTGTTACTAAATACATCTGTAGGAAACACAGTGACTGTTACATTGTATATATGTTTATTTACACATAAGGCTATTAACCAAACTACACTAACATACATCTCTTCACTTATCTCTAAATATCTCCCAAGTCGACCTCCTCGCTCATCCACACTAAGACTTTCCTCTAGACTCTAAACCTTCCAGCGTTCCCTGGAATCTCACCTCTTCAGGCAGCTTATCAGATCCCAGAATCACCGACATAACCTCCTTAAGCTATCATTCCTGTGTGACTGGATCATACAATCCACCAAGAACTACTGCAATCTGGCTGGACCAATATGCAATATGTAGCACTTATCCTTGTGCATCAGAGCCTATTTCTCCAATAGATTGTAAGCTTGTGAGCAGGGCCCTTCTTTGCCTGGCTGTTATTACCCAGACTTGTTTTATTATTGTTTTGTTCCCAATTGTAAAGAGCAACAGAATATACTGGCGCTACATAAGTAACTTATAATAATAATAAATGTGATTATCAGATGATGTGTATGTAGGTGGCCCCTATAGCTGCTCTCTCCATTACAATAAATGGCTGTCTCCTCTTACCTTGAGATGTGAGGAGCTGGCGATTCTCCATCATCACGTCCTTGTACAGACCCCTGTGTCCTTCTATATACTCCCACTCCTCCATGGAGAAATAGACAGTGACGTCCTCAAACCTTAAAGGAACCTGACACACACAATGATACACACACCAGACACATCCCCTGGTGTTACTGTATAATGTCCCATTCCCAGCAGTCACCTCTTCAGTCATCACCCAGACACATCCCCTGGTGTTACTGTATAATGTCCCATTCCCAGCAGTCACCTCTCCAGTCATCACCCAGACACATCCCCTGTGTTACTGTATAATGTCCCATTCCCAGCAGTCACCTCTCCAGTCATCACCCAGACACATCCCCTGGTGTTACTGTATAATGTCCCATTCCCAGCAGTCACCTCTCCAGTCATCACCCAGACACATCGCCTGGTGTTACTGTATAATGTCCCATTCCCAGCAGTCACCTCCCCAGTCATCGCCCAGACACATCGCCTGGTGTTACTGTATAATGTCCCATTCCCAGCAGTCACCTCCCCAGTCATCACCCAGACACATCGCCTGGTGTTACTGTATAATGTCCCATTCCCAGCAGTCACCTCCCCAGTCATCACCCAGACACATCCCCTGGTGTTACTGTATAATGTCCCATTCCCAGCAGTCACCTCTCCAGTCATCGCCCAGACACATCCCCTGGTGTTACTGTATAATGTCCCATTCCCAGCAGTCACCTCTCCAGTCAGCAGCTGAATGATCTTGTTGGTGAGTTCCAGGATCTTCTGGTCATTCTGTCTCTCATGTATCAGTGAGTGAGGTGGAGGCACCATTATGGGGCTCTGGGTCCTGCTCAGTCCTCCTGACACACAGAGACGGCTGTTGGGTGTCTCACACTCTACAGATGTCTTTTTCATTACTGTATGATCCTGTGTATTGAAGGAAAATAAAAGCACAAAAAGTAAATGCCTTTCATCGGTTCATAGATCCACCACTTAAGGCTTATATACCAAAATAAACATATACTCTCATGCATTAGTACTTCCAAAAAGTAAAAATGAGTACTACATAAAGCATAAATCACAAGTAAGGGGCTGCTCCACAATCTTCTTGGTTCATAATCCTGGCCTAAACCCTGAGCTATGTGATGCTATGAACTGGGAGGAGTGGAGAATGGGAACAGTTGCATGAACCAATAATAAGAAACACTTTTTCTCATTGGTCCTGCTACTCAGACCCTCTTCGGCTGCCATATAAAAGTGCTGAACAGAGAAACTCCAATGGCCATGTGAAAGCAAAGTTCTACCAAGCTCAGAACCAGCGAGGGGGACCGATGATTTATGGTTTGTATCATTTAATACATCTTGCGTGCAATCTTTCTTGAATATAATTGTCCTTGAAGTATATGGATTGGTTAATTTACTGGGAATAACTGTGCAAGTAAGTTTAAAGGTATAGCATTAGTTAGAATTATTAAGGTATTAAATAATCAAAATAGAATATTTGCTACAAGAGTATGCTATTAATACTGGAAACAAAGCACCCCCCTTCCCCAGACTTTCATTCCTTTCAACTGTCATGTAGCTAATAGGTCTGACTTACTGCATCACTGCTTCAATGTGATTATTACATCGCCATTACTAAACTGTCATTAATTAATTTACTGGTCTCTAAAATCACACAAAATACAAAGTTAACAGACTAAAAGTAATAGAGATAATAGTGAGGTCATTGTGATATTCACAGACTCCCTCACCTCCCCAGTCAGGTCCCTGTGTTAGTAATAGAGATAAGAGTGATGTCACTGTGACACTCCAAGACTCCCTCACCTCCCCAGTCAGGTCCCTGTGTTAGTAATAGAGATAATAGTGATGTCACTGTGACACTCCAAGACTCCCTCACCTCCCCAGTCAGGTCCCTGTGTTAGTAATATAGATAATAGTGATGTCACTGTGACACTCCAAGACTCCCTCACCTCCCCAGTCAGGTCCCTGTATTAGTAATAGAGATAATAGTGATGTCACTGTGACACTCTCAGACTCTCTCACCTCCCCAGTCACCTCCCTGTTAGTAATAGAGATAATAGTGATGTCACTAAGACACTCCAGAATCCCTCACCTCCCCAGTCACCTCCTTGTGTTAGTAATAGAGATACGAGTGATGTCACTGTGACAATCCCAGACTCCTACACCTCCCCAGTCAGGTCCTTGTGTTAGTAATAGAGATAATAGTGATGTCACTGTGACACTCCCAGACTCCCTTGCCTGCCCAGTCAGGTCCCTGTGTTAGTAATAGAGATAGTAGTGATGTCACTGTGACACTCCCAGACTCCCCTCACCTCCCCAGTCAGGTCCTTGTGTTAGTAATAGAGATAATAGTGATGTCACTGTGACACTCCCAGACTCCCTCACCTCCCCAGTCAGGTCCCTGTGTTAGTAATAGAGATAATAGTGATGTCACTGTGACACTCCCAGACTCCCTCACCTCCCCAGTCACGTCCCTGTGTTAGTAATAGAGATAAGAGTGATGTCACTGTGACACTCCCAGACTCCCTCACCTCTCCAGTCAGGTCCCTGTGTTAGTAATAGAGATAATAGTGATGTCACTATGACACTCCCAGACTCCCTCACCTCCCCAGTCAGGTCCCTGTGTTAGTAATAGAGATAAGAGTGATGTCACTGTGACACTCCCAGACTCCCTCACCTCCCCAGTCAGGTCCCTGTGTTAGTAATAGAGATAAGAGTGATGTCACTGTGACACTCCCAGACTCCCTCACCTCCCCAGTCAGCAGGTAGATGATCTCCAGGGTGAGCCTTAATATCTCCTCAGTCATGTGATTTTTGTCCTCGCCCATCCTCCTTTAGACAGAAGATATAAATACAGATCTGCCTACAGACGGGATAAATATAGAGAACAAATTAGATAAAGACATTTATACAAAACTATAAGAGGAACATTTTGTTCGAGCTATATGGGGGCATTATGTGTTGATAGAATTAGTCAGTGGATGTTCTGGACAAGGCAAATTATGGTAATTTGTGTATAATGTGCACAGGATTTACAGTGTTGTCGTCTCACTTGTTACAAAATGACATATTTAACAAAACACAGGACTATGAAACATCCAGTTTTATCACGGTGTGTCATACCATGCATCTACACCATTTCCCAGTGTACTAATCTCCACCTTCCCAATGCACTACTGTCTTGTTTTTTCCTGTCACTGTAAGCTCCAACTGTGCACCAGTTGTAGGGGAATAGTGTCTGCCACCACCAGGCAACCTCATCAGCACCAGGAACTGCTTCCTCTCCTGGGCAGTGTGTGTGCAGCCTGCAGCAGCTCCCCTCTTCTGCAGGGAGCGCGACGTGACGTCACGGGGTCAGCGTCGCACTCCCCAGCAATCCTGCAAGTAGGAAGAACTGTCCCACGCCGCCGAACTCTATGGTCTTGCTCGGCAGCGCAGTGGCAACCCCCACTGCTGATGGCGGCCCTGTGACCCAAGTGCAGCTGCTGCAGCACCTCTTTGCTGGTGATCTTGGTTGGTTCCCTCCGACTGCATACTTAGGACAGACAACGGACTCAGGATGCTGGGTTCAACAAAGAACTGCCAGGTAATGAATCAGAGTTTGCTCTTCTGATCTGCGCTAACTTGTGCATCTATGTCTATTGCCTGCTGCATGTTATTTGTGACACACGTTGTTATATACTCTATATATTAAGTATTCTGAATCGTTGACATGTTGGCTCTCTACATTTTTTGTTATTTGCTCTACTTTCCACACTGTACAGTGCTGCAGACTTTGGTGCCACTTTATAAACATTAATAAATGTGAATGTGTATATAGAAAAAAACAGGACAGTGATAGGGAAGGTATATGTAATATATTAATACCATGTGTACAGTGACCCCCTTACCCAACACATAGAGAAGAGTCAGAGGACCCATCTACCATTAATCACTAATATTCCCACATAGGAGGACAGATCACATATTGACACTTCCACAGGACACCATAGTCTGCTCCACCTGTATTACATAAGGACATTATAGTCTGCTCCACTTGTATTATATTCTTAGGACATGATAGTCTGCTCCACCTGCGTTACATTATCAGGACAACATATAGTAACATGGCACTACAACCTGCTCCACGTCTGTTCTAAAAACAGAACATAGTCTGCACCAGCTTGATCATATTCGCATATATGATATGCTGTGGTGTGTAGCAGGACACCACAGTCTGCTCTACCTGCTATGACGTGCACTAGAGTATGCTCCACCTGCTATTATCCTATAATAATAATAAATGTCAATATTAGCTGCTGTTACCGATGATAGCAGTATTCAGATGCTTTCTCCAATTCCTATTTTAGTGGGGTGCTTGCATATTACCCGGAACCGAAAAACGACATCCACACTTCCTATATGTGCGTTCCAGCTGTTCTCCTGAGCTCTGATTGGGCAGAACTCTGACAAAAGGTCAGCCACGCCCCCATTTATCTCCGCCCCCTGTACACCAAACATGGGCACTTGACGTCACCGGGGTAGAGCTCCGCTAATAGTTTCCCTGGATACAGACACTAGAGGTACCGTTTGATCTCAGAATTGTCCTAACAGCTGTCCTTCATACCAGAGAGAGACCGGCCATTTTCTTGTGGTACGCATCCTCTGCAGGACATGAATGAAGGAGAAACACAGAGGCACTCTCTCATTCTGCAGTCGTCACTGAAATGCATCATCTAACCGGGTAAATACAAAAGGCTATATTTCATATACACCAAGACCACAGTGGTCTTTTATATGGTGGTAATAAGAGGGGTGTCATACAGGGGCATTGTGAGGCGAGGTGTTGGGAATATATATCAATGGGCAGCAGATTCCTAGCTGTTATATAACAAATGCTCTGCTCCTGAACTTAACAAACATCCTCCTGTTCCAGTTCAATGGCCTGGACTCCTCACCAATGGGTTAGTGGAACCTTAGTGCTCTGGGTAAATTGTATGCGGAGCTTTGTGTAATGGGTCATTGGGTCACATTGTGTGTCAGGTATATGGTAACGAATGCTATGTGGCTATGCGGTGGCATGATGACGTATATTGCGGCATTGGATAATGCATGTATTATATTTTGGGGACCTTGTTCTATAGTATATGGGTGGGTCCACCATACAATCCGTTTAAACCAGGACACTCATGGATCACACAGGTTCTGTAGCTGATTACAGGCAGGTGAATCGCAGGCTTGAGATCAGACAGCCTCGCAACCTGTGTAATTCACAAATATATCAGTTTAAAAGGTTAGTATAGTAAGCATATATGTGATAGACAGCTGGGTCTAATATGTACAATTGAATTTTATTTTTACCATTCATTTGTATTACTGTTATGCTTCATCTATCTATACTATAGTTTGTAGTACAATATATATTGTTGCGTCATATTTGCGCAGACCTTATTTTTTGGTAGCCAATGTTCAACACCGACCTTGAAATCTAGTGGCTAGTGTACAGTATAGTTCCCATTTTCTTGTTGCTGGTTCTACTCAGCCATCAGTCTGGGTTTGCTGATACATAATTAATACACAATTCTTCTACTGGCCAATAAAGTTCATTCTCTGGAGGCTAGTAGTCAATGCAGACCCAATAATCACAAATTTTGATCTCCATCTCCAAGACACATTGGGGGAGATTGAATTGTTTTATTGCACCTTATCTCCTGTCTAAAGTGACACTGGAGATTGGGGTGCGATATTCAATTGATTTTGGGCGCCCATGCATGTCGGGACAGGGTGTAGCCGGTTTTAGCTAAACCCATCTAAAGTCCTGCTTTGCCCAAATTGCAGATTTATCACACATTTCTGATCGCCTGCCCACAGCTGTGCGTGCCCGAACAGAGCAACAATTGAATTGCTCTGTTGGGTGCCCAGCACCATCAGCCGAGGGCGAAAACAATTGAATTCCTTCCATTGGGCCTAATTCACAGGTGGACACAGTGGAGACGTTGGACGCAAGCAGCTGATGTTTTCAATATGCGTATGAGTTACCACTCTTAGGCCTGTATTTAATTTGAAGCGAAAAGTCCAGATCCGCGATACTTTTTCGCCGATGACGTAATTTTCGCCTGTTTTGCTTTTACCCCGTATTCAAGTTGAAAGACTTTTTGTCTAGGCGGAAAGTCAATGCGCAATGTACTAGGTGAAAAAGTTTCGCCTATGAATAGCAGGTGGTAAAAAGTGCAGAATTGGGGTTTTGGGGTGCAACGTTGCGGGAACCCTGCAGCCTTCAGACAGTCCCCCAAAGGTAAACTGTGTCAAAAAAAAAAAAAAAAACACTTAAGGACACCCCAAAAAATGACTTTGAAAAAGGGGGCAAAAAAAAAAAAATAGTTGGGGTGCAAAGTTAAAAATTAGCGAACTTGACTCTGGGGGGTCCCCAAGTATGCCCCAAGTGTTTTTTTCATTGCAGGTGCTTGTGGCAGGTGGATTTTTCACGATTTTTTTCAACTTCACTTTAGCAACTTTTAAGTATGCTGACCTCCATTTTCAAGGACCCCAAATTTGCTGGGATAAGTTATTTTCTGGATAAAATACTCCTGAATACTATTTTGCACTACGTATAGAAAAACGCTATTTAGCAGCTATTGAGCCCGTTTAAAAACACCAAATACCTTCAGCAAGCCAAATCGGGGAGTACCATAGTGAACCCCCATGTCAGAACATCTTTTAGGGGGTGTTGGGCTGATTTCCCCACTTCTGACAGTACTTTCCGCCTGTTCGAGTTTCGCCGGGTCCCGTTTTTGTGTACTTTCAAATTGAATACGGGGATGCGCGCGATACTTTTCCGCTTGCAAAACAGGCAAAGTAGGCGAAAAGTCCAGGCCGCGAAAAAGTATCGCGGCTCGGCTCATATTGAATACGGGCCTAAGACGCAGATGAAAATTGCGTGCAGAGAGATGCGATTTTGGTAGTTGTTTCTTTAGGAAATATGTGTTTACAGTCTTGAGGATGTAGCAGAGTTTCTGTACACACGAGTGAATGCCTTACAACTACGAACAGCCCAGAGGAGTGGCTTTATTGAAGATAAAACAGGTACTGCCGTACTCACTGTTATACACACCTGTAGTGGAGCAGAGCGGGGTGTCATATAGCTCACCAGTCGGTGAGTGTATGTAGGTTGCGGTGCAGGATGCTGGAACAGCAGTTATATCGCAGATAGACACGGGTATCACTGGAGCTAAGTGGAAGACATCTGTCTTCCACTGTAGTACTCTAATCACCCCCCAAAAAAACAAGATGGCCCTGCACATGCTCAGTAGTAACCTCAGTGGCCATCTTGGTACAGTGAATGAAGCTTCCCTGGGGAAGCAGCAACATGGAGTCTCCGCAGTAGCGCACTCCACCTTCAACTGGTTCAGGGAGGTAACCGGAACGGGGCTAGCTAGACGTGTGGTGTGTTATGGTCAGCGACTGCATCTAAAGGCGCAGTTGTAATGACACGGACGACCATGTTTAGATAGAGAAATTGCAGTTGCCCTGTGGTGTTCAATTCAATGTTGCGACTGATGGTGCACTTTAGCATGCCCTGGGACCGAATAGAGCTGCTGCTAGTGGACGCCTCAGTAGGCTGATCATCTATTCTAGAATCCTATATTTATTTTTGTTATTCTCTGTTCTTAGATAAAGCAGTAAAGTCATGTGAAAGTCATACCCACTTAAATGGAAAGGGCCCTGTATGCACCACATGATGGAGTCGATGGACCAGGGCAGTCACATAACTGAGAGGATATTAAATCTCACCTTCGAGATCATCTACCTGCTGAGTGGGGAGGTGAGTTAGTCTGTGACTGTCACAGTGACCTCATTTGTTTATATTACCAGAGCAGATACTTCGCTGGAGATGAGAGATTCCTGGATGGTCACAGTGATGTCACTCTTCTGTCTATTAATAAAACAAGAACCTGATTGTTGAGGTAAAGGATTCTGGGAGAATGACCGTGACACACTCTAAACTCCCCTACTACAATCGTCCTATTCTGGATGCAATCACAAAGGTGTTATAACTCCAGTGGGATACAAAGTTGTTCCAGTCATATTATATGTTTGTCACATAAGTAAGACATCTGGGATGGTGGCTCATGCCAGGAGCTAAACTTCCCTGTGAGCCCGATATTTTTTCCTTATAATGTTGCTTTTTTTTCAATACACAGGATTACACAGTAGTGAAGAAGACATTTGGTGAGCCTGCGGCACCCAGCATCCGTCCCCGTGTGTCAGGAGGACTGAGCAGAACCCAGAGCCCCATCATGGTGCCTCCATCTCCCTCAATGATACATGAGAGACACAATGACCAGAAGATCCTGGAACTCACCAACAAGATCATTCAGCTGCTGACTGGAGAGGTGACTGCTGGGAATGGGACATTATACAGTAACACCAGGGGATGTGTCTGTGTGATGACTGTATCATTGTTTGTGTCAGGTCCCTATAAGGTGTGAGGACGTCACTGTCTATTTCTCTATGGAGGAGTGGGAGTATATAGAAGGACACAGGGGTCTGTACAAGGACGTGATGATGGAGAATCACCGGCCCCTCACATCACTGGGTAAGAGGAGACTGTCATTTATTGTAATGGGGAGAGCAGCTATGGGGCCACCTATATACACATCATCTGATAATCACATATATACAGTGTAATCAGTCACTGTGTGTCTCCTACAGATGGGGCCAGTAACAGGAATATCCCAGAGAGATGTCCCCGTCCTCTTTATTCCCAGGATCATACAGAAAAGAATCACAGTGTCCCACAGGAGGATCAGGTAGGTGGATTTGGGGATCTAATCAAACTCCAAAGTGACTCTTTACTATAGAATCTGTATAAACACTGATGTATGATTTTGTTTTTTGGATATTTAGGGTAAATCTCTATTTAATATTAAAGTAGAAGTTATAAAGGGAGACGAGACATATGAGAGAAGTGATCAGCTGTGTAAGAAGGAGAAAATCCCTACAGATATCAGCACAGGTGAGTAATAATCACTAAGTACAGACCAGTCACATATTCTCCTTGTTCTGTCACTACAATCTCTTATCCTACACCCTCCTCTGTCACTACAGCCATCTCTTATCCTACATCCTCCTCTGTCACTACAGCAATCTCTTATCCTACACCCTCCTCTGTCACTACAGCATTCTCTTATCCTACATCCTCCTCTGTCACTACAGCATTCTCTTATCCTACATCCTCCTCTGTCACTACAGCCATCTCTTATCCTACATCCTCCTCTGTCACTACAGCCATCTCTTATCCTACATCCTCCTCTGTCACTACAGCAATCTCTTATTCTACACCCTCCTCTGTCACTACAGCCATCTCTTATCCTACACCCTCCTCTGTCACTACAGCAATCTCTTATCCTACATCCTCCTCTGTCACTACAGCCATCTCTTATCCTACACTCTCCTCTGTCACTACAGCAATCTCTTATCCTACACTCTCCTCTGTCACTACAGCAATCTCTTATCCTACACCCTCCTCTGTCACTACAGCAATCTCTTATCCTACACCCTCCTCTGTCACTACAGCAATCTCTTATCCTACACCTTCCTCTGTCACTACAGCAATCTCTTATCCTACACCCTCCTCTGTCACTACAGCAATCTTTTATCCTACACCCTCCTCTGTCACTACAGCAATCTCTTATCCTACAACAATCTCTTATCCTACACCCTCCTCTGTCACTACAGCAATCTCTTATCCTACACCTTCCTCTGTCACTACAGCAATCTCTTATCCTACACCCTCCTCTGTCACTACAGCAATCTTTTATCCTACAACAATGTCTTATCCTACACCCTCCTCTGTCACTACAGCAATCTCTTATCCTACACCCTCCTCTGTCACTACAGCAATCTCTTATCCTACAACAATGTCTTATCCTACACCCTCCTCTGTCACTACAGCAATCTCTTATCCTACACCCTCCTCTGTCACTACAGCAATCTCTTATCCTACACCCTCCTCTGTCACTACAGCAATTTCTTATCCTACACCTTCCTCTGTCACTACAGCAATCTCTTATCCTACACCCTCCTCTGTCACTACAGCCATCTCTTATCCTACACCCTCCTCTGTCACTACAGCAATCTCTTATCCTACACCCTCCTCTGTCACTACAGCAATCTCTTATCCTACACCCTCCTCTGTCACTACAGCCATCTCTTATCCTACACCCTCCTCTGTCACTACAGCCATCTCTTATCCTACACTCTACTCTGTCACTACAGCCATCTCTTATCCTACACTCTACTCTGTCACTACAGCCATCTCTTATCCTACACTCTACTCTGTCACTACAGCCATCTCTTATCCTACACTCTACTCTGTCACTACAGCAATCTCTTATCCTACACCCTCCTCTGTCACTACAGCAGTCTCTTATCCTACACCCTCCTCTGCCACTACAGCAATTTCTTATCCTACACCCTCCTCTGCCATTACAGCAATCTCTTATCCTACACCCTCCTCTGTCACTACAGCAATCTCTTATCCTACACCCTCCTCTGTCACTACAGCAATCTCTTATCCTACACCCTCCTCTGTCACTACAGCAATCTCTTATCCTACACCCTCCGCTGTCACTACAGACTAATAAGGACAATGTATAGTGAGGAAGTCAGGAGCCATCAGCCCCTATTATACTCCTGTTCTCCCCCTCACATCATGTCACTGTGTGTTACCAGCTCAGAGATCTGACCAGTCTCCTCCCCACACTCTCTGGTGTATCTCATACATCAGGAGCCATTAGCCCCTATTATACTCCTGCTATCCCCCTCACATCATGTCACTGTGTGTTACCAGCCCAGAGATCTGACCAGTCTCCTCCCCACACTCTCTGGTGTATCTCATACATTAGGAGCCATCAGCCCCTATTATACTCCTGCTCTCCTCCTCACATCATGTCACTGTGTGTTACCAGCCCAGAGATCTGACCAGTCTCCTCCCCACACTCTCTGGTGTATCTCATACATTAGGAGCCATCAGCCCCTATTATACTCCTGCTCTCCCCCTCACATCATGTCACTGTGTGTTACCACCCCAGAGATCTGACCATTATCCTCTCCCCACACTCTCTGGTGTATCTCATACATTAGGAGCCATCAGCCCCTATTATACTCCTGCTCTCCTCCTCACATCATGTCACTGTGTGTTACCAGCCCAGAGATCTGACCAGTCTCCTCCCCACACTCTCTGGTGTATCTCATACATCTCAGTTCAGGCCAGGGAGCTTCAGTCTGAAGAGAAGATGATATTTATGGGCGAAATATTGTTAAAAATATTTTGCCCCAAAAAATCTTCTTCTGTTAGTTGGACAATCATATTTTTAAACAGTAATTTATAAAGATTTAATATTTTAGATATATTTTTCCAGAGAACTCCTGAAGGATTACAAATACTGAATCAAATAGTGCATTTGACATCAAAATCTTGCCTTGTTTTCTTTGTTCTTCTAAATAATTGTTTTCAAGATTGTCGAATAGCACCTCCATAGATATACTATTAGATATATGTAATAATCATATACTATGGGGAATTATTAGAACCTACTAACAGATACAACAAACTCTGGTTTTGAAATTAATAGCACAATCGGTGCGGGACCATCCAATATTGTTTGCATAATTGACTCACAACTGTCAGTATAAAATCTTACCCATGGTGGTCCCCGGTTACTTTAGCTACTATGTGTTTTTTACAGATGGATCCAGTAACAGAAATACCCCAGAGCGATGTCCCCATCCTCCTAATTCACTGGATTGCATAGAGGAAAAATACAATATCCCACAGGATACACAGGTAGATGAAATTACAAAATAGTATTTCATAGTATAAATAAAACTAAAATACCAAAGTTATAGACACTCTATGAACACAAAACTATACTTGTACTCTCAAATATGCATCTGCACACTTTTGGTTTTCTCGTCTGGTTCTTGGGTTGCTTGTATCTCAAGAGATGTCCAACTTAAACTCTGGCGTATAGTTCTACTTAACCGACGGACAACGAGCATATAATAGAGACTAGCAGCCAGCGAGGGCAGGGTCACTAAAGTGCGTCTTTACATAAATGGGAGGTGTTGCTTAGATCAGCCAATCAGATTCTGGCTATCATATATTCGGTACATGCTAGAAAATGACAGCAAGTATGTGATTGCTATAGGCAACCCTCTTCACTTTTGTAATCTTGCACTTTAGTAAATCTGCCCTCAAGCTTAATTGCCAGTGGGTGAGTAGCCATACTGCGGGGTGGCCCACATTACATGACCAGATTTGCTGATGAGCAGTGCCCCTAAATAAAGGAAAATAGGTGCTGCAGCATCTCCTCAGACCATTCAGAGCCCTAAACTGTTCCTTTTGCTGTTGAATTAGCCTTGATTACGTTAAGAGGGAGATTTATCAGATCTTCTAAATAAAGGCCCCCATACATCAGAGATTGATTGCAGCAAATCGTGCAATTTGCAATCGATTGTGTATAAAAATCTTTCCCTTTTTCAATCGATTGCAGATTGCAGAATTGCCACAATCGATTGAAAAAGGGAAAGATTTTTATACACAATCGATTGCAAATTGCACGATTGCTGCAATCAGTCTCTGATGTATGGGGGCCTTAAGGCAAGTGTAGGTGTTGCCCATAGCAACCAATCAGATTGTAGCTGTCATTTATCTAGCGCATAAAGTGACAGCTAAGATCTGATTGGCTGCTACTAGCAACACCTAAACTTGTCCTCTTTCGAAGGTTTGATCAATGCCCCCCACATTTGGAGTCTGGCTTGATATGTACCACGTGATGACCTGCATCATAAACTGAGCTTGTGATGTCACTCAGCTTTGGCTAGTACAGTTACTTAGCTGTATGTGAGCAAGATGTTTATTGAGTGTTTCTCTCTCCCACTATACTATATCTGCATGCTCTGATCACAAATGCTAGGATAAGCTTAATCTAGCCAACATTGTATAACTATAGAATACAAAAATAGTCGTCCAATAAAAATTAGGTCTGTGCAGGCTCGGATTAGTTCGGATTTTCCCGTCAAAAATCGGGTCTTAGAAAGAGGCAAAATGTCATCTTTTATGGACAAACATCATCATTCCTGGACAAAAGTCCATGAAAGATGACGTTTTGCCTCTTTATGAGACTCAATTTTTGGCTGGAAAAATCGGAATTTGGCGGGGTAATCCAAACTAATCCGAGCCTGCACATCCTGAATAAAAATGCACTTTGATATAAAGGAAAATATAGTTTATTGGCATTATCTGATGACGTTAAGCTTAATCATTACAGTTAAATATTATGAGGTCTCTGCGGGTCACCAGATGAATGTGTAGGGTTATAACTAGATTCTACTTATATGCAAGGTGAGTTGATACCACCTGGGAATGTCCTCAATTATTTGTCCAGGATAATACTATTTGGAATAGAAGAGCTGCATTATAGAGATTAATAGGCCCTCATTCCCATTCAGAATACCGAAGAGGTCATTTGTAATTGCATCCGAAAATGTAATAGTGTCCCTAAAGTATAGCGTATGTCAGGAGAGCCGAACAAGTGTGAAAATATAGATTTACTTAACATTTCCACAGACACAGACCATATGGTCCCGGTTATCTTATGAACTACTGTATGAAGGTATAAAACTGTAGCACAAATTGCTGTCCTGTAACACCTTATTCCTAGACAGGCGTGGCTATGGTGTGTGTGAGTGTATATGTGTATGTGTATATATATATATATATATATATATATATATATATATATATATATATTATTTATAAAAAAGTTTTCACTGGCAGGCATTGGCGTAGATATAGTGTGTGGAGGGGGTGCTGTTGCTATTGGGCCCAAAGGCTTAGGGGCCCCCAGACCCAGCTCATATAGTTGTCTACCAAGTTCTCATAATTGCCTGCTAAGCAGTAGGGGCTGGCCAATTGCCCGCCTTGAAAAGGGGGACTCATCAGCGCTTATATAGATGGCGATCTCTGGCCCTGATTCAGAGCCGGACGCTCTGACAGAGCGCTCGCTCTGAATCAGGGCCGGTGTTTTTTTGTTTTGTTTTTTAGAACGGACTCCTGGCCGCTTGCATAGCTGTGGGTGACCACCCACAGCTATAGCGAGCAGCCAGGAAGATGGTCTTGTGGTAGGGTCTCGTGGCCGCAAGACCCAGAGAGATTTCGGCTCTAACAGAGCCGAAATCTCTCCCACTGACATCACTCGTGATTCAGTGGGGCCGCCCCCAAACGGAAGCGTTCACATGGGAACACCTCCGTTTGGGCAGCCACTACCCCGGCCCACCCACCAAAGGGGGCGAGCTGTCACTAAACATCGACAGCTCGCCCCCTTTGTTGCGAGACCCGGAGCGACGGAGTGCCCGTCGCTATCCGGGTCTCGCGCATGCGCACGACGGAGCCGGCTCCGTCGTGCGCATGCGCACTGGATAACCATCGACCCGGTTGCGAGCGCACAGCGCTTGCTACCGGGTATGAATCAGGCCCTCTGTCTTTACCTCTCAGTAAAGCTCCACACTGATATGATGCATCTCCCGCAATCCCGTTTCACCTTCACGGCAGACGGCTCTGCATTGTCGGAGAGTAGGCTTCTGGTTGATTACAGCTTTTATGAAGTGAGCTGGGAGTGAGGATCGAGTGTCGAGATAAGGACTGTCCCAGAAAGGGACAGTGTGCTGAAATTAGGATCTCCACAAAGTGGTTTCTCCTACATTAGGAAGTGCCCCCTCAGGTAGTAGCTGGTTGGTCATAGAGGTAGGAATTTTTCTGCTATTCTTGTTTTGAAAAACACTCCAATTTGTGGACAATCATTGCTCATTATATCATCCTATTTCAATAATGTACTGAGCATTGAGACAACCCCTGATGAAGTCTCATACGAAGATGAAACGCATAGGGTAAAGAGGCTTTGAGATCCACTAAGTATACACGATCAAACTCTGAACCCTAGGATAAGGGTGGAAAAATCTTATACGTTGAGAGTGGAACGTCGGCAACTAACTGTGATGTCATTTGAATTGTGAAAAGTGTGTTTTATACAAATACATTTTTAAAAAAGATTTTTTTCAAATTGAAGTACAGCCCTACGGTATTATCTACTGTATTTTGGGTATAGTACCGTTGGTATTCTTATTTGTTGGGGCAGGTTATGTAACTTCTAGATACTAGATACCCCCTAGAACAATTTAATCTTTGTCAGTCACCACAAAAGTTCCAGATAATCAGAAACAGAGAGTTTTAGTTTGTATATGCGCCCTCTAGTGGTTTGTTTGTGAAAAAAAAAATAAAATTCTATATATTTATATTGTACCTAGCAGGTCATTGTGACATAATTGCTGATTCTGATGGGCCTAGTTACGCACCTTCTGATGGGCCTAGTTACGCACCTTCTGATGGGCCTAGTTACGCACCTTCTGATGGGCCTAGTTACGCACCTTCTGATGGGCCTAGTTACGCACCTTCTGATGGGCCTAGTTACGCACCTTCTGATGGGCCTAGTTACGCACCTTCTGATGGGCCTAGTTACGCACCTTCTGATGGGCCTAGTTACGCACCTTCTGATGGGTCTAGTTACGCACCTTCTGATGGGTCTAGTTACGCACCTTCTGATGGGCCTAGTTACGCACCTTCTGATGGGCCTAGTTACGCACCTTCTAATTGGCCTCTTCTCCTTTGTCTCCTTGTCCCCTTCCGCAACTCTGCTACTGCACCACTACCTGCTTCTACAAGAAACGAGTTTCTATCCCAACCTATCTATCTATAGTTTATCCATACTCTGTACTTAAGCGATGGATGGCTGTTGTGTATTGTACTTAAGCTATTTATTTGTTTTTAGATCTGCCCCATGTACAGTGCTACATAACTTTAGGATGCCTAATAAAATACAACTTAACTATAGTAATAATAAATCTGTGTGCAGTGATACTGTCTTTGTGCACTGATCTGGCCACCTTGTTTCAAAGAAGTTTGTCCCAATACTCACAGCTGCGCAGAGTATGTCAGGAGCCAGGTATGCTAATCTTGTGACCTGTCAGCTTATATCAGTGAGGACTGTGCTGCCCGTGACGGGGGCCGTGATGTGAGGAGGGAAAGCAGGAAGCCACAGGCCGGGCTCTAGTTAGCGCAAGGAGCAGGGTCCTCCAACAGCACCAAATAGGGATGTGAGGCTCCTGAAGAAATTAGATTGTGGTTGTCAGACCTCTGTCTTGTTATACATTTTATTTAATTGTCTGTCTGTTCTGCCTGTACTATTTAAAATAAAAATAATGAATAAAATAATGAAGTTATTTTTGATTAAAGTAAATTTTACTCTGCTGTGTTTATTTAGGGTGAACAACTGATTGTTATTAAAGTAGAGGGAGAAGAAGAGACATATGTGATGGGTGATCAGCAGTGTAAGGAGGAGGAAATCCCTACAGCTATCAGCACAGGTGAGTAATAATCACTAAGTACTGAACAGAGGGCCTAATTGGGACTGCGATCTCAATGGCTACGCAGACCCATCGCAGAGTGACAGGAAGTGCCATTTGTGGGGGATGAGGGTGATGGGGGGTCAGGGAAACGCAGGCGTGCCAGTGCGTTCGAACGCCATGGCAAGGACGTGCATAAATTATCCACTGCGATGCCTTACGCAGCCTGAGGCCTAATAGCTTTCGCTGAAGTTAGCAATTTCATAGTAAGACTAGAGCTTGTGCAAGTGTGCGTGATGCTGCGATGGTGCCATGGGTGGGACATGAGGTGAGACTGAAGGAAATGAGGTTGTGGTTGGAGAAGCAGGAAGTTGGCGAAACTAGGCGCAGCGCAGGAGAAGATTGACACTACCTTGACTCTATGTCAGTGATTGGCAGATGAAACCTACAAAGAGGATACTTGAATTGTCTACAATTAAAGTAACATATTTTTTAAATGATATTGCTATATACTAGGAATGGGAATCGATGGGAAAAAATCCATAGGAATAATTGTTTTCCTATCTTATGGTGGCAAAAATATTCGTCGATGTTGAGGAATCAATCGTTCTTCACCATCGATTTTTTTATTTTATTTTTTCCAACTCCGATTATAACGCAACACAATGATGGTTTTTGGCAACCTTAAGTCTCTCCCTGCAAGAAGGAGCCAGGAGCGCCGGGCAAATGTGGCTGCAGTGACCGTTTGTCAGCAGCTGGAGCACACACTGACTGACTGGCCGGTCCAGGGAAGGGGGAGGAGCAGGCAGCAACAGAGAGACTGGCTGACCTGAAGCTGATTGGTCAAGTCAGTCATGTGATAGAGTATGGTACAGAATGAAATCATGATTGATAACTTAAGCCAAGTCATGAGCGTGTCAATGCAAGTAACTGTATTCCCCATACCTCCCAACTTTTCATCCTGCAAAGGAGGGACAGGTCGCGCTTGTGGCCGAAAGGGGGCGTGGCTTGATTGAAATGGGTGGAGCTTGCAGAAAATGGGGCAGAGCCTCGGGGCTTCCCCCGTTTTCGTCACTTTGTCACGCTGGGCAGCCCTCAGGTTCTCCCTACATAAGAGAACAGATGCCGCATGCGCACGTCATCTGTTTTCCTACTGCACACCCGCTGCTCTGCATAACAGAGCAGCGGTTTGTGCTCTCCCAACTCCCCCCCCCACCGCAGGACACTGCGGCCCGCGGGCGGGACAGTCCAAGAAAAACGGGACTGTCCCGCTGGAAGCGGGACAGTTGGGAGGTATGGTTCCCTGAAGCGGAGCCGCAAGCATAGGAGGCCGGGGGTTAGAGGGAGAAACTGCCCCTGCCATAGGGCTGGTGCAAATTTCAATGGTGTTGCATAATTGTGTCACAAGGGAAAGACTAGTGGCAATTGCTTAAAGTTTCGGACTGGTGACCGCCAATAGACACTGCTGCATGCGCTTAGAATCAGGACTACAATGTTTTGCACTTTAAACAATGATTATAATTTATTTATTTTTTTTAGCAATTCCTGGAAATTTTCAACTATTGATTTTTTTTATATACATTTAATATTTTTATATATTCATTCCCATCCTGGGTGGGCATAATTAAATTCCCCTATTCAGAGCCGGCTGTAGCTAACAACCAGAATGTCACCAAATGTGGTAAGGAGACTAATTAGGACATGGGAACAGGATTAGTGCAAAAAATAGCTGATAGGTGGAATGTGGCGCTCTACAACATGAAAACCGCATCAAAATGGCCTCAACAGATGTTTTATTGCTGTTATTATAATTAAGGTTATCGTTCATTACCTTTTAGTCTTGTTATTCATTTTTCTGTCCATTTTCACAGTGTTCTCACATTGTAAAGCGCCATGTTCCCCCTATCAGCCCCTTTTTGCACTAATATATTTTTCCCGCCAAATTCTGCTTCCCGGGTCCCAAATAGTCTCCCTTACAAATTTGGTGACATTCTGGTTATCAGATTGAACTACAGACGGCTCTGAATAAGGGACGTTCAATTATGGCCACCCTGTAAATAAATAATTTTTTTTAGCATATCATATTCTATAGGCATCTTCAGTAATTGTGGGGTCCTTTGTGAGATTATAATCTGCTTCTTGTTGCTAAATCATGTTTAATGCATATATCTATTCTCCATACGTTTATTCCCAGCAGATGGACACAACAGCAGGAATAACTTGGGGAGACATCTCATATCTCCAGACTGTGAAATCGAAGATAACGATATCTCACGAGTTTCGCCAGGAGAAAACCCCATTACCCCAAATATACACCCAGCATATCGCGGTGCAGATGTATCGTCTGATCCTTCCAATCATGTGGAGTGTTCCCCTGATAACTCCGATACTGTTACGCATAGAACAGATCAGTCAGGCGACAGACTGTTTCCATTCTTTGAAAGCGCTAAATGTTTTGCCGAAATAGCGAATCTCATTTCCCGCCACACAGGCGAGAAACCATTTTGCTCTTGTGAGCAGGGTCAGTGCTTCTCGCCGGACTCGGTGATTGCTAACCAACAGACAGTTCACATCGACGAGCGGCCGTTTCAGTGCGCTGAGTGCGGCAAATGTTTTACACAGAAGTCCCACCTTGTCAAACACCACAGGACTCACACGGGCGAGAAGCCGTTTTCCTGCTCCGAGTGCGGGAAATGCTTCAAGCAGAAATCGACTCTGGTGGAACATCAGCGAATTCACACCGGCGAGAAGCCGTTTCTGTGTCTCGACTGCGGGAAATGTTTCACAAAGAAATCCGGCCTCACGAAGCATCAGAGAATTCACACGGGGGAGAAGCCATTTCCGTGTTCCGAGTGCGGGAGATGCTTTTCGCAGAAATCAAGTCTCTGCAACCACCGGAGACTTCACACAGGAGAGAAGCCGTATGCGTGCTCTGATTGCGGGAAGTGTTTTGCGCAGAAATCGATACTTGTTAAACATCAGGTAGTTCACACACATTTACAGAAGTGAAGTAGTCCTTACTGTGGATTGCCTCCATGTGTAATCTTAACGTTAAACAGGAAACTATTGATATGTCCTGCTTCCCAAACCCTGGCTCGTTGCATGATTTGCTTCTGTGTTGCTGTAAATTTAACAGGTCACTCAGTGTCCGATGCTGCTGATGAAAAATTATTAAACTGAGTAGTGGACAACTGCCAATGATTGACAATCACCCCAGTTCAAAAATGTATGGATTCATTCTAAAATGTGCAGCTTACTTCCTCCCTAAACTTTCAGCATGGGTCTGGTTTCCATTGTAATTGTATGCCGCCAGCCTCCTAGTAAACCATTAGAACATAAGTTTGTTCTTTACCCCATAGCAGTATCTTTTGTCTCATAGTGCGGTATGTTACTCGGTTGCGTGGTAGTATAGGTTTAAATAGGGCCTGGTGCAGACAAAGATACATGGGACACTAAACCACAGAGTAGTACAGAACAAGGGCTGTAGGACTTGGCTAGCAGAAGCTAAATCAGGACATCAGTAAATGGTCAGGTAACCATCCAGAATCAGTGCTTTTGAGGCTCTCAATATAGTCATGTCGCAAGTAGAGGTCAAGGCTGGTGGCAGACAGAGTAGTCTATATAAAAGCATTGGTCAAGGCAGGCAGCAAATAAAGGTAATCCAGGTAATCAAAGTCAGTAATGAGCAGTTGACAACTAAAAAGTGTCACAGGAAGCATGAGTGCCACCGATTAGCCTCATAAGCACACCAGTGACCAATCCCAATTAGGCAACCGATCAAACCCTCACAGCAATGTAGAGAAAATTCCTAGCAGCTGGCCACTTGTGGAACATCCATAGATCCGTGAAGGTGACCAATAGCAACAGTCAAAATAGCCTGGGCTGCAGTAGTAACCCTGAGTCTGCCACTGCTCCTAACCAGGAGAACACAAGAATAGCATCGACTATAGTCAAAGCTTATCAGCGCAGGATTGGTGCCTCTACAAGGGGGAAACAGCATATAGCTCAAAGAACCTGCCAATCTCCAACTATAAAACTCCCCGGTAATTACCAGATTGGAATCCCGAGACTGGCAATTTACGAACCTATGATCCCAGCCCAAGAGTTAAAAAAGAAAAACTAAACACAATTGTAAAATATATATAGTTTAATTGCCTAAGATACTGCACTGTGTCTCCAGCCATTTACTGGTTTTCGCTATAGCAGGGGTGACCCACGTGCATGGTCTCCCTGTTAACGTGTAAACCAACCCAGGATACGTAATGGTAGTTGAGGATTTGTAGCAGGGGCACAATGTCTTTTTCATCAAATTATGTTTTGATTACAGAGTGGCAGTAACTGTCATAAAGCTGGGTACACTCCAGACCAGGGCCCGACAAGTCCTGGGGGCCAGGTCGCCATGGCTACCAGATTTTGCTGCCTGGTTACTAGATTTTGCAGTGAGGGAGGAAGCAGATCCTCATCAGCTCCGGCGGAGATTCGTGCCTATAGTATTGCGGTGTTCATATTATGCGGTATGCAATCGGGAAGCCGACTGCCTAAATACCGGCAGCCGGCTTCCCGACTGTCATATCCCGGCTACATCTAGACGCCCGGCATTTCACCGGCGCCCGGCATCCCGATCGTAGTGATGCCGGGCGCTGCGGGGGGGGGGATTGTTAGGTTTAGGGCTCCCGGGGGGGAACTTAAGGTTAGGCACCCCGCCGGGAGGGTTAGGGTTAGGGTTAGGCTAGGGGGAGGGAGGGTTAGGGTTAGGCACCCCCGGGGGGGGACTTAGGGTTAGGCACCCCCCCGGGGGACTTAGGTTTAGGCAGCGGGGAAGGGGGTGGTTAGGGTTAGGCACTTGGGGGGGAAGTTAGGGTTAGGCACCCCTAAGGAGGGTTAGGTTAGGTTAGTAGATACCTATCCACGATCGGGATTTCCAGTGCTGTTGGGCTTCCGCTGCTCGGAACTCTGCTCATGTCGGGCTGAAGCTGACGGGATTCGAAGCGCCGGCCATGCGGCCGGCGGTATTTCATACAGATTCCATATTATGCACAGGAGTGCATGTGCTGAGTGTCGCCTGCAGTGACTGCTGTGCCTGTGTCCGTCCCGGCCTGCCCTGACGTCTCCTCTCCATCCTGGCCTGCTCTGATCCCTGCTGTCTGTCCCAGTCTACGCTGATCCTCCTGTACGTCCCGGCTGTCTACTGTCTCCCATCTCCGGCCGCATAGAGCTCTCCGGTAGTAGGGTCTATGTGTGGCCAGGGATTGTGGCGCAGCTTCAGAGGGATAGTGGTGTGACCAAGAGGGGAGGGGGGTTTTGTTGTACTTTCTGGCACCATTATTTTATGTGAAATGTGGTCCATTATTACTGGAGGGTGGAGCAGGGGAGCTGTGAAGAGCAGTGAGGGGGCCTCCATTTTACTGTATCCATTCAACTGACCATTTAGTGGACTAGTATAGTGTGTATAACACACAGAGCTGTGCTACTCACTGCTGTAATTTTTTTGGGGGGACGGTGGTCTGGCTCCTACACTTTCATCCTTGCGCCTAGATTTTAGAAAAAATTGTCAAGCCCTGCTCTAGACGATATATTGCCATTTTGGGATGAATCGGATCGACAAATCGTCCACATCATCCAGTGTGTATGCACTATTGCACTCTCCCACGCGTCGTTCGTTGCATCTTCGGATCCGCCTGCGGTGCAGGCCAATCTGAAGATCTGACAGCTGACACCATGGTTCTGGATGTGGCGGGGGAGGACATATCGGGCAGTCCTACACCAAATCATGCAGTATGTACGTGTGATTTCTTAGGGGTTTTTGTTTTAAAGTTGCAAAAATCTAAAAAAAAACCTTTTTAGGCATTGTCATTATGGGGTATTGTGTGTAGAATTTTGAGGACAAAAATTAATTTATTCCATTTTGGAATAAGGCTGTAACATAATAAAATGTGGAAAAAGTGAAGCGCTGTGAATACTTTCCGGATGCATTATATATGACATGCGTAGTACGATTCTCTCAAAGTGCCATTGATGGCAGAAAAATAGACTACAGTCACTATCAATATTGCTCTTTGGGAAAGACACTTGACATAATGGGATGTACTTACCTAAAGCTGCATCACATGGAAGATTAAGGTAATCCCTCATTGCTGGAAGACAATACAATGCATGCCACATCTGTAATTCAATATTATCTATATATTAAAAAAATTAAACCAACTACTTCTCAACATACCCTGCTATGATCTCTGCCAATTTTTATTTCCTAATGGTAAAGGTTTGTTTTTTTGCTATAAAGGTTTGTGTTTTGTTGTAGTTTTTGTACTGTATTTCTTATATAAAAACATGTTCTATTATTATAATAGATATAGATCAACAATCTCGAATGTTGTTTTAGAATTTTGGCACAGTCTCTCCAGGCTTTCGGGGATAACTTGCAATCTGTAATGATAATCTTCACTCAAATGTAATCACCCAATCACTAATATTCAGCTCTTAGATCTAATTATTGTGTTAAGCTATATTTTACCCCTTTTCTATAAGTTTCAGGGCCTTGTGATTTCATGTCCTTGTGTCCTTCTATATACTCCCACTCCTCCATGGAGAAATAGACAGTGACGTCCTCACACCTTATAGGAACCTGACACACAATGATACAGTCATCACCCAGACAGATCCCCTGGTGTTACTGTATAATGTCCCATTCCCAGCAGTCACCTCTCCAGTCATCACCCAGACACATCCCCTGGTGTTACTGTATAATGTCCCATTCCCAGCAGTCACCTCTCCAGTCATCACCCAGACACATCCCCTGGTGTTACTGTATAATGTCCCATTCCCAGCAGTCACCACCCAGACACATCCCCTGGTGTTACTGTATAATGTCCCATTCCCAGCAGTCACCTCTCTAGTCAGCAGCTGAATGATCTTGTTGGTGAGTTCCAGGATCTTCTGGTCATTGTGTCTTTCATGTATCAGTGAGTGAGGTGGAGGCACCGTGACCTGCTCACAGCTGACACCATTGGACGGCTGCTGCATTTTTCAAACTCCCCAGATGTCTTCTTCACAGCTGTGTATTTAAAGCGTTTCGGCCTTGAGGTGATGCAGGAGGAGGAACACAGTGATTGGTCAGTGAGTCAAATGATCTTCATACACTATCCTGTATCACAGCATAACGAGTGCATTTGTGAGAACTGTAATAGGAGTACAGAGGATAGGAGACTCTATCCCTGGACCAGGCAATGATTTTAGCCATTTGTCCACTTGTCATGCCTAACCGGGTTGGTTACGGGATTCCGGCATCCGGACACCTGTCAGTAGGTATCCTAACCTTTCCCCCTGCAGCCTAAGCCTAACCACCCCCTCACGCAGCCTAGACCTAACCCTTCCTCTTGTGCCAAACCCTTCTAAACCCACTACTTACCTTCAGGATGCAGGCGTTTGGGAAGCTGGCTCCGGGATTCTGTTAAGTGTCGGGATTCCGGCACTGGTATTCTAAGCACTGGCATCCCATGTGCTGGGATTATGACTGCATCCCGCCTAACCAATCTGCAGAGGGCCACATCGAGGGGGAACTATGAGAGCTGGGCTGGACTTGGAGCAGATGCGTATCTCTGCTGATTGTGGTCTCAGCCATGGAGGAACTGTGTGATGCCAATCACGTCCCATTGAAACTGGAGTGGAGAAGGGAAAGTGACTGGGCACAATTGCCTTGTGGTATGTTTTTTACCCATCTCTGTTGTACTCTCACTATTATGCTCCTCATACACCAATACACCTCATACACCAATATTGCAGCAGTGTTCTTCACTGACCGATGATCATGCCTTGAAGGTGTTATGAAAGCATTCTAATTATTCACAAGTTACCAAGAGTGGGATCTGAGAAGTTTCCAACAGAAAGAATGACTGTGAGCCTGTCCGACCCATATTCACAATGGTCCATCCGTTACCCTGACTAGAGACAAAACAGCTTTTGCAGGAGGGTTCATGAGCAACAGATAAGCACTTTGTGACCCGTTCGTGAGATATTTGAAGATTGTATGCACCTGCGATCATGTTTTATCTGAAGAAAACAGGTTGCATCTGAAGGTCAGGTTTTATGGGTGTTTTATGCGATGTTACTGTGTTGGACAAACCTGGTAGTGTGTATGCACTACTGACTGTTCAGTCTGATGCTGCCCCTATAGTCACAACCTTTCCATAGATGGTTTTCGAGACTTGAGGATCACAGATCGAATGGCATATTGTAGTAGTGTGCACCCCCTCTGTTAATTTAAGGGGGCGAGACAGTACACTTACGGAATAGGAAAGCACCTCATCAGAACGGACTATATTGGGACTATTGAGACTGACATCAGATAGTACACCTAATCACCTAAGAACACCCTACCCATAGCGACCACCTGATTACTATCCATCCATCATAAGAACACCCTACACACAGTTTACAAGTCAATAGACTGTGGGACCGATTCAGACCCGGACACTAAGCCGCGATCGCACACTATGGTCGTTAGTCGCCCGTCTACGCATGCGTATGTCGCAGTGCGCGTGCGCAAGCCAGTCATTGAGATCGGGAATTGTGCGCTCGTAGTACACAGACTGAGCGCTGCTTTGAGTGACAGACAGTGCCATTTGTGGGTGGTAACGCGAAGGTGCTTGTGCACTGGGGCATGGTGCTGCGAACGCAGGAATGTCTGGGCGTCAAAATGGAGTTTAATGGGCGTCCATAATTAGCATGGAGGTATCCTTGTACACGTCACTTGGTTGTATTTCAGCCTGCAGTGCTTGCGGTGGGGTAGAGTCTACCTCAAGTGCTGCGTGCAGCTCCGATGGCTCTCGATGTTACTGAAATGTGGGAGTCATATCACCGGCGTACGCTCACTCTGTCGTCGCTCTCTAAGACATAGGGCAAGATACAATTGGACGCGAGGTTTAACGAGGAAAAAACCTTGCCCCTTCGTGCCCAATTTTGGAATATCGCTGGTATGCGCACTCCCAATACCCACGGTATCCAATTTAAAAAATAGAGGTTGCGGGGTTTCATCTCTGAAAACTAAGCACTGTGTAAAAAAAAAAAAAGCACTTACCTGCCCTGTGGTCTCTGCGGCTCCCGGTGGCCTCCCCTCTATCTTCTTACTGGAGAGGGGGCTGCTGGGAGATGTAGTTCTTCCAACGCCCATTCCGGGGGGTGCCACACATACTCATACACACTTACAAACACCACACACACTGACATACTCACCCTGCTGCAGAAGAGCCGTCTCCCGACTCTGGATGCAGAAGACAGCGCTGAAGCTAATTAAGGACTAATTAAGCTAATTGGAAACTTCCAATTGCTTAATTAGTCCTAAGAGGGGGTGCCGCTGGGATCCCAGAGCAAGTCCCACTGATTTTTCCTAAAATTTACGATTTTAGATAAAATCACACTTGCTCTGGAGGTGCGTGAAAAAAAACCCTGCACCTTATTGAATATCAAAAATCCTGCACCTGCAAGAAAAACCTCGCAGGTGCGGGATTTTTGATAGTCTTGCACCCAATTGAATATCCGTCCTTAAGCCAGACAGTGCGATGGCGGAATTTGCATACCCAGACCAACGGCTGCGAAAGAGCGCAGCTTAGCGTCCTGGCTGAATCGGCCCCTGTGTTTGATCATCCCTGTGGTATTGCACACAGTACTTTTTTGGACTGTGATTGGATTACTATATCTGTTAATATCTTTCATGTTCACACTGTGATATAACACTATGGATAGTGTGGTTCATATTAGCACTCATACATTCTAGGACCTCAGAGCACTTCAGACATTTCTTTTGTACAAATTAATTTACGCCTATCAGTTTCTTTACCGCCACTCCAAATTCCATATAGACCACTGGTTGCTTCAATAATTAACGGCCTCATACCATAATAAATCAGACAGTATAGACCAGGGATGCCATCCCTGGAATGAGATAGATATTATCACACAGCCCACGAGGAGGTGATCAGTCAGCTGCTTCTAAACAACCTTTAACAGCTTGTGGGTCCCATCAGTAGCTCGGACGCTCAGTTTGTGGACTGTGCAGGAGGAGAGGGGAGCAGAACAGGAGGAGGCGGAGACAAGTTGCGCTGTTATGTCCGATTATTCAATTGAATGAACTTTACTCTAATCTGTATTATTGTGCATATTACTTCTGGTTAGAGCTGGGTGGGCAGGAAGGGGCACCACTGGCTTGTGGGCCCATGAGGACTGCACACCCTGCGCCCATTGCTATCACCCCACTGGACCTCCTGGTAGCTTTTCTTATCAACCAACAGTCAGGTGCGTAAATTAAGAAAACAACAGACATAATATAGTAAATTAAATTCTTTAATAAATAATATTTATAAACATACATAAAATAATATAAACATACATAAAATAATATAAACATACATAAAATGAAGCAATAGATCGGCTTATATGAAAAATAGGTTTATAGGTATACATAAATCGTTATGTAGTCTTAACGACATTCAAAATGACGACACTAATGTCGACTGGTTCTGAATGTCGACATCAGAATTTCCACCTTTTCAAAATGTTGGGATTATTCATGTTATCATTTATTGACCGTATCAGCGTTAGCCTGCAGTTAGGGTTAGAAAGCATTGCTGACATTTGCACCGTCATAATGCATAATGTTGACACAAGGTCAGTGTTGACAGTCGCCTGTCGACATTCAGACCATGTTGACAACTATGAATGTAGATCTTGTATACTGCGCCCAATAAATCTGCAAACTGATAGCCACTGTAGTCTAGAAGTATAAGTAGAAAAAAATGGAACACTCCAGGGAATAATGCTTTCCGGGTGTGGTATAAAAGATAGACCGTTAAATGGTCAAAAGGTTGACACACAAATGGCCGACACATGGTTTTATTTTAATCTTCACCCTAACCCTCCCTCTTGGTGCCTAACTCTAACCCCCCCTCCTGGTGCCTAACTCTAACCATCTGTGTAGGTGCCTGACCCTAACCGTCCATTCTAGTGTCTAACCCTTCCTCCTGGTGCCTAACCCTAACCTTCGGGGTGCATAACCCAACCCTCCTGATGCCTAACTCTAATCGTCTGTGAAGGTGCCTGACCCTAGCCGGCCCTCCTGGTGCCTAACCCTAACCGTCGGGGTAAGTGCATAACCCAACCCTCCTGGTGCCTAACCCTAACCGTCAGGGTAAGTGCCTAACCCTCCCTCCTGGTGACTAAAACCAAAACATGTGTCGTCATTTTGACACTGTTGACCATATGTGTCGATCTTTTGTCCCTGTCAACATATTGTTGTCTAACATCTACACCAGTGTTTCCCAACCTCAGTCCTCAAGGCACACTAACAGTCCAGGTTTTAAGGTTAGCCATACTTAAGCACAGGTGACTTAATTAGTACCTTATTGTGATTTAATCATCTGTGCTCCAGCATGGAGAACCTTAAATCATGGACTGTTAAGCCCCGTACACACTGGGCGATTTATTTGAACGATATATCGTTAAAATCGTCCAGTGTGTAAGCGATGAACGATGTGTGCACTCGCGGGTCGTTAACGATGTCCCCAGTCGGCTGCTCCCCCCCGCGCCATCGTTGCCGGCATCGGCAAGTGTGTATGCACTTGCCGATGCTGGCACTCCCATCGCATCCAACATCCAGTGTGTACGGGGCTTTAGTGTGTCTTGAGGACAGAGGTTGGGAAACACTGATCTAGACATTGTTGATCTTTTACCTATCTACAGTCCGGATACCATGTGCTCCAGGGTCTTCCAATACTTTTTAGACTTTCATTTTTTTTTTCTTTTAATAATTTGTTTGCCAGGTAATCTGTGAGGGATACAGAAGTGAAGAATAGAGGGGGGAGGGGGTGAAGGATGAGACAAGGGGTACATTGGTAAAATAAATGTTGTATACCTATTACAAATTAACCATTATTGCAAGATACCATAATAATTGAAGCTGCAAATGGAACAAATGTAGATGGAAAGGGTGGTGTTGGGGGGGGATTGGGCACAACAATGTGTTAGCTTGTTAAATCCAAAGGGGGAATGTCTGTAGGAAGGAAAGAGGATAATCAAGTGGAGGAGGGGGAGGACGGTATGAAGTGTAACATACAGTATGCGCACAGGGCTGCAGGCATATTAAATGTCAGCGATGATCGCGGAGTCTGATAGCAGGAATGCCAGGCTGACCATGAACGGTTACATCTTATAGGTGAATGATGCTTGTTCCATCTTCTATTGACTAACTTTGTTGATCACTGGTCTGAGCGGAGAACGATGAGTTATCCATTGGGACAACTATGAGCAATTCTGCTGCATTCGGAATATCCCCATTGACTTTCACTGTATATTTGGCAATGTCCAGAGTAGGTCAAGGGAGGAGCGAGTACCAGAGACATACAGGCAAGGGAATTATCAACTGTATACGGTTACCCACTTCCCACCAGAACCTGGTCTTGGGCCAACTCCATCATACATGGGGTCAGTTGACTTCCAAACCACAGTCCCTCCAGCAGCTGGTGACAGAGGTTGAATAAATTGCAAGGAGCTGGGTGGGTGGAAGATACCATATAAAGTATACAGATGCTTATAGGTGTTCTCTTTTATTGTAAGGTATATAGAGCTCCAGGCTACGGCTTGTCAAATTCTGCTCCACTCCCTTTACAACTTCAGGTCAAGTGGGTCTTTAACCGTTTTGTCATAGGATACCAATAGGAGAGGACAAGAGGAGTTATGCAACAGGTTCTGATTTTACGGAAGCCGGCCTGTTTTCAGCAAGACTGTTGCTAAATTTAAAGCAGCAATCAGTTAGAAGCCTTGTAACTGGCGGCCGCTTTAAATTTAATCAGAACCCGTTATAGAACATCCGAGGAAGGAAGATTATATAGGAAGATTACTGATTTGGGGTTCATTTTACCATCACTGTGTTGAAAAGGTGTCTTATTTGTATTAGAAGAAGTAGTTGGGAAAGATTAGGTGGCGCTCTTGAATCTTGATAGATTTAGGAAAATTTGGGAATGGTGCTAGGTTGGAGATAAGGGTTAGGCACCCTGGAGGCCGGCAATACATACCGATTCCCCATGGCGTGCCTACAAGTACGAAGTAGCGATTTAGGAGAAGGATATGTATGGGACATTACTGGGATGTGACTAGGAGGAAACAGGGTGGTGGCAATATAGGCGCGTACAGAGATGGCGTGTAATGGGTGTCACTGAAAGCTCACATTGGAGGCCATAATAGGGTTGGAACAAGTTTGGATGGTGCAACTGATGTTGGGGCCTTTACGCACCAGACGGTAAGGCAGCAGGTATGGACACTGTCAGTTGGCGTTCCAGTCCTTGCACATTAATATGCATGGATGTACAGCAGGGAAAGGCTCTCTAGTGGCAAGCCGCAGGTGCGAATACAGGAAAGACACTAAAGTGGCCACTGCTGCGTCCACCTGTGGATCAGACCCTTCCTATCAATTACTGAAACTCATACTGGGATATAGACAAAATCCTAGATAAGGGTATTCATCTTTATTGCAGCTATCCTGCAACTCCAGTATATAAATTGTCCCAGTCTAGTCAATTTCTCCGTATAATTTCCAATGGCTTGGGAAATTTGTAGAATAAAGCAATACATAGGGTTTGGTTGTTACCTATGATGTACTAGCGCTTATGGGATTGCCACCGGAAACTGCTTTTAAAAAAAAAAAATTAAAGTTCTTTGACGACGGATTCAGAGTCAAAATTTGCACAAATATTCCGTTTGGTCCTCTGTAAAATGGCGGCACCCTATAAATATAAAATGATAGTTAATTTTTAACTGATTTCCCAAAATTCACAATATGAAAATGTCCCGATGAATCCTCTGGTGTCTTATAAGAATTCCTTTCTGTGTAAAGCATTTCCCACACTCAGGGCACAGAAACGGTCTCTCGCCTGTGTGAATCCTCTGGTGCCTAAGCAGATCAAATTTCTTGGTAAAACATTTCCCACACTCAGAGCAGGTAAAAGGCTTCTCGGCGGTGTGAATTGCCTGGTGTTCTACCAAACTTGATCTCTGAGTAAAATACTTCCCGCACTCAGAACATGGAAATGGTTTCTCCCCTGTGTGAATTCTCTGATGTCTAATAAGATGCGACATGCGCAGGAAACATTTTCCACACTCGGCACACGAAACTGGCTTCTCCCCCGGGTGGATTATTTGTTGACTAACGAGATCCGGCTGAGGCAAAAAATAGTTCTCATTGTCAGGGCATCTAAACCGCCTCTCATCCATGTGGATTCTCTGATGATCGACACAATCTGACTTCTGTGTAAAGCATTTGCCGCAGTCAGGACATGAAAATGGCTTCTCGCCCGTGTGAATTCTCTGATGCGTAATAAGGTTGGATTTCTGTGTAAAGCATTTCCCACAACCCGAGCATGAAAATGGTTTTTCCCCCGTGTGAATTCTCTGATGCCGAACGAGATCTGACTTCTTCAGGAAACATTTCCCACACTCAGAACATGAAAATGGCCTCCCACCCATGCGGATTATTTGTTGACTAACAGGACCTGACTTCTGCGTAAGACATTTCCCACTGTCAGAGCGTCTAAGTCTTTTCTCGTCCATGTGGGTCCTCTGTTGGTCAATACGACCCGATTTCTGTACATAAAACTTTCCACCGTCCAAATATCTAATGGCCGTCTCATCCTTGTGGATTCTCTGATGGTCAAAACGATCTGATTTCTGTGTAGAGCATTTCCCCCGCTCTGAACTTGATAATGGCTTCTCGCATGAATGTGTCCTCTGATGGGTAAAAAGGTTGGATTTCTGGGCAAAACCTTTCCCACAAACCGAACAGGAAAATGGCTTCTCACCCGTGTGAATCCTGTGATGCCGAACCAGATCTGACTTCTTCAGAAAACATTTCCCGCACTCGGAACAAGAAAATGGCTTCCCACCGATGTGGAGAACTTGTTGACTAACAGGACCCGACTTCTGCGTAAGACATTTCCCACTGTCAGAGTTTCTAAGTCTCTTCTCCTCCATGTGAGTCCTCTGGTGGTCAATACGACCTGATTTCTGTGCAAAACATTTCCCGCACTCAGAACAAGAAAACGGTTTCTCGCCGGTGTGAATCCTTTGGTGTGTGAGGAGGTTGGATTTCTGCGTAAAGCATTTCCCACAATCCGCGCATGAAAATGGCTTCTCGCCGGTGTGAATTCTGTGATGTCGAACAAGATCCGACTTCTTCAGAAAACATTTTCCGCACTGAAAGCATGCGTATGGCTTCCCAGCTGCGTGCAGTTTCTGAACAATAAAAACATTTGTATTCTGGGTAAACCATTTCCCCCGTTCAGGGCATGGAAATATTGCATCTCCTCTAGGGGCTATGCCATGTGTGGCAGTATCCGATTTATCAGGTGAACTTGCTTCATAATACGGATTATATGATACATCTGCACTATGAAGTAATGGATTTATATACGCGGTAAGGAGATTTTCTGCCGGAGTGTCACATGTGATGATGTTCTCTTCTATTTCACAATCTGGAGAAGTATTCTCGCTGCTGTGTCCATCTGTTGGGTATAAATAAAGATCTGGAAATATCAATGCAATTGAAATGATGGTTCTACCATAATGAACTGTATTGGGCGAAAACCGAAAATCTGGAGAAGTATTCTCGCTGCTGTGTCCATCTGTTGGGTATAAATAAAGATCTGGAAATATCAATGCAATTGAAATGATGGTTCTACCATAATGAACTGTATTGGGCGAAAACCTTCCAGACTGTGGGCCTCATAGAAGGGGAGATGTATCAAGACTTGGAGAGAGATAAAGTGGAGTAGCTGCCTAAAGTAACCAATCAGCTCCTGTCATTTCAAAGATTGTGAAGGATGACATCAAGAAGCTGACTGGTTGCTTTGCATAATTTCTGCACTTTACCTCTCTCCAAGGCTTGATACAGCTCCCCCACAGAGTTTTACCTATGTGCATTTCCGTGTCCATATTTAGAGTATATTTTAGTTGTGGTCCCATGTCCTTAGTTGTGGAACATACCGTGGGCATGAGAGTATCGATCATCGATGCATATGCAGTATGTGAAAACCTGAATCGGCGTCAGAGCTAATTATTAGGACTGTTTGAGGCCAGATTAAAGACAATATACCGCTTGCACTGTAAGTAGTTTGTATGTGTAACATCTATTCAAGACTATTATCCTGGGAGTGGCCCATATATAGTGCTGTCCTACATTAAGCCATAATCCCTCAGTGCCATAGCTCTCAACACTTCAAAAGGAAAACAAAACGAAAAATCAGACAACAATTATCCCCATCCGGAGCTCCGTAAGCTCCGCCAGCGAGACCCCTGACCAAACTACAACTTTTCCATTTAGCTACGTCCGCACCTATTTCAGCAGACTCTTGGGAGCACAAAAGTAGGCATGTCTAGCGAGATAAAGAAAAACTGGGCAGTAACCACAAAGGGGCATGTTGCCAAATAAGTGTGTAATTCCCTTTAAGCTTCACCATCAGCTGGTGGGGTAATTATATTATTTATTTATGCTTATTGAATTCACCGATTATGGGAATAATTTTTTTGGAATATAGAATATAGAGAATGTGCTCTCATGTATATTAATTGGATCCTTATATAGGGGGAAACACTATAATATATCCTCCATAATGAAGGATATAATATAAATGGATAATCATACAATCATAATACAATAATACAATACTACAATCATAATCATACAACATTGATATAAGCTTGTCTAAAATATGGCAGAACTGTAGCTTTGTCCCAATAGTGATGTTTAGATTAATACTAGTTAGCAGCCCGGCAAAATGACGGGACATTGTTGCGCCCGCGAAAAAGTCCCATTTCAGCGCTCAAACTGATCACTTTTCGGGGGGGGCTGCGAGTAGAAATGTCAGCGTCAGAGGCTGTGCGCCCCCGAACGGAGCAACAATTGAATTGCTCCGTTGGGCGCCATCTAGTGGCTGCCGGCGTGCAACACACGTGAATTATTCCCATAGAGGTGAGGAGCAGTGTTAGCCTTTTATATAAGTAGTTAAGGAGCCTCCAATATGGATGCTTTGGCCACTGACAAATATGATGAATGTACTTCCTATGATGGGTGCGGTATATTGATATACAAAGTTGTGTAAATACTACATCCTAAGAGACTGTCCCAGGGATTATTCTCTGTAATGCCTGCGACAGACACACTGAGCATATGTGGGCCTCATTTGGAGTGATGGATAGATGGTGTATTATACTAATTGAGGTTTCTGTCTCCTAGTTTGATTTAAAACACCCCCAAATATGGCCACGATATGCATGCAGAGCATGGGCGCAGTGGCGTAACTAGAACTTTGTGGGCCCCATAGCAGAACTTCTAGAGACACTTCTCTTTAGAAGACAATAGAGAAAACAGAATATACATAAAGCAGGGACATACAAGGTAGTCAGGGTAAATGCAGAGCAGAAAACAAATGGTAGCCAGGGCCCGGCTCAGCAGAGCTTACAATCTAATGGGAAAATGACAGAGCTGTGGCATGAGGAGAGGATGGGAATTAAAGTGGATAATGGAACAGTAATGAGGGTGAATGCGGTAGTATAGTGGAGGTAGCTTAAGCTTTAATTAAGAGATGGATTTCCAGAGAATGTTAAAAGATGTAAAGGCTGGGGAAGAGTCTCCATTGGGTGTGGCAGGGAATTCTATAAGCAGGTAGTCGTATGGGAGAAGTCTTGTAGGTAGAAGTGAGTCGTAGGTATTTGTCAGAAAGCACACAAGCTACGGGACATGTGGCAGAGTATTTCATAGGGAACAAGAGTAGGGATTTTAGGTGCACATGGGGAAAAAAAAAACAAGAGATATGGTAAGAACTTACCTTTGTTATCTCTGTTTCTACGAAGTCCATAGGGTCCACAGGGTTGACCTTGGGGTTATAGCTGGAACAGGATCCATGGGCACCACACAGTTAAGCTTTTAGCTCCCAGGATGCACTTGGGTCCTCCTCTATACCCCGCCCCCGAGCCACAGGCACCTCAGTTGGTAAGCAGCCTAGGCCGGAGGAGAATATGGAACAGAGAGAAGGAAGACTGGAACACACAAGAAACCATACTCACAGCAATAGGAGACGGAAAACCGGTGACCAGCCACACAGCCCATGTGAAGCCAGGTGCGTCAGGGCGGGCGCCCTGTGGACCCTATGGACTTCGTAGAAACAGAGATAACAAAGGTAAGTTCTTACCATATCTCTTGTTTTCTACTTCAGGGTCCATAGGGGGTCCACAGGGTTGACCTTGGGGATGTCCCAAAGCAGTTCAACTAAGGGCGGGGACGCTCCTGTGCTGAAAGGAGCACCCGGCGCCCAAAGGAAGCATCCTGAGAGGCGAAGGTGTCAAACGCATAGAACCTCAAAAACGTTTGAATAGAAGACCAAGTGGCCGCCTTACACAGCTGAACAGCAGAAGCGCCACGTCTAGCAGCCCAAGAGGGACCCACAGAACGAGTGGAATGAGCCTTAACAGAGGCTGGCACAGGTAAACCCTCTTGTGCATAAGCCTCACAAATAACGGAACGAAGCCAACGGGCTAACGTTTGTTTGTTGGCAGGCCAACCCCTCTTGTGAAAACCAAAGAGGATAAACAAGGAATCAGACTTCCTAACCGAAGCCGTCCGGTCTACATAAATTCTAAGCGCCCGGACCACATCTAAGGAAGTCTCACCAGCTGAAAGATCAGGGGACTGAAAAGCTGGCACAACAAGTTCCTGATTAATGTGGAACTTCGAGACCACTTTGGGCAAAAACTCAGGACGAGTGCGGAGCACCGCTCTGTCCTGGTGAAAAATCAGGAAAGGAGGGCGACAGGAAAGCGCCCCCAATTCAGACACCCTCCTGGCCGAAGCAATTGCCAGGAGAAAAACCGTCTTAAATGTCAGCCACTTGAGCTCCACCACCTCAAGAGGCTCAAACGGAGGACCCTGCAAGACCCGTAGCACCACCGCCAAGTCCCAAGGAGCCACAGGAGGCACAAAGGGAGGCTGGATCCTGAGAACACCCTGGAAAAAGGTGTGAACGTCTGGTAGTATTGCAATCCGCCGTTGAAACCACACGGACAAGGCGGACACATGAACCTTCAGAGATGCAAGGCGTAAGCCGAGATCCAATCCTGACTGAAGAAATTCCAAGATCCTAGAAACTCGGAACACCTGAGGATCATAATGTCTGGACTCACACCACTGAAAGTAAGTGTGCCACACTCTGTGATAAATCCGTGCTGAAGCAGGCTTGCGTGCCCTGAGCATGGTACCAATAACCGAACTGGAGAAGCCCCGAGACCTCAAGACGGCTGTCTCAAGAGCCACGCCGTCAAAGACAGCCGACCCAGATCCGGGTAAAGGCAGGGCCCCTGAGACAACAGGTCCCGACGCTGAGATCGGAGTACCAAGGACGTCTGGGCCACGCCGGAGCTACCAGCACGAGCATGCCGCCGTCCTGCTTGAATTTCCGCAGAACCCGAGGAAGCAGGGATAGCGGAGGAAACAGATACGCCAGGTGAAACGTCCATTTCACCGACAGCGCGTCCACCAGACATGCGCCTGCGTCTCTTGTCCTTGACCCGTAAACGGGCAACTTGTGATTGTGACGGGAGGCCATCAAGTCCAGCTCCGGCAGTCCCCACCTGTCCACGAGTAGCTGAAACACCTCTGGGTGAAGCGACCATTCCCCGGGATGCACGTCGTGACGGCTGAGGAAGTCCGCCTCCCAATTGAGGACTCCGGGGATGAAGACCGCCGAGATCGCCGGAATGTGACCCTCCGCCCAAGTCAGGATACGAGACACCTCCGACATCGCTGCCTGACTGCGAGTTCCGCCTTGGTGGTTGATATACGCCACCGTGGTGGCGTTGTCGGACTGCACCTGTACCGCCCTTCCGTGAAGAGCGGGGCCGGACGACTGCAGGGCCCTGTATACTGCCCGCAGTTCCAGGATGTTGATGGGGAGAAGTGCTTCTTCCGCTGACCAACGACCCTGAAGCGACAAAGAGCCGGTCACTGCCCCCCAACCCCGGAGACTGGCATCCGTCGTGAGCAGGACCCAGTCCGGGATCCAAAATGGGCGCCCCTCGACCAGATGAGCTGTCTGAAGCCACCAAGCCAAAGATTGCCGAACGTCCGGAGACAACACCAGCACCTGAGAGCGGATCCGGTGAGGTAACCCGTTCCATTCTTATAGAATCAGCCCCTGCAGGGGCCGGGAATGGAACTGGGCAAATTCCACCATGTCGAATGTCGACACCATGGACCCCAGAACTCTCATAGCCGAATGGACCGACAGGCGGCAACGGCTCGGGCAACTGTGTATCCGCAGCTGTAGGGAGGCCACCTTCTCCGGAGTCAGGAAGATCCTTTGCTGACGCGAATCCAGCAGGGCTCCCAAATGAACCATCCGCTGTGATGGAATCAGGGAGGACTTTTTCCAATTTATCAACCACCCGTGTGCTTGCAGGCAAGCGATCGTCAGGTGGAGATGTTGAAGCAGTACCTCCGGGGAGCTCGCCAGCAACAGGAGGTCGTCCAGGTACGGCAGCAGCCGTACATTCTGGTTCCGAAGATGTGCGGCCATGACCGCCATAATCTTCGTGAACACCCTCGGTGCCGTGGAGAGACCAAAGGGTAGCGCCCGGAACTGATAGTGGTGTTGAAGGATAGCGAACCTCAGATACCGCTGGTGTGAAGATGCTATCGGAACATGGAGGTAGGCGTCCTGGATGTCCAGGGACACCATGTAATCCCCCGGTTCCATCGCCAGAATGATGGAACGTAACGTTTCCATCCTGAACTTGGGAACTCTGAGGAATTTGTTCAGAGACTTCAAGTTGAGGATAGGGCGATGAAAACCATTGGGTTTCTGCACCAGAAACAGAGACGAATAATACCCCGTCCCTCGTTATGATAGAGGAACGGGAACAATGACCCCTGCTTTCAGCAAGGACTCTATAGCCTCCTGAACCTGTAACGCCTTGGTCTTGTCCTGAGAAGGACTTGTGCAGAAAAACTGGTGGGGTGGTCTGTGCCGAAAAGACAGGGCGTACCCCTGGGAGACCACTTCTCGAACCCAGGCATCCGTGGTGGTATTGTGCCAGCACTGGGCAAATAGAAGAAGTCGGCCTCCCACTCTGAGGTCCCCCAGAGGGAGGCCCGTCCCATCAGGCCGCAGGTTTATCTTCCTGCTTGGAAGAAGGGCGCCGAGCACTCCAGGCTTGCTTCTTGGGTTTAGAGGCAGTCTTACTCGCAGACTGTCTCGGGAAGGACTGACCTTTCGCCTTACCCTGAACCCGAAAGGAACGAAAAGCCGAACTCCGAACCTTAGCAGGCAGTGCCGCCGAAGGGAGGAAGGCCGACTTGGATTTAGCCAGGGTGTCCACTATTTTGTCCAAGTCCGGACCAAATAGTAATTCCCCATTGAAAGGTAAGGCCTCCAGACCCTTCTTTGAATCAGAGTCCGCTCTCCAGGACCGCAACCACAAGGATCGGCGGCCAGACACCGCTGCAGCCGATACCCGTGAGGTCAGCAGACTAGCATCTAAAGAAGCTTCACCAATGTAAGAAGCAGCGTCCCTCATTTGTCCCAACAACGCCCGCTGGACATCCGGAGCGTCGTCTGGGAAGGTATCTTCCAATGCATTGGCCCACCCCTCAATGGCCTTGGCCACCCAGGAGATGGCCATGGACGGTCGGGCCACCGCCCCGGAGAGGGAGTAAATAGACTTTAAGCAAGTCTCAACTTTCCTGTCCGTGGGATCCTTCAGCGAGGATATCGACGGTAATGGTAAGGTGGCGCCCCGAGTTAAACGGGTGACATGGGAATCCACCGCCGGTGGAGTTTCCCATTTTTTACAATGTGCCTCAGGGAAGGGGTAATTAGAAGCCAACCGCTTCTGAGGAAGGAATCTCTTACTGGGCGCCTGCCAAGCTACCGCCATATGATCCGTCAACTGATCCGACAGGGGAAACACCGCAGAAGCCACCTTCGTTTTTTTGAAACTAGGAAACTTCGACTTAGGAACCGGTGCCTCATCCTCTATAAGAAGAATAGCTCGCACCGCCCTAACTAGTGCTCGCACATTAATGGACGACTTGGTATCCATTTCCTGGACCGAGGCGTCCGAGTCAGTGTCATCAGGGACCTCCCCATCATCTGAGGAACCCTCTGAGTCCGATACCTGAGCAGCCCGTGTCATGAGTGGGCGTTTTGAAATCCTAGAAGGCATGTCAGTCTGCAACATTGACTGAAAAGCCGAGGAAGCGGCCGCCAAATTTTGCACGGAGTTGGAGAGCACATCCACCCATGGTGGAGGAGTCGCCATAGGGGCCTGAAAAGGTACCACAGGCTGCTGCGGCACAGGGGAAGCCTGTATATACATAGGCAACCCCGCATAGGGACCTACTGATTGAGACCCAGGAGGACTCCGCAATAACTGCGGACACCCGTGGAATGGGGATGGTCGGCTGGGGCACCGCCCTAGTAGGGAGAGCAGTCGGGACCGACAGACGGTCCACAATAGACACCAGCACTTGAGAAAACATCGCCCACGGTGGTTCCTGCGCCAGAGAAGGTCTGGATGGGCCAGGAGCCACCTGGCATCGACTACACAGGCCATCCTGTGACAAATCCTCCCTATCTACTCCTGCAGAACAGCGTCCGCAGGAGGCCAACACCGGAGCCACTGAGCGCTCAACCTCCTCGTCTGACATGACAGAATATATTATATATCTGGCACCAGGGTAGAAGTAAAACGCACTCACCGGTGTGCTGAACAACAGCCCACAATATGGCACTGAGTAGCACACAACTGTATGTGACGGACCTCACAAATACGTGATCTATATAAGTGAGGTCAGTAGAAACGCCCCTCCCCCACACACCTGTAGGGCTTGTAGGAGAAGTAAAGGGATAGGTATAAGCTGACAGTAAGTAGAAAATAAGCACAGACAGGCAGCACTAGCAAAAGTCACATACCATGCAGGAAGATATACTCACTGCACCTTTACACTACAATCAACCTGCCCAGATTCAGTGTCTGGGAGGGCTATAGTGCTGTGTACGCTGTCCTTAATCAGGGGAGAGGTACACAGGGGGACCGGTCCGCGTGCTCCCTGAGATCTGCGCTGCCACTGGGAAAATGGCCGCTGGAGACCTCAGAGGAGGAGTGGCCGTGTAACTGCAGCTCAGCGACGCCAGACTGCGTGCTGAAAGGCGCGCTGAGCTGAGGGGAGGAGCCGCTGACAGGGAAGGCTTCCTCCCCTGGCTGGCCATAACCCCAGGGATGCTGGCTTCCCGCTTGCCCCTTTATCCCTGGTGGTCTAGTGGTCCCACGGGTTATGGGGGGGGCCCGCCGCCACTGCCAGCAGCCTCCGTGCTGTCCCCAGGACCGGAGGCTAAAGGACTGCATTTAAGGCATTCCGCGCGCCGCCGCTAGCCAGCGACGCGCGGCTTACCTGAATCCCCGGCGACTCCGGCAGCAGTCCTGGGAGGTAGACAGAGTCCGGCTAGTACGGACTCTGCCCTCCCGCCGCGATCCCCAGATCAGTACTGGCGTCGCGGCGCCAGTCGGGGATCAGAGCGGCAGCGTGGGCGTCTGTACAGACAGCCCTTCGCTGCCGTCTGTAGTAAAAAGAGATTAAAATAAATAAAATCTAACTTAAAATAAAACGCTTCTGGGGGCTGCTCCTGCAGCCCCCCTGCGCGGTGACCGACTCCGGCCGGGCACCAGCTTACACTGAGGTGCCTGTGGCTCGGGGGCGGGGTATAGAGGAGGACCCAAGTGCATCCTGGGAGCTAAAAGCTTAACTGTGTGGTGCCCATGGATCCTGTTCCAGCTATAACCCCAAGGTCAACCCTGTGGACCCCCTATGGACCCTGAAGTAGAAATCGGAATTACTAAGGAAGTTGTAGGGAAATTGTGGGGTTGGCTGACAGTGAGGGAGGGTTATGGGTAGGTGATGTCTCTGCGAGGGGGGGAAGATGATAAGTTGATCTTCAGGTAACATTACGACAACCATGAGAAAGCAGAGAGACAGTCGGCTACAGAAGGTAGTATAGAACAGAAGTCAGGGGACAAGTGGTAGATTTGGGTGTTGTCCGAGTACTGGTGACATCGGAGGCCGAATTAGTGAATTTGTCCACCTAGAGCAGATGTGTACAGTCAGAAAATCGAGGTCAGAAGACAGTCTTGTGGGGCCCCAACAGATAGAGGGAGGGGATGATGTGCCAGAGGCCAGAGACATTAAAGGTGCACGTGGACAGGTAGGAACTAGGAAGTGACCTAGGAAAGAACTGAGGACAACTGGAATGAACGGCTATCAACAGTGTCGAAAGCAGTAGAGAAATCTGTCCGGATGAGAATGGAGAAGTAACTCTTAGGGGTATATTTAGTAAAATTAGAGTTTTTAGAAGTGGAGATGTTGCCCATAGCAACCAATCAGATTCTAGCTATTATCTTCTAGAAGGTGCAGTTATATGTAAGTAGAATCTGACTGGTTGCTATGGGCAACATCTCCACTTCTAAAAACTCTAATTTTACTAAATATACCCATTAGTCTTTGCTAAATGTGGAATGTTGGGGGGAGAAGCCAGATAGAAAGTTGTACCCAAGTCTCTTAAGAAGTTTGGAGGAGGAGTAAAGGAGACCTACATCACAGCAGCTGGAGAGAGATGATGGTTGAGAGATGGTTTCTTGGCGAGTGGAGAAAGGCATTTTGAAATGGTGACCTCAAAGTATCTGACAAAATCATGGTCAGTGAGAGAGGTAGGAGGTGGAGCAACGGATCCCTGGGTTCTGCTCAGTGCTTTGGAACAATGGATGATGCATCAGGATATGGGCTTAGAAACCGACAGGGATGGGCAGTGGGTTCTTTCTGAAGCTCAAACCAACCTTCAGTGAATGCTGTATTTTGGGATTAGAACTAACCCGCAGCAGGTCCCGTTGGTTTCTAAAACCTGCAGTTTAGTAAATAATCTTGCCACAGGAGTCTAATAGGGGCTCATCCTCACACATGATCGCTCTCACAAACCCGTCACCTTAACCTTTCAAATATTATTAGTATACGCCCTTTTCTTATCTAAGATGCAGCAAACACTCTCATGCTGCCCATCCATTAGGCGATTAAATTGAGCGATTGAACGAAAACGACGTCGTTAACGTTCAATCGTTCATTAATCGTTTGAAGATCGTTCACTAAAATGTGCTCGCTCCCGCTGGTCATTGAAAAAAATCTGTCATCATGCAAACAAGCTGGTCAACCTGACGATAACGTCAGGTTGAGCATGTTTGCAGATGATTGATGAACAATGTTCAGTGCAGGCTCATCACAGACTGACAAACGACTGCACGATTACAATGTCGTAATCGTGCAGTAATTTTCAGCTCGTCTAGTGGACGGGCAGCATTACTGCAACTCACTATCTGGAATTCCCCTAAACGATATGTTCCCGCTTCAGGCAAGACGGATATTTTGTCTCTGACCGCGTTCATTGGACGCTCCGAGCAGTACTGAAGCTGCACTTCTAGACACCCTGCTAGCCAGATGCAGGGACCGTGTGGCAACGCCCTGCTTCCTGTGACGGGACCGGCTGCCCATCCTTCCCTACAGCCCTGGGGTAGGTTAAGTAATTGCTATAGTGATTGAACAAGGAGACTATGTGACCCAATAGTTAGTGAATATTACTCACCTGTGCTGATGTCTGTAGGGAATTCCTGCTCCTTACACTGCTGATCACCCATCATATACATCTCTTCTTCTTCCTCTATATCTTCAACTTTAATAACAATCATGTCTTCACCCTAATATAATACCCAATGTAAAGAGATTAAACAGAGGTATATGATTTTGCGATTCACACAGTGGGTCTCATTCAGACCCAGTCGCAAGCGCCGATGCGCTCGCAACCGGGTCGATGGTCCCCAGAGAGCATGCGCACGACGGAGCCGGCCCCGTCATGCGCATGCGCGAGACCCGGCTAACGACGGGCGCTCCGTCGCTAGGGGTCTCGTAGCAGACGGGGCGAGCTGTCGATGTTGAGTGACAGCTCGCCCCGTTTGCTGGGCGGGCCAGAGCCGTGCCCGGCCAAACGGAGGCATTCCAGTCGGAACGCTTGCCGTTTGGGGGCAGCCCCACTGACATCATTGATGATGTCAGTGGGGAACTTCCTGCTCAAACAGAGCAGGTAGTTCCCTGGGGCTTACGAGAGCCCAGACCCAACCTTAGGGTCTGGTCGTAAGCCCCGATGGTCACGATGGTGATGACCATCGCGACCATCACCCTGGTCGGTCGCTAGAGCTGTGGGTGGTAACCCGCAGCCTAGCGATCGACCAGAAGGCGGCTCTTAAAAAAGTAAGTGGCCACCCTCATTCAGAGCGATCGCTTGCAGCAAGCGATCGACTCTGAATGAGGTCCAGTGTCTCTACGGGATGCGGACATAATCCCGACCACGGGAGTACTGCCGTCGGAATCCCAACACTTGTCAGAATCCCGGCGGGGGAGGGTTAGGGTTAGGCACTAGGGGGTGGGTTAGGGTTAGGCACTAGGGGGTGGGTTAGGGTTAGGCACTAGGGGGAGGGTTAGGCACTAAGGGGAGGGTTAGGCACTAGGGAGAGAGTGGGGCACTAGGGGGTGGGTTAGGAACTAGGGGTGGGTTAGGGTTAGGCACTAGGGGGAGGGTTAGGGTTAGGCACTAGGGGTGGGTTAGTGTTAGGCACTAGGGGGAGGGTTAGGCACTAGGGAAAGGGTTGGGTTTAGGGTGAGGGGAGATTAAATTCAGGCACCAGGGAGGGAGGAGTAGGGAGAAGGGGAAGGTTAGGATACTGACCGTCAGGTGTCGGTATACTAACCCTGACATGATGCCGACAACGGGATACTGGCTGCCGGGATCCTGAGCGCTGGCATCCCGTACCCAACCCGTCTCTACAGATCACATGGGGCCTGATTCTAAGGTGGACGCTGCTGCAATAATATGCACATGATAGTGTCAGCCCTTCCCCTGGTGTACTAGCCAACGTCTGAATGTGCAAGCCCTGAGACGCCCACTTTCTGCATCTCTGCACGTTGTAATCCTGCCGATGATCCTATAGCCGCCACCATCGGTGCACCATGGACACTTGCACCAGCTCTATGGCAGGTGCAGTTTCTCTGTCTGAACATGACTCTGTGGCTGTGCATCTGAGAACGCAGCCACCGTTACTGACACACCCATGAGACTGACAGGTTTTTTATGTTCACTTCAGGCCACATCCCAGTCACTGCCCAGGAGAGCGCATCACTTTGCTGCCCCATATCTGACATCATCTGCCCAATGCGCACTCTATGTATACGCAGTTGCAAATATTCGCTCAACTACGGCAACATCTGCATTGCGTGCGGATTGTGTGAGACTCGGGCCCATAACGTAGAGTAAGTTTGGTATTTAGTGAGACCCCCAATCCCACCTACCTGATCCTCCTGTAGGACACTGTGATTCTCCTCTGTATCATCCTGGGAATAAAGAGGACGGGGACATCTCTCTGGGGTATTCCTGTTACTGGCTCCATCTGTAGGAGACACACAGTGACTGATTACACTGTATATATGTGATTATCAGACTAGTTTATACTGCATTTCTCCTGTACTTACAACGTGCACCCATCAGTAATGTCAATGACCCCTTTGGTGGAAGGAGAAATAGTCTGGTTAATTAATATAATTATTTACAATGTAATTAGGATGTCAGGTCAGCTTCTGGTAAGGATGATTTCTATATACTGCTGAATGTATACACCTCTGTATGACACCATCTTTTTTTTTTTTTCAAATATCTTTTTATTTTAGTTTTCAGACAAGAAGAAAATACAAAAAGGTAACAAAATACTCGAGTAAGTATAACAATAATAAGTCATTAAATATGACTGAGTAAATACAAACATACTGCTCAATGATATAAAGACATAAAAGTCGACCAGGAAACAAACAGTCATTACCAAGTATCTCAGACTGAATACAAATGAGTTCGAACAATGTAGAAACAAGGAACTCTAAAAGAAGTTCCCATTTCAAAAATCACATAAAAACTGTAACGATTGAGAACTTCAAGGCTCCAGCTTCTGGTATTCTATTAGATATAAACACTTTATATCCTTAGCCAACTAATACAAAATAATACAATAATATAAAGAAAAACTAAAATAAATAAATAGACAATATGCATAATGAAGAAGAAGAAAGAGAGGGAATAGAATAGGGGGGGGGAGGGGAGAGATAAGTACCCATATTTTTAGGAGTTTCTAGGACTGAGTCTTCTATAGTAGAGACCTTTTAATAATTTAATACTGAAAATTTGCACAAAAGTCTTCCAAAATCCTCAAGGAAAACAGACATAATATATGAGTTAAACCAATTTTTGGTGTAGGTACCATGAAGTGGTTTCAAAAATGTTGTTAATATGGGTTTGAGTGGAGTTATCCAAGTGAGATATATAAAAGCCCCATTTTCTCTGGAAACGTTCCACCCCCTTCTCTATATCCGGGAGAGTATCTCGCCGGTCAAAATAAAGCACTTGAAGTATCATACGTTTAACATCACCAAGAAAAGGAGGGGTCCTTACTGTCCAATTCATGAGAATAGCTTTCTTAGCGATCGTCACTATTGTCGCAAGGAGTGGAATAACTGTTTTCTTATTATGAGGGAATACATTCCAATTACTAAAATTCGCAAGAATTAAAGCTAAGGGATCTTTTAGTAGACGTAGTGATAACAAATCATTTATAAAGCACATAAGTTTATCCCAAAATTTGCGGATGCGTCCACATTCCCATATATTGTGCCAGAAAGTGGCTTTAGAGGCTTTGCACTTCACACACTGTCCAGTCTCCTCTACTACCATATGAGCTCTGTTACTCTGTGAAATATAAGCCCTGTGTAAAATCTTCAGATGGACTTCCTGTAGGCGTGCCGAGTGGAAAATTTTCAGGGTGGATTCATAATAACTTAAAAGAATTTCAGGAGAATCTATTGTGGGGATATCTACGGCCCATCTCATCGCGCATTTATGCCATAGAGATTTTGCTTAAGATGAAGTGAATTCAGTCGTCAAAAATTTAGTTTTGTAATTATTTTGCATTGTGAATGTAAATATGGAATCTAATGCATCTTTTGCATTTGGGTCCGTCAAAGCAGGAGATATGTGTTGAATAAAATGTCTGACTTGGAGGTATGACACCATCTTAAACGACAAACACAGTGTGAATAAAACTGCTGTTAAATATTCTACATGCTGGTCTTAAACTTATTAAAGTTATAGTTTAGTATTTTCCAAGCATGGATGAGGACACAATGTGTCTATTTGGCCTCTTAGTTTTGCCAGAGATTCCATGGCTAAATGTAACTGCCCCTCTTCTATTGAACTCCTGACTATGAGCTATGAAACGGAGCGCCTGATTCAGCAAGGACCGCAACTGTGGCCGATTGTTGCGTTCTGCGCATGCATATGGATCGCAGTGCACTTCACTGCGATTGGGACTACGCACACCCATCGCAAAGTGATTGACAGGAAGTACCGTTTGAGGGAGGGGACGGAGGACGGGTCGGCGATACGCAGGCGTGCCAGTGCATTTGAGCGCCGTTGCAGGGGCGTGCATAAATTATCCACTGCGATGCCACACGTAGCCTGAGCTTTCACTGCGTGCGATGAGGTTAGCAATTCCCGAGTAATGTCAGAGCTTGTGCAAGTGTGCGTGAGGCTCCGATGGTACTCAATGTTACCGATGGTTTCGCAGTCTTGCAAAGTATTACGGATGTGTGTAAGGTAAGGTGGGCGTCCATATGTTGTGCTGCGACGGCATAGTGATCGCAGTGGATTAGCATATCATCGCAGTGAGACTGCGTGCGTAATTGCAGTTGTGATCCGAACTGAATCAGACCCAGAGTCTAATAGGCTATTAACTCCCCCACTTGGCAGATACTTTGTTCTCATTCGTCTGTACTGTCAGAGAAGGGTGTAGGCATTACTAGGTGAATATGTGACTGTTCTGTACATAGTGATTATTAGTCACCTGTGCGGATACCTTTAGGGATTTCCTCCTCCTTACACTGCTGATCACCTATCACATACGTTTCCTCTTCTTCTTCCTCTATATCTTCAACAGTAACATCAGTCTGGTCTTCACTCTAAATAACCAAAACATTCTAATTTATAGATAAAAAAACAGAAAAATAAAAACTTCTCTACAAGTCATTTGTGTACTGCCACTCTGGTATTAGGACAGACCCTAAATCCCACCTGATCTACCTGTGGGACACTGTGATTCTCCTCTGTATCATCCTGGGAATAAAGAGGACGGGGACATCTCTCTGGGGTATTCCTGTTACTGGCTCCATCTGTAGGAGACACACAGTGACTGATTACACTGTATATATGTGATTATCAGATGATGTGTATATAGGTGGCCCCATAGTTGCTCTCTTCATTACAATACATGACAGTCTCATCTTACCCAGTGATGTGAGGGGCCGGTGATTCTCCATCATCACGTCCTTGTACAGACTCCTGTGTCCTTCTATATACTCCCACTCCTCCATGGAGAAATAGACAGTGACGTCCTCACACCTTATAGGAACCTGACACACACAATGATACGGTCATCACCCAGACACATCCCTTGGTGTTACTGTATAATCTCCCATTCCCAGCAGTCACCTCTCCAGTCAGCAGCTGAATGATCTTGTTGGTGAGTTCCAGGATCTTCTGGTCATTGTGTCTCTTATGTATCAGTGAGTGAGGTGGAGGCACCGTTATGGGGCTGTGGGTTCTGGTCAGTTTTCCAGACACTTGGGGACAGCTGCTTGGTGTCTCACATTTACCAGACTTCTTCACTACTGTGTAATCCTGTGTATTAGGAAAAGCACTGCTGTTTTTGCTTCTGGATCTGATGGCCTATTTTGTGAAAAAGACTTGAAACTATAGTCGTGTACATATTATAAATAAGTTAATATGTTTATTACTTGAATTGACCACTTCCTTCTCCATAACCTCTACTCCGCTGGTCTACCTGACTCGGGACTCTCACGGTTCACCCGCTCCTCGTCTAACCGCTCCTCTTCTGTCTTCACACCCACCTCCATTTCCCCACCCTCTTAAAGTCCCTCAAGAACCTGTCTTTGGCTCCATTCTTTTCTCCCTCTACATCTTTCCTCAGGAAGCTACAATACCACTTGTGTGCAGATGACACCCAAATGTAATGGTCTTCCCTGACCTCTACCCGTGTCAACTCTCTGTCGGCCATCTCAACTTAGATGAAGTCATTGTCTTTCCCCCACCAAGGTTCCCTCTCCTTCTCCGTTGACAATATCTCCCTCTTTTCTGTTTCCAAGTTCATTGTCTAGGACTCTAGGTATCATTCTCAACTCTGCTAACTTTCTCTTTTCCACATTCAGTTCACCATCCAATTTCTGCTTCTTCTGTCTCCACAGTAGCTCCAGGAGAAAGCTCTTACTAAAACCCTCATCCACGTCCTCATCATCTCCAACATAGATCACTGCAATCTACTTATCTCAGGCCTCCTGAACTCCTGCCTCATCCCTCCTTAATCAAGACTTAAGTATGCTGTCCACCTCATTTTCCTCTCGTCACTCTATCTCTGCTGCCCCCCCCCTCTGCCAGTCCCTTCCCTGGCTCCCTGTCCCTCACAGAATGAAACTGCATCGCATCACACTCACCTACAAAACACTCAACCACACCTCCCCCTTATAGCTCCAACCTCGTTTGTACTCACGCTCCTTCCCACCCACATTGCTCTGCCAGTGATCACCTCTTCTACTCCCTCCACTCTCACCTTCAGGATTGCTCACGCGCCAACCCGACCAAAGGGGTGTAGTATGAAAAGTCGACTATAGGAATGTCAACATGTGCTTTAGGTTGACAACCAAAATGTCGACATTCATAAATGGCAAAACTGGAAAAAGGCAGCAGCCGCTGCATCGTAGCACTTTGTATACATTCAGACCTAGTTACACATAGATATACAAGTGTTGCATATCAAATTAATCAGTGCAGTCTTGTGAAGTAATTTGTCACATCCGATTGCAACTAAGGGCCTGATTCAGCTAGTAACGCAAGTGTGCACACGCACGCACTGGGCCGATGAGAATATATGCTAATTAATGCATACGCACGGCAGCCGCAGCATAAGATGCAGACGCCCAGCACTGCACAATGCCGCCCACTTCCCTTTGCTCAAAGCCTGAGTAGTCCTAAGACAGCGGAAACATTGGTAACATCGAGAACCATCGGATCCATACACACAATAGAGGATGACCTGATCTCGTGCAGGATTTTGGCCACTTCCTGCGTGCATGCCCCTATAACGGCATCCCAACGCACACGAACGCCTGCTTTCGCCCAACCACCCCGTCACCACCCACAAACGGCACTTCCTGTCAAATATCGGAAGGGTCTGCGTACACACTGCGTGTAGTCTACGTACCTTTACCTGCTCGCACTGGCTAGTTTGCGCTCACACGAAGTGAGATGCCTACGCATGCGCAGTGCGAAAACATCAGCCGAGTGCGTGCGTTCGCTCACTTACGTTCCTTGCTGAATCAGGCCCTAAGACGCATTTTCAAGCAAAAAAAGATGCTTGCCGCAAGTTATGTCGCATGGTGCCTGGTGCACTGAGGAGGACAGTTTGGCGACACTGCAGCAATAGTGTATGAAGACACATCTGCAAGTACAGAGATGTGAAGCCCTCGTGGCGCAAAATAACAAGTTATAAAACATCTGTCTCCTTTACATGCTTGTTATATTTCCTTTGTGTTACCAGCTCTATTAGCACAGACGGTGTAATGGTAGCATTACTGCGTCACAGCACTGAGGTCGTGGGTTCAATTCCCACCACGGCCCTAACTGTGTGGAGTTTGTATATTCTTCCTGTGCTGGCGTGGGTTTCCTCCGGGTACTCCGGTTTCCTCCCACACTCCAAAGATATACTGGTAGGTTAATTGGCTCCCAACAAAAATTAACCCTAGTGTGTATGTGTGTGAGCATGTGATAGGGAATATAGAGTGCAAGCTCCACTGGGGCAGGGGCTGATGTGAATGGCTATTCTCTGTAAAGTGCTGCGGAATATGTGTGCGCTATATAAATAACTGGTAATAAATAAATAAATTATTTTATGAAAGGGTGATTGTACATTGTTGGTCTTGAAGTATGATTAAATATGTATATTAATAAAAATGACCTCACTAAAATATTTTTGAAGGGTTTCAATCACTAGGGAGACAGACAGTATTTGTTTAAATAAAATATTGTAGTATAATTGCATACACCAAAGTGATAATCATCTTCTGTATAGTGAATTCACTTACATTTGAAAAACACCTTGTGTAAAACAGAAAGGTGGGAGGCTTCATGTTTTAACAATGAGAAATGAAAAATATTACAGATAATGATAACAGTGATCAGTAGCGTCACAAAGGGGGTGCAGGCCACACCCGGGTGTCACCCGCCGAGGGGTGACAGCAAGTTGCAGACTCCCCCTCAGTGACAGGAGGCAGGTGCTGCACTGTATAATTAAGTGCAGCACTCGGCTCCTGACACTGTGAGGGAGCCAGCCGGTACTGTACACACTCCCGACACCCCCTTCCTACCTCCCAGTGATAACGGGGCCATGGGGGTACGGCCGCAAGGCCACACCCCCTTCCTGTGAGACCACGCCCCCTTATGGAGCCGCGCAACACAACATCCCTCCCCGCACCGGGTGACACCGTGGGGAGGGATGCCACTGTGACACTCTCTCACCTCCCCAGTCAGGTCCCTGTGTTAGTAATAGAGATAATAGTGATGTCAGTGTGACACTCCCAGACTCCTTCACCTCCCCAGTCAGGTTCCTGTGTTAGTAATAGAGATAATAGTGATGTCACTGTGACACTTCCAGACTCCCTCACCTCCCCAGTCAGGTCCCTGTGTTAGTAATAGAGATAATCGTGATGTCACGGTGACACTCCCAGACTCCCTCACCTCCCCAGTCAGCAGGTAGATGATCTGCAGGGTGAGGTTTAATATCCTCTCAGTCATCTTGTTACTGTCCTTGTCCATCCTCCGTGGATCACTTGGGAAGTGACGGATGAGATGTTCACCTAATCCAACAGAACCAATGTAAATAAGAAGATTGAAATCTATTAATATAATTATACTCTGAATCAGTGCCAAAAATAACAGAGAAATAACATGTTCTACACAGGGTGGAAAGGCATAAGAGCAGATATCATTCTATTGGTATCAATATAAAAATACATTGAGTAGTGATTTTATTAGATAAAACAAAAGGGCAAATCTAGATTTATTTTGAGCAGAGCCTGAATTTGTAGGGAGCCTGTACACAAGGAGGTATATTTACCTAAGCTCTATTTTGGTTCATTTTTTGATGTTGGGTTGATTTTTGGTCGATTTTGTGTTTCAGGGTCTAAATCACACATTCGCTAACAGATTATTTTTTACATCTTTTTTTTTAAACAATGTAAAAAAAAAAATCATCTCTAAGTGAATCTGTGATTTAGACCCTGAAACACAAAATGAAACAAGAATCGACATTAACTGACTTCCAGTATATATACCCCTAAATCACACGTTTACTAACAGATGATTCTTGACATTGTTTAAAAAAAATTATGTCAAAAATCATCTGTTAGTAAATAAATGATTTAGACCCTGAAATACAAAATTGCCCAAAAATCGACCTTTAGTAAATATACCCCAAGGAGTGCTGCATAGGGATTATGAGCCCACGTTGACTGATATATGTCCCATGTGTGTTGGAAATTGCGTAGTCCCTACTCCAAATAGATTGTTCAATCTGATCCCACAGTTGCTCAATAGGATTGAGTGACCAGAATTAGTGTTCCTTGAACCCCTGCAACTTTGTGGTTTACCCTTGAGAGGAGTGGAACTTGGCGAGCTGCCATAACTCATCCATGACACGCAGGGCTGCCATCAGAAATTGTGGGGCCCGGGACTGACAAACTTGCCGGGGCCCCCCTTCCCCCACTACCTTATTCCTACAAAAAAATTTGCCCAAATATATCAAACCTGCTCTCTTTATGTGCATCCAGCTAACCCCACCTTATGTGTGTCCAGACAGCCCCCCTTATGATCATCCAGCAAGACCCCCTTTATGTGCACCCAGCAAGGCCCCCCTTATGTGCATCCAGCCAGGCCCCTCTTGTGTACATACATCCAGTCCCCCGTATGTGTGTTTCCAGCCAGCCCCCCTCATGTGTCCAACCAGCCCTTCTGTGTGTGTCCAACCAGCCCTTCTGTGTGTGTCCAGCCAGCCCCCTTTCTGTGTGTGTCCAGCCAGGCCCCTCTTATGTGTCCAACCAGCCCCCCTTCTGTTTGTGTCCTGTGTCCAGCCAGGCCCCCCTTATTTGTCCAACCAGCCCCCTTCTGTGTGTATCCAGCCAGGCCCCCATTCTGTGTGTGTCCAGCCAGGCCCCGTTCTGTGTCCAGCTGGGCCCCCCTTCTGTGTCCAGCCAGGTCCCCCTTCTGTGTGTGTCCAGCCAGGCCCCCCTTCTGTGTGTGTCCAGCCAGGTCCCCATTCTGTGTGTGTCCAGCCAGGCCACCTTCTGTGTCCAGCCAGGCCCCCCTGCTGTGTGTGTCCAGCCAGGCCCCCCTTCTGTGTCCAGCCAGGCCCCCCTTCTGTGTGTGTCCAGCCAGGCCCCCCTTCTGTGTGTGTCCAGCCAGGCCCCCCTTCTGTGTGTGTCCAGCATAGCCCCCCTTCTGTGTGTGTCCAGCATAGCCCCCCTTCTGTGTGTGTCCAGCTAGGCCCCCCTTCTGTGTGTGTCCAGTCAGGCCCCCCTTCTGTGTGTGTCCAGTCAGGCCCCCCTTCTGTGTGTGTCCAGCCAGGCCCCCCTTCTGTGTGTTTCTAGCCAGGCCACCTTCTGTGTCCAGCCAGGCCCCCCTTCTGTATGTGTCCAGCCAGGCCCCCCTTCTGTGTGTTTCTAGCCAGGCCACCTTTTGTGTCCAGCCAGGCCCCCCTTCTGTATGTGTCCAGCCAGGCCCCCTTCTGTGTCCAGCCAGGCCCCCCTTCTGTGTGTGTCCAGCTAGGCCCCTCTTCTGTGTGTTTCCAGCCAGGCCACCTTCTGTGTCCAGCTAGGCCCCCCTTCTGTGTGTGTCCAGCTAGGCCCCTCTTCTGTGTCCATCCAGGCAGGCCCCCCCTTCTGTGTGTGTCCAGCTAGGCCCCTCTTCTGTGTGTTTCCAGCCAGGCCCCCCTTCTGTGTCCAGCTAGGACCCCCTTCTGTGTGTGTCCAGCTAGGCCCCTCTTCTGTGTCCATCCAGGGAGGCCCCCCCTTCTGTGTCCAGCCAGCCAGGCCCCCCTTCTGTGTCCAGCCAGGCCCCCTCTCCTCCGCTTTCACTAGCACAGTACATTTAACTTACCGTCGGCTGCTGTGCTGTCTCAGTGTCTTCTCTGCTGAGTCCCGGCCCCTGAATACTGACGCGCCTGCACGTGTTCCCGGGCAGCAGGAGCAAGACTGAGAGCCGCGGCGGGTCCTAGCGCCCACCAGCTCAACTTAATATGAGAGAGACAGCAGCAGCGCTGCTGCTTCTCTCCGTGAATTTTTTTTTTAAAATGCTAGAAACGACGGGTGAGTGGAGCGGGCCCTCCCCTTTCTGCCAGGTGTCCGGGCCCGGGACTCCAGTCCCGGCAGTCCCCCCCTGATGGCGGCCCTGATGACACGTACAGCGACCTGTGTGTACTTACTCTATATAAGCCTCATTCGAGATCAGTGTTGCACTCTGCAATTACTATGACTCACTGTATGCATTTTATATCTGCTACTTTGTACAAACAGCATCGGTCTCCTGCAGCCTCGTTCATTAGCAGCCTGTGATACATGAAGCCATCCATTGGTTGTTGCTGTTCGGATAGCGACCGAGGGCCTGATTCAGAGCCGTACACTCTTGAAGAGCGCTCGCTCTGAATCAGGGCGTGTTTTTTTTTTGCGGCCTCCTGGCCACTAACTAAGCTGTGGCGGCTTGCGACGAGACCCTTGTGGTAGGGTCTCGTCCGTCGCAAGCCCAGAGAGCTTCCTGCTCTAACAGAGCAGGAAGCTCTCCACTGAAATCACTGGTGATGTCAGTGGTGCCTCCCACAAACGGCAGGCGTTCCTTTGGGAATCAGACCCCGAGTCCAGCCACACCCAAGTCTGTCACGTGTAAAAACCCCAGCAGTGATGAGAGTTCCTGATACAACCCATGCCACGTCTAAACTTACTCTTGCATTGCCCATTCTCTCTTCCAATAGCAGATACACGATTTGCTGGTAGTTGCCCGAAAGAGCAATATTCGTACGACCAGGGTTCTTCACCATGCGGCCTTCCAGCTGCTGTAGAACTACACTTTCCAGCATGCCTTGCCACAGTTTTATCATGCCCTAAAAGCAAAATAGTGGCAGGACATGCTGGGATGTGTAGTTTCACAGCAGCTGGGAACCTGCATGCTGAAGTCTCCTGGTACAGACAATGTGGTCACTGAGGGTGCACTTAGTAGCCATGAGATAACATCTTAAAAAAAACAAGCAGCTGGGTGAGGGTGATGTAAGGCTCCTATATGGTTTGAGTATCCTAACACTCCCTTCCTGCACCCTAAACTTAACCTCCCCTCTAGTGCCTAAACCTAACCCTCCCCCTAGTGCCAAACCCTAACCATGCCCCTAACCCCAATACTTACCGTCAGATTTCAACTACCTCCCCTGGAATCATGCAGGTCATGGTTAGGGCTTGCTTGTGGATGAAGGCTAGGAGTTATGTAAGTTATAGGATATGTGGGAAGACCACACCAAGGAGGTATAATAAACCACCTTCCTAAGTACATAGATCTATCGGTGGATCCTGTGCGCACAAATTAGTTCCATACCAAACAGTGCGGTGAATCTCCGAACCTGGGGCAAGAAGCTTTAATTCATAGGCACTCCAACCGGCAATTGGTAAAATCGACCTTAGAAGAGCCAAACTTCGGACAGGAGCCATCAGTCCTACTTTAATGCCACAATATGGGAACAAATAAGCATTGTGGTAACCATTTTTTTGAGGGGAGCTTTTTCAAACCTTCTAAATAGGACAAGTTGTGGTGTTGCCCATAGCAACCAATCAGGGTATACCTATCACTTTATAGAATGTAGTAGATAAATGATAGCTATTATCTGTTCGATTTCTATGGGCATTGCCTCCACTTTTCCTCCTTTGAAGATTTGATACATCTCCCCCAGTAGTGCTTGAACTACTGGTGTCTTGAGTACGGGACTTTCAAAGTTCAGCTAGTTGAAGGAGGTGGCTTCAAGGGGGGGGTAGGGGGAAAAGTTTTAGGCTGGAAGTCTCTTTTGATATCATGTTAGATATGAGCGGTAAGGATTACAGACACTTGTTAAAGTTAGGGATTGTGCGTGGCGAGTTGGAGCCATCACCTCCCAACTCATAGTTCAAAAAGTGCAGTTCCTGAGCACCACCTCACCTAACCAGCACTGACTCCTTCCTTCTATAGGGCTATAACCACCAATAAGACCATCAGACCACCAAATCACACAAGTTGGTTCTAACATGGACATAACCTGTGGCATTATCTAAGATCTACGTGTCTCGGTACTTCCTAACGAGTTCACAACTGGCATGATCTCGGCGTACTTGGCCTTGATACCAGTTGGGCTTCCCTCCCCTGGTAGAGGGGAGGGAAGCCTGGTAGAGGGGAGGAAACATTAATATTAACTCACATATCTCAAAACATCGCTATCACCAGGACCAAAGTTCACGTCTGTAGACCAGTGATTCTCAACCATGGCCCTCAATGCACACTAACAGTCCTGGTTTTAGTGATATCCATGTTTCAGCACAGGTGGTTAAATCAAAATAACTGAAGTACTAATTGAGTCACCTGTGCTAAAGTGTGGCTATCCTTAAAACATGGACCGTTAGTGTGCCTTGAGGACCGTGGTTGGGAACCTCTGCTGTAGACTATGATTTCTGGATGACTTTGGGAAGAGTCTCCTATGGGAGGATACATAGGTTGAGTTTATACATCCAATTGAAAATTCAAACAAAGAAACCCAGCAAAGAAAGCTGGGTAATCGGGAACACAGATTAGAATTAGTATTGTTGTTTTTCCGATAAGGGTAACATAATTTGGGAATGGCATCAAAGACCTAAAATAAACGTTACTGTTAAAAATAAGGGCCGTTGGGGGCATGTTAAGAAGAGCGATGGGGCTGTTAAGCCAGGTACACACGATGGGTTTAAAGAGTGACGGCAGATGCGTCCGCCCGCTATATCGTTCCCCTGCCACATCCAGAAGCATGGTGTCGGACACCAGATCTTGAGATGTGCCTGCAGGCAGATCTGAAGATGCGATGAATGACGCACAGGAGCGCACAATAGTACACACTGGACGATATGGACAATTTGTCGTTCCGATCCGCCTCTAAACGACAAATCGTTCAATATATCATCTAGTGTGTACCCAGCTTTAGTCTTGTTCAGGACTTGGAGCCTGATTCAGCATGGATCACAACCACAAAAGCGTACACAGGCGGCCAATTGTTGCGTGCTGCACATCTTAGCAGTGCGCCAAGATAGTTCTGCGATCGCTTTCCGATTTTGCAGACCACAGAGAGCCATTGCAGAGAGAGTGCGTTTGGGGATGGTGACCGGGGGGGTTGTAGAAACACAGGCTTGCCTGGCCGTTTGAACGACGTGCATAAATTAGCCACAACGACGGCATATGCAGCTTGAGTACTCACTGCGTACAGAAAGGTTAGCAATTTCTGAGTAAGGTCTGACCTGCTGTAATTGTGCGTGAAGACGGATGCGAGACAGTGGTAGTGGGCGATTCTATACTACTGTCCAACTGCTTTGCGATTGCAAGCAATAGAATATATTCAAAGCGGCCCTTGATCACGGTTGGGTATCAGCAAAAACAGGAACAATAAATACTATAAACAATACTTCTTTTGATTTAGTATTGGGTATTGGGGACAGCGATTGGCATGGACTGTGATAGCGATATTAGGATTAAGGGTGTAGGTGGGAGATTAGGGGAGGGGGAATGGGTTAGAGGTTAGGATTTCTGCAGTCGGTGACATTGTTTATATCAAATCACTTCAATAGATGCAAATTAGTATTTCTTAGAAATTTGAGTTAAAGCACTAATACAATGAGTCCAGTATTAATCAATCTCACTGTGGAAACCCTGTCAGAGAGCTATGCAACCCTCAATACTGCTGGTATAATACCAATATCCTCCAGATTATTACAAAATAATGATGATATAATCACATAATTACCTGTTCCAGGTGACAGGAGGTCAGTAAAGATGTTACACCCCCTGCAACTCTGCCCTATACCAGGAAATAATCAGAGACTGCTGCAGGGGATACTGGGATTTGTAGTCGTGTATCATTACAGTTCAGGATTATTCACCTGGTGGGCCACTACAAAATGGCCGCCGATCTCTTCTGCATTATATTGTGTAAACCTAGTAACCTTGCGCGTAGACGTATTCCTTCTCTTCGTCTACCCAAAAAAGTCACAGTGTAAAGATGTGGAGGGAGATGAAGATCCCGTGTTTCACCTTCATGCCCCATCTTGCGGTTAAGTGGACCACTAGAAAATGGCCGCCGCCCTCCTGTACTGCGGTCACAAGACTGGGGCTCGTCTGTCACTTCAGGGCGTTCCTGTAGTCCTGATGACGTATAAGGGGTTCCTACCAATTAGATCCATTGGAAGGGTGGGTGATATGATTGGTTGCTTGTCTGAATAATTTAGTACAGTATTGACAGCATGGATGGGAGTGAGTGGGCAAGGCTCACCTGGCTCAGCCAGGGGGGTGAGAGAGAGGGGCAGTGACTGATAGAGGGTGCCCTCCCATTGCATGTCATATACATACATGTAACATATACTGTATACATATGTCACCATGGGCAAACGCAGGATATGTAGGCAGGATTCTGTGGATGGATGGATGATATTTATCTAGCTATATACTGTATATATAGATGTGTGTCAGTTTATTTATGTACCTGTCATGCTATGTTTTTCCCTCTCTGCTTGTGTTACATATCAATAGCTCCACACTGTTATCTAAGGGTGTTATTTGTACAGGTTCATATTGATATTTGCCTGTTTAACCTAACAAGCGATCCTACATTACCACTCTCCTCCAGCATTGGTCCGAGGCAGGGCCATATATCTTATTACGCTTAGTAGGGAACAGATACCACATAAAGGGCCGATGTTCACGTCATTGAGCGATTATTTATAACTGCGTGAATAGTTCTGAATGCCACTAAAGCGCAGGCGTTATAGAAAGGTGCTGTTGCGATTGATTTCGATGGCATTAGAAAAGTGGCAGGAAAGTGATGGCCTGGTGACCACTTGTGCACGCAAAAAGTGGACGCACAGCAGTAAGCATAGTCTAGTGCTCTCTATGCAATATAGAAAGTCTTGTGATCTCTATACAATACAAAGAGCTGTCTAGTGATCTCACGGCCTTATTCAGCAGTGCACTGAACGCAGATTCCTGATGATCAGGAATCTGCACAGGTGCATGACCCATTCTGCACATGTGCAGAACTACTATGCGATCCCGCACGGAGCCTGGCAGCAGATTGTCAGTGATTGACAGTCTGCTGCAAGTTGTGGGTGGGGAGGGGGCGGCGTTTCCCTCCATTTCCTGAAACGGAGGTGTGTCGCTGACATTGGGGGGGAGGGAAGAAGCCAGGAGATTTTTCGTGGCTTCTTCCTGATCTGCGGCGGCGGCGGTCTGCGTGACCCCATGGGTCACCTTAGCAGGCCGATGTTCTGCAAAGTATCCGATTCTGCATTGGACAACGCAGTTCGGATACGTAATGTGGCGGGAGGCGTGATGCCTCCTGCTGCATTACTATATCAGCACAGACGGTATTGTAAAGCTGCTTGCGAGCAGCTTTGCAATTCCGTCTGTAGCCGAATCAGGCCCTCTATACAATACAGAGAGCTGACTAGTGATCTCTATACAATACAGAGAGCTGTCTAGTGATCTCTCTACAATACCGAGAGCAGTCTTGTCATCTCCAAACATTACAGTGAGCAGTCTAGTGATCTCTATATAATAGAGCAGTCTTGTCGCCACCATACATTCTACAGTCTAGTGATCTCTATACAATATAGAGAGCAGTCTTGTGATCTAAACACAATACACAGAGCAGTCTAAATACAAACTGACCTATTGCTTGACACTCTCAAGGAAATGGGCGAAGAGACAGGCTGAGTTTGTAAATTCACAATATCTTAAACGTATAACAAATATTTCTATGGTATTCCATTTACAGCCATGCTACTTTAAAACTGATAATGACAGTGGCAGATGACTTATATTTTATTGGTGTATTACAATGTTGATAACATTTTTTTTTCCTTTTTTGTTACTACAATCTCTTATAACCTTTTGTCTGTTTTCCTACAGCATTGGCACACCATGTGCCCAGCGGAGGTACCGGACACATTACAGAGGATGGTCACTCTGCTCATCAGCTTTTGCCAAATTTCGATGGACTCACCTACAATTAAGCAACTGGATACATTTACACCCATATGAAAGTTATCCAATAGTAACAGAAAGTGGATACCATGACGCTGTATGGCTTACTTACTACTGCCGGTATTACTGCTGTCACTCCCCTTTACGTTAACTTGGAGTCACGCTACGACACAAAAGCGAGATTAGAGCTGGTAGAGCCTATATACTCTATACTACATTGTTTTCTATTACATGATGAATCATTACATTATTATACTGTGTAGCTTTCCCGCTAGGCTGTTTTAACGGGGCGCCGTTCCTGCACTTTTTCAAAAGGGCAGAATGCCCATCCGCGGGCTTAGAGATAACACTGCTGTGTACAAATAGGGTAATGTGACTTTAGCATTACCAGTACCACTGTCAAGTTACATATCTTACCTATACTCATACTTCAGTGTATTCACACTTGTACACCTGATGTATGTCTGAGGCAAATATACTGGTTTTTGAGCTGGGCACCAGTTGAGATACATCCAACTCAACATACAAATGCAAGTGTGCTTTTTTTGTGCCTTTTTCGGTGTACGCTCAAAGAACACCTGTGTCTAAAACTGGGTATGCACTAGTGTACCCAGTCCGACATCGCCCGGCGACGGAACCCGGCATCGGCAAGTGCATACACACTTGTGTACCCAGCCCGACATTGCCGGCAACGAGACCGATGCAGGCAGCAACGGCAAGGGCCATGCTGCATTCGCCAACGACATCCCCTGTCGGCCCTGCATGTATCGTCAACAACAAAGTGGGTACACGCTAGACCAGGGTTGGGGAACCTCAGGTCCGGGGGCCGTATAAAGCCCCCAAAATCATTTGGTCTAGCCCTCTGAGCTTTTTTCTGCTAGCCTCATCTGGCTAGCAGGGTGCCTAGAATGGCAAACAGGAGACTGAGTGGACAGGACCGGATCAACCTGTAGAAAATCAGAGCATTATATAGCTTAACAGCAGCACAGAGAATATCAGCTCAGCTAACTAATGCATGTCCATGTGTGGAAAAATTTTAAGACTAGGCCAGAGGTTTCCAAACTCCTTCATTACAGTCCAGGTTTTAAAAATATCCATGCTTGAGCACAGGTGACCTAATGAGCACCTCAGTTTGAATAACAAACTGGGCTAAGACATGGACATCCTTAAAACCTGGACTGTAATGGCAGAGTTTGGGAACCTCTGGACTAGACCAACATTTAGCCAATACAAGCATCTACACCATAGTTTCCCAAACTCTGCCAATACAGTAAGGATATCCATGCTTGAGCACAGGCGACTTAATTAGCACCACAGTCAATTTGATTTAACCATCTGGACTCAAGCATGGATAACCAGGTTTGTAATGGTGGCGTTTGGGAAACTCAGAATAAGTAACTAGGATCACAGTGTAACGATGTCAGGCTTCTATCACGCTCCTGTGAGAAGACTGCTTAATAGTGTGGAAGATACCACAAACTTCACCGATACATCTTGCTCCATATGTCATGTTTAATGAGTCTCTGCGAGGCACAATACAAAATACACAAACAGTGCAATCGTTACAGTAACCGCTAATACATTCCAAATACAAAATTACAAATCTTCAAAGCAATAGACACAATAGCTGTTAAAATGTTATAGTAAACAATCAATAAATAACATGTAAATTAATCACCAGACATATTTAGTAACTGGTTTGCTTCCAACACATGCTTTACAACAGCCAGAACCATTGTATTGTACATCTACAGACTTGTAGCAGTCATTCTAATGTTAAAGAGCAGAGGGGCATGGTAAAGTAGGGAGGACAGTGGGGACTGGATACTGTATAGACTCAATCAGTCCACATATGTTACACAAAACTTTTTTTCTTTGAAATGAATTACCGGTCAGACATCACTTTCCATAATAAAAGTGTCTCTGAGGCGGTCTCTAAGATGCAGCCCCCCTCTCCTGCAACTTACACATTACAACGAGAACATTTGCAATATTGCAGGTACCACAGCTACTCTCACTATAATAAATACTAACTATACAAACCACTAAGCTTTTGCAGCAAAACAATGAACCATGTTTAGGAATCTCCAACGTCTTACTGGAAAAAAAACAGTATGTAATCATTATGTCGGCAGTCAGAATGTGGACGTGGTCGAAATGACAGTGAACAAGTTGACATCCGCAATGTCGACATTTTCAGGTTTAGGGTTAGGCTTCTGATAGGGCTAGGGTAAAGGAGTTAGGTTTAGGGTAAAGCTGGGCATCCACTATACAATTTTCTGTCAGATATCTGTCCAATCTGGCTGGTTGGAATGAAAACCTGGTAATGTATGGGAGCAAATGACAGTCCATTTTCTCACAAACACTGGAAAATAGCCAAAAATTGTTGTTCAGATAAATTGGTTAAAACACACAAATGTAACCAATTTGAACAATTTTTTTTTGTCCTTTTTTCAGTGTTTAAAACCATATGATCGACTGTCATTTGCTGCCATACATTACCAGGTTTTTATTCCAACCAGCCAGATTGGACAGATATCTGACAGAAAATTGTATAGTGGATGCCCAGCTTAAAGGTGCGTACACACTAGATGATATTTTGCCCAATTTGTACACATCGGAACGACAAATCGTGCAAAATATGTGCAAATTGTGAGTGTCCACTGACGATAACAATGTCGATGCGCGTACCTGCGAGTCGCCCGTTGTATCTTCAGATCTTACCTACACCAGGCAAGATCTGGCAATCTCGTGTATGACGCACTGGTAATCGTTAAGGACGTACGATAGATCATTGGTCAGATTGGACACTTTTAGCACCATATCGTGTCCTGGAGTGCCGGGGAAAGTTCAAGGGAAATCGTTCACATATCGTCCACTTTTTGCGTGCACCTTAAGCTTAGTAGTGTTCATTCTAGCACCCTGCACCTGTCACAATCCGTGCAGTTCTTCCTTCCTGCCTGAGGTGTTACTCTCTGCTCTGGTGCTTCTAGCACACTTATCTGATTCAACAAACTGCTGAGATACAGATCAGAGTGTGCAAGAAGCACCAGTGCAGAGAGCGACACCCCAAACAGGAAAAAGGAACTGCACAGGTTATGAAAGGTGCAGGGTGCTAGAATGAACAATAGGTTAGGGTTCTAACAGTAGAAAAACATGTCGACGTGCACAATTTAGGACCGTGTCGACACAACATCCATGACAACATACTGAATGCTGACATTTGGTACCACACCCAAATAAAACAGCTCTCATAGTCGGCCTCAACAAATACCCCACAGTATGCTTTCTCTGTAAAGCCCTGTGGAATATGTCTGCACTATATAAATAACTGTTAATAAATAAACAAGTAGTAATAATAATAATAATTTGTTACCAATACAATATATACTGTAGAAAAAAACAGCGTCCCATTACACAAAGTACATCACTAGCAAATTGTGTCTTCTGTACTAATAAGGGCCATTATTATTAATAACAAAATGGTCTTTGCATCATTACTGGGAGCAATGTTGCTCCGAGTACAGTATACATCCTGTTCATTTATAAAAGAAGATGTTTGACAGCACTTTGAGTGATTTTGTAATCACGTTTTATATGTTTTTAATCATCACTAAAGTAAAATTAGGCCAAATCCAATTTCTTGGGAAAAATAATATGAAGTAAATCCCACCGTCAGAACACGGAGATATGCATACATCACAATTGCCCCGATTTCAGTGGCAGATTCCTAATGTGAAGGCTCCCTGCCACGGACATGTCTGTTCCAAGATGGGGAAACTTGGGAGGTACCTGCTTAGCTGAGAAGTGGTGCAGGCAGCAGTAAGCAGGTCTTTGATTGGAGTACGGGCAGAGAGCGCTAGGCATCCCTGATCATGTCACATGACACAGCCACTGTGCTGATTCACATGTTGGGAGGTATGCATATGTGAACTGTGTGATATCCATCTAGCTTTGGTTTAAGCAAGTCCCCGCACTCTAGGCCTGATTAAGAGATGTACGCTATTCTGATGTTAGCACTTAGCACAGTTGAGCGATAATTGCCAATCTATTCATGTGTCGCACGCATCAAGGTAAATTACCATAGTCGCTCGCAGCAACTTTTTACTCACAGTGTGATTTACAGTCAGTGAGTTTGAAGGAGGTAGCGGGATGTGGGGGCAAAAAATACTGGAGTGACGCAACCGCTTTTGGGGCATGTCACAGCCTGCATCTGAGATTCCGTACGTAATGAAACTGACTGGTGTCTCCGTACACGCCGCGACCATTGGGCTACTCAAAAGTCAGATTATCAAAGGATCTGTAACTGATCCTGCGTCTTTGTACGCAGATGCCTGGATTTGCAAACCAGCAGGTGGGCATCTGCAACGTTTGCATATTTTCCGCATAGTAACTGCGTACAGATTGCAGATGTGATGGCATTAGCGTACATCGCTGAATCGGGACCCCTCACGGCAGATCACCTCTAGGACTAATTTGATTTCTGTTTAGAAGAAATAGTTAGCATGGAAAACATTCACACAATCATAAAATGAAAATATTCTATAATTTCACCATACGTGACATGCGTGTAAAACACTTTCTATATTCAGAACACGGAAACGCATTTATGTTCAATGAGATGTTATCCCGTGAAAACATTCTTCATCTTTGTAAATGGCCGTGAATTCTCAGATGTTTATGAAAAGTTGATTTATGTGTAAAACATTCGCCACATTCCGAGCATAAAAATGACTTCTCGCCCGTGTGGTTTCGCTGATGTTTGACCAGATCTGACTTGTGGGCGTAACATTTCCCACACTCAGAACACGGAAATGGTTTCTCCCCCGTGTGGCTCCTCTGATGCCTGACGAAGAGAGATTTATGGGCGAAACATTTCCCACACTCAGAGCACGGAAATCGTTTCTCGTCTGTGTGAATGATCTGATGGTTAATAAGATTTGCTTTCTGCTTAAAAGCTTTCCCACACTCGGGGCAGGAAAACGGCTGCTCTCCCGTGTGAGTCCTCTGGTGCTGAATGAGCTGCGACTTCTCGGTAAAACATTTCCCGCACTCGGAACATGGGAACGGCTTCTCGCCCAAGTGAATCCGCTGGTGCTTAACGGCATCCGATTTGCTTGCAAAACACTTCCCGCAAACAGAGCACGGAAACGGTTTCTCGCCCGTGTGACTTCTCTGGTGCCGTATTGTGACTGATTTATGAGCAAAACACTTCCCGCACACAGAACACGGAAACCGCTTCTCGCCTGTGTGAATGATCAGGTGGTTAACCAGATTGGCCTTCTGCTTGAAGCTTTTCCCACACTCAGAGCATGAAAAGGGCTTCTCGCCGGTGTGGATCCTCAGGTGTATTCTCACCTGCGACTTCTCCGTGAAACGTTTCCCGCACACGGAACATGGAAACGGCTTCTCGCCCGTGTGGATCCTCTGGTGTTTGACAAGATCTGACTTGTTTGCGAAACGCTTCCCACAAACGGAGCACGGAAAAGGCTTCTCGCCTGTGTGAACCAGCTGATGTTTAAGAATATTTGATCTCTGTTTAAAGCATTTCCCACACTCGGAACACGAATACGGCTTCTCCCCTGTGTGAATCCTCTGATGGTTAACAAGAGTTGATCTCTGTGTGAAACTTTTCCCACACTGAGCGCAGGAAAACGGCTTCTCCCCTGTGTGAGTTCTCTGATGTTTAATGAGGTTTGAAATGTGGGCAAAACATTTGCCACACTCGGGACATGGGAAGATTTTATCGCCTCTATTACCTATAGTATGTGTAAGAATATCTGGGATTTCAGGAGAGCCCGCCTCATGATTTGAGGGATCAGATGATAGATCAGTAGAGTGAAGTAATGGATAAAAATCTGAGATAAAGGGGTTTCCGTCTAGAGGATCTTGTATGAGGTCCTCTTCTAATTCGCAATCTGGAGATGAAATGAGACACCTTTCCAAGTTATTCTGGCTGTTATGTCCATCTGCTGGAAATAAAATAAAATGTATGTAATAATGTACTTATTAGACAGGTTTATCTTAATAATGATTAATATACAACAATAGTGGAATATTTCCAAACTAACTTCAGATGATTAAACCCGCAGGCTCCCGGCTCTGGAGATAATAATAATACATGAAGGGTGGGAATATTGGCTTTAACGGCTGGGAAATGTCCATTTATCTTTGTAAAGCTCTGACATAGATAGTAATGAAAGATTGCATCTTACTATGGTGGCCATGTTAGGTCAAACATAAATCATGCCAAAAATAAATCTTTTTTAATGACTTTATATGAGAATATTTGCTTTTTACTAACACTTTTCCTAGTTAAATATTTACATTAGATAGATGTGATAAAATTGAGATGAAAAATGTGAACGCATAAAAAAAGCAAAATAGTAACACATGGCTAGGCTATGAGTTTAAGATCCAAAATGTGTTACAATCATTTATTTATCCATTTATTATTTCATTAATTTCCATATATTAGGCGTCACTATTGCTTAAAGTACTGCGAGACTCACGGAGATTACATCAAGACGACTGCAACCTCCACTACCCTAGAACCCAATTAGTCTTCATTCTAGCACCCTGCATCTGTCACAACCCGTGCAGTTCCTCTTTCCTGCCTGGGGTGTTGCTCTCTGCACTGGTGCTTCTAGCACACTCTGCTGTTGCAACAAACTGCTGAGATACAGGGCCTGATTCAGACCCGCTCGCAAGCGGGTCGATGGCCGGGCAGTGCGCACGCGCGAGCCCCGGAGCGAGTGAGAAATCACTCGCTCCGGCGCTCGCATCCAAAAGGGGCGGCTGTCGATGTTGATCGACAGCTCGCCCCATTTGATAGGCGGGTCGGGGGGGGGGGGGGGGCTGGCCAAACGGCAGGCGTCCGGTCAGTGGTGGGTTTCCGGCTCTATTAGAGCCGGAAGCTGACTGGGGCTTGCGGGAACATTTAAAGTATTATTTAGAAATTGTATTCAACTAAATATATTTTATGTTCTATTAATCTTTAATATTCAATTTCTTCCACATTAAATCTCCTCTTTTTCTCTGCTCAATAATAGTTTTTTTTTCCACTGTACTTTTACTTGCTTCTCTGCAAATCTCATGTACTTTCTCTAACACTCATACTTTATTCCTACATCTAGTTTTCCTCCCCCTATTCAATTCATACACACCATTATCATGTGTACTTCCCCCTTCACTCAGTGTCCACCTAATCTTCTGCTCTGCCCCCTTTTCCCACCTATATCATTTCCCCCTTGTCTCCTCCACCTTCTCCTTCCTTTATCTCCCCTCCTCTGTCTGCCGTCCTCCTTTCTCCTCTCCCATTACTCCACTTTCATTCTCTTCTACCCCTCCTATCAAGGTACTACCCCACTGGTAATCCCTCCTCCAAACCTCCGCTCCATGTTACCCCACCCCACCCCCATTATATTAAACTCCCTCCCTGCCAACCACCTACAGGTTCCCTTCCCAGCACTGTTCCCCGTACAATCTCTCCACTACATTCATCTCGGTCACCCAAATTAAACTCACCTTCTCGCTACAGCAACCCTGATAATCTAATTCACATCTCTCTCACAAACACTGTCCCTCTATCCTGTGCCCTCTCGAATGCCAGATCAGTATGTAATAAACTCGTTCCCACTCATGACCTTTTCATCTCAAAAAACTTGCAACTCCTAGCCATTACTGAAAACTGGATTTCATCCTCTGACACCACTTCCCCTGCTGCTCTCTCCTCTGGGGACCTCATCTTCTCTCACATCCCTCGGCCTGGGGGTCGCCATGGTGGTGGTGTAGGGATCCTTCTATCCCCCGGTTACTCCTACCAACTGCTACCCTCTAAACCATCCCTTACATTCTCTACATTTGAGGTTCATGCCATACGCCTCTTCCAACCAGTACACTTCAGAGTAGCTGTCATTTACCGTCCCCCTGGCCGTCCTTCCAAATTCATTGACAACTTTGCTTCCTGGCTCCCTCACTTTCTTTCCTATGACCTTCCCTCTATTTTCCTAGGTGACTTCAATATTCCTATTGATATCCCCACAGAAGCCTCTGCCTCCAAACTCCTTACCCTCACGTCTTCATTTGGTCTCTCCCAATGGACCTCCACACCCTCCCAAGTGAGTGGGCATTCGCTTGACCTGGTCTTCACTCACCATTGTGATATTTCTGATGACTCCAATTCCCCATTCCCCCTCTCTGACCATCACCTTCTCTCTTTTAACCTATCCCTCTCTCTGTCCCTTCCTCTACCTCCTAAGGCCACCATCACTAAGCGTAACATTGAGGCTACTGACACCATTTCTTTTTCTTCCCAGCTTGACTCACTTCACTCCCCTATCCTCTCTCTCTCCTGCCCTGAACAAGCCACTTCCCTATACAATACCTCCCTTACTTCTGCTCTGGACTCTGTTGCCCCGGCAATCACTATTCACCCTCGCAGATTCACACCTCAACCCTGGCATTCCAAATGCACCAGATATCTGCAAAAGTGTTCACGAACTGCCGAGTGACATGGGAGAAGATCACGCTCTAAGGCAGATTTTCTCCATTTCAAATGTATGCTCTCCCATCCTACAGTGATGCCCTTTCATTTCAAGAACCTAATCTCCTCTCAGTCGTCAAATCCCCAGCGTCTCTTCACCACCTTCAACTCCCTCCTCCGCCCACTCCTTCCTCGCCACCCCTCCTCGCTCTCTGCCCTTGACTTTGCTACCTACTTTACATCTAAAATTGACTCCATACGTCAGGACATCATATCCCACCAGTCCCCCAGCTCTCCTCCTCCTCCTCCATCCACTTTACTGACTCTAACATTCTTCTCCCCTGTATCTGGAGAGGAAGTCATGTCCCTCTCATCCGATCCTCCCCCCCTTCCACCTCCCCCTTGACCCTATCCCTTCACGTCTCTTCCGCTGCCTCTCTCCTTCTGCCTGCTCCCATCTTGCCCACCTCCTTAATCTCTCCCTATCATCAGGCACTGTCCCGGCTGCATTCAAACATGCCCTTGTCTCCCCCATTCTTAAAAAAACTTACCCTTGATCCTAACACTCTCTCCAACTACCATCCCATCTCTCTCCTCCCTTTTGCCTCCAAGCTCCTTGAGTGTGTTGTTTACAACCGCCTTACTACCTTTCTTTCCTCCCACTCCCTCCTTGAACCTTTTCAGTCTGGCTTCCGTTCTCACCACTCCACTGAAACTGCCCTCAAAAAAGTCAGCAATGACCTCCTTGCTGCTAAATCCAAGGGCAACTACTCTCTACTCATTCTACTTGACCGCTCTGCTGCTTTCAACACTGTGGACCACCCTCTCCTTCTCCAAATCTTTCACTTCCTTGGTCTACGTGACACTGCCCTCTCCTGGCTATCCTCCTACCTCTCTGACCAATCCTTCTCTGTCTCCTCTCATGACTCCTGTTCTCCCCCCACAGCCTCTTACAGTAGGTGTTCCCCAAGGTTCTGTTCTTGGACCTCTCCTTTTCTCACTTTATACGTCCTCACTAGGTGAACTCCTCAGTACTTCTGACCTCCAATATCATCTCTATGCTGATGATACTCAGTTCTACCTTTCCTCCCCTGACCTCTCCCCCTCTCTACTCACTCTAATCTCCAACTGTCTCTCTGCCATCTCTTCCTGGATGTGCCAGCGATTTCTTAAACTTAATATGTCTAAGACTGAGATGATCATTCCCCCCCCCCCCCCAACATAACCACACTTTCCACCATTTCTTTATCAATTGATGGCACAACTATCTCCTCTAGCCCCAAAGTGCGCTGTCTTGGAGTTATCCTGGATTCGTCCCTCTCCTTCAAACCAATATGCAGAATCTCTCGCAGTCCTGTCATTTTCATCTTAAAAATATTTCCCAGATTAGACCCTTTCTCACCCAGGATGCCACTAATACCCTCATACACTCATTGCTCATCTCCAGATTGGACTACTGTAACCTCCTATCTGGCCTCCCCAACTCCCATCTCTCCAGTCTGTCCTCAATGCTGCTGCTCAGCTCATCTTCCTCTCAAAACGCTCTGCATCTGCCTCCCCTCTCCTACAAGCCATCCACTGGCTCCCCTTCCCTTTCAGATCCCAATTTAAGGTTCTCACTCTCACTTACAAAGCCCTCACCCATTCCTCTTCCATTTACATCTCGGATCTCATCTCCCTTCACTCTCCTGTCCGCCCTCCTCTTTCAACAAATGCACGCCGCCTCTCATGCCAATTGATTACTTCCACCTCTCTACAATCCTTCAAAAGGGCCCTCAAAACTCACTATTTCATCAAAGCCTTCCAGCTCCCATCCTAACTTGCTGCTACATACTCTTTCCTTCCACCCTACACCATCTGTGTCACACCTGTTTGTCTGTCCCTCCCCTCTAGAATGTAAGCTCCTATGAGCATTGCCCTCTACCCTCTTGTGCTTCTCCTAACTCTACTTTTATCTATTTCTTACTCCCCACTAGGGCACCTAACACTTGGTTACTTTGCTCTGTTGCTTATCTGGGTGTTATGGTTGCGAATGTAGCAATTTATATTATCCATGTCCTGTATTGTGCTGTAAGTCACTGTAAGTCAACCTATTTGCCTATGTACTTTGTAAGGCGCTGCGGAACACTTGTGGCGCCATATAAATAAATAATAAAAATAATCTAAGTAGCCTGATGATTTATGTGGTTGTAGTGCTGAATGCATTGTGCTAGCAGTTTACTACAGTGAATTTGTTATTGCTAATTAACATACCTTTACTACTTATGAAGGAGTCTGTGTTGGAGTCAGACAGTAGAAAAATAGAGGTTGGAATAGGAATTGGAGCTGAAGGTTTGATGTACTGACTCCACAGAATGAGATAGAGGGAAGGAGAGATAAATGGAATGGTAGAGTTCCTTCTAGGGTAGGAGGAGCGGCTGTCACAGTAGGGCACTGCTCTGTGCTCGCCGAAAGTGCGCACAAAAAAGGGGTCGTGGTCACTATAAAATGGGACGTGTCCTTGATACGCCCCCTCTTTATATCACTGTAGGGGGCGTGCCCAGCACTCACGGAGATGCTGGGCTGCCCCCAGTCTCTCAGAGCAGCGTGAATAGATGCTGATGAATGAATCTAGTCACTTGCTGGTGATTGTTTCACTGGAAGTTCTCCCCCTCGCGGGACACTCCGGCCCACAGATGGGAACGCTCGTTTCAGCGGGGCCCCACCATAAGGGCAGGGCGCATTTCAGCATTTTCAAATTGGGCAGAGTGTGGCGCCCAGCTTAGTGGGAACAATAGAATGGGGTGGGGGTGAAAGGGAGGATATAGTGGGGAGAAAGGGAGGAGCAACACCCTGACTCTCAAATATAATCCAGAATATTATGAAGCCCTAACCTATTAAGGTGGTGGTATTGGAAGGGGGGGGAGCGATTCAATTGCAGGCGATGGCTGCAAAGTGCCCTGGGAATGGCTGGAACGGCAGCACTTCCAGTCCACCAATATCGGCAATTTTGCCATGTGCCCTATATAGGTGCACAGGAAAACTTCTGATGTTGGTGCACTGCATTCTACAGGTAAATAGTATCATGGCCGCACATTGCAGATATCGCACGTGGAGACGCTATAGATGATGGAGGGAAAAAGCAATGCTAATCCCTGTGTATCGGCTGACCGTTGCAAAACATGCTTAACTTAACTTTTCTATTATTAACTCCATGTCTACTGATGTACTGATTACGGGGATATAAAAAACAAAGCGCAACTCTCCTGTCTACAGAAAAACCTGTGCATATTATTGGGCTTAAAGTGGCTGTAGGGGCGAGCACCCAGGGCAGCCTTATTTACTACCTTATACCAATGCAGTATTCCGTACAGCTAATGTGGGGGTCCGTGCGTCTACAAGTGGAAACCCATAAAGACCATGGATTTTACGCCAACCACTGAAACCACCATCATTAGTATCTACAAGTGCACTAGCCCCATGCTAGCTGCAACAGACTTCAGAAACAGACTTCCCTAACCCCAATTGCACAGAGCTATAGATACACGCCCACGATATTCCCATAAGTCAGGGCTGCTACATGCGATCGCATTGATCTGGCAAAGTCCTGTCCGATTCAAAATAGGACAGAGATTCAAAACAGGATTTTGGTTTGGTTTGGGATAATGTAAGTGGCGTGGAGAGTGGGTTAGTGTAAGTGACATGGACGGTGGTATGGTGTTAGTGGTGTTGACACTGGAATAGTGTAAGTGACGTTGACACTGGGATATTGTAAGTGAAATGCACAGTGGGATAATGAAAGTGACATGCGCCGTGGGATAATGTAAGTGACGTGGATGGTGTAGATGACAAGGATACATGTTAAGAAGCATTACTAGTGTAACATAAAAAGTGTAAGTGGATTAGTGTATGTGGCATGGATAATGTAAGGATATCAGGAATAGCGTAACAGATATGGATAGTGTAGATGGCATCTATGGTGAGAGTAATTTAAGAAGCATAGCTAGTGTAAGGGATTTGAATAGTAAATACTGTAAGAGGCGTGGACAGAGTATGGAGGCTGGATAACATTATACAGACTGAATCACTATGATGTGATGTATGAGATACACCAGAGTGTGTGGGGAGGAGACTGGTCATATCTCTGGGCTGGTAACACATAGTGACATGATGTGAGGAGAGCAGGAGTCTAATAGGGGCTGATGGCTCCTGATGTATGAGATACACCAGAGAGTGTGGGGAGGAGACTGGTCAGATCTCTGGGCTGGTAACACACAGTGACATGATGTGAGGAGGAGAGCAGGAGTATAATAGGGGCTGATGGCTCCTGATGTATGAGATACACCAGAGAGTGTGAGAAGGAGACTGGTCAGATCTCTGGGCTGGTAACACACAGTGACATGATGTGAGGGGGAAAGCAGGAGTCTAATAGGGGCTGATGGCTCCTGATGTATGAGATACACCAGAGAGTGTGGGGAGGAGACTGTTCAGATCTCTGGGCTGGTAACACACAGTGACATGATGTGAGGAGGAGAGCAGGAGTATAATAGGGGCTGATGGCTCCTGATGTATGAGATACACCAGAGAGTGTGGGAAGGAGACTGGTCAGATCTCTGGGCAGGTAACACACAGTGACATGATGTGAGGGGGAAAGCAGGAGTCTAATAGGGGCTGATAGCTCCTGATGTATGAGATACACCAGAGAGTGTGGGGTGGAGACTGGTCAGATCTCTGGGCTGGTAACACACAGTGACATGATGTGAGGGGAAGAGCTGACGGAGATTTCCAGACCTCTTTTGTGCTTCTGTGGCGGCCGTCTTGAGTGACCCCATGGTCACTCAGCCGGACAATGGTAGAGCAAATTATCCGATGCTGCGTCCATGGACGCAGCTCGGATCAGTAATGCATGCAGGTGGTGTGATGCCTCCTGCTGCATATCCATATTAGTGCTATCGCAGCTGCTACCATGTTAGCAGCTGCTATAGCAAATCTGTCCCCTGCTGAATCAGGCCCTTAGTGATTATTACTCACCTGTGCTGATAGCTGTAGAGGTTTCCTCCTCCTTACACTGCTGATCGCCCATCACATACGTCTCCTCTTCCTCCTCTATATTTTCTACTTTAATGATAATCAGGTCTTCAACCTAAATAATTAACACAACAAACAATACATTTAGTAGTGTAGGTTCGAAGTTTGTAGAAAGCTATGGCCCGATTCAATGTTGTACGCAAACCTGATGCTTTACGTAGAACTGCAATGTATTACTATCTGCACATGCGCAGAATATTAGGGGTAATTAGCTCAGTAGAGAGGTCAGTGGTGTAGTGAGCAGGTGCATAATAAAGCTCTTTAGGTTAAAATGAAATTAAATGGTGCTTTACTGTCAGCATTTCAGGAACAAAATAATAAACAACCTAGCCCCAGCTAGTCTGCAAATATAACACAGTCTCTCGTAGTCCCAGTCCTGTCTGGGCAGCCTCTAGGTGTGCACAAACTTGGTTTTTCTACCCTGTGCAGAGGCATAACTAGGGTTTTTGGCGCTAAGGGCAAATTGATAAACGGCTCTCCTTCCCCCCAAAAAACCCAAAACCTATAAAAGCACAATAGAAATCTTATATAGGTACATAAAACTGGTTAATTGCTGTAAAATCCAAATCATCAAATACATTGAAAAATCTAGATTCATGTTACATTATAAAGGCCAGATCCATGTTACATTTTATGTGCTGTAATATAGTGCCCCCAATTCACATGCCACAAAAATGCCGCCGTATTCACATTTCACCGCACAAAAATGCCCCTTATTCGAATTATACCCCACAGTAGCAGAGGGTGATGGGGAGAGGCTGATGCCTTGGGGAGGTAGAGGGTGATAGGAGAGAGAGGGTTATGGGGAGTTTTGTGACGCAGGGGAGAGGCAGAGGGTGAGGCAGTGGGTGACAGGGAAATATAGTGAGAGACAGAGGCAGGGGGTGACAGGGCGATAGTGGGTGACTGGGTAGGCAGTATATGACAGCAGTGAGGTCTCTGCAGGCAGACATAAGTTTACTTACTGGCTTGGGGGATGGGCCCACAGCAGAGCAGCAAGGTTGGCTTAGAGAAGGCACAGGGTACAGGAACTGCAGGCAGGACGAGAATGTGATGTCATCCTGCCAGCACCGCCTCCCCTTAGGCACCCAGCCAGTCCCAGCCACACAGGAGGCAGAGAGGAGGAGCCAGGGAGAGTTGAGGGGAGGCCTCCCTGTCCTTACTCCACCTCCTCCTCAATTTGACTCATTATATAGCCGCAGTTGGCGGGCCCCGGTGATGGGCACCGAGCTGCACTGCCGCTAGATCCAGGAGGGCTGACAGGTTAACAGCCAGCAGCCACTGTTGATTAAATTCCACTGTCTGCAGCCACTGGGATCTGACATTTGATCCCAGCGTCGGTATTTGTACTGCCCTGGCCAGCGGCGCCCCGCTCTGCCAGGCCAGCCCTAGAAACACCTCTGGTGGGTGGAGCCACACACAGAATCCATGGCTCACTATCGCCACCTAGCGTGATATTGCCACTATACATATATATATACACCCACCCACAACATACCCATGAAACAGTTAATTCACATTGCTGCGTCCAGTTGCCAGCCAAAACTGCGCATTCCAACATATGTGTGACTAGATAACAGGCCCTATAGCTTTGATCCACCACACCACAATTTTCTTTCCAAAACAAAGAGTTAAGGTGCATACACACGTAACGATTTTTTGAACGATTTGTCGTTTTCGACGTCGTTATCGTTCAAAAAATCGTTCAGTTTCTGAGTTGTAACGATGAACGATAATCGTTCAAGCGCGCTCCAGTTTGTAGTTATCGTTCATCGTCTATTTCAGACTGTCCAACATAACGATTTTCATTAAGGGAAGGAACATTTTTCGTTCATCGTTGTAAAAATCGTTCATTGCACTTCAAAAAAAAATCGTTCACTTTTTCAAGGGAAAATCTGACAGAAAATCGTTGGTTACAAAATCGTTACGTGTGTATGCACCTTTAGATGACTATTAGAGCTCTGGGTTTCTACAGAATTAAATAGGAGAATAATGTTGCCCATTTCGGTTCTTGAATTGTTGGGTGTTTTTACCAACATACAGTTTTCCTCATGGAAACTTGGGGGGAGATTTATCAAAGCTTGGAGAGTGATAAAGTACCAACCAATCAGCATTTAACTGTCACTTTACTGGGTGTGTTTGAAAAGTGACAGTTAGAAGCTGATTGGTTGGTACTTTATCTCACTCCAAGCTTTGATACATCTCTTCCTTGGTGGCATAAGCTGTATAATCAGTGTCACGTCTAGCAAACTGTCCAAAGTGACTTGTTTCACCTCTTAATGACTGGGCGAATAACTACTTTTGGGTAATGGGTACATTTTGGACAAGTAGAGGCACAGAAATGAATAGCCAAGGATGTTAACTATAAGAAACCCTGAGAGCACGCATTAACTTATGTCACAGGTTCTCAAACTCGGTCCTCAGGACCCTAAACAGTGCATGTTTTCCATGTCTCCTTACAGAATCTCAAGTGAAATAATAACTCCACCTGTGGATCTTTTAAAATGTGTCAGTGAGTAATGACTACACCTGTGCAGCCGGTAGGTGACCTGGAAAATGTGAACTGTGTGGGGTCCTGAGGACCGAGTTTGAGAACCACTGACTTAGGTATTTGCTGAGACCCTCAGTTCCACCTACCTGATCCTCCTGTAGGACACTGTGATTCTCCTCTGTATCATCCTGGGAATAATGAGGATGGGGACATCTCTCTGGGGTATTTCTGTTACTGGATCCATCTGTAGGAGACACACGGTGACTGAGTACACTGTATATATGTGATTATCAGACAAAGGTCAATTTCCCCGTTCATGGAGCGACCTCCAGGAAGTCAACCTGCACCTATCTTTGTGGATCCATGTGTGAAAATACAGGGTGGACATATTTAAATATCACATCAAACACCAACCAATCCTAAAGTCGATCCCATAAGGAGAATGTGCAGACAATTGAATAATCTTTATTACATATCACAATTTTGTGTGTTACAATGTAGTTATAATTGTTGAAGTGCAACTGATAGGTTCAAAATGAACCCTATAAAAAAGTATATTAAGAGACACAATCTCCAGAAGCTGGCAGTGTCATTGGCTGCATAGAGGTCCACAGACCAGGATCTGGATGGTGGCTATCCGCAGTTCCGGATATCGATCCATGGGCGCCGCCATCTTTGGGAGGTCGTGGGCAGCCACAGTTCCTGGTCAAAATTAGGCCAAATTAGGCATATCACTCTCACTGCCAGACATAGTTAGGAAGATACCAATATACTGTATGTGACCCCCTACACAAAAATAACAGACTGTGAGGGTGTACTCTGACAACACCTGTGTTAGGGCTCAGGTACAGGGAAAGTAAAATGGCTGACAGTTCAGAAAGTGAAACTCAGACAGACAGCGCTAGCATACAGTCACATGCAATGCAGAATAATAACACCTGCACTAAATCGCACTTACTGGTCAACTACGCAGACTTAGCGTCTGGTAGGACAAAAGTGCTACATGCACTGACCACCGTCCTGGAGGAGAGGTATGCAGGGGGACCTGGGCTCCGCACCGCCTGCTGGGATCTGCGACATACAACTAGGAGAAAATGGCCACCGGAGATCTCTGAGGGGGCGGATCCGGAGTAGGAGAGCTGCCACAACCCAGCCAGATGGCGGTGGAAAGGCGCGCTGTGCAGCGGGGAGGAGCCAGCTGTTAGACAGGGAAGGCTGCCTCCCCTGGCCAGCGTTTAACCCCTGGGACGCTGGAGTGTTCCGCAGAACTCCAGCCCAATGTCCTTGGTGGCCTAGTGGGGGCGCAGGATTCAGTGCCTGGCCCCACTTGCTGTCATCCCCAGGGATTCCCCAGCCCTGGGGGAAAAGACTGCGACTTGGCGCGCACCACTGCGGTGACGCGACGCTAGCTAGCCAAAACCCCAGAGGCCCACCGAGGTCCCCGGATCAGTACCGGCGACCCGGCGGGTGACGGAGTGACAGCGGGGATGTCCCCTGGACTGTCCGTGCTGCCGCTATTCTGTAGAAATCTTCTTTTGAAAATAAAAAATCTTCAGTGACCCGACTCGGGCACCCAACGAAACTGAGGTGCCTCTGGCCCGAGGGCGGGGTACAGCAGAGGGACCCAGTGCATCCTGGGAAGAAAAATTAACTGCGTGGTGCCCGGATGACTCCCATCATCACCTATATCCCAAGGTCTCCCTGTGGAGCCTATGGACCCTGAAAACAATATCTAAATTTCCACTTAGGAGAAAAAGTCATGCACCTGACATGTACAGGTAGGACTGATGACCTTTTACACTTAGGTGGTACACAGACCGCTCTCTGTGATGCTACTCACCTGAGCTGATCTCGTTATAGGTTTCCTCCTCTTTACACTCCTGATCAACATTTTCAGAAGTTTCTGCTAAATCTTCTATTTTAATGTCAGTCACATCTTCTTCCTAAATAGCCCAACATAAAAAAAAAATGATTAACAGAATATTATCAATGTATAAGATCCACACAGCTTCTCTACAGGTCATATAGTGTAGATTCAGTTTGGTATATGGTGAGACCCCTAATAGTTCCACCTACCTGATCCTCCTGTAGGACACTGTGATTCTTCTCTGTATGATCCTGGGAATAAAGAGGACGATGACATCTCTCTGGGGTATTTCTGTTACTGGCCCCATCTGTAGGAGACACACGGTGACTGATTACACTGTATATATGTGATTATCAGATGATGTGTATATAGGTGGCCCCATCTGTAGGAGACACACAGTGACTGATTACACTGTATATATGTGATAATCAGATGATGTGTATATAAATGGCCCCATAGCTGCTCTCTCCATTACAGTAAGTGACAGTCTCCTCTTACCCAGTGATGTGAGGGGCCGGTGATTCTCCATCATCACGTCCTTGTACAGACCCCTGTGTCCTTCTATATACTCCCACTCCTCCATGGAGAAATAGACAGTGACGTCCTCACACCTTATAGGAACCTGACACACACAATGATACAGTCATCACCCAGACACATCCCCTGGTGTTACTGTATAATGTCCCATTCCCAGCAGTCACCTCTCCAGTCAGCAGCTGAATGATCTTGTTGGTGAGTTCCAGGATCTTCTGGGCATTTTGTCTCTCATGTATCAGTGAGTGAGGTGGAGGCACCGTGATGGAGCTCTGGGTCCTGCTCAGTCCTCCCGACACACGGAGATGGCTGCTGATTGTCACACACTCACCATATGTCTTCTTCACTACTGTGTAATCCTGTATATTGAAAGGGACACCAATATATATCACTATATATTATTAAATCTCCAGTCAGGTCCTTGTGTTAGTAATAGAGATAATAGTGATGTCACTGTGACATTCCCAGACTCCCTCACCTCCCCAGTGTCAGGGTTCAGCCTAGAATCGGCTATCTCTCACCTCCGTGCCGGCTTCCCCTGACTTTCATGTGGTCAGACGTCTGGTGCAGTGAGGGGTGTGATGCTGAGTATTCTGCCTTAGGTGCTTTTGCGGACTTCCATGGTCGGCTGTGTGTTTTGGGGATTGGAGTTCCCATTGTGGGAGCCGCCATGACAGTTCCTCTCATGTCACAGTCCTCCTAACCAATGGTAGCATGATCTCAGTCAGCTGATGCTGTGCTCCAATAATCTGCTACCCCTGGGTATAAATCGGCCCCCAGAACTTCAAGTAACTGCTGTTCAACTTCATTATTCCAGTGCCTGTGATACTCCCACTGTTGCTCTGTGGCAATTCCTTCAGCGTGTTGCTTCAGCCTGCTCACAGTTCTCCAGTTTCCTGTATTAGCTTCCATACTAACCCTTAGTCTGAGACTTTAGCTCTCTCACAGTACTTCAGTGTTTCATGTCTCTTCCCTGTGTGTCTTTGTATATGTGCTACTAATTCTATTGCAGCTTTCCTGTGGCTATTACCCTGTGTTGCTGAGGTGTCAGATTACCTGCTAGTACTAATTAGCTCACAGCTGGACCTCCCAGCACTCTCCCAGTATTTGCCTTTGTCCAGTGCCAGCATTTCTAGCTTTCCCAGTATATGCCTGTCTTCTCTCTGTGTCTTGTCTGTGCAATCTGCACCTGCATATGTAATTATTCCCAGTATATGCATGTGTCCAGTCTGCTCTGTGTTTGCTTGTGTAGCCAGCACAATCATACCAGCATTTCTAGCTTTCCCAGTATTAGCCTTTGTCCATGCTACTGTGTTTTTCTGCACTAATCAGCACCTAGAAATGTAACTGTTTCCAGTCCATGCCTGTGTTCTAGCATCCAGATTCTTCCCCTGTTTTCTAGCATTCAGATCCATCTCCAGAGTCCATTCATTCCGTTCACCTCCAGTGTTATAGCTTTAATTATAGTCTTGGTCTTCTGCCATTCCCAGGTACCTGTCCAGAGGGACGCGACCTGCTCACTTGGTGCAGCGAAAACCAAATCCCAATTGGAGGGGTCACTGGAGAAAACCACCAAGTGAGTTAGACTCCGCGCCTCTGGGCAGGTCTCGCCAAACCTGGGTTTGGTCGCAACTAGGAGACCTAGTCCAGTCACTCCCCTAGTCACCCGAACCCCCCGGCTCACCGTCCTCCACAAAGGAACACTTGCACCGGATCGTGACACCCAGTCAGGTCCCTGTGTTAGTAATAGAGATAATAGTGATGTCACTGTGATACTCCCAGACTCCCTCACCTCCCCAGTCAGGTCCCGGTGTTAGTAATAGAGATAATAGTGATGTCACTGTGACACTCCCAGACTCCCTCACCTCCCAAGTCAGGTCCCTGTTAGTAATAGAGATAATAGTGATGTCACTGTGACACTCCCAGACTCCCTCACCTCCCAAGTCAGGTCCCGGTGTTAGTAATAGAGATAATAGTGATGTCACTGTGACACTCCCAGACTCCCTCACCTCCCAAGTCAGGTCCCGGTGTTAGTAATATAGATAAGAGTGATGTCACTGTGACACTCCCAGACTCCCTCACTTCCCCAGTCAGGTCCCTGTGTTAGTAATAGAGATAAGAGTGATGTCACTGTGACACTCCCAGACTCCCTCACCTCCCAAGTCAGGTCCCTGTTAGTAATAGAGATAATAGTGATGTCACTGTGACACTCCCAGACTCCCTCACCTCCCAAGTCAGGTCCCGGTGTTAGTAATAGAGATAATAGTGATGTCACTGTGACACTCCCAGACTCCCTCACCTCCCAAGTCAGGTCCCGGTGTTAGTAATATAGATAAGAGTGATGTCACTGTGACACTCCCAGACTCCCTCACTTCCCCAGTCAGGTCCCTGTGTTAGTAATAGAGATAATAGTGATGTCACTGTGACACTCCCAGACTCCCTCACCTCCCCAGTCAGGTCCCTGTGTTAGTAATAGAGATAAGAGTGATGTCACTGTGACACTCCCAGACTCCCTCACCTCCCCAGTCAGCAGGTAGATGATCTCCAGGGTGAGATTTAATATCCTGTCAGTCATCTTGTTACTGTCCTTCTCCATCCTCAGTGCATCAGTCGGAGAGTGGACTCCGGGTCTCGTTGAGGAGACTGATCATGTGGAGACGACAGCAGAGAAGATCCTGTAATGGAGCAAAATGAAAATTCTTCTCTATAAATAAAATTATTCTGTGAATCAGTGATGTATAGGGTATAATAAAACAATTTGATCACTGAAAATGTTGTGTAAATGGTATCACAGTTGAATGAACGATGACGATTCAAGTGACGATTATAGGAAACAGTCCTGTTCACATCTAATACAATGCAAGTAATACTGCACAATGCTCAGATGTTAATGTCTATATGCACTTTATATAGGGGCATTGTACAATGTATCTGGTCACCTTGTCTATAGGGGATGGAGCAGGACAGAGCTGCAGCATAATGTATTGTCTGCTAAGGTAACGTGACACTGCCTCAATATGATGCCTTTTATCAGTGTACAAATACTGGTCTAAATAGACGTTACTGGAGATCTCAATAACAGCCCTCTGAGGGTTTAGGAACTTTTTGTGTCCGTTTCTGGGACTTCCTTGGTGTTCATTCTAGCACCCCGCACCTGTCACAACCTGTGCAGTTTCTCTTTCCTGCCTGGGGTTCATTATCTACTCTGGTGCTTCTAGCACACACTTGTCTGTATAGCAGCAGTTTGTTGCTTCAGCTGAGTGTGCTAAAAGCACCAGAGCAGAGAGTGACACCCCAGGCAGGAAAGAGGAACTGCAAGGGTTGTGACAGGTGCTAGAATGAACACTGCTTCCTGTATGATTTCTGGATGCTTGTGCCTACCTTTATTATACACACACACAAACATATAAAGCCAGGCTTCATTGTGTCCTTTTAATGCTTTTATGTATCTAGCCTAGGTGTTGGCAATAAAAGACAACAGATGGATGACACTTTGTGCCAGGAGCTCCACCTAAAAGACCTGAGCCCTCTGTGTCTGCACAGATCATTCATTAATCATGGTGTGACCACCCACAGCTGGCTCCATACGTCCCAAATGTCAGAAGTGCATACGGGTCACGCGCATGGGAACCATCTGACACCTTTTCCCTTCTTACCACGGACCTGTGATCCACGTCTTGGGGTACACCCCACCATTACTAGTGCACCTGTCACAAGCCGTGCAGTTCCTCTTTCCTGCCTGGGGTGTCGCTCTCTGCTCTGGTGCTTCTAACACACTCAGCTGATGTAACAAACTGCTGAGATACAGACCAGAGTGTGCTAGAAGCACCAGAGTAGAGAGCAACACTCCAGGCAGGAAAGAGGAACTGGATCGGTTGTGACAGGTGCAGGGTGCTAGAATGAACAGTACATTATATTGCTTAGCGGGTCTGTGAGTATGAATTCTGCATTGCACAATCTCTAACCCCTTTATTATTATCATTTGTGACTGTGGAATATTCTAAAGTAGCAAAGTCATTTATTTAAATTAGTGCATACCTGGCTGCCTTCTAGAATTATTCCACAGATACCCTCACTGGTTAATACAGACCACTAAATCCTTTATGCTTATTCGCTGCTGACAGATCTCTGTTTATCAGTTTTTCTGATACATTTTAATAATGGATACTTTTAATCCAGCCCTGGGCTAAACAAACGGCGTTTGCATGATTCATTGTATGTAGCCTGTTTTTTTATTATTATTATTAATAATATTATTATAGTTTGTAAACTATTAATATTTTCATTTATTACATGTATTTTGAATTTTTACTCCAACCTAGCAATGACATTTATTCAGTCACTCTCTATATGTATTTAAGTGCAGCAGTGCGTAAGTCTTTTAAAATTGTTATTGTTTTATTGGTTGACACATTTTGTTATGTCATATTTCTGACCGTCGGACTTTGACAGTGGACATAAGAGAAAGTGCCCTAATTCCCTTCTAAAAAAAAAAAAACACATGACACTGTGTAGTGTGCATCTCAGATAATGCAGATAATATGGCCAGACCCCTTCAATAACAAATAGAGATTTTCCTCCCTACCAACTATTAATCACTGATATTCCTGAACCCTTCCATAGGACACAAGACTGCTCCATTTGTACTATAATAACATGGTACAAGTCTGCTCCACTTCTACTATAAAAGGGCACCAGAATTTGTTCCATCTGTATTAATGTAACATCAGTGTCTGCTCTTCCTGTTTTATAACACGGCACCAGAGTCTGCTCCACCTGTATTATAATGTAACACCAGTGTCTGCTCTGCCTGTTTTATAACACGGCACCAGAGTCTGCTCCACCTGTATTAAATGTAACACCAGTGTCTGCTCAGCCTGTTTTATAATAACAAGGCACCAGAGTCTTCTCCACCTGAATTATAAAACAACAGTGTCTGCTCAGCCTGTATTGGTAATAGCAGGACACCAAAGTCTACTCCATTTGCATTATAATACATTTACAACAAAGTCTGATCCACATCTACTATAATAAGATGACATCGAAGTATTCTCCACATGTATTCGAATAACGGGATACTATAGTCTGCTTTACCAGTAATATATTGACATGGCACCAGAGTCTGCTCCACCTGTATTACATTAGCATGACATTAGAGTCTTCTCTACCTGTTTTATTTTAGTATACCCAGAGTATGTCCCACCTGCATTATAATAACAGGACACCTTTATAATATTATATTAACATCAGCAGTACAGTATTATATTAGCATGACTTCAAAGTCTGATACACCTGTATTATTATTATCGTAAACACTAGAGTCTGCTCTCATACCAGGACATCAGAGCCATCAATATTATATGCCACCAGAATCTGATCCACCTGCATTATAACAACAGCACATCAGAGAGTGGTTCACCTGCATTGTAATAAGAGGACACCTGTATTATAATAATGTGTCATTTGAAAAGGCTCAGCCTATATTATAAAAAATGAGACACCAGAATCTTCTCCACCTGTAGTATGACAACAGGCCACCACGGTATATGTTTCATCTGCATTATAACAGGGTACCAGTTTCTACTCCATCTGTATTACAGTAAGGGGACTTCAGAGTCTCCTGTACAGGTATTATAGCAAGAGGACACAAGAGTCTGCTGCACCCGGGATCTAGCAATAACGGGACCTGCTCCAGCTGTACTATAATAGCACCATTATTACTGATAATAAATGCCATTACCTGCAGCCACAACGTATCCACCTCCTCCTCCTATCTCTGTGTTACCTCCTACCCAACGGTTTCTAGGAAGTTACAGGCGAAGAGAAATACTTCCTGTCTGTGGAACGCAAATGTCAGAAGTCAACTGGAACGCACAGACCGGAAGTTACGTATGCTGGCAGAGAGGAGGCATTTATGTTACTGGCAGAGGGTAATGATGATGATTGGTAGACACTTACCACATGGCTGTGTTTTTTAATGTGAGAGAGAGAGAGAGAGAGAGAGGGGGGTTAATATTGGATAGAGAGGGACAGAGACAGCACAATCCTGTTTCAAGGTTCTTTATTATACGGCATATGATGTGTATAATACTATACATCAAGCAAAACTGATGTGTATATATATATATAGATGTATATGTATATATATATATATATATATATATATATATATATATATATACACACACACACACACATCAGGTGACGCTATATTGATGCAGATTATAAGTGTAATAGACATACATCAGATGTCTCCATGTTGATTCTGGAGTACACCGTAATATTCGTCAGACAACACTGGGATTTTTGGGGAGGCATAACTCAGGGTAGGGGGTGAATTTAGACTTGGGGTTTGTTTTATTAGGTAGCTCTTGATCCAGGGTAGGGCCTTTTGGGGTTCAGGTAATTGAGGAAGTTACAATTTTTTAAACTATTACCTCACAATTGCACCATTATAGAGATAGGAAGCTTCAATTAGTTGCGCAGCCTCAGTATGTGCCTTCAGCAGTTGTACTCGCTGTGGCTTCACTTAGGTGTACCGGTCCAGTGCGGGCGGCAGCGACGGTGGGACCCAGTGGAAAGAAGCGTCAGTTAGCTGCAGCTGGGACCAGGGGAAGTAGTGGCCATTAGTGGCAGCGGTGAGGGCGGTGGCAGCAGACAGAAGCAGCATGCATGGATCTGGGAGATCTGTGATGCCTGCATCTGTGTGTCTGTGCCCCCCCCCCCCCCCCCCAAATTAACAACCAGCACCGGGCTTTGCATACCCAGTCCTGGTTGTGCTAAATACAGGGGACAAACGGCATAGGGGTCCCCTGTATTAAACACAACCAGGATTGGGCTATTCAGAACCAGTCCTGGTTGCCAAAATACGGGGGGACAAACGACGCAGAGGTTCCCCGTATTCAGTGCAACCAGCACTGGCCTCTGAGCTAGTCCTGGTTCTGGAAATACAGGGGGGAAAAATGCGTAGGGTTCCCATGTATTTACTAGAATCAGCACCGTCCATTTCTAGCGGGGGGGTAATGCCACAGCCAGGGGAGCCCTTTCACCAGGTCCCCCGGCCGAAGCATCAACCCTGGCCTCTAGTCAGCCCAGGCCAGGGTTCCCTGGGCAGCTGGGGACCCCCCCAATAAAGGGGTCCCCCTCTCCAGAGAACCCCAGGCTGATGGCTCAGGGCTATCCCTGGCACTCCTGGCCGGTGGGTGCCGGGTTGATTATGTATAGTGTGGTGCAAGTAAAGAGTTCAAAATATTGTCATTTGCTGTGGAACTACAGGGCCCAGCAAGCCTCCCCCGCATGCAAGTACCAGCGGGCATTACGGGCCCGCTGGTACCTGTAGCTCCATAGCAAAAGCAATATTAAAAAAAAACACAGAACACACCTTAGAAAGTAACATTTTATTAAAACATACATGCACACACAACATGTACACACGCTATCTCACATACTCATCTATATATCCCTGAAGCCAATCACAACCACTTGTCCAAGTAGAAAATCCATAGGGTACTTGTAATAAAAAAAATCCATACTCACCTCCTCTTATGCGCAGATCACGTCATCTTCGTTCCAAAGTAGGCAATCCAGGGTCTTGGCAAGACAAAACAATGATTTGCGCGAGCCACGGACATTAGTACTGCCCTCTAAGGACAGAACTACCCGAATGACGGCTCCGCCGCAGGATTTCAGTACAGAAATCCTGGTGCAGAGAGCTCATTGACTAGGAGAAGCGAGCCTTTCGCCTCTCAGCCAATGAGTGGTTGTCACCATTGACTTCAATGGTGAGAGCCGCGCGTGCCCATTTTAAAAATGGCGCCTCAGCAAATCAAAGATGGCCACCCTGCCCCCTCAGCTGGCCTATATAAGCCAGCGAATGCAGCGGCACGGTAGCCATGTTAAAGAACTTAAAGGCTGCCGCCCCCCAGGTGAAGGTGCAGAAGAATAAAATATTAAAACAAACGATGTCTGTTTTTTTTTATATATATATATATATATACTGTATTTCTTTTACAGGAGTACTATAGGTACCAACGGCCCCGTAATACCCCACTTGCTGGTACTTGTGGTTCTCCAAGTACCAGCATGCGGGGGAGGCTTGCTGTGGCCTGTAGTGCTACTGCAAAAGACAATATTTGAACTCTTTATTTTGCACTACACTTTACATAATCAACCTGGCACCTACTGGCCAAGGGTGCCGGGGATAGCCCCGGGTTATCAGCCTATGCCTGGGGTGCCCTGGAGAGGGGGACCCCACTATTTGCTATGTCTGTGTGTGGCATGTAATAGGAGACGATATACGCTATGCATGTGTGTAGCATGTAATAGGGGGTTATGAAACTTTAAACTATTTCTATGCTATACATATGTGTGCCATGTAATATGAGATTATATATGCTATGCATCTGTGTGACATATAATAGGGGGTTATATGTGTGTGTATGTGACATGTAATAGGTTGTTATAAATGCTATGTACCTGTATGTGTGTGACATTTCATAGGATTTTATATATGATATGCATGTGTGTGGCATGTATTAGGTTATATATGCTATGCATGTCTGTGACATGTAATAAGTTATATATGCTATGCATGTATGTGACATGTAATAGGTGGTTTATATATGCTATGTATGTGTGTGACATGTAATAAGAGGTTATATATGCTACGCATATGTGTGGCATGTAATCGGTGGTTATATATGTTAAGCATGTGTATGACATGTAATAGGGGGTTATATATGCTATGTTTGTGTGTGTGGCATGTAATAGGTTAAGTACAGAGCCGTAACTAGACTTTTGATGCCCTGTGCCAGAGAGAACTTTGGCGCTCCCCCTTCCCATTTTTAAATATGGACATTCAGTGCACCTGAAAAAGGGCCATGGCCTCATGGGGAAGGGCCAGGGAAGAGATAGGGATGGCCAAGAGATGCTGGGGATAAAAGAAGAGGAAGCTACAAGTGAGAATGATATATGTGACATATAATAGGAGGTTATATGATATGTATGGAATCGGTATGAATGACCGCCAGACGAGAGCCCGGCGGTCGAAATCCCGACGAAGGCAGGCCGAACATCGGAGATCCCGACGGAGGTGAGAAAACTACCTTACTCTCCCCCCCCCCTAACCCTCATTTAGGGGTGCCTAACCCTAACTTCCCCCCTTAGTGCCTAACCCTAACTTCCCCCCTGGGGTGCCTAAACCTAACCCTCCCCTTCCCTGCACCCTAAACCTAACCCTCTCGGGAGGGGGGGTGCCTAACCCTAACCTTCCCCCGAGGATGCCTAACCCTAACCCCAACCCCACCTTCCCCTAGCCAACCCTCAGGGCCGGCTCAAGGCGTCGGAGCACCCTGTGTCTGCTCTGTACAGTGCGCCCCAACATTGCGCGCGGCTTTGCCGTGCGAGCCCGGACATGGGTGTGTGGCATAATTACCACAGGCTACGCCCCTTATGTGGCGTTATTTGGTGGTGTGCCCGCATGGTACGCCTCCAAATAACGTCAGGCTCGGGGGAGCCTCACTAGCTGGGCTTCCCCTAGCCCTCTTCTGTCATTGAATGGATGCCATGCGCATGCACGCAGCATCCATTCAGACTCCGGGGTTTGGCACTGCCGCACAGCTGCGGTGGTGGGGTTCCCCAACCTCCCCATTTGACCACCTGTGGCCCACTTCGTCCCACAGGTGGAACAGCGGGACATTACTGTCCCGCTGAAATCGGGATGTTGGGGAGGGGTGTGCCCTCTATGGGTGGCGCCCCTGTTCAACCGCACTGATCGAACACCCCTAGAGCCGGCCCTGCTAACCCTAACCCTCCCGGGGGGGTACCTAACCCTAAATCCCCCCGGGGTGTCCTAAACCTAACCCTCCCCCCCGCGGCTATGAGGACGTGCGGACCGTACTTACCTTGTTCGGTCCTGCATCGTTCTGGATTTCGGCGTCGGGATTATGATAGGCGTCGGTATTTTGACGCCTATCAATAATCCCTAGCCGGCATTCTGCCATTGCGGCCGCCGGTCATATAACTGCATCCCGATATGCATATATGTGACATGTAACAGGATATATATGCTATGCATGTGTGCGATATATACTAGGGGGTAATATATCATAAGTATGTGTGTGATATGTAATAGGGGATTATATATGTCATTTATGTGTGTGTCATGTAATAGGAGGTTATATATGCTATGTCTGTGTGTGGCATGTAATAGGAGGTTATATAAATACCATGTATGTGTGGCATGTAATTGGAGAATATATATATGCTATGTATGTGTGTGACATGTAATAGGGGTCTATATATGTTCTGTATATATGTATGTATGTGTGTCATGTATTAGGGGGTTATATGTGCTATACATGTGTGTGACATGTAATAGGTTATTATATATGCTTTGTATGTTTGTGATATTTAATAGGATTTTATATATGATATGCATATGTATGACATGTAATAGGATGTTATATATGCTATGTGTGGCATGTAATAGTTTATATATGCTATGCATGTGTGTGACATGTAATAGGTTATATATGCTATGTATATAACGTAATAGAGGGTTATATATGCTATGCATTTATGTGACATGTAATAAGGGGTTATATATGGTATGCACGTGAGTAACATATAATAGGAGTTTATATGATATGTATATGCTATGCATGTGTGTGACATATAATAGGCAGTTATACTGTATATGTGATGTATGTGTGTGACATGTAACAGGACTCAGGAGGTTATATATCCTATTTCTGTGTGTGGCATGTAAAAGGAAGTTATATATGCTATGCATGTGTGACCTGTAATAGGAGGTTATGAGTATGGCACGTAATAGGGGTTATATATGTTATGTATGTGTGTAACATATAATAGTAGTTTATATGCTATGCATGTGTGTGACATGTAATAGGAGGGTATGTATGTCATGTAATATGGGGTTATATATGCTATACATGTGTGTGTCATGTAATAGGCAGTTACATATGCTATGCATATGTGTGGCATGTAATAGGAGCTTATATATGCTATGCATCTGTGCGACATGTAATAGGGAGTTATATATTGTATGCATGTGGGTGACCTGTAATAGGAGGTTATTTATGCTCTGTATGTGTGTGACCTGTAATAGGAGGTTATATATGCTCTGCATGTGTGTGACCTGTAATAGGTTTTATATGCTATGCATGTGTGTGCCATGTAATAGGTTATATATTCTGTGCATGTGTGTGACATGTAATAGGTTATACATGCTCTGCATGTGTGTGATATATAATAGGTTATATAACCTCTGCATGTGTAATAGGGGGTTTTATGTGTGTATGTGACATGTAATAGGTTATATAAGCTCTGCATGTGACATGTAATAGGGGTTTTTATGTATGTATGTATGTATGTGACATGTAATAGGTTATATTTGCTATGCCTATGTGTGACATGTAATAAGAGGTTTTATATGCTATGCATGTGTGTGCCATGTAATAGGTTATATATGCTCTGCATGTGTGTGACATGTAATAGGGAGTTGTATTATGTATGTGACATGTAATAAGAAGTTATATATGCTATGCATGCGTGTGACATGCAATAGCCTGGAGCTTATAGCAAAATATTACATACTCGGTATAATAATAATAATTTTACTGTCAGTCTGTCAGTCAGCCACTACTACTCGGGTAGCGTATAGAATAGATAGAAGTGGCCTCCCGGCCTCTGTATTTCCTGTCTCTGCGTTCCACCGCAGAATGTCTTCAACAAAATGGCCGCTTGTGTCGTCAACGGGTGGGTGAGAGAGGGAGGAGGATGGTGGGGAAAGTGACAGCAGGTAATCTGTTTGTTATTATAGTACAGATGGAGCGGACACCGATTTACCTTCCTCATAATACAGAAGGAGCAGACTGTGGTAAATCCTTACTGTGATACAGATGGAGCAGGCTCTGCAGTGATAGGGGAGCTGGAGACTCTGGTGCCCTGTTACTATAATAATGCAGGTGTAGCAGAAGTGTCTTCACAGGTACACAGGTGGAGCAGATTGTGGTGTCATGTTATAATGCAGGTAAAGCATTATATTGGGCCCTGTTATTATACTACAGCTACAGGGTAAGCAGATGCTTGCGTTGATGTATCTTATGGATGAGCCACCAGCAAGCATGCTATGGTCGCCGCTTTTTTTGTGACTGCGCAAAAAATGTATACAAAATGGCCTGTAGCACAGCTGCTGAGAGGTCACGTCTGCTGGTGGATCATTCCCGTCAGTGCATACCGAGCAACGTGGGGAAGGACAGCCATGTGTCCGGTGAGCCCCCAAGGAGCAATGACATCATAGGCAAAATGAGAGATGTATGCAAATCCGTACATCTCCTATGGCGTGTGAGATCTGTACATGCACAGATAACGCCCTGCGCATGTCCAGAAAGCGCTCTGCAAGATCGCTTGCTTTGCCCTGGCTATCGCAGCCTGATTGACAGGTTGCAAACCGTTTTGGGGGGTGGCGACAACAGGCACCGCTGCAGTAAATGGGGGTGTGCGTTTTGGGTGTGTTGAAGCCAGTGCCTGCGTCCTTCACTGACCGGTTACTGAAATTGGCGATGTTCAAGCAGATGATGCAATGCTGCATTGTCAGATGCAGCAGCGGATCAGAGAAGCCAGCAGGAGTCATCTATTTGCACAAGACGCCTCCTCCGGCTGTAGCACATTCCTTCCCTTTTTTATTGTCTTATGTGTTGGCTTTGGTGAATTGTGTCCTATTTATAAGTGTGCATGTAAGGAACGGGGCAAAAAGATAAATTTTATTTGTTGTTTTCTTTTAGTAATGTATCGTGAATACATCCAGACCAGGAGAATAGGAAGCTTTTAAGGATTTAATGGATTCTTTGACTTCACTGGCGAATTCCGTGTTAAGCAAGACCCATTGTTTGGTGGAGTCACAGGAAATCTCTCAAATATGAAGGTACTCATCTTTTGCTGTCAATATAGAGGGTGAGTCTTGTGAAGGTGTGACCGAATTCTAGAGAGAGGTAGACATCATGCATGGTGGCTTTTCTGAGATACCATGTGACGGTCAGTGCCAACTCATCACTCGAATTTAACTAAGAATATTCCTGGTTAGGCTGACCGATTAGTGATGTGTGGGGCTCATTTAACAATGCAGTGCTGTCTATCCACCATGGGTTCTGAGGGAAGTGTATTATGGGGAATTATAATTCAATAGCGGTAGCGCTGTTATCAGTCCATAAGATAGGGGTGACCCTTCCCTCCAACAACCATTGAGCCAAAAAGTGAATTGATGCAGATCAAACCTATGAGGCTGATTCAGAGGGGTGTGGTATAAGAGATTGACTGGTGCCAAACCCAGTGACTTCATTATCCATGGCCCCGGAAGTGTAATTTTACCGGACATCCTGCGTAACCTGAGGTTTACTCAGTGGGTGTATTCAATTGTTTTAACACGCCCGATCTCCCATCTACAATGACGGAAGATCATGGGGCGCTATTCAATTGATGCCGATTATCGCACTGATCACGTGCATAGAGGTCGGGTTTAGCCACGGAAAACAGCTACACCCCACCAAAGTGCTGGGCGTAATCGCGAAAAAAGTGCAGTTTAGACGCCTAAATAGCTCACTTTTCGTGCATGCCAGCTCGCAACCCTGGGGGAGCCGACAGCTGATCGCACCCGACAGGAGCAACAATTGAATATCTCCGTCGGGCTGCAAACAATTAAATTGCGCCCAGTGTTTCCGAACGATGTTTGCACTGTGGATGTTGCATCTTCAGGCAAACGGGCAGTGGATCTGAAAAGCCGGCAGTAGGTGTCTTATTTACAAAGACGCCACCTGCAGCATTAGCACATGCACTCAGATCCGCAGCTACCAAAGAACTACCATCGATCCACACCGGGTCTACCTTTATATCATCCCCTATGTGCCAGTAAACTTTATCGTGGCAGAGCCGTGGTTGGCATCCTTCACTTTCTTGTTCTCCAAGAATAATGTCAATTATGGAGTCTTAGGAAAAAAAACAAAGTCGTGGGGCTAGATCTACCAACCTTGTTAAAGAAGAATATTAATATTTTTCCTAGGCTTAACTAGCCCTTCGTCATAAGTTAGATCTTGTTGGAAACCTTTTATAAAAAGCAGTTTTATATAAATATTAAGTAACAAAAAAAAAAAGTTGTGTTATTTAGTGTTGCGGGTATAGATTGAGACCAATGTGGGAATGCTGTGTACCTACAATAATATGAAAACATGTCAGATTGTTATGCTGCGGCCATTTAGGGGCAGTGATAACCAGCGTCCCAGAAAATGTGGGGGTATCAGCCCTATTTTTTGGGCGTTCCAAAGCTGTGTGAAAACATCGCCCATTCTAAGTAATATGAGGATTACTCAGATTGCCGATGTTCACGCAGTTAATCTGATGCTGCATTCTTGGGTGCATCAGTGGATCACAGAAGCCAGCAGGAGGGGTCTGTTTATTATACAACATTAGCATAATATTGCATCTCCGCTACGTACAAAGACTCATCGGCAATGTGATTAGCGTACAACTCTGTATTAGGGCAATAGTTTGGACAAATTTTTAAATTGCAAATGAGGAGTTTAAGTTGTTGTTCAGGTAAAAAGTAGAGATGTGCGGGTTTGATTTTATTTGGTTCTTATCGCCAAATTATCGCAAGTTCGGATATCCCTTATTGGGTATCCAAAACACGTGACAGCCGGATAGCCAATGCCGTTTTTGAGATCCAAACATATCCGAGTAAAACCGGACCGCACATCTCTAGTAAAAGACTATAGGGGGTATTAATGTAAAAGCCTGTGAGATGCCGGCATCTGTGTCATTCCGGCAAATGTGCCTTTTATTAAATGTAATGTATTTTAAAAAATTATATCTTAGGGGCTCACGTGAGCACTATACAGACTAATGGCAGCAGCGCCTTCACCCACCACTCACACCAATGTCACTGTGTGTCCTGTGCACAAACTGCTATGTAGCCTACAGTATCCTATTCAAGTGACCGCAAGCCCAAAGCACCTCTTCCCCCACCCCTTACCAGCCGCGCGCATGGTGCCCCACACATCTCTTGTATTGATGATGTCAATAAATGTTGTTTTTGTTATTGCTCAGCTATTTTTTTGACAGATTGAGATGAAACAGAGTGCAGGTTATTTCTAGGAGTTTCCACTACAAAATGACGCAGTGGTCATGAAAATTGGTTCAGTAGCGCCAACTTGGAGGTGATGCGGGCATAGGAGGATTTCCGAGCAACTGGAAATCCACCTAAGTGCGCTCCTGAACAGTAGTGGTGATTTCAGGTTGTTTACCTTAGTCAAGACAACGTTTAAACCTATGGTGGTTTTGTAGTAAAACGGAGCATCAAAAATTTGACCATTCCTAAAGGAATAAGGTTGTGTGTTGATATCATTGTGTTACCTCTGACGAGTATTTACACATTCCCACTCCAGCTCTGTAAATGGGGAATATTAGGGAGGGACTATGAGAGTTGGGAAGATCCGGTTTTGAAGAACCACACAGATCTAGGAGCATCAGAAGCTCCATGAGCTGATCCTATGTTTTTTTTGCAGAAAATACCTTGCCATTAGATAATTTATTTTCAATTGAAATGAGAAGTCCAGTTTACATTTAATTTTGTGATCTATCAGGTGTGTAGACAATAATATTTTCTTCAGTAGCGTGGGGGGTGGGGGCTAGGTCTAAATACAGTTGAAGAGAGGCTCCTTGGAATGAGACAGAGTCAGTAATTAATACGCTGTAATGATTTGTTCTTTTGTAGCAAAATCGTGATGGTGTGTGATCATATCTCTCGGTGAATGATCCGTGGCCCCCTGGCGCATAGGGAAGGGTGATCGTAGTCTCATGCCAGACCCTCTAAGGTAGCATCCGGTAGTATCTATTGAAATGGAGCGTTGAGATTCTCTGTGAGGGCTTTGTGTTCTGGAGAGGAAAAGTACTAAAGTAAGGCGGAAGTTATTGACAAGCAGAGTGTAATTATTGAAGATTGGCTGTTTCTCTTTGTGTCTAGACTCTTTTTGAAATCTTATCGGCTTTAACTAATTTTTTTTTTTAATTCTAACTAGTCTATATTATTTTTTACAGATTATTTAACTGTGTCAATGAGGATGGACAAAAACCATTTGACTGAGAGGATATTAAATCTCACCCTGGAGATCATCTACCTGCTGACTGGGGAGGTGAGGGAGTCTGGGAGTGTCACAGTGACCTCACTATTATCTCTATTACCAACACAGGGGCCTGACTGGGGAGATGAGGGAGTCTGGGAGTGTCACAGTGACATCACTATTATCTCTATTACTAACACAGGGGACCTGACTGGGGAGGTGAGGGAGTCTGGGAGTGTCACAGTGACATCACTATTATCTCTATTACTAACACAGGACCTGACTGGGGAGGTGAGGGAGTCTGGGAGTGTCACAGTGACATCACTATTATCTCTATTACTAACACAGGGACCTGACTGGGGAGATGATGGAGTCTGGGAGTGTTACACTGACATCACTATTATCTCTACTACTAACACAGGGACCTGACTGGGGAGGGGAGGAAGTCTGGGAGTGTCACAGTGATATAACTGTTACTAACACAGGGACATGATTGAAAAGGTGAAGGAGTCTGGGAGTGTCACAGTGACATCACTCGTATCTCTATTATTAACACGGGGACCTGTATTTTAAGTTCTGTCTATATGTAGCACAATGTATTAGTTTTTCTGGATACACAGGATTACACAGTAGTGAAGAAGACATCCGGTGAGTGTGAGACATCCAGCAGCTGTCCCTGTGTGTCAGGAGGACTGAGTAGGACCCAGAGCCCCATCACGATGCCTCCACCTCACTCACTTATACATGAGATACACAATGACCAGAAGATCCTGGAACTCACCAACAAGATCATTCAGCTGCTGACTGGAGAGGTGACTGCTGGGAATGGACATTATACAGTAACACCAGGGGATGTGTCTGGGTGATGACTGGAGAGGTGACTGCTGGGAATGGGACATTAGACAGTAACAGCAGGCGATGTGTCTGGGTGATGACTGGAGAGGTGACTGCTGGGAATGGGACATTATATAGTAACACCAGGGGATGTGTCTGGGTAATGACTGGGGAGGTGACTGCTGGGAATGGGACATTATACAGTAACACCAGGGGATGTGTCTGGGTGATGACTGTATTATTGTGTGTGTCAGGTTCCTATAAGGTGTGAGGACGTCACTGTCTATTTCTCCATGAAAGAGTGGGAGTATATAGAAGGACACAGGGGTCTGTACAAGGACGTGATGATGGAGAATCACCGGCCCCTCACATCACTGGGTAAGAGAAGACTGCCATGTATTGTAATGGGGAGAGCAGCTATGGGGCCACCTATATACACACCATCTGATAATCACATATATACAGTGTAATCAGTCACTGTGTGTCTCCTACAGATGGAGCCAGTAACAGAAATACCCCAGAGAGATGTCCCCGTCCTCTTTATTCCCAGGATCACACAGAGGAGAATCACAGTGTCCCACAGGAGGATCAGGTAGGTGGAACTGTGAAGATACTGTATTTATGTGTGTGTTATTCTCACCTATTCCCCATCACCTACTTGAGAGAGGCAGCGGTTATACTGCACAGTACCCCAGTTCCTTTATGAGTCTTTTAGATCACCCAGTAAAAGCACAATAGCAAATGTACAATGATACCTTTATTTTACACAGCACACACTACAATCATGTGAAGACACTAACTACAAACTATATACAATATATACAGAAATGTTAGTATTTAAAGCCACTGCTCAGGAAGCTGCTTCTCCAAATCCCGGCCTCTCGGCCTGATATGCCTTCTGCCAATTTTGTAGTGACCGGCTACCAGTTTGCCCACTCCTGCGGGTACACCCGGTTCACCGATCCATGGGCTTCCCCCGATGGAGATGCTGCACTCTACTGCTGGAGCTACCTGGTAGGAACTGAAATTCCATCTCCCAGGTTATCCCATGTCAAGAACTGAGTAAAAAATACTGGGTTTGTCCTTTTACATAATTTGTCCTTTTAAAACCTGTTTTCTTCTTCACGGTCCATAGGACTCCACAGGGAGACAATGGGGGTGTAGGTGGGACCATGGAGGACCAGACACCAACACCAAAGCTTTTCAATACCAGGATGCACCGGTCCTTCCCCCTATACCCCGCCCACAGCCCACTGAGGGCAACTCAGTTTCTTAGGTGTCCAGCAGGAGCTGAATCACCATTTTTAGCTGATTTTTTTGTATTTTTTTTATTTATAGTGTTTTAAAACTGAGCAGTAGAAAAAGACTGTCCCTTGGACATCTGCTGCTGCTCCATCATCCCTACGCAACACTGTGCACCAAGCCCCGGCTAGGTACTCCCGGTGGAGCTCTTGGGACTTGGGCGGTACACCCGTCAAACTGTAACGCAGGTGTCCTAAGGCGAGCTCAGGGAGGACAGAAACCTCCCGTGGAGCAGAAGCCCGGACTGCAGCCCGGAATCCAGGAGACAGGTAAGGCGGACCCCTGCTTGCGGGGGCCTGCGTCTTTGTGCAGTCTAGCCTTCGGTCTCAGGAGACGGACCGGAGGTGCTGATGTGGACACTGGTGCGCCCACGATTTCACAAGACTACTGGGGCATTAATATACTGGCGTAGAGGCATATGTAGAGGCCAGGGGACCCGGTGGTTAACGTCAGCACGGGGAGAAGGCATTCTCCCTGCAGCCCCTCTCCCAGCTCAGGGTGCCATTCCACTGCGGTCTAGCCGGTCCCTCAGCTGCTCCTCCCTCACTCTCTGTCCCCTCAGAGACGCGCAACAGCCATTTTCTACTTCACAGGTCTCCGGGAATGCTCGGTCCAGTCTGCAAAAGGAAAAGCCTTTATCTACTAAACCTACTAAACGTGCTGTGTTATCTTTCCAGTCCACCCAGTTATCTGATTTTAATATATCATCTGGGGAGGCAGAAGACGCAGACCTCTCTCACTCTGGGTCTCATTCAGACCCGCTCGCAAGCGGGTCGATGTTGGGCCCTGCGCATGCGCAGCGGCCGCACAGCGCGTGCGCAAGCCCCGGAGCGAGAGAGAAATTCTCTCGCTCCGGGACTCACTACAAAAGCGGCGGCTGTCGATGGTGATCGGCAGCTCGCCCCGTTTTGTAGGCGGGGTGGCTACACAAACAGAGGCATTCCCGACGGAACGCCTGCCGTTTGGGGGCGGCCCCACTGACATCACTTGTGATGTCAGTGGTGAGCTTCCGGCTCTACTAGAGCCGAAAGCTCACTGGGGCTTGCGGTAGACGAGACCCTACCACAAGGGTCTCATCGCAAGCCCCGATGGTCGCGATGGTCTTGACCATCGCGACCATCAACTTGGCCGCTCGTTAAAGCTGTGGGTGGTCACCCACAGCCTAGCGAGCGGCCGGGAGGCCGGGTCAGAAAATACATGCGGCCGCCCTCATTCAGAGCGAGCGCTCGCATTTTGCGAGCGCCTCTGAATGAGGTCCTCTGACTCCGTCTCAGGAGACGAGGATCCACCCTCTAAATTAAATATACCTGCTCTTGTGAGAGCTGTAAAATCTATTTTGCAAATAGAAGAGGAAGAACCCACTCCTAAGAAAAAACAAAACAAAACACTTTTTTTAACAACAAAAGGTAGCTGATCAGAGTGAGGAACACTGGTAAAACTATCTGATCACATGAGTGAAGCATGGAATATGCCAGGTAAAATGTTTCAAATTCCAAAACGTTTAAGTTCCTTTTACCCTCTTCCAACTACTGATTGCATTAAATGGGAAGTTCCCCCATCAGTGGATTCTCATTTAACACGTCTGGTTAAAAATGCTACCTTACCCATTCATACTGCATCCTCCTTGATGGTGACTACAGATAGGCGTATAGAAGCTTGTCATAAGTCCATATACTCCCTTATAGGAGCTATTATTCGTCCTGCTAGGGCTACGGCCTGGGTGTCAAAAGCCATTGAGAGTTGGGCAGAGGCCCTAGAAGAGACATTCCCCCCTGTTGCTTCGAGGGAACAACTGTCCTACATATCTCACATTAGAGATGCAGCCTCCTACTTGGGAGAAGCAGCTATGGATACGGCTCTCCTGGACTCCAGAATATCTGCCACTTCGATAGTGGCCCGGCGTATTGTTTGGCTCTGTTCCCGGAAAGCAGACTCAGGTTAAAAAAGAGCTCTGGAGTCCCTTCTTTATTCTGGAGATATCCTATTTGATCCAGAATTTGATAAAATTGTGACTACTTTGGCAGCTTCCAAGACGGCATTCATGCCCTCTACATATACTACAAAGCCTCGGACGTCATCCTTTTGGTCCTTTTGCCCTCAAGGAAAAGCCAAGTCCTTTCCAAGTCCTTTCCACGACAGCAGGCATCAGCCAAGTCCTCCAAGCAAAACAAGCCTGGGCTACTAGACGTCCACCTGCCAAGTCTGAGGACAAGCCTACATCCTGACGAGGAGGGCCTCTCCGTGGGAGCTCCCAGGGTGGGAGGCAGACTTCTTCAATTCGCCCAGTTTTGGCGTCAGACCACATCAGACAACTTGGTAAGAGAAGTGGTCTCCCATGGATATGCTCTATCCTTCCTAAGGCGATCCCCCCCAGCAGTTCTTTTGCACAGGGCCTCCATCGGACCCAAGCAAGCCCTATTGCTCCAAAAAGCCATTCAGTCCTTACTGAATTTAGCAGTAATAATTCCGGTCCACCCTCCTCACAACGAGGCAAGGGCTATTATTCTACCCTTTTCCTGGTTCAGAAGGCCAACTGGGTCTCATCGGCCTATCCTCAACCTGAAATCTCTAAACAAGTTTATCAGGGTGCCCAGGTTTCGTATGGAAACCCTCCGCTCTATTATCCTTGCTATGGAGCCTGGGGGTTTTATGGTGTCTCTGGACATTCAGGACGCTTACCTACATGTACCTTTAACGCCCTCTCATCAACAATATTTCCGTTTTGCTATCCTACAACAGCATTACCAATTTCAGTCCCTACCGTTTGGCCTCTCAATGGCCCCTCGGGTCTTTACCAAAATCATGGCTGTTATGGTGGCCTCCCTTTGTTGTCAAGGGATCAGACTACTCCCGTACTTAAACGACCTCTTCCTGTTGGCCAGCTTCCCAGAGATTCTTCACCACCATCAGCAGGTAACAATTGCCTTCATACAAACGCACGGTTGACTGATCAACTGGAAAATGTCTTCCCTGACACCTGCTCAAAGAATGGTACATTTAGGAGCCCTCTTGGACTCTCAGGTTCAGAGAATCTTTCTAATAACAGACAAGATCTCCTTAATACAACACCGAGTGCACAGACTGCTCCGCAGTCGCCGAGTGTCAATTCACGCTGCACTGCAGACATTGGGATCAATGGTGTCCACCTTTGATATGGTGTAGTTCCCTCAGTTTCACTCCAGGCCTCTACAACACCTGATCCCTTCCCGATACTTCGATCCCAGATGATGGGCCTCTCCCCGTAGGTTTGCCTGTCCCTAGCCTGGTGGCTACAGACATTCCATTTAGACAAGAGTCAGCCCTTTTGGATCCCGGATTGGGCTCTCCTCATCACGGACGCAATCCTCCGAGTGTGGGGCGCAGTGACTGGCCAACCCTCCTTCCAGGACCGCTGGACCCCAGTCGAGGCAAAGTTACCAATCAATGTCTTGGAACTTCGAGCCATCTACAGAGCTCTCACACTGGCTCAGGATATTCTTCAGGACAGGCCAGTACAAGTACAGTCCAATAACACCATGGCAGTGGCCTACCTCAATCACCAAGGAGGCACTCGGAGTCAGGCAGCAATGGTAGAAGTGTCCCACATTCTCACATGGACTGAACTCCATTTCCCAGCCATCTCCGCTGTATTCATCCCGAGAGTTCTCAATTGGGAAGCAGATTTCCTCAGCCGCCACGACGTGCATGCAGGAGAGTGGTCTCTACATCCAGAAGTCTTTCAGCTCCTGGTGGACAAATGGGGTCTGCCGTATGTGGTTCTCATGGCCTCAAGACACAACAACAAACTTCTTGGATGCATTGTCAGTGAAATGGGCCTTCCATTCAGCATACCTCTTTCCCCCAATATCCCTGCTTACTCGAGTTCTTCGGAAGTTCATGCAGGAAGGAGGCCAGTCCTCTTGATAGCTCCGGGTTGGCCCAGATGCCATTGGTACTCCGATCTTCAGAGTTTCTCCATAGACATCCCTCTTCAACTTCCTCTACGGGAAGACCTGTTGTCTCTGGGTCCATGTCTACATTTGGACCTGGCCCGTCTGTCTTCAACGGTTTGGCTCTTGACACATCCCTCCTAACGGCTAAGGGATTTTCCAGCTCTGTGGTCCAGACCATGCTCAGGATTTATCACAGAATATGGCATGCATATTTCCAATGGTGTGCTCCAAGAAACTATGAACCCCAAGTTTTTAAGGTGTCTAGAATTCTTGCCTTTCTTCAGGCTGGATTGGATCTAGGCTTCCGCCTAGCATCCCTGAAAGTGCAGGTCTCTGCTTTATCCATCTGGTTCCAACGCAGTCTGGCTCCTCTACCAGATGTTCACCCCTTCCTGCAAGTTGTTCTCCGTATACAGCCTCCCTATGTCCCTCCTATGGCTCCATGGGATTTGGCAGTGGTGCTGCAAGCACTTCAAGAACCTCTATTCGAGCCCCTGGAATCAGTGGATGTCAAGTGGCTCACTGCGAAGACTGTTTCTTCTGGCTATAGCATCTACCCGTAGGGTATCGGATTTAGGGGAGCTATCATGTCGCTCCCCCTTTTTAATCTTTAGTCGGGACAGGGCGGTTCTTAAAACACGCCCGGGCTTCCTATCCCAAGGTGGTCTTTCGTTTCCACCTAATCGAGGAAGTTGTGGTTCCGGCCTTGCAGTCACCAGACCTCTTGGCAAGTGAGACCTCTTTGGATGTGGTCCGTGCTCTAAAGATCTACGTGGACCGTACAACTTTCATCAGGAAATCGTACTCCCTCTTCGGGATGGCCAGCTAACAAACAGACTCTGGCCAGATGGATTCACATGACTATCTCACAGGCTTACACGCAGTCTGGCCTTCCTGTGCCGGCCACAGTACCTGATCATTATACTCGCTCTCTGTGTTCCTCATGGGCAGCCCGGTGTGCCGCCTCAGCTGAACAGCTATGCAGGGCGGCCACCTGGTTGTCTGTCCACACCTTTCTTACGCATTATGCCTTTGATACATTTCCCTCTCAGGATGCTTGCTTTAGGCTTAGGGTTCTCCTATCAGCTCAGGAGCGTTCCCACCCTTGAACAACTGGTTTGGGACGTCCCCATTGTCTCCGTGTGGAACCCTAAGGATCCTTAAGGAGAAAAGGAGAGTTTTGGTAAAACTTACCTTTGTCAACTCTCTTTCATTGACGGCCATAGAGTCCACCCGCCCTGACGCTTCTGGCTTCTATGGGTTTCTTCTCTTGGTCATGTGTTTACTTCTCTGTGTGAGAATGTGATTCTTCAGTGTACCAGTTTTCCTTCTCTCCTCTCCTGTTCCTTCTTTGGGCTTGTTAACAAAACTGAGTTGCCCTCAGGCTGTGGGCGGGGTATAGGGGGAAGGACTGGAGCATCCTGGGATTGAAAAGCTTTGCTGTTGGTGTACGGTCCTCCAAGGTCCCACCTACACCCCATTGTCTCCCTGTGGACCCTATGGACTTCGAAGAAAGAGAGCTAATAAAGGTAAGTTTACCATAACTCTCCTTATTTTCCCATGGTGAGGTTAAAATCCTAGGTGTGAGCCCTAAGTCCTGGTATTGGGTGATTTAAATGAAGTGAATTACTAAAGAACAGTTAGTGGGCCTGTGTTCTCCCCCATGTCCTCTGCTGTTCCTGGGGCCAGAACGTCTTAAGGGCCTGATTCAGAGTCGGACGCTCTGAACGAGCGCCCGCTCTGAATCAGGGCGTGTTTTTTTTTTTGCAAAGCGGCCTCGTGGACGCTCGCATAGCTGTGGGTTACCACCCACAGTTTATGCAAGCGTCCATGATGATGGTCTCGATGGTCAAGACCATCACGACCATCGGGCTTGCGACGAGACCCTTGCGGTAGGGTCTCGTCTGCCGCAAGCCCTGGAGTGATTTTGGCTCTATCAGAGCCAAAATCACTCCCACTGACATCACTGGTGATGTCAGTGGGGCCGGACCCAGACGGTAGGCGTTCCCATGGGAACGCCTCCGTCTGGCCAGCCACGCCCCCGGCACGCCTACCAAAGGGGGGCGTGCTGTCACTCACCATCGACAGCACGCCCCCTTTGGTGCGAGACCCACGACGGCTACCCCGTCGTTATTCGGGTCTCGCGCATGCGCATGACGGAGGCGCCTCCGTCGTGCGCATGCGCATTTGGGCAACATCGACCCACTTGCGAGCGCTCAGCGCTCGCGAGCGGGTCTGAATCAGGCCCTAAATCCCCTCTGAAACAATGTCAGCTCCATCATGTTGATAAGGGGGTTGGCTTTCCAAGTGCAGTAAAACTAGTCATGATAACTCCTTGTAGGTATTTATGCACAAGCACTTCATTTGCATCTTAATGTGCAGAGTTCAATTGACACACAGGCAGTTTGCTGAATAGGAGAAAAGACAGCTATTTTTCCCCACCAGAGAAGCTGTGTTGTTCTTATACACTGATATTCTTTATTATTTTTTGTGTAATTAAGGATGAAGATTTAATCGTTATCAAAGTTGAAGATATAAAAGGAAAAGAAGAGACGTATATGAGGCTTGATCAGCAGTGTAAGGAGGAGGAAATCACTACAGCTATCAGCACAGGTGAGTAATAATCACTAAGTACAGAACAGTCACATATTCTCCTTGTTCTGTCACTACAGGAATCTCTTATCCTACACCCTCCTCTGTCACTACAGCCATCTCTTATCCTACACCCTCCTCTGTCACTACAGCCATCTCTTATCCTACACCCTCCTCTGTCACTACAGCAATCTCTTATCCTACACCCTCCTCTGTCACTACAGCCATCTCTTATCCTACACTCTCCTCTGTCACTACAGCCATCTCTTATCCTACACCCTCCTCTGTCACTACAGCAATCTCTTATCCTACACCTTCCTCTGTCACTACAGCCATCTCTTATCCTACACCCTCCTCTGTCACTACAGCCATCTCTTATCCTACACCCTCCTCTGTCACTACAGCAATCTCTTATCCTACACCCTCCTCTGTCACTACAGCAATCTCTTATCCTACACCCTCCTCTGTCACTACCGGAATCTCTTATCCTACACCCTCCTCTGTCACTACACCCATCTCTTATCCTACACCCTCCTCTGTCACTACAGCAATCTCTTATCCTACACCCTCCTCTGTCACTACAGCCATCTCTTATCCTACACCCTCCTCTGTCACTACAGCAATCTCTTATCCTACACCCTCCTCTGTCACTACAGCAATCTTTTATCCTACACCCTCCTCTGTCACTACAGCAATCTCTTATCCTACACACTCCTCTGTCACTACAGACAAATGAGGGAAAGTATCTGGCCAGTGGGGGAGTCAGGAGCCATCAGCCCCTATTATACTCCTGCTCTCCTCTTCACATCATAAATTTCTGAGTTACCAGCATAGCTGTGAGTCTCAAATTAAAAGGAAAGTGGACGAATGAGGGATCAGGGGAGTTTGCATTGTGGTAGTCTCATGAGGTTTGCACTAGATCACAGTCTATACTGTATATCAGCCACTAGAATGTTAAATCTGCAACAACTTCTGTCCTCAAATTCATTATTTTCTTGTTCACATCTGACAGTGCAACTTTCTAATCACTCCCCAGCAATATCCTTATTCAAGTGGGCACAGATGCTAATTTTTCTTTGCGTCGACCCTAAACTTCACAGTGGAACACAAGAGAAATGTTCCCCCAATCTGTTACTTCTGTAGCCCCAAGAGGAATTCATGCCTTAGCAGCAGATTCCTTTGAAATTACCCTAAAATGGGCAATGCTGTATTTTTACTTTTAGCAATTTTTTTTGCCAGAAGGATAGAAAAACTTAATACGATATATGACTTTAACCTTATACAAACAGTTACAAAGTACTGTACATACAGTACTATTTTCAGCCTCTGGCAGCTCCTCTCATCTGCCTTCCTTTGCCTCATGCTGCTTCTCTTCTATGCGCCATTTAGCTTGTTTACTCTTTGCGGCTCCTCTCTTCTGTGGAGCTGCTTTCCTTTGCCTGCTGCAGCTACACTCTAATCTGCGCAGCTCCTTTTCTCTGTCCAATATAAATTGAATTTATATTATTTCCAGCAGATGCTCGCACCATTAGGAATACCTCTGAGGAACATCTCATTACATCTCCAGACTCTGCAATAGAAGATAACGTCATCACACGAGATTCTTCAGAAGATCCCATTACCCCAAATATACATCCAGTGATGCACAGTACAGCTACATCATCTGATCCTTCGGTGCATGAGGAGTGTTCTCTTGATACCTCCGATATTTTCACAGAGAACATGTTTCTGTGTTTTGAATGTGGTAAATGTTTTGCCGGACATTACAGACTTCTTGAACATCAGAGAACTCACGCAGTAGAGAAGTCATTTCTGTGTACAAAATGTGGCAAATGTTTTACACAGAAAGAAAGTTTTGTCAGCCATCAGCATACTCACATGGGGGAGAAGCCATTTCCGTGTTCCGAGTGTGGCAAATGTTTTACACAGAATTCACACCTTGTTAAACATCACAGATGTCACACAGGCGAAAAGGCGTTTCCGTGTTCTGAGTGCGGGAAATGCTTTACGCAGAAATCGCATCTTGTTAATCACCAGAGACTTCACACCGGTAACAATATCTTCCCGTGTTCCGAGTGCGGGAAATGTTTTACACTGAAATCACAGCTTGTTAACCATCAGAGGATTCACACGGGCGAGAAGCCATTTTTATGCTCCGAGTGCGGGAAATGTTTTACGCAGAAATCGGTTCTGGTCAATCACCAGAGAAGTCACACGGGAGAGAAGCCCTATCCGTGTCCCAAGTGCGGAAAGTGTTTCACACGTAAATCAAGCCTGTTTGAACATCAGGGAACTCACACGGGCGTGAGGCCGTTTACATGTTCACAGTGTGGGAACTGTTTCAAGCGCAAATCGACGCTTGTTAATCATCAGCGTGTTCACACCGGTAAAAAGCCGTTTGCATGTTTTGATTGTGGGAAGTGTTTTACACGTAAAGCAAGTCTCTTTGAACATCAAGGAACTCACTCGGGGGAAAGGCCATTTGCTTGCGCTCAGTGTGGGAAATGTTTTGTACAGAAAGCAAGCCTATCTAAACACCAGAGACTTCACGAAGGAGAGAGCCCCTTTCCTTGAGCTGATTACAGTAGCACTTTCTTTTTCTACCCTAACAAACATTCATTTTATTAATGTAAATGAAAATATTAAACATAAATATATGTAGACTCAGCAAAGGTACTTTGCCTTCACAGAATAAAGCAATGCAATTTAATTTCAGTAATTTAATACATTATAAATTAATTAACCGTCCACACAAAAAACCTTAAATGTATGTCATCAATATATCGTGCCTGATTCAGAGATGGCTGTGTCGGCGCCTTTTACCGTCTCTGCGTTTTTATGCCAATGCCGCACCCAATGGTCTTCCTACCAAGACCTCACTGACTGCGGCAGTATTAAGACACACCATTGGTTGCTGCTTCGAAACTTGCACCAGCCCTACGGAGGCGCAGTTTGTCTGAACTTGGCTTACTGTCTTTAGACGCAATCGCTGACCGTGACACGCACGCGTCTGTCCAACCACCCCCCTTTTGCCTCCAAGGAACGCCCACCAAAGATCTATCTCTCTGCGTACAATTTTGATCTGCGTCTCAACGTAGGAACCATCGAGACGCATGCGCAGTGCAAATCTGACGATTGCGCACAGTGAAAACATCGGCCGCTTGCTTGCGACATCACCACTATGTGCATTTCTGAATGAGACCCCGAGTGTGGGGAACACAGGTCCGCTTCCTTATTGTGTTCCATGGTGACAACACTCTCCGCAATAATAACAAGACCAAATTGTGATATAGGATGCAAACTATTATATATTCATGGCAATTTGCTGGAGAGGTAGGGCCAGGACCCAGTGCCAATATTTGCGCGATTGTTAGCCCTGTCGCATGAATGTAAGTCGCACTGCGCACATGCTGCGTTTGGATTGTGATTACGCTCACACAAAGGATTCATTCACAAATTGAGTGACGAGTAGTCAGCATTTGAAGGAGGTAACGGAGGGTGGTTATAAAACGCAGGGCGTGTCGGACTGTTTTCTGGGCGTCCATAAATTATCCACTGCGTCCTTGCTGGCAGCAGGAGAGCCCTCTGCTGTCTGAAGACCCTGCTATGTCTGCAGCATCTAGACTTACTCAGGAGGCTGATGGCCGTCTGATCTGCATCCGATGTTTCCGGTTTTTAGCGTGAGCAGCGCATGTGAGATGCTTTGATTAGGCGTCTTTAAGCACTGGACAGCGTATGGCTCATTAGCATATTTTCGTATTGCGAATCCGTGAGTGATCGCAGCTGCGATGGCATTTGCATCCACATGTGAATCGGGCCCTTAATACGGGAACTGGAAAATAATTGCATCATGTTTGCCCTTGCTTTGTAATTGAAGGTGCGGGATGGGTCATATAATGAGATCTGTAACCTGACTGGCTTCATTAATTGCTTGCTTGGATATTCCTAGTAAAAATGTTGCTTGTTAATGGATTCCTCCTCTCCTTGCAGCAGCCGGATGACTTATTCCTGCTAGGGCCTGTTTCACCTACTCTTTTGACTTGATTCAGAAGTTTATGGACATTTATTAAGATGAAAGCCTGATGGCCTATTTTAATATATTGGGGATCTTGGGGTTAATGTAAAGTGTGGTGCAAATTGTGATCAGCGTGCATTAATCTCTGCAGCTCACTTTGGGGCTAATTCTGAGTGCTGTTGCGACCACTTTAGTGCCGTTGCTTCAGCTGCACCTGCCACTGTATGCTAATGCTAGTATCAGCCCTTCCCCTGGTGTACAAGCGTGCGTCTGAATGGGCAATGGCTAGGGCACCCACTTTTCACGTCTGCAGTCACAGCCATCAGGGACTTGCACCAACCCCCATGCTAGGTGCAGAATCTCTGTTAGGGAACGACCCCCCAGTGTACGCAATTAAGCGTCTGAGTTTGTCACCACTAATCTGTGGCACAGCCGCGACACTCCCATAAGAGGCCCGTAAGATGGAAAATCTGTTTAGTGCATCTCAATAGGTCCTGTGACTGTGCGCACACTGTGGGACGTATGCGCTCTGTGAATTTTTTTAGATTTAGGCACATACGGTTACAAGTAATCACTAATTTACATGAACATCAGCGTTGTGCCTGGCGCAGTATCAGCGCGATTATGACGGGAACACGTCTCAGACCCATACCCCCGTGTTGCACATTTGACAAACATATTTGCTATTCGGCATCATTTTAACTGCTGAAACTCTCTAATAGAGCAGAAGCACCAACTATCTTTTGTACACAAGAAAGACGAAAAAAAAATAATAACATTTATATATCACATTCATAGACGTGTATTCTGTGCCCAGGTGGCAATAGGAGCACCAGTCCATGGCAGCGGGGCATTTGCAAGCCGACAATCGCAAACAATATGTTCAGTCCGCCAACCATCATTGATATCATCCGGTATTTACGCCTACCATTGCATACCTCCAAATGATCCATCTGTTCCAGACGTATTTGCGTTTCTGTCCAGGGTTGCAATTGTATCCTACGTACTTCGCTAATGGAGACAGGCATAAGTGGCAAAACGCGCTAAACTAGCACATTTGCACAACGTGTGTGCAGAGCCATTTCACGCAATGTGGCTGCTTCATAGCCGAACAAGTCTCTGAGCACAGACACAGATGCAAATTTACGCATTTCTGCCTGTGTCCGTCCTATTCTGAGTCGTTACGGAACTCAGGGCCTGATTCAAACCCGTGCGCAAGCCCCGAAGCGAGTGAGACCTTCACTCGCTCCGGAGCTCGCAGCAAAACAGGGCGGCTGTCGATATTGATCGACAGCTCGCCCCGTTTTGTAGCTGATCAAACAGAGGTGGCTGATCAAACAGAGGCGTTCCCGAAGGAACGCCTGTCGTTTGTGGGCGGCCCTACTGACATCACTCGTGATGTCAGTAGTGGACTTCCTGCTCTATTAGAGCTGGAAGTCCACTTGGCATTGCGAGTGCTGAGACCCTGCCACAAGGGTCTCTTAGCAATGCCGATGGTCGCGATAATCATGATCATCGCCAGGCCGCTCGCACAAGCTGTGGGTGGTCACCCACAGCTGTGCGGGCGGCCTGGATGCCGGAATTAAAAAAAATAGGGACGCCCTGATTCAGAGCGTGCACACGCAAATAGCGTGCGTCTCTGAATCAGGCCCACAGTCGGATCTGTCTTTCTGTGAATTTGGCGTTACGAGGCAGCAACACGGAACCGCCCTGTCTAGTGGGAGTGTATAAAAAGCTCTGCGGTTCTGAGACGCTGGCGCACGTGCTGATACTTATAATGACGAGCTCATTGGATAGCTGACATCTGTTTAGCTCATGTCTCATAATACTAAGAATCCGCGTGGGTGACATCTGTGTATCATGTCCCCCCTGATTCCTCTACGTTTTTCCTCGCTATCTCTGTTCATTGTCTGTAAGTGCAGGCTGATTGATGCGACAAAAGTATACATATTCATAATAAGATTATTTATTGTGCAATTTAAAAAACAAACAACAACTAAATCTCGTCTCCCGGTCGTTCATTTTACCCAGGCGAGATTGTTTATTGTGAAATAAAAAGAAAATTGGTAATATATATGTACCTAAGAATGTTTTGCTTGTATTTTATTTTATGGATTTTGTATTAAGTTACCAAGGTGTATATTTATTTCCTTTTCATGTTCTGCAATTAATAAAAGCATGTGACTGAAAATAAACATTTGTCTCTCGCTTGATCTGGTTACAAATCTGGTGAAACCTGCAGTGAAGCACTAACAAACTAAATTTATAGCGTCATACAAATCCGCAGGGTATGCTTATGATATTAATACCATATATTTTCTTTCAAGAAAAGAGTAGTCCAGATACTCACATCTAGGTCAATACACAGGTAGTCAGTTATTTACAGTGATCATCATTGAGCTACAAGTGACAATCACCTAGCAAAGTTTGCTAGCTCCTGACATCCTTTACACACCACAGAGTTAGAGACCAGATTACAAATGACTGCCGTCATTGCTGCACATAAGTAGTCCTCTCAGAGGTACAGTTAAGACCATCTTGTCCTCAGCTTGCGGGCAATATCATTTAGATAACTTTTCAAAATAAGGGTCACGAACAGCAAATAAGCAGAACAGGGCCGTGGACCGGATCAAATATCCTGACGCTTTGTAGCTGCATTCAACTCAAAAGCACCATGTTCAGGCCTGGCACCTTAGCCTTCCCTCAGATTGCGCCTGATTCAGAGTCGCACACTATGGCGATATTCACGCAGTTCGCTGATGTTGTAAGTACTGCGAATGTGTCCCCATTGCTACTCCAGCGAGACGCAGAATGAATTTGAAGGCAGGGGAGCGAGGCATTTAGTGGGCATTCCTGGAAGGTAACAGGGGTGGATAGGCAGATGTGGGGGTGTCGATGACAGCGGTTGCGTCTAAGGACGCACAACCACTCACACAAGACGCCATACTTGGATGGAGAAACTGCATCTGCTATAGGGCTGGTGCAAGGTTTGATGGTGCATCTAAAGGTGAATTTGTGCCAGTCAGAATGCTATGCTAATGTGAGTAACCTCCCATCTGTGTTGTATAGTCATCTGTCTGCATGCAGATGGCCAGCCTGCCCACCCTTTATACGTGCCTGCCCGCCCTTTATACGTCTGCAGCCGTCATCAATAGTATGATCAATACTCCCTGCTTGGTGCAAAAGATTTGCTTGGAACAGGCGTCCCATCTCCTCTCCGTGTACGCGCTCCAAACGAACATGGAAGTCTACACAAGACGGATCCGATCCATGAAACCCCATGGTCACCACCCAGAGACGCCCATTTCATGGGCGGATCAATGCTACCTGCACTGTCAGCCTCCGTCTGTGTTTCTGTGTCTGGAGCCTAATTCAGGGTTGTGCTCGGACCCGATGGTTTACGTACAACTCTAATGGTTGGAGATCTGCACTGTGCATGTGCATATCTCTTTGTGTGGGGCTTTGGGGGTGGGGAAAAAAGTGGGTGGGCGGTGAAGGCCAGCATTCCCAAAAACGCTGGCCAGTTGAGGAAGACAGAAAATCCTGCACAGGACATGGGGGATACGCTCATGATTAGGAATGATAGGTGGCTGAGCTGTGGCAGGCATTAGCATACATTCGCAGCTGCGTTCCGTGCATATTCGCAGCTGCGAACGCAATAGCAATCCTCACTGAATCAGGCATAATGTCCCTAACTCAGCCATCATTCTTCATCCAAAGCAGAGGTAGGCAAACTGTGGCACTCCAGCTGCTGTGGAACTAAACATCCACTGGAAGCCGGTCTCTGCTGATAGCAGCCCGGACTGGCAGTCCCAGGGGGAGGAGACACCTCTCTCTGGGGCTGCCTGTCTTCAGCGTGACTGGCAGGTGGCGCTTCCAATGGGAAGCCACCTCCAGTCACAGTGGAGCCAGTGCAGTCACGGACTGCGCTGGCTCACTGAAGCGTCAGATTTTACTGGGGGGGCTGCAGCCTCGCAGCCCCTAGGTAAAATCCGTCACTGGGCTTCAGCCATTTTGGGGCGGAGACAGTGTTGCATCAATCAGGGGCATGTAACACCAGTTTTCTGGGCGTGCTGAAGGCAGTGGCTACGTCCTTGGACACAGCTTCACCAGCATGTATTCCCCGGGTTACTCAGATGGCCGATGTTCATGTGGATGATCAGATGCTGTGTCTTTGGGCGAAGCAGCAGATCAGAGAAGCTGGTGAGAGGCATCTATTTACACAAGATGCCTCCTGCGGCATTAGCCTATTATCACACAGCTGCTGATTAGAAAGACGCAGCGGCTATGTGTTTAGTGTACATTTCTGATGTGAGGGGCGTTCCTGGGGGCTAATAGGGGGGTGGCTAGAAAGAGGCACACAGACGTTGCGTCTTATGGGAGTGTCGCTGAGAGCTGTTGCGTACAGAGACACACAGCCATTCACATAGGAGTCTGCACTCCGACGGAGAAGGCACCTGCCATAGGGCTGGTGTAAGGTTCTAATGTACAAGAGATGGTGGCGCCTGAAGACTGTCTATAAACGCTTCGAGTGGGCGTCTCAGTCCTGGAACACTCGCGCACACACGGATGTACACCATGACGGCGGCAAACATAGTTTCATAATTGTAAAGAGGATTAACCTATCTTGGACACCTAGCCATGTCCACACTAGCCAATATTATGAATGATAACGAAATCGTTCACAATATCGACCAGTGTGTACTGTATGCCGTCAACGGCCAGCAATGCGCGCTACCGCTGGTCGTTGACGACATTGTTCATCACCCGAACCTGCAGTCCAACCTTAAGATATCATCAGGTTGTGCAGGTTAGGAGATAAGAGAGGGTGCCGGCACTGAACGATATCGTTAACGATATCGTTCAGTGTGTGTGCCCAATGTCGTTAATGACATTGAGCACACCACTGCCAGGAAAACACTAAACGATATCTCTCAGTGAGGATATCGTTTTGTGTGTACGAGCCTTTATACATTCCAAGCTGATGCCCTATGTGGATCACTTAGTTTAAAATTTTAATTTGGGATTAAGAAACTAGTTAGGATACAATGGTAGTCTAGGGGGAATGTAGTTAATATTCTAAATCCCGACACTACCTGCCCGACACGGGACTTAGGATAGGCATCAAAATATCGACACCTATCTTAATCCCGACGCCAGAAGACCGACCCCCGCCATCCCAGTCGTCATGTGCCGGGTAAGTATAACACTTAGCCCGGGGATGGGGGTTTAGGTTTAGGGACCCCCGGGGGGATTTAGGGTTAGACACCCCACCCTTGGGGAAAGTTAGGGTTAGGCTAGGGGAAGGGGGGAGTTAGGGTTAGGCACCCCCCTGGGAGGGTTAGGTTTAGGCTTCGGAAAGGGGGGGGCTAGGTTTAGGCACCCCTGGGGGGAGGTAAGGGTTAGGCACTAGGGGGGAGGTTAGGGTTAAGCACCCCTAAGGGTGGGTTAGGGGGGGAGAGGGGAGGGTTAAGATACTTACCACCGGGTGTTGGGATCTCCTACTGTCGGCCTGCCACTGTTGGGATTTCGACCGGCGGCTGTTGAACCATCGATATTTCAATCCCGTTCCGTCTAGGGGGCTGATTCAGAGTCTCAGGCTGCTGAGAGCGCTGTAGCATCTTTTGGCGTAGTCGCGTCTGTGACTTTAGGCTATTGCTAATATCAGCCCTTTCCCTAGTGTACAACCATCTGACTGTACAAGGGCTGAGACTCCCACTTTCAGTGTCTTTGAAATCCTGCTTGGTGCGTCCTTAGACGCAACCCTCGGACGCACCTTTAAAACTTGCACCAGCTCTATGGTAGGTGCAGATTCTGCAACACGCCCGGCGCTGCCCACTTCCCCGAGTAAAGTGGGCGTATCTGGTGGCCGATGATGAGATTTGTAATGAATTGTGATCGTAGCCACGCCCCCGCGTTACAATCTGTTACAGACCCTCCAACATGACCCATTCCATTAGGTACAAAATGCTCTGCTCCTGGACTTCCTTCTTAATTGATTATTGCAACCACCTGTGTAGAAACACCTGTCTCATCATCTAGCTCACCACAGGTGACTGCAATTATTAATTATGTGGGAAGTCCAGGAACAGAGCTTTTTGTACCTAATGTATCGGGTCATGTTGGAGGGTAGGCTTATATTTATCCTGTCTATCTTGGATGGCCCTGTATTATTAGTTATGTTTTGCAGCAGAGAATTGTTGTCCAGGAACATGACTGTATGCAGCTTCGTGGAAGCAATTTATCAGATTTGAATCCAATCCAATATCAATTGGTCGAAATGCAATAACCTATTTAGAGCAGATTTGTAATGTTTGCAGACCCTCAAACATGACCCTTTTCACCAGGTACACAATGCTCTACTCCTGGACTTCCCTGATAATGTGTGATTGCAGCCACCTGAGCTGAGCTAGGTAATTGCAGACCCTCCAACATGACCCATTCCATTAGGTACAAAATGCTCTGCTCCTGGACTTCATTCTTAATTTATGTTTGAAGCCACCTGTGCTGAAACACCCTTCTCATGAAATAACTAGCTCAACACAGGTGACTGCACTCATTAATTAGGGGGGGGGGGGGAAGTCCAGGGGCAGAGCATTTTGTACCTAATGGAACGGATCATATTGGAGGGTGTGCTGTTAATATTGACATTGTATAGTGGGGGGGGTGGCCATGATGAAGCAATCATGCCGATACGCCCCCTGCACCACCCACATATGCTGCGCCATGCGGCTACTCCCCCTCTCTGCTGTGCCAACCTGGCTGCCCTCTCCCGGAGGGGCCAGCCAGAATGTTGTCAATTATGGCTGTATGAGCTATAAGGGATTTTTGCATAAGCACAATAAAAAAGAAATTGATCAACTACAGTACATGATAACATCACATTATCTCAATATTTATTACACAAGGCAGAAACATACCAATTGTTGTCTATCTTTAGCTTATAATTAAATGCTAGGATAAACCACTTTGGGAATGTTATAGTAGTATCGGACAATTTACCCACACATTGACCTATCCCTCCAACATGACCCGTTCCATTGGGTACAAAATACTCTGCTCCTGGACTTCCCACCTAATGTAAGATTGCTGTCTCCTGTGCTAAACTAGGTAATTGATGAGACAGGTGTTTCACCACAGGTGTCTGCAATCATACATTAGGTGGGAAGTCCAGGAGCAGAGTGTTTTGTACCTAATGGAACAGGTCATGTTGGAGGGTCTGCATTGATAGGGCTATACATTACTGATAAATGTAGCCCAGTGGTTCTCAAACTCGGTCCTCAGGACCCCACACAGTTCACATTTTGCAGATCACCTAGAAGGTGCACAGGTGTATTCATTACTCACTGACACATTTGAAAAGATCCACAGGTGGAGCGAATATCTTGCTTGTGATTCTGTTAGGAGACCTGGAAAACATACACTGTTTGGCATCCTGAGGACCGAGTTTGAGAACCTGTGATATAGTCTCCTATAATAACCTATATGTCACGGCTTGGCGTGCGCTTGGACCCGGAGTGGAGTCGGATGAGAACTTGTTTGCTGGTACTTGAAGGCAGCTGGCCTTAGAGGAGTATGACTCATGAAGCAGTGGCACGCGACGGGATCAGAACCAGGCTGCGAGACACTGGCGGAACTTAGAGACCTGGGGTAGGCTGGGTATAGCAGGTAGATGGGATCAGGAGACAGGTAGTAACAGGAGCAAACTGCACCAAGGCTGAGAGGGGAGTCTGCAGAAACACACTGGTACTGACACTTTAAATGAGCGAAGGAGCACAGAGAACTAGCTCACAGCATACGCTGTGATAGACGTTGCACTGGCAACTAAAGAGCCTCTGGACAGCCCTTTAGTACCCTCAGGTAGTGCAGGATTGGTTGCTAGCCTCCCCAGCCCAGACTGAACCTGATTGGCCAGAAGACATGTGACCCAAATCCAAGATGGCCGCGCCCAGTGGTCACAGCATGGAAGCTCTGCCAGTCTCAGCCCCTCTCACCTGCCTCCAGATGGAAGCCCTTGGTCTGCGGAGACTCACAGCACCCAGCGCTATTCTCCAGGAACCTGCACCTCTGCTGGAAACACCATGCCACAGCGCCCGGAGCGGTAAGCGCCGCAATCTCAGCAGCCTGTCACCCCTGGTCGTGACACTATATAGTTTAATCCCAATTTTTTAAATTTAAACTAAGTGAGCCACATTAGGCATGGGGAGTAGATGTCTCTATTAATGATCTGTGTGGGTATATATACTGTATATACTCTGTGCTGTCTGCATATACAGGATATGTAAGACATATATCAAACATATTCCATAGACAAAAAACCTTACGGTTTCACATGTCCCATTAAGGCTGCTGAGACATAATCTGAAAATTCACAAAACCTATTGATTTTCTGCCACTCAAACTCCAAAAAGCAATGAAATTACGATCATTAAGTAATGGACGTCCACTTAATGGACGTGTTCCTTGCGCTATACAGATATGGTATGCCATCACACCCTGTGGTTAACTGCGGATTCAGCACTCTCACAGAACGAGATTGCTGTCGCTCACAAAATGGTGGAGCTGCTAATTCACAGAATTGTGTGCTCATTGGAATACACACATGCAGTCTATGCAACTGAGGCCACTCAAGGACATTCACAGAGTTGTCCTGAAGCTACTCCTTTGATATCTTGGCTGTGTGCTTAGGGTCGTTGTCCTGCTGAAAGATGAACTACCGCCCCAGTCTGAGGTCAAGAGCGCTCTGGAGCAGGTTTTCCTCCAGGATGTCTCTGTACATTACTGCATTCATCTTTCCCTCTATCCTGACTAGTCTCCCAGTTGCTGCCACTCAAAAACTTCCCCACAGCATGATGCTGCCACCACCATGTTTCACTGTAGGGATGGTATTGGCCTGGTGATGAGCAGTGCCTGGTTTCCTCCAAACATATAACGCCTTGCATTCACACCAAAGAATTGAATCTTTGTCTCATCAAACCAGAGAATTTTGTTTCTCATGGTCTGAGAGTCCTTCAGGTTCTTTTTGGCAAACTCCAGATTGGCTGCCATTTGCTTTTTACTAAGAAGTGGCTTCCGTCTGGCCACTCTATCATACAGGCCTGATTGGTCGATTGCTGCAGAGATGGTTGTCCTTCTGGAAGGTTCTCCTCTCTCCACAGAGGAATGCTGCAGCTCTGACAGAGTGACCATCGGGTTCTTTGTCACCTCCCTGACTAGGGCCCTTCTCCCCCGATCGATCAGTTTAGACGGCCGGCCAACTCTAGGAAGAGTGAAGATGGGCGGTAGAACTGCGCTCTTGTTGACCAGGGGGTGGTGTGTTGTGGTTTCGGGGTGCTGCACCTTTGTGTGGGAGTACCTTTCCCGCACTGAAAACGTATGGGGGTAGGGGGGTAAGGTGCGCTTTTCCTGCTAGTAATGGTGATGACTTGTGTGTGTTTGTGAGTGGTGTTAATTAGAATGTTTCTTCTGGTGGTGGTGATGTTTTGGGAGTGAGGAGGGTGTGATTGGGTATGGAGTGTAGTTTGGAGTAATGTGAAAAGGGGAATGGAATAGGATCAAAATGAGGCCAGCGAGACACAGTAATTTGGGGCAAAATCTTTTATTGAGTAGTCACAATGCAGCTCTGTTAAGATCCCGGGCAGGTGGGTGGGGTTCAGTGATGAGTGGTGATGAGACTGGGGAGGTAGGTGGACCCTTTTAGGGGGCTCCTTCCCGTGCGGTTCAGTGACCTTGCACGTCACCCCTGCTGGACCTATGGTCGACAATCTAGGAAGTCTCGGGGGGTGGGGGGATTTGCAGAGTGGGTTGGAACACCTGTGCGGCGTCCCGCGTGTTGGTGTGAGTCTTGGCAGTACTTACCTACTGGTAGGTTTTTTGTTGTGGTGATGTAGGTCGACGTTGCGGCCGTTGCAGATTGGTTGGAAGCTGCAGGTTTGTTGGTGAGCTGGATCAGCGTGTTGCTGGTGTGCTGCAAGTGCACGGCTGTTCTGATTGGTCTGCGGAGGTCAGCGACCGTAGTATGCAGCTGAAATTGGCTCTTGGTCGTGCCGCTGGTGGTACGGAGCCAGAGGAGTGGATGGGTGAGCTGCTGGGAGGCTGGGTTGCAGCGTGTGTGCTGAGACCACCCCTGGGGGTGATCTGCCCGGGATACTGATTCAAAAAAAGCCAGGGAGGAGGGGGGATGTGGAAAGTGTGACCGGGATGGAGCTGGTCACTGGCGATGTTGGCTGGGCGAACTTGCGGCCGGATGTGCGGGATGCTCTTATCACTGACGGTCCCTCGTGGAAATGGGGATCGACGGTGGAGACACCCCTGGCCAGGAGTGAGTTGCTGAGCACGCCTGGGAGCAGGGGGGGAGAGGGGCTGGTCCGTGGTGGAGCCGGTCACTGGAGGTGTGAGCGGTGCGGACCAGCAGGCGGGTGGGCTGAGAGCTTTCTGCACTGGTGGTCCCTGGTGGGGATGGGGATCTTTAGTGGAGGTCAGCCTGGATCGGTGTCGGGTTTGATGTGAGGAAGAGACCTGGTGGTTCCGAACTTCTTCCGTTTATGAATGATGGAGACCACTGTGCTCATTGGGACCTTCAAAGCAGCAGATATTTTTCTGTGCACTTCCCCAGATTTGTGCCTCGAGACAATCCTGTCTCAGAGGTCTACAGACAATTTCTTGGACTTCATGCTTGGTTTGTGCTCTGACATGCACTGTCAAGTGTGGGACTTTATATAGACAGGTGTATGCCTTTCAAAATTATGTCCAATCAACTGAATTTACCACAGGTGGTCTCCAATTAAGCTGTAGGAACATCTCAAAGATGATAAGTGGAAACAGGATGCACCTGAGCTCAATTTTGAGCTTCACGGCAAAGGCTGTGAATACTTATGTACATGTGATTTCTTAGTTGTTGTTTTTTTTTATTATTAAATTTGCAAAAAATCTAAAAAAAAAAACTTCACACGTTGTCATTATGGGGTATTGTGTGTAGAACTTTGAAGACAAAAATGAATTTATTCCATTTTGGAATAAGGCTGTAACATAACAAAATGTGGAAAAAGTGAAGCGCTGTGAATACTTTCTGGATGCACTGTACCTCTATTATTATATTGTTACCAGGGTTCCCATATATGGCAAAATGTAGGGTCCGAGTTTTGAAAATGTGCTAGAGCTTTACTCGCACATTTTTAGAACTCACCTTATGTAATAGGGTGCAAGAACATGCAAACTTACATGTTTCTCACACCCCCGCAACTCGAAATGGCAAAACTTGCATCCAGATGATTTGCCATTTTGAGGATACAACTCGGGCAATGTAATGGAGTGCGAGTGTTTAACTTGCACACTATGACTGACTTAAAACTCGTACAAAAAACACCTGCTTCAGGATAGTGAGTATAGCCTGAGCAGGTCTGAGTTACACAAAAACATACACAGATCCGTGCATGCTTCTGTGTGTATAAAAATAGCAAAATGTAAAAAAAATAATAAAATGACGTGGGGTTCTCCTCTAAAAGCACAATCAGCACTGGGCTTCAGAGCCAGTCCTAGTTGTGAAAATACAGTGCGAAAAAATGAAGGGTTCCCCTGTATTTTTATCAGCCAGCACTGGGCTCAGTAAGCCAGTCCTGGTTGTAGAAATACAGGGGACAAAATGAGTAGGGGGTCCCCTGTATTTTCCATAACCAGCACCGGACTCTTTCTAGCGGTGGTGTACGCTTTCACCGGTTCCCCCACAGCCAAAGCATTCGCACCTGACCACTAGTCAAAGCACACCTGACCACTAGTCGGTCCAGGCCGGGGATCCCTTGGGAGGTGGGGATCCCCCCAATACAGGGGTTCCCGCTCTCCAGGGTATCCCAGGCCTGGGCTGATAGCCCAAGGCTATCTCCGGCACCCCAGAGTGGTTGGTGTCAGGTTGATTGTGCAAAAGATAGATTGAATAATAGTCTCTTTTACATTAGAAGTAGTGGTCCCAGCAAGCCTCCCCTGCATGCTGGTACTTGAAGAAGCAGGTACTTGAAGAACCACAAGTACTGTACCAGTATACGGGGAATTTAGGGCCCGCTGGTACCTCTAGTTCACCTGCAAAAGAAATATTAAAAAAGCAACAGGACGCACACATTGAGAAAGTACAAGTTTATTACACACATTCACACTCACACATACTCGCCAATAATCACTGTAGCCATTCACTTCCTCTTCTCCATGTACCATCCATGACACCTGTAAAAAGAAAAAAAAAATCCATACTCACCCCTTGGTTCCGATCCTCTTCAGTCCATATAGGCATCCACATCTTCAGAAAAAAAACAAATCGAAAATACCTGAACCCACGGACAGGTACCTCAAGAAATAAGGGCACAGGTGCAGCATTTTCCATAGAAATGTATGGGCTGAGCGTTCCTCCTCTCCCAGCCAATGAGCGGCTCCCGCCATTGACTACAATAGGTTGCTAAGGGCTACTTTCCCACCATTTAAAATCAATGGTGGGAACCACTCATATAACAAGGTAAGTGTGTAACATTATCACCAGCCTACTGTGGCTCCAACACCACGGAAACAGAAGCTATCACTCCTGTATAACCACACCCCTTTATAGGTTTGCCCTCTCCAGCTCTGTCCCCGGCGGCGGCGACTATATAACACACAGACATGTCACATGACCCTCCCCAGTCTCTCTCATATACCCAGCATGGACCGCAGTGATGGATGACGTCACTGACGGAGGCCGGGACACGACTGAGGATCTTGGGTAATGTATTTGGCAGGATTTCATGTCCCAAAATCACTCAGATAAACAACGGTGAAACGACCTGCGGTGGTAATTCGGCCATTTTGTTGAAGACTATCTGACGTGAACGGAGACACAGGCCAATTGTGAGACTGGAAACCGGGTGTGTTACACTGACACTCTCTCGGCCCGGGCGGAGGCAATGACTGGCATAGGGTAATGACACCCAGCAGCATAAACTCTTGTTACATATATATGTTCCTATTACTTGTCTGTGTCTCGTCATTATTACTATGTACAATTAGTCACATTGTGCTTATGTGGCAAATGCATTTTATGTTGCTGTCACGTTCAATATCATGTTCTCTTCCCATCCCCCCTACCTACCTACCTACCTACCTACATACATACATACATGGCTCTTTTTACAAATATGTCTGTTATTATGTATACTGTATCTGTTATTTATATATATATATATATATATATATATATATATATATATATATATATACCGGCATATACTGGATGTAACCAGATGATCCAAGTTACATTGGTTTGGGGCCATGGCATCCCAATCCAATGTAAACAACCCCTCCCCCTTTTCCCTCCCTCTCCCCCAATTACTGCCCATAATGTTCAATTATTCCAAGAGATGAGTACTTTTATTTATTTAAATTTTCTTGCAAATTATATTTATGGAATACTAACACAGAATACAGTTAGTACAGCATATATTAAAAAAAAAGTAAGTTTTTTTTTTAGTCTTTTTATTTAAATATAATGCATTACAGAGAATGTTATGCAGTAAATGCAGAAGAACAAATACAAGACATTAAAACGAGAAATAAGACATAACAAAGGTAAGCGGGTGAATATGTTTGCCTCTATTATAGCATTTATAGTGATATATCAAGGTATTAAAATGCAGGAGTCTATATAGACTCGAAGGGATAGCAGCATAAGGGTATAAACAACAGGCAACATTTCATTCTGATCGGGTACAGAAGAATATATAATGAAGAGAAGGAGAAGGGGGGACAGTCAATGCAAGCTACGAGTATCATCAGCTCTAGGTATGAGGAGAGCGAGGCTATAGTGATTAGAGGGGGTTCAGCCTCAAAATGATTTGTCCAAGGGAACCATACTTTGATAAAGTGGTTTGGTGTCTAAGATGAAGAGTACTTATAGGCCCCTTAAAGATTTGATAGCTGGGAAATTGCTGGGTCTATCAACCTGGCAATTTCCCGGGTCTCAGTCCGACCCTGGTAAAGAGTAGGGTCGGGGACCTGGGACTTCGTCCTGGGTTGTTTGCATTCATACATACAGTGACATCACTAGGTTCACTCTAGGTCTGGTGCCAGGCAGGGCGAAGGACCTAGAGAACGGGCACATCGGCACACTGCTGTCAGTGTGAATGGGTGCATGTGCCCGGGATCCATTCACCTGCGGTGACCGCTACACCGCAGTTTTCCACACCGGCGGGACATTGCGACCCACGGGTGGTGACGGCACCCGCAGGCTGTTTCAGCAGGGCGCTGCGCTGGAGGGCAGGGTGCTTTTTGCCCTTTAGAAAAAAAGGGCAGGGCGCAGCACCCCGCTAAAACAGCCTAGTGGGAACGCTACATCACTTATATCTCTATTACTAACACAGGGACCTGACTGGAGAGGTGAGGGAGTCTGGGAGTGTCAGAGTGACATCACTATTATCTCTATTATTAACACAGGGACCTGACTGGGGAGGTGAGAGAGTCTGAGAGTGTCACAGTGACATCACTATTATCTCTATTACTAACACAGGGACCTGACTGGGGAGGTGAGGGAGTCTGGGAGTGTCACAGTGACATCACTATTATCTCTATTACTAAGACAGGGACCTGACTGGGGAGGTGAGGGAGCCTGGGAGTGTCACAGTGACATCACTATTATCTCTATTACTAACACAGGGACCTGACTGGGGAGGTGAGGGAGCCTGGGAGTGTCATAGTGACATCACTGTTATCTCTATTACTAACACAGGGACCTGACTGGGGAGGTGAGGGGGTCTGGTAGTGTCACAGTGATCTCACTCTTATCTCTATCACTAGCACAGGGACCTGACTTGGGAGGTGAGGGAGTCTGGGAGTGTCACAGTGACATCACTATTATCTTTATTACTAACACAGGGACCTGACTGGGGAGGTGAGGGAGTCTGAGAGCGTCACAGTGACATCACTTTTATCTCTGTTACTAACACAGGGACCTGACTGGGGAGGTGAGGGAGTCTGAGAGCGTCACAGTGACATCACTCTTATCTCTAATATTAACATAGGAACATGACTGGGAAGGTGAGAGGGTATGGGAGTGTCATTGTGACATCACTCTTATCTGTATTACTAACACTGGGACCTGACTGGGTAAGTGAGGGCTTCTGGGAATATGTAAAGTAATATCACATCTCTCTCAATATGCAGGATTACACAGTAGTGAAGAAGATATCTGAGGAGCGTGAGACACCCAGCGGCCATCCTCTTGTGTCAGGAGGATTGAGCAGGACCCAGAGCTCCATTACGGTGCCTCCACCTCACACACTGATACATGAGATACACAATGTCCAGAAGATCCTGGAACTCACCAACAAGATCATTCAGCTGCTGACTGGAGAGGTAACTGCTGGGAATGGGACATTATACAGTAACTCCAGGGGATGTGTTTGGGTGATGACTGTATAATTGTGTGTGTGTCAGGTTCCTATAAGGTGTGAGAACGTCACTGTCTATTTCTCCATGGAGAAGTGGAAGTATATAGAAGAAGACAAGTGTCTGTACAAGGACGTGATAATGGAGAATCACCAGCCCCTCACATCACTATGTAAGAGGAAAAAGAACAGATACACATTAGCTGATAATCACATATATACCGTGTAATCAGTCACTGTGTGTCTCCTACAGATGGGGCCAGTGACAGAAATACCCCAGAGAGATGTCCCCGTCCTCTTTATTCCCAGGATGATACAGAGGAGAATCACAGTGTCCTACAGGAGGATCAGGTAGGTGGAAGTGAGAGTCACCAAATAACATACTCCACACAACATGAACTGTCTGGGTTTTATATACTGCTGTTATTCAGTTTCATCTCCGTTCATTAATTAGACATTATTAACTGTGTAATTGAATTATTGTTTATGGTATTTAGGGTGAATACCCAATTGTCATTAAAGTTGAAGAGATAGATGGAGAACAGCAGACGTATGTGAAGAGTGATCAGCAGTGTAAGGAAGAGGAAACCCCTACAGATATCAGCAAAGGTGAGTAATAATCACCAAGTACAGAACAGTCACATATTCTCTTTGTTCAGTCACTACAGCAATCTCTTATTATACACCCTCCTCTATCAGTACAGACTAATGAGGACAAAGTATCTGCCCAGTGCCATCAGCCCCTATTATACTCCTGCTCCTCCCCCTCACATCATGTCACTGTGTGTTACCAGCCCAGAGATCTGACCAGTCTCCTCCCCACACTCTTTGGTGTATCTCATACATCAGCAGCCATCAGCCCCTATTATACTCCTGCTCTCCCCTTCACATCATGTCACTGTGTGTTACCAGCCCAGAGATCTGACCAGTCTCCTCCCCACACTCTCTGGTGTATCTCATACATCAGGAGCCATCAGCCCCTATTATACTCCTGCTCTCCTCCTCACATCATGTCACTGTGTGTTACCAGCCCAGAGATCTGACCAGTCTCCTCCCCACACTCTCTGGTGTATCTCATACATCAGGAGCCATCAGCCCCTATTATACTCCTGCTCTCCTCCTCACATCATGTCACTGTGTGTTACCAGCCCAGAGATCTGACCAGTCTCCTCCGCACACTCTCTGGTGTATATCATACATGAGGAGCCATTGGCAAACAGCAATGTTACACCATAGCATGTAATAGGACATATTAACTCTCTGACTTCCTCAGTCACAAACTGAGACGTGACAATGATGAGGTCACTGACTTTATGGAAATGTTGGGGTACAGCAATGCACGTCTTATTATAGTAACACAGTATGGTATAGTGCTGCAGGGATTCTAATTCCCATACAATTCTGTTCCCAGCAGATGGACACAACAGCAGGAATAACTCGAGAAGTCATCTCATATTATCTCCAGATTGTGACCTGGATGATAACTTTTCCCAGGATTCTCCAGGAGAAACCCCCATTACCCCAAGTATACACCCAGCATATCACAGTGCAGATCTATTATCTGATCCTTCTAATCATGAAGAGTGTTCCCCTGATAATCCCAGTATTGTTACACACAGCTCAGATCATACAGATGATAATTTATTTACATGTTCTGAATGTGGGAAATGTTTTACAAAGCAGTTGAGCCTTTCTATCCATCAGAGGAGAGTGCACACAGCTGAGAGGCCATTTCTGTGTTCTGAATGTGGGAAAGGTTTTACCCTGAAAAGAGATCTTACTAGACATACAAAGAGTCACACGGGTGAGAGGCCGTTTCCATGTTCTGAATGTGGGAAATGTTTTACACAGAAAACAATTCTTGATGAACATAAGAGAACTCACACAGGTGAGCGGCCATTTTTCTGTTCTGAATGTGGGAAATGTTTTACAAAGAAAGGAGCTCTTAATGAACATAAGAGAACTCACACAGATGAGAGGCCGTTTTCCTGTTCTGAATGTGGGAAATGTTTTAGAGTAAAATCAAAGCTTATTGATCATCATAGAGTCCACACAGGTGAGAAGCCATTTTCCTGTCCTGAATGTGGGAAATGTTTTGCACGTCAGGGAACACTTGAGGTTCATCAGAGAACTCACACAGGTGAGAAGCCATATACATGTTCTGTGTGTGGGAAATGTTTTAAACAGAAATCAGCTCTGTTTAGTCATCAGAAACATCACACAGGAGAAAAACAATGCATATGAGTGTCTAGAAATATAGAAAATGTAGATGGTGACCTACCTGTCTAAGATGCCAAGTGCATTATCCGGGGGCTCTGCTATGGCTGTTACCAGCACCTTACCTCTCACTTCCCAGACCCCGTGGAGCCACTTGTCACTTGCCGCCTCCCGAGCATTTGAGACACCCGTTAAGTGTGTCCTACCTCGCTCCGGACTGTTCCTTCCCAGGAAACGGAGTCCGCTCCTGCTGCACCACCCACCAGCGCCATCTTGGGCCCTGCTGCACAGTGCCTCCCTGCCTCTCCCCGGCTTACATGCGTGTGACCACCCACCCTTCTGACCTGCTGCTTCACATCAGAAAACAACCAGGATTGATGTGCCCACCTGACCGCAAGTCAGCCTCTTTGCCTCTCAGAATGAGTGCCTCTTACAAGATCTAAATAATGCAGGTGCCATCTTGTTTTAACTGATACCTGGGGAGTCGGTGCTACTGTTACCAGGGACCCCTCAGATATTGTCCCCTGCTGGGGAGCATAGAGTTGGAGTCGTGATAGTGTACATCTTCTACAGAGCTGGTCCTCTGCTCCCTCTCCGTTTGTTGCCTACACTTCAATCTATGTCTCATGTCTGCAAGTTAAATTGCTGCCATTAGCTCTGGCTTCCCCATTCTAGCCGATGTCCGGTGATTTGCCTAGTTCTACTGGGGGAAATTAATATTCTAAGAGCTGGAATATCTATTACTGGCTATTGTGTATGTGGACGCCGCAACTTACTCACTATAGAGTCTCATTGATCGTCCCAGGTGTATCCCATTACTGACATCTAATGGTAGTTCTGTGTTACTGCTTTAGTGACTGTAACTTGACCCATGCCAAGCTTACTTGAATGATGCTGTCTCCCCCCACCTTGGCTATTTCTGCCAATTATGCTATCGTAACATATACAGCAATATGTAACCATCGCCTATCGACCATCTTCTGATCTAGCTCTACTACGTTGCATTTGTGCCCATTTCTCCTGACCAGAAAACCTTAAGAATGGCCCAAAGGAACTCAAACCTGCTAAATCGGCCCCGCCTTTGCACTTCTTTGGTGTCTCTGCTCCTTCCAACAGTCAAAGCCATCCTCATAAGTCTTTTGCTACTTCTCACTTCAACCACTCCAACTCAATGTTCTGTATACCCTCCTTTGGAAGACACCGTATCTTTTGATGGGCCTATGACCCCCCGGTCTATACATCTCCTTTCCTCCTGTAAATCTGATCTCACGTTGGAACTGTGGTCCTCTATTAAAGACTTACGCTCTGATATCTGCAAGATTAGCTCCCAGATGAACCATTGGAAACTAAAATGGAGGAGCTTGTCTCTTTGCATAACAACCTGATTTCGGCTCATGAGGATGTACAAGCCATCAGAGCTCAACTTTCTGATTTAGAAGACCGCTTCTGATGGAATAATATCAAAATAAGGGGCATACCGGAGTCTGTCTCCATTGCGGAGCTTTACAACTTTGCAAAGACACTCTTTCAGAAGCTCCTGCTGTCTGCACCAACTGCGGATCTTCTCATCGAAGAATCCACAGGCTCCAGAAATCGAAATAGGCTCCAGCCCAGGCTCTCTGGATACCCTTCTCAGGATTAATTTATTTCAAATCAAAGAATTCATTCTTTGGGCGGCTCTCCCATCTGACCCATCCTCAGAATGACTGGATAAGTAACAATTGTTTACTGATATATCTCCAGCGACTCATGCCAAACAACGCCTCATCCGCCCACTTACCGAAGCTTTAAAAAAGGTGAAGTTGCAGTACCGCCTGGTCTTCCTGACTCTGCTTATTATCTTGAAAAATAGGGCCTATATCCAAGGGTGTAACTATCATAGGTGCAAGGGGTGCAGCTGCTATGGGGTCCATACATGAGAGGGGCCCATCTTCCTTGTCAAAGTTACATGTGTTATATACATTTTTCACCATTGGGTGATACATAGGGGCCCTTACAATCTTTTGCTATGGGGCCTTCAAATAAATAGTTATGCCCCTGCCTATATCACCATCACTTCCCCAGAAGAAGGTCTCTCAATTTTGAAATAGTGGAACAACCCAGTGGAAGAGCCCCCTTTCACTGCTCTCAAGCCAACTCATCAGAAGTGGGTCTCTATGATGACTTATGATTTAGATTGATGTTTTGCCATTTATGTGACCTCTATAATACTCTCTCACTTCGGTAAGTCATACCCATGGTTAATCGTTTGAGTATCAATGTCAAAGGGCTTAATTCGCCCAATAAATGTTGTATTTTACTGACCTAGAAGCTTATCAAAATGATATATAAATATTTACGTATAAGTCACTGGATTTTCTCTTAATACGGTGAACTCACAACCTTTACCTTCACCCCACCCCCTTATATAATGTCAACATTTTCTTTTGTGTGCTCTAGAGAGGGAATCTCATCATGGTATAGAACATAAATTAGCCATCGAGACCAAATGAGAAGATGCTCTCCATATTTCATTAACGAGTGATGATTGGGAATTGCTATTACAATGTGCTGTATTTTACAATGTAAAGATGACATGAAATCTGGCCCTCATCCTCTAAGCTTTGCTGGAGAAATTGCGGAATGGTGGGCTTTGTTATGGTCATGTTCTGTAACCCAGCCACTGTGACTAGATATGTTTGATGTAATCTCTCAAATCGAAGCGGAGTCTCTGTCCCACCTCCCTGAGATAGCCCTTCTCAATCACTTACCCCCTTCTGTTTCATCCCATAACAAATATGTTGATGGACACATTCTCATAGCCACTAGGGCAGCAATAGCCCAATATTGGAAGAGGCCTGATTCCCCTTTATTTCCTCCCCATTTTCTTATTAATGTCAATTAGGCTGCGGCTGGGAGGCACTGCGAGCGGATTCTCAGATGGAGGGCGGCTTTTGTGCAGTATACATCCTGCGCATGCGTAGTCCTCTAACAATCGTAGATGTGTACTAGCCATCAGTTTAGCATACATCTCTGAATCAGACCCAAAGTACGAGTTGAGGTCACTGAAGAACAAACGTCAGGCATAAGTCGGGTAGATGTTGGTTAGTCAGACAGTTACTTCGACTCATTCAGAACTGGATATAAGCTGACTTCAAGATGTCTTATTCTGTCACTTTGGGTATCGGAAATGTGGAGATGTTGCCCATAGCAACCAATCAGATTCTAGTGAGCATTCATGTAGCACCTTCTAGAAGATAATAGCTAGAATTTGATTGGTTGCTATGGGCAACATCTCCACTTCTAAAAACTTACGCTTTAGTAAGTATACCCCCTAGTATTTTTTTTTTTATTATTATTATTACTTTTATATAAACTTTGCTTTTAGAATTTTTATACTGTGACTGTCTTAGTATTCCATTTCTCAAAAATAAATAAATGTTTTGTCTTACACGTGTGCCCCTCTTTCCTGTCTCCTGTCATTGGGACACCGCTCCGATGTTGGGGATTTGCTCTCAGATAAACACCTGTATGGGTACACTGGGCTGTCCAGTCATTATCTCTTATCATGATATATTTCATTAATTTGTTGGCACATATGTCTAAGATAACGTGTCCTCTCTATTATGTTTATGCGTCACGGACTGTTTTACAGCACTGTGCCAGCATTCATATCCTGCTGCTTATAATACTTAATATAAATTTAAATGTTTTACAATAATTTGATACTTAATTAAATTACATTTTTTTTAGAATTTTTTTTTTTTTATTCAAAGCGTTGAACATCAAAAATACAATCGTGACTGAACATATTTACAGAGTTGGTTGAGAATTATAAATTACACATATGTAAAGAAATATTATCTGGACCTCTCAAAACAGTATACTAATAAGTATTAGCATTTAGTATACTATGGTCGCAGCAGATCATTTGGAATTTAGTATACTATGATCATATTAGATCAAATGGAATTAACCAACCAGTGACCAACATATTGAAAAACAAACAATACATTTGCTTAAAGATATACAATGAAAATAAATTTGATGTTTTTGTTCCGAATTTTGTGTCATATAATTCAAATATATTAATAAAGAGAAATAGGATGGGCTACCCATGTCCCCCCCACCCTTGCCTAACACCCAAAAGAAATTCCTCAATAAGGAAACAGATCATGTATCTAGTCTAATTGGAGGATCTCCCGCTACACATTGTAATAAATACCAAGACGAAATCTGCATTGATCTATGAAGCATGAGAGGGAGAGCTCCTGAAAGACTATCCACATAGCTCTACCGCATACCAAAATATCTTTCTATCTTGACTTCTTTTTCCAACATCACTTCCACCCAGCTCATTCTAAAGAGATGGTGCAATTTGGCCTTGAAAATTGCTAATGGTGGAGGCTGAGAGTCTATCCAAGTGTGTAATATTGTTTTACAAGCTTCTGCACTCATAGCTAATAATAGACGTTTTCCTCCCGTAGAGGTACGAATAATACCAAATATAGCCCCTTCAGGCGTCAATGGGACAAAATTAGTCAGGTGATTAGTAACATATGTCTGCACCTGTATCCAGAATCCCCGTATCATGGGGCAAGACCACATACAGTGAAAGATGTCTGCTACAGGAGTCCCACATCTATAACAGTTTGAAGTCTGTGAAATGCCTATCAAAAAACTTTTGTGAGGTGAGATACAGGATCTATGTAGAATATTCAGGAACATTGTAGTGTAAGCTGAATAAGGCATTAGTGTACAGGCTTTGTCGTATGAACGATTTAAGTCTTCAACCTGCAAGGCTGGAATCTGGGATATCCACTTAGCATAATTCGCCATGGACTTGTCAGGCATAAAGACTGGTTGATTGTGAACGTAGAAGATCGTCTAAAGAATTATCCCAATCTAGAGCTGAGAAACTGCACTATTATCTCAACATAATGTTTCGCTTGCCAAAAAGCAAATGGATGTCTTGTCAGAACTGGATATTTGTCCCTAGCCTCCTGGAATGTGAGGGGTCTCCCATCTTCTCTTTGTGTCAATGTCTAGTGTTCGCCATAATGTGAATGGGTATGAAGCATCTCCCTGCTGGAAATCTGGATTTGCAAGAAAGGGAAGATACAATGTCTTATGAGCATTCAAAGTGAATTTATGTCTAACAATGTGCCCAGTTTTTCTAGTAAACCAAAGCAAGGGGTTCTCTTTGATCTCCTGCGAGATTTCCTGGTCATGGGCATGAAAGAAACTAATTAGACCTCCTGTTTCCAAAAATTCTTCAAGAGAGGTGTTTGCATACAAGTCACGTTTAAATAACCAACCTTTAATGTACCAGAGATGTGCTGCATAGGAATATACATGCACATTAGGAAAGTTGATACCTCCTTGACTTCTAAGCTGTTTATGTAGGCCAATGCGAAGCCTTTTCCCATTCCACACAAATTTCCTGAAAACATAATTAAGTTGTTGGGCATCTTTGTTTTTAAATTAAGACTGGCAGAACTTGTATAGGATACATCATTTTTGGAAAATAAACCATCTTAATTAGATTTGCCCTTCCTGTATATGAGAGCAATAACTTCTTCCACCCCTCCAATTCCAAAGAAATTGACCTAATAGCAGCAGAAAAATGTAAATCGTAAATTAGATGTGGGTTGCTAGACACCTGTACCCCTAAATAAGTGATCTGACTGTTCGCCCAAGTAATTGGGATATCTGATATAAATGGAGTATGGGGCGACCCAGGCGTAACGCCACCGATTTACTAATATTTACTTTAAATCCTGATATTTCACGGAATTCAGATAGAACATCAAAAATATAGTTCAAAGGACTGCGAGGCATTTGACACAACAATACATCATCGGCAAAAGCTGTCATTTTGATCTCCTTTCCACCTATTCAAATACCCTGAAAGGAATTACTGGATTGTAGCATTCTGAGCAATGGGTCTACAGTGATATTGAATAGTAGTGGAGAGACGGGACACCCGTTTGGTACCCCGATGCAGGGCCGGCTACAGGTGTTCTGAGCGCCCTGTAATCGCGCATGGCAAAGGGGGCATGGCCTCATTACCATAGGACACGCCCCCTAAGTGCTGTTATTTGGAGGCGTGCCCGCATGGCATGCCCCCAAATAACGTCAGGCTGGGGGTAAAGCCCAGCCCTCCGTCACTGGCTGGGCTTCCCCCAGCCCTCTCCCGTCAGTGAATGTATGCCGCGCGCATGCGGGCGATGCATCCATTCACACTCTTGGGGTCCGGCGCCTCCGCACAGCTGCGGCTGTCGGGGTCCTGAACCTCCACGGTTGACCACCAACGGGCCACTTCGGCCTGTAACATCAGGATATTGGGGAGGGGTGCGCCCTCTATGGGTGGCGCCCCTGTGCGACCGCACTGGTCAAACACCCCTAGAGCCGCCCCTGCCCCTATGCATGGTGATGGGGGAACTACAGCAGCCGTTAATCAATAAAGAGGTGCGGGTCAGTATAAAGAAATTTTACTAAGTTTATAAATAATTTAATTTAATACTTTGAATACCTGGATGTTACAGGACTGTTATGGTTATGATTTACTCTCTGTATAATAAACTACAGACTGATTACATCTCTGATGAAAGGACCATATTATACCACAGCAAGAAAGCCAGCACAGCTATTCCATATGGATGACTGTAATATGTAAACACTAAACATGATGAAAAGGGGGTGGAGTGCTCCAAAACAGTGAGCTAGTACCCCAGATGCCACCTGCTTCCTTGGCTAAGTGGATGGTCTAAGCATTTGATGATGCAATTTGCATTGAATCACATCATCACCCCCTGTACAATCACTCTAATAGCAGTACTGTACAGCAGGTGACTCCAACATATAGCAAGATATTTAGTAGAATGGAGCCCCAGGATATTCCAACCTGCTTCCACAGCACCGTCAGTCCAGAGTCATTACCAGCTTCCTTTGTAGAGTCACTAATAAAGATCTTTCTATACACTGCCGTCACCGGCAATCTGGTCCGGATAATTGTAACAAGTATTGGGATAATGCACCAGATCGGCAATTGTCCTCTCTTCTTCATGTGATTGAATATCACGATCGTGGGAACGTGTGGAGAAGTGAAGAAAAAGTATGTCTTTTTAAATATATTTATATTAAGTTTTCAAAACAATTTAAAAATACAAGGTCATCCTGGTTAAAAAGGCCATTCAATCAGCTTACAAACAAATGGATACAGTACAATAAACAGATCAGTCAACATAAAACAGATATTCAGAAATTGCAGTTTACAAGTGATACATGTATATGGTCAATGTGGCCACAAACAACAAATTAAACAACCAACGATGATATAACCATGGAAGGTGAAGGGGGGATGGAAGAGGAGGACTAGGTCGGGTTCCCAGCACTCATAACCAGAGTAGCGTGGAGAGCCCTCAAGAGAAATGAGTGGCATAAGCACAGTGCATATGCCCGAGAGGCCCTGAAGAAGGTCCCTGCGAGGTGTGGAACTGTTGTACATCAACCAATCACACCAAACCTGGTGAAGTTTATAGGAGTTATTATTACGAGTAAGCGAATACCTTCTCCATGGCTGCCAATTATATTCAGGAGTTGCTGAGAATTGATTGAATGACTAATTGGAAGACTGAGATCAAATCATTTTACTTGTCCTGTCTAATGAGCAACAACAGTTTTTAGATTGCCCTATTTCACTAGAAGAGTTGGAGGATGCTATCAAGTCCTTTCCTTACAATAAAGTTCCTGGGGTTGATGGGCGAATTATACAAGACCCATGTCAGTTTTCTCGCTCCCCAGCTGTTGGGAGAAATTTGAGCACTTCTATAAGATCGGTTCTCTCCCTCTATGGCGGAGGCTATAATTATACTGATCCCAAAGCCCGGGTAAGGACCCATTGTACCCTGATTCGTATCGTCATATCTCACTGCTATCATCTGATATAAAAATACTGGCAAAAATTATGGCTTCCCTGCTTCATACAGTGGTTCTTGAGATTGTCCACACTGACCAAACAGGCTTTATGCCGGGAAGGTCCACTACCATTAATCTGAGAAGGGTATTTACCTATCTGCAGGTAGCTGGTAGGCAGGTGGATGATGCGGTTCTTGTGTCCCTGGATGCAGCACGTGCATTCTATTCGGTGGAGTGGCCTTTTCTCTGGGAGGTTATATCTAGATTTTGGAATAGGATCTAAATTCCTGACATGGATTATACTCCTATACTCTTGCCCGGCCGCCAGAGTCAATGTGGACGTTTTCGTACAAATACTTTTCAATTAGATTGCCCCCTGGCCTGTGCTATTAGAGCCTCCTCTCTGATTTCTGGTTTCAAAATCATGGAGAGGAAAAAAAAATTGGTCTTTATGCAGATATGATTCTGTTTTTGACAAATATGCAGAGCTTTTTACCTGCGTTCCTCGAATTAGTTGAAAAATTTGGTTGGTATTCGCATAAACTGGCACAAATCTAACATATTTCCTCTTTTTCCTAATACCCCTCCACCACGTACGTACAATTTTCCCATTAGATGGTGTACCCAATTTAAGTACCTTGGTATACAGATTTCACACTCCCAGGCCGACTTTGTTCGCTTAAATCTTACCCCTTAAATAATGAGATATATGGTAAGAACTTACCTTTCTTTTTCTTTCTACGAAGTCCATAGGGTCCACAGGGAGACCTTGGGGGTATAGGTGATGGCAAAGTCATCTGGGCACTAAGCAGTATAATTTTTCTCCCAGGATGCACTGGGTCTCCCCCTATACCCCGCCCACGGGCCAGAGGCACCTCAGTTTTGTAGCAAGCCAAAGGCCGGAAAAAAGAGAAGAAGTTCTGGAACACTCAAGAATCACATTCTCACACAGGAGACGGAAAACTGGTGACCAAAGCGAAGCCCATCTGAAGCACAGGTGCGTCAGGGCGGGTGCCCTGTAGACCCTATGGACTTCGTAGAAAGATAGATAACAAAGATAAGTTCTTACCATATGTCTCATTTTCTACTACAGGGTCCATAGGCTCTACAGGAAGATCTTGGGGATGTCCCAAAGCAGTCCCTTCAAGGGTGGGGATGCTCCTTTGCAGATAGGATGCTTCCTTTGGGCGGCGGATTCTCCTGAGCGGCAAAGGTATCAAATGCATAATACCTCAGAAAGGTCTGGACAGAAGACCACATGGCCGCCTTACAAAGCTGAACAGCCGTGGTGCCACGGCGAGCTGCCCACGAAGGACCCACAGACCGAGTAGAATGAGCAGTAACAGGGCGGAACTGGAAGGCCCTCAGAAGTGTAAGCCTCAGAGATAGTCATGCAAATCCACCTAGCGAAAGTTTGCTTATTGGCAGGCCATCCCTTCTTGTGGAATCCATAGAGTACAAACAAGGAGTCTGACTTCCGAAGGGAACTGGTAAGGTCCACATAAATTCTGAGGGCACGTACCACATCCAATGAGGCCTCACCTGCCGAGAGGTCTGGAGAATTAAAGGCTGGTACAATAATTTCCTCATTAATGTGGAAACTAGAAGCCACCTTAGGAAGGAACCCAGGGTGAATCCGAAGCACCGCCCTGTGCTGATGAAAAACTTGAAATGGGGACCGACAAGAGAGAGCCCCCAAGTCTGACACTCTTCTGGTGGAAGCTATAGCCAGAAGAAAACCTGTCTTTGCTGTAAGCCATTTGAGATCCACCGAGTCCAGGGGATCAAATGAAGGGCCCTAAGGACAACAGCCAAATCCCAAGGCACCACAGGAGGAAACAAGGGAGGCTGAATGTGAAGGACACCCAGCAGGAAAGTGCAGATATCAGGAAGAGGAGCAATCCTTTGCTAGAACCACACTGACAGAGCAGAGACATGCACCTTCAGTGAGGCAAGGCAGAGACCAAGATCCAAACCCGCCTGCAGGAAAGCCAAAACCCTGGATATCAGAAAACACCTGGGGATCATAACCTTTGGGACGACACCATTGAAAGTAGGTATGCCACACCCTGTGGTAAATCCTAGCAGAGACTGGTTTACGTGCTCTGAGCATGGTGTTAACCACAGAGCCGGAAAAACCCTTGGACCTTAGGAGGGCTGTCTCAAGAACCATGCCATCAAATACAGACAAACCAGGTCCGGGTAAAGGCAAGGACCTTGAGACAACAGGTCCGGATGTTAAGGCAACAACAATGGAGTGTCGATGGAGAGACTCTGAAGATCTGTGTACCAGTGATGTCTGGGCCACACTGGAGCCACCAGCATGACCGTGCCTCCTTGTTTGAACTTCCGAATTACTTGAGGAAGAAGGGAGACTGGAGGAAATAGGTACACAAACTGGAAGGTCCACTTGAATGACAGAGCGTCTACCAGGAGAGCCTGGATGTCTTTTGTTCTGGACCCGTACACTAGCAGTTTGTGATTGTGTCGGGAGGCCATGAGGTCCACCTCCTGGAATGCCCCACTTGTCCACTAGGAGCTGAAACACCTCTTGGTGATAAGACCATTCCCTGGGATGCACGTCGTGACGGCTGAGGAAGTCCACTTCCCAATTGAGAACTCCTGGAATGAACACTGCCATTATGGCTGGGAGATGGCATTCCGCCCATGGCAGAAGAAAAGCGGCAATGACAGAGGTGTCACACCTCTGTCATTGCCGATTTTCTTCGAGTTCCTCCTTGATGGTTGATGTAAGCCACAGTAGTGGTGTTGTCTGACAACCTCCATGGGCATTCCGGGCAGTATGAGTCTGGTTTGTTGCAGGGCCCCGAAGACCGCCTGAAGTTCCAATATGTTGATTGGCAGGGCAGACTCCTCTGCTGTCCACCGTCCCTGAAACAAGTGTGGACCTGTCACCGCGCCCCAACCCCGGAGACTGGCGTCCGTTGTCAGGAGGATCCAGTCCGGAATCCAAAAGAGGCGCCCCTTGGTGAGGCGATCCGTCTGCAGCTACCTGACAAGAGACAGACACACCTCCGGAGAGAGCACCAACGTTTGTGCCTTTATCCGATAGGATAATCCATCCCACCTGGAGAGGATCAATCTCTGCAGAGGCCGGGAATTAAACTGGGTATATTCCACCATGTCGAAAGTCGATACCATGGACCCCCATACCTGCATTGCTGAGTGAATGGACACTCGGCGACCGTGGAGGCATCTGCATACTCGCATCTGCAAAGTGGAGATCTTTTCTGCAGTCAGAAAAATCCTTTGTTGTTGCGAATCCATCAGAACTCCCAGAAGGAGCATCCTCTGGGATGGAGTCAAGGAGGACTTCATCCAATTGATCAACCACCCATGAGTCTGAAGCACTGAAATCGTGATTTGGAGACCCTGCTAACAGGCGGACCCCCTGCAACCACAGATGGGCTGCCATTACTGCCATAATTTTGGTAAAACCCGAGGTGCAGTAGAGAGGCCAAATAGTAGAGCCTGAAACTGGAAATGTTGTTGCAGTACAGCAAACCTGAGAAAACGCTAGTGAGATGAAGCAATCGGAATATGGAGGTATGCATCTTGAATATCTAGTGATACCATAAAATCCCCAGGTTCCATAGCCAGTAAAATGGAGCGTAGGGTTTCCATCCTGAACCGAGGTACCTTGAGGAACTTGTTCAGGGATTTGAGATTGAGGATAGGCCGATGGGATCCGTTTGGTTTTTGAACCAGAAAGAGATTGGAATAATAACCCGTTCCCCTCTGGGGTAACGGAACCGTTACAATGACCCCTGCTTGAAGCAAGGATTGTACTTCCTTTTGTATTAGTAAGGCCTTGTCCTTGTCTGACAGAGGGTCTGTGCAGGAAAACTGAGGGGGAGGTCTTCTGTGGAAGGAGAGGGCGTAACCATGAGAGGCCACTTCTCTTGCCCAGGTGTCTGTGGTGGTCTGACACCAGCACTGGGTGAACTGAAGAAGTCAGCCTCCCACCCTGGGATCCCCCAAGGGGAGGCCCATCCCGTCCTGTCAGGGCGAGGACTTGTCATCGGACTTGGCAGCCGGACGTCTCATACTCCAAGCCTGCTTCTTGGGCTTGGCAGTCTTTTTGGGGGCTGACTGCCTAGGAACAGGCTGACCCCTAGGCTTACCTTGGGGCCGATAGGACTGAAAGGATGAATTCTGAGACCCTGAGGAAGTAGATGCCGAAGGCAGACCTGCAAACTTAGCCGCTGCCAACTTATCCACAATCTTGTCCAGGTCCGGACCAAACAAGATTTCACCATTATAAGGCAAACCCTCTAATCCTTTCTTAGAGTCCACGTCCGCTCTCCAAGAGCACAGCCACAAGGAGCGGCGAGCTGAAACCGCAGCAGCCGAAATGCTGGAGGTTATGAGGCCGACATCCAAAGTAGCCTCATTAATAGGTAGCTGAATCACGGAGGTTGTCCACCAGATTCACCTGATCTCTGGTAGCCTCTGAAGAAAAAGACTCCTCTAGGGAGTCCGCCCAGAACTCCATAGCCTTGGCCACCAAGCAGATAGGCATGGCCGGCCTGGAAGCTGCCCCTGAAAGAGAATATATTGATTTTAAACAAACCTCAACCTTCCTATCCGTAGTATCTTTTAAGGAAGACATGGATGGCATACGTAGAGTAGCACTTTTAATTAAGTGCGTCACATGAGAATCCACCGGTGGTGTTTCCCATTTGGTACTATGTTCCGCAGGAAAGGGATATGCATAAGCCAAGCTTCTTTGAGGCTGGTAATGCTTTCCAGGCGATTTCCAAGCCACTTCCATGTGTTCTACTAGCTGGTCATCTAAAGGAAATACCGCAAAGTAACCTTTATTTCCTTGAAAAGGGCACGAGGAGCTGGTGGTTCGTCCTCCTCTATGACTAAGGCCGAACGGACAGCACATATCAGAGCCGGAATATTGATTTTAGACTAAAGCTGGCCACACACTAGACCAACTTTCATCCAACCAGCCAACTAGTTGATTGGTTGGAATGAAAATCTGGTAATGTCTGGGAGCAAATGATGATCAGCAATTTGCTCCTAAATGAAAGAAAACAGATGAAAATGGTCGTCAGACAAGTTTGTTAAATGTTTGATGCAAACAATTTGTTCAAACGACAGTTTTTAGTCCATTTTCCGGAGTTTGGGAGAAAATTGCTGATTGTCATTTGCTTTCATTCCTTACCAGATTTTCATTCCAACCAATCAACTAGTAGGCTGGTTGGATGTAAGTTGGTCTAGTGTGTGGCCAGCTTTAGTCTCCACCTCTCGCAGAGAGGGCTCGGAATCAGACATCTAGAATCTCCCAGTCATCCGATGTCATGTCATCATGTTGTGTAGACAGAGATGACGGCATAGGCCTTTTAGCTGGTCTAAGGGGTTTATCCCCCTGCAGCATAGCCTGGAGGGCAGTAGAGGTATCCTCCAGGGTCTGCACCGTAGTAGAGACTGTATCTACCCACAGAGGAGGCACAGATGGAATCTTCATGGGTGAGACTTGTTGAGGCAGGCCCTGTAAGGGCAAAACCGACTGCTGTGGGAACCCCATTGGGGGAAAACACAGGAGGTACTGCCAAATGCCCCGCAATGGCCGACAATGCCTGAGCAAAGCACACCCTAGGAGGCTCCTGCAAGGTGGCTGAGACCATAGAGGGGCCTGGAGTATCATAACACCTCATACAAACACCTCTTGCACCATGTATCCCGCACCTAACCCTGCCGAACATGATTTGCATGACAGCAAGGCGGGAGCAGAATTGTACCCATTATCCTCACTTTCAGACATATTGTAGAGAAGTGCACGCTGTATGTGACAAAATCACACATATTGTATAAATGTGAGGTATAATACACACCCTGACAACACTTGTACTGTAAGGCCCCAGAGAAAAAGTAAAAGGTAGAGTAATACGGCTGACAGAATGAGAAAGAAACAGACAGCGCTAGCAATGTAGAAAACACCTGCACAATGGTACTACAAGTCAACTAAACAGACTCAGTGTCTGGTAGGCTATAGTGCTACATACGCTGACCAGTATTTGAAGTGAGGTATGTAGGGGGACCCGGGCTCTGCACAACCAGAGCGATCTGCGACTAGCCAGGGAAATAAAAATGGCTGCCAGAACCTCAGAGGGGGTGTACCCATAGGAGGACTGCTGCCTCAGCCCAGCCAGACCGCAGTAGAAAGTCACGCTGCGCAGAGGGGAGGAGACGGCTGTGAACAGGGAAAGCTGCCTCCCCTGGCCGACAATTATCCTCCGGGAAGCTGGTAAACATGTCAGCCTAAGTCCCTGGTGGTCTAGTGGAAGCGCAGGGTATCTGAGTCTGGATCCACCTGCCGTCATCTCCGGACCATCCCCAAGACCCGGAGGAAAAAGGACTGCTCAAAGCTGATCACTGCAAGCAGTGACCTGCCGCTTACCTGTTCCCCGCGACGTCTGGCTGCAGTCCAAGAAGTCCTGTGGGGTATTTGGGCTAGCACAGACCCCGGAGTCCCGCCGAGATCCCCGGATCAGTACAGTCATCTCGGCGCGGCAGCGTGGACGTCCTCTGGACTGAAGAGAAGCTATTGAAAATCTTCAGGGTTTGGAACAGCCCCACTGCTGTACAGTGACCAGACCAAACGAAGCTGAGGTGCCTCTGGCCCGGGGTATAGAGGGAGACCCAGTGCATCCTGGGAGAAAAAAATGTAACTGCGTGGTGCCCGGATGACTTTGCCATCACCTATACCCCTGTGGAGCCTATGGACCCTGAAGAAGAGAAAGGTATAGATATATGCTGACAGGAAAAAAAAGACACAGACAGGCAGCGCTAGCATAAGTCACATTCAATGCAGAAATAACTGCAAATTGGCACTACAGACAAGTACACAGACTCAGTGTCTGGTAGGCTATAGCACTGCATACGCTAACTCCAGGGAGAGGTATGTAGGCGTACCGGACCTCGCGTTATCCTGAGAGAACTGCGACTATGCCACAAAAAGAAAATGGCTGCCAGAGACCTCAGAGAGGGTGTGGTGGGAGGAGGAGAACAGCTCAGAGAAACCAGTCCTCAGAGGAAAGGTGCCCTAAGCTGAGGGGAGGAGCCGCTTTAATGGGGAAGCTGTCTCCCCTTGCTGATTGTTTAACCCCCTGGGACGCTGGTTCCCACACCAATTGTCCCTGGTGGTCTAGTGAAGCTCAGAGGCTAGAGCCTGCGTCCACACTGAGACCGGAGGTGCAGAGTGTGGACGCTCTTACCTGTCCCCTTAACGTCCGGCTACAGTCTGGGTCCTCCCTCGGGGCCTGGCTAGCATGGACCCCGGGATGCCCGCCGAGACCCCCAGCCTGAACTGGCGAGGAGCGGCAGCGCAGACGTCCTATGAACAGTCTGCTGCTGCCCGCTCTAAGTAGTAGAATATAAAATAATGAAATCATAAAATAAAAAGCTTTAGGGCTGCCTAAACAGCCTCCCGAGTAATGGTGACCGACTCCGGACGGGCACCAACGAAAACTGAGGTGCCTCTGGCTCGGGGTATAGGGAGAGTGGACCAGTGCATCCTGGGAGCTGAAAGCTTTTAACTGCGTGGTTCCCGGATTCCAGATCCACCACCTACACCCCAAGGTCTCCCTGTGGAGCCTATGGACCCTGAAGAAGAAAGAACCGTTACTAGACCACAGGACTAAAGTGAGCAATAAACTGGACAGCGAGGGTTTGGGGGGAATGTCTTTATTTGTAATAATAATAAAAATAGTTTCTTTGTGTTTTTTTCACTTAATTTCCTTTGGTGCATTACAAGTCCCAGCATGCCATGGAAATGCTGCTTTATCTATACATAGCATAAAATAAAGTTCCTGGTAGGCGTCTGTCTGTTTGTTCAGGCTAATCTCGAGAACCACTGGACAGATTTTGATGCAGTTTTCACTGTTCTATAGAGCATTTGTCAAGGAAGGTTTCGGTGTATGAAACATTAATGTATGACAAAAGGGAGCCGAGCAGTAACGATTTTAGTGAAACAAGTCAATGAAAAAACGGACGTCCGAGAGCTTTCTTAGCTTCTGCTGCCTAAACCGTTACAGATATATCACAACGATGGTCTTTATTTTATACCATGTAGATTGTTACATATTATCCAGTTTCTCCAGAAAATTGATGTAAGCCTTGTTTACTGAGACAAATTTTAAATTTTTCCTTTTTTTTTACCGTTCCTATTTCATTTATGTGAAAAACGATTCTAATTTCAAACAAGTCAAATTCCTGGTAAGAGTCTGCTTTGGCATGACAGTAAATAAAGGGATAGACACTTAACAAGGCTGGAGTTGACCTACGTGGAACCTGTTTTTCTCATGAACAACTTTATGTGGCCATTTTGCGTGTCACATCAAAACAAAATCAGGAGGAAAAACCACTATCGTCGTAAATTCAAAATTGCTCCCTTGTGAAGCCAGAGCAGGTCGCTAGTCAGTGATAAACCAACAATCACTACCCAGGGGTGTAGGTATAGCCATAATAAGATCAACACAAAATAACCTACCTTTCTCAGCAGGTGGCGCCTGCATGCACCTAGGGCAACAGCCCTGTCCTGACCAACCTAGTGCTGGTTGGTAGTATAACAGAGGGATCACACACTGCCAGTTTCCCTGCTATAGTGTCACCTGCCCTGGCTGGCACAGCCTGGTGTTGGTAGCAGCAATGCTAGGGGAGTGGGGCACACTTTTTGAACCTCGAAATTTGACGATGCCGGTCTAGGCTGTCAGTATTAGGCGGGGGGGCATTCTTTGCTTTAAAGATGGATCATCCACATCCTTATTGTATTTATATACCAAGGTGCATATTTTATAATGTAGAGGAAGAACAAAGTGGTGATAAAATAATACATATTCTGTAAAAATGTCCACACTTTCCTCCAGTTCGCATAAACGGTATGAGAAGGGCTCTAGGCTGGAATAGAAGGGTTCAGAGGCATATAAAGGGGCACTAGGGGGCTCCGAAGCATATGGGCATGAGGGGACTTTGAGGAATATAAAGGAGCATGAGGGGGCTGTAAGTTATATAGTGAGGCATAAGGGGGCTCTGAGTCATATAGTGAGGCATAAGGGGGCTCTGAGTCATATAGTGAGGCATAAGGGGGCTCTGAGTCATATAATGGGGTATTAGGGGCTCTGATGCATATAAAGGGGCATGAGGGACTCTGATGCATATAAAGGGGCATGAGGGACTCTGAGGCATTTTAGAGTCATTAGATAATGGCCTGAAATCTGACAAACAAAATGGTTCGAACCCTACTGTGGTTTTGGTCATGCCTGCTAACCGGGAATCTGAAAATGAGAAGGAGGTAACCCTAGGTGTGTAGCAAGATGTAACTGATGTGTAAAACATTCAGAGGATGAATATGGCTTTTCACCTGTGTGTATTTTCCAATGATTAATAAAAATTGATTTGTCTGTAAAATATTTCCCAGAAGATGTACAGGGCTTCTAACCTTTGTGAGCTCTCTGATGTTGAATGAGACCTGATTGCTGCTGAAAACATTTCCCACATTCAAGACATATAAAGGGCTTTTCACCTGTGTGTGTTCTCTGATGCTGAATCAGAGCGGACTTCTGTTTAAAACATTTGCCACACTCAGTGCAAACATAGGGCTTCTCACCTGTGTGGATTCTCTGATGCTGAAGAAGACCGGACTGCTGAGTAAAACATTTGTCACACTCAGTGCAGACATAGGGCTTCTCACCCGTGTGTATTCTCTGATGCTGTATAATACCTGATTTCTGCTTAAAGCATTTCCCGCACTCAGAACAGGACAATGGATTTGTACCATTGTGAAACTTCTGATGTCGGACAAGATGTGATTTCAATGCAAAACATTTCCTACATTTCCTACATTTAGAACATGGAAACCATTTATAACTTGTATGAACTGTATCACGTGTACCGGTATCTGTGTAATCAGGGGAACAGTCCTCATTACTAGAGGGATCAGATGTTGTATCTGCGGTGTAAAGTACTGGATGTGTATTTGGGGTAATGGGGCTTTCTCTTGTAGAATCCTGTGTCATGTCTTGATCTTCTATCTCACGCTCCGTAGATAAAGCTAGACGTTTCCCCATGCTATTTCTGCGGTTGTGTTCATCTGCTGGGGATAAATTAAATATATAGAAAGAAACATTTCTGAATCATGTAATCTTTATTACAAGAAGGAGTGGATGGCAATACTCCACAATGTACATACAATCAGCGAATTAAACATTTTCAAGTTGCAATTTGCAAATGAAGAACTAATGATGGGTACACACCTGACAGATATATCTGCAGATGAAGGTCATTCATACACACTGAATGGCCATCATGTGTGTCTGGTCGGGGGCGTGTCTACCCCCCTCCCCGCGGCTGCTGCTGTGTGTGTACGGGCGAACAGCTACTCGACCGTACACACTTGCTGATGGACGATATGTCTGCAGACATATCTGTCCATGGGCTGTGCAGCACAACCAATGCGATATGTCTGAACGACAACCTTCACAGACATATCGTCTGTACACACTGGCCAACAGGTGCACGATATATTGGCCGATCAATCGACAGAGGAGGATGTAGGATAAGAGATGGCTGTAGTGACAGAGGAGGGTGTAGGATAAGAGATTGCTGTAGTGACAGAGGAGGGTGTAGGATGAGAGATGGCTGTAGTAGTGACAGAGGGGGGTGTAGGATAAGAGATTGCTGTATTGACAGAGGAGGGTGTAGGATGAGAGATGGCTGTAGTAGTGACAGAGGAGGGTGTAGGATGAGAGATGGCTGTAGTAGTGACAGAGGAGGGTGTAGGATGAGAGATGGCTGTAGTAGTGACAGAGGAGGGTGTAGGATGAGAGATGGCTGTAGTAGTGACAGAGGAGGGTGTAGGATGAGAGATGGCTGTAGTAGTGACAGAGGAGGGTGTAGGATGAGATATGGCTGTAGTAGTGACAGAGGAGGGTGTAGGATAAGAGACGGCTGTAGTGACAGAGGAGGGTGTAGGATAAGAGACGGCTGTAGTGACAGAGGAGGGTGTAGGATAAGAGATGGCTGTAGTGACAGAGGAGAGTGTAGGATAAAAGATTGCTGTAGTGACAGAGGAAGGTGTAGGATAAGAGATGGCTGTAGTGACAGAGGAGGGTGTAGGATAAGAGATGGCTGTAGTGACAGAGGAGGGTGTAGGATGAGAGATGGCTGTAGTAGTGACAGGAGGGTGTAGGATGAGAGATGGCTGTAGTAGTGACAGAGGAAGGTGTAGGATGAGATATGGCTGTAGTAGTGACAGAGGAGGGTGTAGGATGAGATATGGCTGTAGTAGTGACAGAGGAGGGTGTAGGATGAGATATGGCTGTAGTAGTGACAGAGGAGGGTGTAGGATAAGAGAGTGCTGTAGTGACAGAGGAGGGTGTAGGATAAGAGAGTGCTGTAGTGACAGAACAAGGAGAATATGTGACTTTTCTGTACTTAGTGATTATTACTCACCTGTGCTGATAGCTGTAGGGATTTCCTCCTCCTTACACTGCTGATCCCCCATCACATACGTCTCTTCTTCTTCTCCTTCTATTTCTATTTCTTTTATTGTAAAATCAGCCAGGTATTCATCCTAAACGACCCACAAAATAATAAAATGACACTTTAAATAATGTCTGACTTAATTCAATTATCTTGTTTATTACTAATTTTATACCTTTGTGATCAAAACATATATTTTCATTCTGCCTTGCGTCTCTTATATATTAGTCACATAGTGAAATGGATATGCAGTCAGAATATTGCACCCAAATGTCGACAGTCCATTTTATTGTTAGGCTTTGGTTAGGGATAAAAACGTTATGTCGACATGCCGACTGTTATTTCAATCCCGACATTTCGTCCATGTCGACATTCTGAATGTTGATCTTTTGTACCACACCCGTGAAATAAATCGTTATTTTAAGCACAAGCACTAAAGGTCGACTCATGGACATTAATATAGCCACCTAGACAGCATAGAATTCCATCTTCATAACATTCCACAGCCAAGTGGGAGGAAATCAATCCTGAGGTACCAAGTCCTTTACCACTGAAACCCGGCCGTTCTGTTGAAGAGCTCCTTTACATTACCTGTTCCAAGGAACTCCGCCTTGCAGATCCCTGGGCACAATCTACTGTGTGCCAACTTGAACTACCAGCCAAAGGCTTGTCATGTGGGAGTGAGCAGATGGAAACAACAGTAACAGTCCATTGTTCTAATGCACGTGGTCCTAACTAGAGATGAGCGTGTTCGGATTAGGATTTTCCCACCAAAAATCGGGTCTCAGAAAGAGGCAAAACATCATCATTCATGATGATGTTTGTCCATGAAAGATGATGTTTTGCCTCTTTCTGAGACCCGATTTTTTGCGGGAAAATTTAGAATTTGGCGGGAAAATCAGAACTAATCCAAACCCACTCATCTCTAGTCCTAACGCTTTGGGGCCCTCACAGTGGGTGGGTTACCTGTCACGTATCACATGGGGGAGGTTTGGCCACAGATAGTCCCGTGCACATAAAATCTGGATGCCGTCAGTCCCCACAGGGATCTGAGGGTATAAAAAGGGAATATAGGGAAAGACTACTCTTAAGAGGTCTGGTCAGGACATTTGTGCCATTGGGACTTACTACTTGGGAGACTCTCACTTGCCACTTGCTGGACTATGTTACCCAATGGGGAGGCGGAGTATTTATGCTGATCACACTGTAGGTTTTCCACTATTGTTACGTTTACATGCAAGACTTAATAATACCCTGCTTACTCTGTACATAGTGAAGTCTACGTGTGTAGTGTTCTACGGATCCCTGGGACCCCACATACTGTATATCCACATCAGATACTGGATTTACTTGACCACTATTTGCATATATAATATCCGCATTATATCTCTCTCACCCTAAATTACCCGCAAAACAATAAAAAATGTAAAAAAATTTAAAAATCCTGCTTCAATTAATTGAGATTAAATAAAAATATATATGAGTGTATAAGATCCACGCAGCTCTTCTCTACAGATCAGATAATACAAAGTCACTGATATTTTGGCGTTTGGTGAGACCATAAATCCCACCTACCTGATCCTCCTGTGGGATCCTGTGATTCTCCTCTGTATCATCCTGGGAATAAAGAGAACGGGGACATCTCTCTGGGGTATTCCTGTTACTGGCCCCATCTGTAGGAGACACACAGTGACTGATTACACTGTATATATGTGATTATCAGATATGTATATAGATGACCCCATAGCTGCTCTCTCCATTACAGTAAGTGACAGTCTTCTCTTACCCAGTGATGTGAGGGGCCGGTGATTCTCCATCATCACGTCCTTGTACAGACCCCTGTGTCCTTCTATATACTCCCACTCCTCCATGGAGAAATAGACAGTGACGTCCTCACACCTTATAGGAACCTTACACACACAATAATACAGTCATCACCCAGACACATCCCCTGGTGTTACTGTATAATGTCCCATTCCCAGCAGTCACCTCTCCAGTCATCACCCAGACACATCCCCTGGTGTTACTGTATAATGTCCCATTCCCAGCAGTCACCTCTCCAGTCATCCCCCAGACACATCCCCTGGTGTTACTGTATAATGTCCCATTCCCAGCAGTCACCTCTCCAGTCATCACCCAGACACATCCCCTGGTGTTACTGTATAATGTCCCATTCCCAGCAGTCACCTCTCCAGTCAGCAGCTGAATGATCTTGTTGGTGAGTTCCAGGATCTTCTGGTCATTGTGTCTCTCATGTATCAGTGAGTGAGGTGGAGGCACCGTGATGGGGCTCTGGGTCCTGCTCATCCCTCCTGACATACGGAGACGGCTGCTGCGTGTCACACGCTTACCATATGTCCTCACTACTCTGTAATCCTGTGTATTAAAGAGAAGTGAATTCAGCACGTGATGTATATACCTATCACTGGTTCACAGATTAATCCCAATATACAGTTCTAATCATTAACTCTGAAGTAATGGTCTCAGAAAATCAGACACTGCTTAAGTATATCCAACACTAACACACGTTCTAAACATGTGAGATAATAAACAGAACAGGGTTACATGTAGAAGTCCCTGACATGTTCCAGAATGCAGTGTCACTGGGAGTACACAGATGGGCGAGTCTATACCTATCGGTATGCGCCTATTCCAGATTGTACAGGCTGGAACAACCTGTTAAGAAGTACAGACCGTAACTTTGTGCCTTAACCAGTTGAGCATCATAAAAGATGTTTTTGAAAAAAAACCCACAATTTTACAATATCACATAAGGACCATTGTCTCGCATATGACGTCATTGAGAGGACAAATAATATCCAGGTACATGACTATAAAATGATTCAAAAATAACATTTCGTTATCTTTAGTAAGCGTGAAACACCTCAGAGGCGTAAGATTCTGGGGGCGTCACAAGGTATTTACAGCGCCCTTCCCCAGTACCGAAAGCTGTTTTTAGCTCATCTCCTTCTTAGAGGATTAGTGGGGTGAATTCAATTAAGAGCAAATATATTAGCCCGGCTGAATCTGGGCAGCCGCTGGATCTTGCTCAAAAGCGGTCGCTACCCCATAGGGATGAGCGAATCAGGCATTCGGGCGCCTGGACGAAGGGTGTGAGATGGGCTTTCGCTGCTGGCGTTTAGACGACGTGGCAATGACAATTCCCACCGTAAGTCCGCAATTGAATTCCCTCCTATGTAAGGTCCTATGGAATTCTAACTATCGCTATACCCCTAACAATTATTTAAACCTGAAATAATCGCTGTCCAAACCATAAGTGTGGTTCCAAAGCACAAAATATTATTATTGCAAGTAAAAACAAAGGTCACACGCTTTGATCTAGACAATGGCCCTCATTCAGAGCCGCTCGTTAGCGGCAGTACGCTCGTTCCGAGCGATGTTTGCACATCTGCGCATGCGTACGGTTTTTAGTACGCATGCGCGAACCAGTCAGTGCGGCCAAAAATCGTTTGTACGCTATATAGCGAGTGCCTGCTATTTTGAGTGACAGAATGAGGTGTATGTGGGTGGTAACAGGGGAAGGTGCTTGAAAATGGGGAGTGGAGATCCGAACGCAGGCGTGCTTAAAGGTCAAAACGGGCGTTTTATGGGTGTGCATATTTAAAACAGCAGCGTCATTGACCACGTCACTGGGTTCTTTTATAGCCAGAACTGCTCGCAAATTTGTGGTAGCAAACACCAACCACAAGAATAGCGAGCAGTTCATACGCTGGTCGATGTACTCGATTAATCTAATAAATAGCGGACATGACGTATGGTGCGAGCGGCCAGGGGGCGTTTTTAACAAATAAACGAGCGTATGTTTTGCTCGTTCGTTCAGACTTAGAGGTGTGAACAGACTGCAATGTGCATACGGATCATTTGAATAGCCACCCCTTGTTTTTAAACGAACGACCGCAAATAGCGAACGGCTCTGAATGAGGGCCAATGAGCGCAAAGATCAAAATACAAAAAGGTACAGCCAAATACAGACGCTTACGCCCCGGTACCAGCCATTCAATTCTGACATCTGCAGTCATCAAATGGTTAACGACTGAACACTAGCCCATAGGTGCATGTATATATTCTCTTACAAGATATAGCAACACAATAGGGACAGACAAACACTGTTTTATTGGTTCTTGCTCCTGGATGATCTTCTTATTGGACAGTTCTAGGGGTATGTCCAATCTTCCAACAGTCTCTTGAGATGATATTGTCTTTCTTTAATTGGTTTAATTTAAATTAACTACAGACACTGCATACAGAGTTTTACATTGTAACCAATAATTCACTATGATCCATAACTCCCGAACGCATGATGCGAGTCCCTTGCCGATAGAACCGGAGATCTGGAAATAGACAGGGTATCAGTAAAGTACGAAACATGACATGTCTACTATTTTGCATACCTTAAATATCATGTATACACTTTAAACCATAGTGATTAGTTGACAAAACCTTTAATAATAACTTTAGTGTTTATATATATATATATATATATATATATATATATACACACACACACACACACTTGCTTAAGTAACAGTGGAATATTTACATAAATATATAAGTATGCGTTGTGCGTCTGAGCACAGCGTAAAAGGTGCGCTGTGTGCAGGGGTTGTGTACAGTGCACACATGCGCTGTGTGTTTTTATATCTGCAATAGCAACTGTGTATATGTGTGCACGCATTGTGGATACACGTGATCATTTAAGTGTAAATATATATATCTATCTTTAAACAGTAACTGGTTATTATTAATATTACTTCTGTCTGAACTAAAAAATGAGAGACAATGGAGTTTTTCCTGTTCACAGGTGGCCAGCAGATGCTTGTTGGAATCACAAATATAAATGCTAGTTTTTTCTAGACATACAATGATAGTCAGACTTAAAGACAATGGTTTATTTAGAGTATAATTCAGTTCTTCTTAACCACATTAGCATTGGACACAAGGTCTACAATTGCTAACGATAGCCAAACGTCTGACAATTGTCTCTAAATCTACATTCAGAACACTCCTCCTGAGCATATCAGTGTCTGTGTTATACTTCAGTTGTCACAGGCATACTGTATCTGTATGCGGAGCAAACGCTCACCGTATCTTTATGTAGTCTTAATTATTTGTCACAGACAAGTCCACAGGACTTGTCTGTCATCACTGAATATATGAAGTCTTTATATATATGTGTATTCATGCGCATTTATTATGCAAGGACTTTAACAGCACGGCATTCGCACAACGCTAAATATCGCCGTATACCATCTCTATGGCATCATGCTAAAGACGCAAAATGGCGTCTTCAGATATTCTTAAAGATTTGGTCTCAGCCAATCATCCGGCTTAGACAGTCCACCCTTTGATAGCAAACAACATGCTATCACATTCTGTTCTTAACCTTTTTAACCAAAGTATTATTCAAATGTCCTGAACGGTGTGACACAGATTGGTCATGGAACCATAATGCGTCTCAAGGAGGGTAAAACAACCCTTATACGCCATCTGCGGATGAATAAGGGATCATTGGCAGGATGTGGGAACTCATCTAACCTATAAAGGAAGTTTGGGAACTTGGGATGACATTATTTAGGATGTTGGATGGAACATTTATAATACATTTTTATTATGCCTGATCAGACTTGTTCACATTTTATCATCTGATGGTACATTCTAGTTCAGGATTGTAATACAGTTCTTCCTCTACCTTGGTATCCATACTACTACCACTTACCACCACCATAATTTCAGTTTCTCTGTTTGTTTTAGTAAGTTTTCCACACTTCAACACAGCAGGAACACACCTGACACATAAGCCAATTACTAAGATGACAATTAATATTAAGATAAGGAACTTGCCTATGCTCGCAACCATTTCCTGGACCCACTCACCTAGACCGGAGAACCATTTCACAGGGTTCAACCAAGAGAACCACTCTTCGACCTTTTCCTCTACTTCAGCCATTGAAGCATTATGGTTCTTTCAAAATTCCCATTTCAACTGCAGAATTTCATCCATCTTCCGGTCTATCACCTCCTTGGGGTCACTAGTGTTAATGGTGATATACGTGCAACATTTTACACCACATTGGGTGGCCACACAGTATCCACCAGTAACAGCGGTCAAATAATTCAACACTAACCTGTGCTGCACAAGTTCCTTCTTGTAAGCTTGTAACGCCTGACCTGTGTACCTAAACGTGTCATCATACATCTCGGTGATATTATCTATCAATTTGGCAAGATCTTGTATATATCTAAAATTTAAAGTACCCAGAGCGATCCTGGTGGGATCCAATGCTACTAAAACTTGAAAGCCAGTTGTTTCACTAATCAACGGTGTAGCTCTATGCACATCACCAGGTATCATGTTTCTTTTGTCTCTGTGTTCATACTGTGTATGAAGATATGGGGATGGTGTGTTTTTATGGATACCAAGCATTTCACCATGTGTAAGTGTCATAACCTCTGGGAGTACCCTTCCCAGCTGGCATAAACCTTCTGAACTCGGAGAGAGCCACTTGAACGCTTTCCTTCCACATATAAAATAAACATCATCTGGGAGTACGTAAGGAATAGAATACATCATAATCATTAAACACATTTCTCTAGCAAATAATCCTATCTCAGGTTCTCCCATCTGACTCATACACGTTTCTGGTTGTATAACTCCTACACAGTACCCTTCTGGTAACCTACCAACCATTTCTTTGGCATCACTACGTGTATACCTGTACCGGAAGTGTCTCCCACTTAATCTAATGGAGTGTAGAAGTTCAAAATTGATTGGTTCATTATCAGCTCTTAGTGAAAAGGTCATTGTCTGATTATTCCCGGTCACCTCCCAATTCCGTGGTTTATTGGGGTTGGTGATGTTCAAACATAACAAGGATCTATCAACCTGATACTGGTGGAGTTTAAAATGAGGTGGTTTGGACATAAGAAATTTTCCAGCCAGCGCCTTCCCTCTTTGCAATTCAAGGACCTCAGAGACATTTAATGGAAATGGCACTAACTCTACATTATGCTGTCCCTGAGGCACGTGAGAGCACACCCAACAGTCGGTCTGATTTAAAACTTTGCCCACCATGGTATGGGAATCCTCTAAAGGATACCCACCCAAATACGGATCATACTTAGGCTGGCACCGTTGGATGCATCTCTCATTGATTTGGGACCCACAATTCTCACAAATACAATACTCTTCAGACAATAACCCTTCACACTATCTCCGAGTTTCCTGGTTAACAGATCTCTTAACTATTACAGTACTAAGTTTGGTCAGATACAGCCCTTGTGAATGTATCGCTCCTCCTTCCGTGCCACTCCATTGACATCACCATCAACCTCTCTCTCCATCCTTCGTCACAGAAACAGGATATCCCGAAACAAACTAGGATGATGAAAACTCTGGAAGAAGACACAAACGTAATCCCGGCACACCATTCCATTCCTGAAGTGGTAATTTACAAATTTCTCTAGCTCAGGGGGTCTCACTGCAACCTTTAACTCTCCCGGAACAGGCTCACAATTGACAGGTCTACGTTATCTGCCTCGACTCCGCCTTGAATCTCCACCGGTTGGTTGACCTTTCTGCAGTGAGTGGAATGGACCCAGGTATCTCTCTCTGCCATTTTCAAGGATGTCGTACTCGTCAGCAACACTTGATACGGACCTTCCCACCAATCAGTCAAACAACCTGAACGTAAGAAATTCCTGATCATAACAAATTCTCCAGGTTCAACATCATGACAGTTGTTTCTGGCATATCAGGTGACAACAATTTCAATTTCTCCTGCTGCTGCTTCAACTGCTTACTCATTTTTCTAAGGTACAATCAAATGAGGTTGCCTACCAAACAATATCTCAAAAGGGGACAGATTAAGAGGAGGTCTAGGAGTGGTCCTGATGCTATGGAGGACGAGCGGTAAGGTTTCTGGCCATGCTAACCCTGTCTCAGCCATGATCTTACAGTTTGTTCTTAATAGTGCTGTTTACCGTCTCCACCTTGGCACTGGCTTGCGGTCGATAGGGGGTGTGAAGCCTACTATTGATCCCCGTTAACTTACACATGTTCTGGAAGACATCACCTTTGAAATGAGTACCCCTATCACTTTCAATGATCCTAGAGATACCGTTTCTGCATACAAATTCCTGAACAATCTTTTTAGCAGTAAACGCAGCAGTATTAGTGGCAGCTGGATATGCCTCTGCCCAATTAGAAAACACATCTGTACAAACTAATACATACTTGAGAATCCTGCAGGGTGGTAATTGGATGAAATCAATTTGTATTACCTGAAAAGGTCAGTCTGTCAGAGGGATGTGAGATGGCTCGGTTGGTATTGTTTTTCCAACGTTTTTCCTCAAGCAGGTCAGGCAAGACATTGCCCTCTTCACAGCTTGAGAAGAAAAACCCGGTGCACACCAATACGCTCTCACCAACTTGCACATACCTTGTTTACCCAGATGAGTCAGACCATGTGCTGCCTCAGCCAAGCTTGGGTAGTATGTCTTGGGAGCCACCTGCTTACCTTGTCCATCTCTCGAGTCAAGAAAACTCTTGCCCACATCCCTTGGATCTCCAGATGGCCTTTTCCTGAATGGAACACAAATTTTGCATCTCAATTAATTTCTGCATATCAATAGTTTGAAAAACCATCATCTGTTCAATTGGTGCATTTATTCTCAACCCTGCTGCCCATTTGGCAGCTTTGTCTGCTCGGTTATTGCCCAGGGACACCGGATCTTCTTCACATGTATGGGCTTTACACTTTATAACGGCTACTGCCTTTGGATCGCTGTCAATAGTCCTTTTATATGTTTTGAATGAATCGACTGGTGTGCCTACTGCTGTCATAAAATTTCTAAGACGCCATAGAGCTCCGAAATCATGTACTACCCCACAGGTGTACCTAGAGTCAGTGTAAATGTTAGCAGATTTACCTGCTGCCAATTCACATGCTCTTCTTAGTGCCACCTGGGCCGAGTGAGGAGGACCAAGGGGTTCGGCTTCTATAATGTCCTCGTCATTAACAACAGCATAACCTGTACATAACTCTCCTGTGTCAGTTTGTCTATGACAACTCCCATCCGTGTAAAACGTCAAATCTGCAATTTCTAAGGGTGTATCACGAATGTCAGGCCTAGCTGTAAAGGTTTGATTCAAATAATCCATACAGTCATGGGTATCAGTATTCCTGCAAAACTCACCTTCTACAAGAGGCTCACCTTCCACCTTTGTGTATTTCGAGACACATATGGTAAGTATGTTGCTGGATTTAACGTATTGCTCCACTTGATGGTGATATTTGCGTGTGCTATCGAAGCTAATTCCCATTTTGTGAACCTAGCTGAGGAAACATGTCTGGTTTGGGCTGAATTCAACAAAGCAGATACTGCATGGGGTGTATAGACAGTTGTATCATGGCCTAATACTACGTCTTCGCTCTTGTTTACCAAAAGAGCGGTTGCAGCAACACTTCTTAAGCACGTTGGGAGTGATTTTGCCACAGTGTCCAATTGGGCAATGTAGTATGCTACTGATCTACTGACATCACCATGTTTTTGAGTGAGGATACCTGCTGCGCAATCATCAGCTTCCGTACAATATAACTCAAAGGGTTTTTCATAATCAGGTATTCCCAATGCAGGTGCTCTTGTCAGACTGTCCTTAAGGTTAAGGAAAGCCTGCTCTGTTTCCTCAGTGTGTATGACACGATCTGGTTTTGAGGAAGAAACGAAGTCCTGCAATGGTAAAGCCAAAATAGAAAAACCTGGGATCCACATTCTGCAGTATCCACACATTCCCAAGAAGGTACGGATTTGCTGTTGGTTTTGCGGCAGTATCATGGTCTGTATGGCCTGGATACGGTCAGTAGTCAGATGTCGTAGCCCCTGGGTTAGGCAGTGTCCCAAGTATTTAACCATGGTCTGGCAAAGCTGTAATTTATCCTTTGCAACTTTGTGCCCTGTTTGCGAGAGATGAAGCAACAAAAGTTTAGTATCATTTAAACATGACAAACGAATCAGAGCACAACAACAAATTGTCTACATATTGTATTAGAACAGATTCATTGGCAGGTTGGAAAGATTGTAAACAGTCGTGTAAGGCGTGGGAGAAGATACTGGGGCTGTCTATGAAGCCCTGGGGCAATCGTGTCCATGTGTATTGTACCCCCCTGTATGTAAAGGCGAATAAATGCTGACAGTCAGGATGTAGAGGGACAGAAGAAGGCAGAACAGAGGTCAATGACAGTAAAATGAGTTGCATTTGGTGGGATCTGCATGAGAATGACAGCGGGATTTGACACTACAGGGAATTGGCTCTCAACTACCTTATTAACCCTTCTAGGTCCTGCACTAGCCAGTAACCCCTACCACCACTCTTTTTCACAGGAAAGATGGGACTGTTGGCTACACTGGCTGTATGGACTAAAATCCCCTGCTGGAGCAACCTCTTGATTATGGGATACACCCCTAGCCCCACCTCTGGTTTTAAAGGATACTGAGGGATTTTTGGAGCCTGTCTTCCCACCTTTAAGTTGACCATTACAGGAGCTACATTTGCCATTAATCCAGTGTCCTGTCCATCTTTGGTCCAAAGGGAACCAGGTATTTGAGATAACATCTCCTTTACTTGTGATGGACTTTGCTCTAAGATGGTAGAGTGAAACATTAGCCTTTGGGGAGTGTCCAACATATCCCTTACCTCGTGCGCAACTCTCTCTGGGATGTCTAAAAATATACCATTAGGGGTACAGTAAATGACACATCCCATTTTACATAACAAATCCCTTCCCAGTTGGTTAGTAGGGGCCGCTGCTGCCAGGAGAAAGGAATGCCTGGTATGCAATGGACCGATAGTAACCTCTGCAGATTTTGTCAAAGGATAATGCTGCACTTTACCCGTTACACCCACTGCTGGTACTGTCTCGCTGGTCACCTGTAAATTGGATGGAGAATTTAACACTGATCTGTTCGCCCCTGTGTCTACAAGAAAAGAATGGTTAGTACCAGCTACATTAATTGTCATTACCGGTTCTTCCTTAATACTCCCAGTTAATCTGACTGACTGTAGACTACAGGTATGCAATGATCGCGGTGAGCGACAAAATTTGTGGGTCCCAGGGACCCACCACTTTAAAAAAATGGGGTCCTACCTGACCATTTCTGGGTCCCATCATAATTTATGCTTTAGAGCTCCCCATATGCTTCACACCTCCCCACATGCCACCACACATCCCCACATGCCCCTAAAATGCAGATCTGATACCCCAACAGCATCAGATATCCCCACAAGCCCCTTAAATGCATGTTTTAATGCATGCACGATCTTTCAGGTAATATGACTTGTCTGTTCACAAAACCCATAGTGAATAAGTAGGCTTACCATATCATCCCTTTAAACTGGAACACTCATGGATTACACAGGTTCATTAAAACCAGGTGAAATCTAGGCATGAAGTCAGCCAGTCACAGAACCTTTGTAATTAATTCACATGACCCGTTTTAAAGTGATATTATGGTTAGCCACTTTAGGTAATAGGTATATGTATCAAAGGATAAATGCCCGGTCTTTACACATTATTTCGCACATTAATGCCCTTTACACATTATGCCGCACATTAATGCCCTTTAGTCCCCCTGTGCAGTGCCCCCAGCAGCAGTCCCCCTGTGCAGTTCCCCCAGCAGCAGTCCCCCAGCAGCAGTCCCCCTGTGCAGTGCCCCCAGCAGCAGTACGCCTATCAGTCCAATGAAGGTATCTGCCCCCCTAATATGTGTGAGCGACCTGGGCATTAGGCCCAGGCCACGAAAGGGCAAATAGGTGGGCCCTCTAGTGACCTGGGCCTAATGCCCAAGTCACACACCTATTTGGGGGGCCCCCTATATTGCCCGGGTCTTGTGCCCGCCTATAGACCCACAGGCCTATTGCCTGAATTTATCCCACGGGCCTAGTAACCGACAACCCTGGTGGTCTAGGAAGGAGTAAAATACCGGTGGCCCAAGGCCGCCTTTCCGGTACGGTGGAAGAGGCTGCGGGGGGGAGCTTCGTTAGCTCTTTTGCTTTCCTCCCCCGCAGTCCTCTTCGGTCCTCAGCTTCGGTCTTCTGCCGCTGGCCCGTCCTGGCCAGCGGCGCAGCCTCTTCCTTCTTGATCACGCCGTCTTCTGGCCTCTTGCGCAGCCGCCGGAACTGTTGCTGCGCCGCTCTTCTCTTGTCTTCGGGAGGGCTTCACTCCTCCCCTCCGCCGACGGACTGAACATTCCCGCTCAGCAGCGTCTATTCAAGACGCCGCGAGTGGGCGGGGCTATGACGCGACGAGCTGCGAATGGCTCGTCACGTCTGCCTCCTATTGGCTGCTGGACCGCGAGCTTTGGCTCGCGTCCAGTGCCAAACCACTGCCGCCGCTGCTTAGCTTCTGGGCAGCGAGCTCCGCTCAGCTCGCGCCCGGAGCCAAGCTTCTCCCGCCGTCACCAGGTACCCGCCGCTGGGAACAAACACTGTCCCAGCGCTGGGCACTTGATCCCAGCACGGCTTTCCACAGCAGCCAATGAGAGTCTATCATTGCGAACACTGGGTATGACCTGACCCCTAGCGCTGACTGTCATTCTCTGATAAAGCATTCAGGGCCACCACTTGAGCAGGTGACTGAGAAATTTCCTGCATTCTGTGACTGTCCTCTCTGTGGGTATATAGGTGTTCCCTGTTAGATGGTACCTCTTTCCTTGCTTTACAATCCCTAACTAAGTGTCCCAGCTGATTACAGTTATAACACCTTTGTGGTTGGTGTGGCTTGAAAGGTTTTTGTTGTGTGGGTTGGGGAATGTGGAAAGGTAATGGTTGAGGTGGATATAAGGGTTGTGGCTGTGTGTGATATGTGTTCTGGTGCTGATATGTGTGGTATGGCTTGCTAAGTTGTGACTGCGCAGGATGATATGTGTTGAGAACTTGTAGCTGCGCAGGTGAGTGGGTGTCTGGTGGTTGTGGGTGCATTGCTTCCAGAGCGTGAAGACTGACGGCCATCAGCTTCTCACTCTGCGTTTCTCACTTCTTGAGGATGTTTTTGTCATGTTCAATAGCAGTTTCCCTGAGGGTGTCCACAGTAATGCCTCTCCACGCAGGATGGGAGGTCTGAACTCTGGGCCTGATTCAGAGCCGGACGCTCAGACCAGAGCGCTCGCTCTGAATCAGGGCCGGCCTACCTAAAATTGGAGCGGCCTCCTGGCCACTCGCATAGCTGTGGGTGACCACCCACAGCTTATGCGAGCGGCCAAAAAGATGGTCGTGATGGTCAAGACCATCGCGACCATCGGGCTTGCGATGAGACCCTTGCGGTAGGGTCTCGTCTGCCGCAAGCCTGGAGTGCTTTTGGCTCTATCAGAGCCAAAAACACTCCCACTGACATCACTAGAGATGTCAGTGGTGCTGGACCCAGACGGTAGGCGTTCCCATGGGAACACGTCCGTCTGGGCAGCCACGCCCCCGGCACGCCCGCCAAAGGGGGCGTGCTGTCACTCACCATCGACAGCACGCCCCCTTTGGTGCGAGACCCATAACGACGGCTACCACGCCTCCGTCGTGCGCATGTGCATTTGGGTAACATCGAACATCTGAATGAGACCCTCTGATTTTTAAACTGTCTTTGAGACCATCCATGAGTACTGTAATGACCATTTCCCTGTAGTGTGTGCTGTCTTTTATGTCCTCTATCCCAGTGTACTAGGTAATAGTCTGCAGTGCTCTGGTGAAATAATCTGCTGCAGACTCGCTCTCCTTCTGCTTAATTGTGAAAATTTTTCTCCAGTTAACTACCACTGGAAAGTATACTGCCAATTGGGTGATTATGCGGATTATGTTATTCTGATTATCCTCATCAGTTAAGAGACCATCTACATCCAATACACAGTCCGTGATAAACTTTTTCACGTCGGTATTGAGTGGAAGACATGCCCATAATACCACTCGCCAATCTTTGTTGGTTGGCTCATGAGCATTACCTAAATCCCTTATAACTCTCTGGCACTTTGCTAACTCCTTTCTAGGATCAGGGAATTCTGTTATTATGGAATGTAGCTCTGCTCTCGTCCATGGACAATGCATTGCTACATCCCTGGTAGCCACTACACCATTCGCGTCCGGATTCCCATTGGGAATAGTTAGTGTCCGGACGGGATGGACACCTATCACACCGCTACCTTTGGTCTTATTACCTGGTGGAGAGTTCAGTCTAGAATGGCTACGTATGGTATTAACAACTTCCTCTACTGTTACAGAGGGTGTCACCATTTCCTGCACTACCACTGGTGAAGCCATTTGTGAGGCCACCTCTGCTGCTTACATTGGTGGGGCCACTACCTGTACTTGCTGTGATGGAACATTTAACAGTGGAACAACATGGGAAAGGGCTGACATAACAGGTTCATCTGCATCATAAACATTTTCCTTATAATTGCTCAGAAGCGGGCACAAGTTACTTGTTACATTTTTATTATTTTTGGCATTGGCTGTACCTTCAACTTCAGCAGCATAGGGCGGCGGAAGTGCGCCTGCGCCAACACATGCACCTTCGGCAACGCTACTTTGCCATGCGTGCACGGCGCTAAGCCACGTGTTCCCCTCATGCTGCCACAACTTCAAGCAATCGTTATACTTTACTCTTTTCCTCAGAGATTTCGCCACACAGATACTGGGCCTCATTCAGACTCGGTCGAAAGCGCTGAGCGCTCGCAACTGGGTCGATGTTTGCCCACTGGGCATGTGCACGTCGGAGCCGGCTCCGACGTGCGCATGCGCAAGACCCAGCTATCGACGGCCACTCCGTCGCTCCGTGTCTCGCACCAAATGGGGCGAGCTGTCGATGTTGATTGACAGCTCACCCCGTTTGGAAGGAGGGCCGGGGGGGGGGGGGGGGGGGGCCGGCCAAACGGAGGCGTTCCCGACGGAACGCTTGCCGTTTGGGGGCGGCCCCACTGACATCAGCAATGATGTCAGTGGGGAGCTTCCTGCTCGATCAGAGCAGGAAGCTCCCTGGGGCTTGCGAGTGCCAAGACCCAACCTTAGGGTCTCGTCGCAAGCCCCGATGGTCACGATGGTCCTGACCATCACGACCATCACCCTGGTCGGTCGCTAAGCTGTGGGTGGTAACCCACAGCTTAGCTAGCGACCAGGAGGCCGCACTTCAAGATACAAGCGGCCGCCCTCAATCAGGGCGACCGCTTGCATCTAACGATCGGGTCTGAATGAGACCCACTATCTCTAAAATTGTTCAACACCTCAACATCAATATTGTCAATTCTAGGAAAAGGTTTTGCACACTTCCTAGTCATCTTAACCCATACATCACAGTGCGCAATAGCATACACACCGTATTTTGTATGCAATAAATGCCTTGCCGAACCTGTCAGCCCTTCCAAAAGCAGTGCATCGTCTAACATCTCCACTGTTTGTTTAGCACCCATCTGAGCAAACTCTGAACTTTTCAATAGAGATTTACACCGGTGGACGTATTAAACGGCTGCGTCCACTCACCTTCACCCGCTGTATAAAGCCAACCCGCTAATCGTTACAGTTAACCTACACAACGAGCAGCAGAATGCTTGTCAGAGACAAGTCCACAAGACTTGTCTGTCATCACTGAATATATGAAGTCTTTAAATTTATATATATATGTGTATTCATGCGCATTTATTATGCAAGGACTTTAACAGTGAGCAGTTAGCACGGCATTCGCGCAACGCTAAATAGCACCGTATACCATCTGTATGGCATCGTGCTAAAGATGCAAAATGGCGTCTTGCAGACAACTCAAAATGGCGTCTTCAGGTATTCTTAAAGATTATTCGGCTTCGACAGTCCCAACAATCAATCATGGTTACCAGAGTGTGGTGCTTATTCCCAGCCATGAGACCAGAAGTGGCAGGAGAGGCGGCTTTTTTAATGAAACTTGATCTAGATCTTAAATGTATTCAGGCATATTTGATGCTTCAGAAACAAGGGACACGCTTGTCTGTCCGCTAGTTCCTGCTGTTCCAGAGTTAGACGAAAAAAAGAAGAGAATTGTTAGAGGTGCACGCTCCTGCGGCACCAGACTAGACTGGCCTGCCTGGGCAGTGGGTGGGGTATAGGGGAGGAGGAGCCTGGGCTGGGGGTGGGGTATAGGCAAGGAGGAGCCTGTGCTGCACGTTGCTGAAGAATGTAACGGTTTGGTGCCCGGACTCCACCTCCCACTCTATACCCCAGTGTAGTCCCTGTGTCCCCTATGGACTGTGATGAAGAAATAACCACATTCACCATTACATAAAACTGTTCATTGTTTGGGTTAGACATAGCCTTTCCTTTATGTTCTTCCTGACACGTGACACCTCTCAGCTTATTACAGAGCTCTCTATTACTGTGTACACCGAGCCTTTCCTTTATGTTCTTCCTGACACCTCCACCTCTCAGCTTATTACAGAGCTCTCTATTATTGTGTACACCGAGCCTTTCCTTTATGTTCTTCCTGACACCTCCACCTCTCAGCTTATTACAGAGCGCTCTATTACTGTGTACACCAAGCCTTTCCTTTATGTTCTTCCTGACACGTGACACCTCTCAGCTTATTACAGAGTGCTCTATTACTGTGTACACCGAGCCTTTCCTTTATGTTCTTCCTGACAGCTCCACCTCTCTGCTTATTACAGAGCTCTCTATTACTGTGTACACCGAGCCTTTCCTTTATGTTCTTCCTGACAGCTCCACCTCTCAGCTTATTACAGAGCTCTCTATTACTACATACACTGAGCCTTTCCTTTATGTTCTTCCTAACAGCTCCACCTCTCAGCTTATTACAGAGCTCTCTATTACTGTGTACACCGAGCCTTTCCTTTATGTTCTTCCTGACACGTGACACCTCTCAGCTTATTACAGAGCTCTCTATTACTGTGTACACCGAGCCTTTCCTTTATGTTCTTCCTGACAGCTCCACCTCTCAGCTTATTACAGAGCTCTCTATTACTGTGTACACCGAGCCTTTCCTTTATGTTCTTCCTGACACGTGACACCTCTCAGCTTATTACAGAGCTCTCTATTACTACATACACTGAGCCTTTCCTTTATGTTCTTCCTGACAGCTCCACCTCTCAGCTTATTACAGAGCTCTCTATTACTACATACACTGAGCCTTTCCTTTATGTTCTTCCTGACAGCTCCACCTCTCAGCTTATTACAGAGCTCTCTATTACTGTGTACACCGAGCCTTTCCTTTATGTTCTTCCTGACAGCTCCACCTCTCAGCTTATTACAGAGCTCTCTATTACTGTGTACACCGAGCCTTTCATTTATGTTCTTCCTGACACGTGACACCTCTCAGCTTATTACAGAGCTCTCTATTACTGTGTACACCGAGCCTTTCCTTTATGTTCTTCCTGACACCTCCACCTCTCAGCTTATTACACAGCACTCTATTACTGCATACACCGAGCCTTTATGTTCTTCCTGACAGCTCCACCTCTCAGCTTATTACAGAGCTCTCTATTACTGTGTACACCGAGCCTTTCCTTTATGTTCTTCCTGACACGTGACACCTCTCAGCTTATTACAGAGCTCTCTATTACTGTGTACACCGAGCCTTTCCTTTATGTTCTTCCTGACAGCTCCACCTCTCAGCTTATTACAGAGCTCTCTATTACTGTGTACACCGAGCCTTTCCTTTATGTTCTTCCTGACACGTGACACCTCTCAGCTTATTACAGAGCTCTCTATTACTACATACACTGAGCCTTTCCTTTATGTTCTTCCTGACAGCTCCACCTCTCAGCTTATTACAGAGCTCTCTATTACTACATACACTGAGCCTTTCCTTTATGTTCTTCCTGACAGCTCCACCTCTCAGCTTATTACAGAGCTCTCTATTACTGTGTACACCGAGCCTTTCCTTTATGTTCTTCCTGACAGCTCCACCTCTCAGCTTATTACAGAGCTCTCTATTACTGTGTACACCGAGCCTTTCATTTATGTTCTTCCTGACACGTGACACCTCTCAGCTTATTACAGAGCTCTCTATTACTGTGTACACCGAGCCTTTCCTTTATGTTCTTCCTGACACCTCCACCTCTCAGCTTATTACACAGCACTCTATTACTGCATACACCGAGCCTTTATGTTCTTCCTGACAGCTCCACCTCTCAGCTTATTACAGAGCGCTCTATTACTGTGTACACCGAGCCTTTCCTTTATGTTCTTCCTGACAGCTCCACCTCTCTGCTTATTACAGAGCTCTCTATTACTGTGTACACCGAGCCTTTCCTTTATGTTCTTCCTGACACGTGACACCTCTCAGCTTATTACAGAGCTCTCTATTACTGTGTACACCGAGCCTTTCCTTTATGTTCTTCCTGACAGCTCCACCTCTCAGCTTATTACAGAGCTCTCTATTACTGTGTACACCGAGCCTTTCCTTTATGTTCTTCCTGACACGTGACACCTCTCAGCTTATTACAGAGCTCTCTATTACTGTGTACACTGAGCCTTTCCTTTATGTTCTTCCTAACAGCTCCACCTCTCAGCTTATTACAGAGCTCTCTATTACTGTGTACACCGAGCCTTTCCTTTATGTTCTTCCTGACACGTGACACCTCTCAGCTTATTACAGAGCTCTCTATTACTGTGTACACCGAGCCTTTCCTTTATGTTCTTCCTGACAGCTCCACCTCTCAGCTTATTACAGAGCTCTCTATTACTACATACACTGAGCCTTTCCTTTATGTTCTTCCTGACAGCTCCACCTCTCAGCTTATTACAGAGCTCTCTATTACTGTGTACACCGAGCCTTTCCTTTATGTTCTTCCTGACACGTGACACCTCTCAGCTTATTACAGAGCTCTCTATTACTGTGTACACCGAGCCTTTCCTTTATGTTCTTCCTGACACGTGACACCTCTCAGCTTATTACAGAGCTCTCTATTACTGTGTACACCGAGCCTTTCCTTTATGTTCTTCCTGACACGTGACACCTCTCAGCTTATTACAGAGCTCTCTATTACTACATACACTGAGCCTTTCCTTTATGTTCTTCCTGACAGCTCCACCTCTCAGCTTATTACAGAGCGCTCTATTACTGTGTACACCGAGCCTTTCCTTTATGTTCTTCCTGACAGCTCCACCTCTCTGCTTATTACAGAGCTCTCTATTACTGTGTACACCGAGCCTTTCCTTTATGTTCTTCCTAACAGCTCCACCTCTCAGCTTATTACAGAGCTCTCTATTACTGCATACACTGAGTCTTTCCTTTATGTTATTCCTGACAGCTCCACCTCTCAGTTTATTCCAGAGCACAGTACTTTGGTGTACAATATGCAATCAGTGGTTCTGAATCTGTGCCCATCACCTGAGGCACAGGATAAGCCACTTTTTTTTTTTTTGTTACAGAGACTATAGCTGCATAGATGTGTACTTGTGACTATACTGTGTATATTGTTTTTGTCCTTTTTAGTAACAATAGCTGAGAGGCATCAAAGGTACTAATATAAGTATTTTTATTTAAAAGTTTCCACACATGATACTGCCCACAATTGTCAACAAAATACATTCAATTAATCTAACTTAATATCTGATGATTTCTCCAAGACTTTACTTGGGTCCTGAACAAATGGGGGCAGACTATGGAAACATCAGGTCCCTGTGTTAGTAATAGAGATAATAGTGATGTCACTGTGACACTCCCAGACTCCCTCACCTCCCCAGTCAGGTCCCTGTGTTAGTACCAGAGACAATAGTGATGTCACTGTGATATTCCCAGAACCCCTCACCTCTCCAGTCAGCAGGCAGATGATCTCCAGAGTGAGGTTTAATATATTCTCAGTCATGAGAGGTTTGTCCTTGGTCATTTTCTCAGGAACAGTCAAACGATAGAAACAGGACCCTGCCCTGCAGGTGTGTTAGAAATAGAGAATACAGTAAGGGCACTGTTACACAAATATAAACAATAGACCCACTTATATTGAGGTAAATAAGTTGATAATGAAGGTATAAGAGCTATTATATGGAGGCATTATTATGCGTTATATATGTCCACCGGGCAATGCATATAACTGACAATTAAGATTGATGTGCACACTTTTATCTTTTTATAATACCTCACACGTCAAAAATTAATCAATAAATAATGCTGTATGCATGCTAAGCAGTGACTTTTATGCCACAAGAAGGCTATATTTTATTTTTGCTATACCATGTAATCCAAGTAGATATTTTTTCTCTGTCCCCACCACGGAGCACTAAACAACACCTTCCTGCTTAGCAATAGTCAATATCAAGTATCTATGGGCCTGATTCAGAGCCGGACGCTCAGACCAGAGCGCTCGCTCTGAATCAGGGCCGGCCTACCTAAAATTCGAGCGGCCTCCTGGCCGCTCGCATAGCTGTGGGTGACCACCCACAGCTTATGCGAGCGGCCAAAAAGATGGTCGTGATGGTCAAGACCATCGCGACCATCGGGCTTGCGACGAGACCCTGCGGTAGGGTCTCGCTGCCGCAAACCCTGGATTGATTTTGGCTCTATCAGAGCCAAAATCACTCCCACTGACATCACTACTGATGTCAGTGGGGCCGGACTCAGACGGTAGGCGTTCCCACGGGAACGCCTCCGTCTGGCTGCCACGCCCCCGGCACGCCCACCAAAGGGGGCGTGCATCGACAGCACGCCCCCTTTGCTGCGAGACCCCGAGCGACGGATTCCTCGTCGCTCGCCGGGTCTCGCGCATGCGCACTTCGGCACCATCGACCCGCTTGCGAGCGTCCTGCGCTCACGAGCGGGTCCGAATCAGGCCCTATGTGTGAGTATGTGTATGGAGAAACAGTACAACAGCAGGTAAGTTAAAAATAATATATTATGTCTCCCTTATGGGAAAATAATGTGGGAGACATTTCACTTACAGATAGATATGATTCATCCCCCTTTTATCACCAAGATTCATGCTTGCCTACTCTCCCAGAATGGCTTAGAGCAGAGGTTTTCAAATTCGGTCCTCAGGATCCCACACAGGTCACATTTTCCAGGTCACCCAGCAGGTGCACAGGTGTAGTCATTACTCACTGACACATTTTAAAAGAGCCACAGGTGGAGCTAATTATTTCACTTGTGATCCTCTGAGACCTAGAAAACATACACTGTTTGGGGTCCTGAGGACAGAGTTTGAGAACCTGTGGCTTAGAGGCTCCTGGAAATCCGGTGGTGCCGTAGTCACCTGGAAGAGTGGGTAAGTATCCCAAAGACACCCGCCTGCGGTCGCCCACTTCCCGAGTGAAGTGAGCGGTGCAGGCAGCTGATGACACTATTCGCGTTATGTCTCCGCTCCCAGCTACACAATTCTGGTAATCACAGCATTGTATAGCTGGGACAGGGCCACAATGATATGACTGCGATGTCACGCCCCCCAACACAGCCCACTTTTGCTGCACTATACCCCCTGCAGTCCCTACCTGGCTGCAAAGGTCGGCAAGTATGCCAATATTCCCACAGGGGGCTTCTATAGAAGAAACGTCACATAGTGATCCTTCCGCAGGGCACCAGAGTCTGCTCCACCTGCAGTGCAACAATAGGACACTAGACTTTGCTCTTCCTGTATTATAATAATAACATAAAACCACAGCCTACTCCATGTGCATTATAATAACAGTCTACTAAACCTGTTTTACATAACAGGGCACCATATTTTTCTCCACTTATACTACTATAACGACAGGAGTCCAGAGTCTGCTCCACCTGCATTATAATATAACAATTATAAAGGAAATAAATAACAAATAAATGCAATGACCTGCTCCCTCATTCTTACCTCCCCCCTTATGGAATGAGATAGATCCCCTTCAGGTTTCTGTACGATGACGTGTAGGGAATGACAAGTGGGGCATGGGAAGAGATAGATCCTCTTCCGTAGATGTACGATGTAGTGTGCATATAGAGGGGGAATATATTCTTGTGGTGAAGAGCTATCCGGAAGCAGATGTAAAGAACTTCCTGTCTGTGCGTTCCAAAGTGGCTTCAATAAAATGGTCGTCGTGCCTGCGCCACCTGATACAGAGCTGCCAAACGCTTCCTGGAGTAGTTCAGCAGGTAAAATGGGCGCGTCCATGCAAATGTGTAACTGTGGCCTTTTGGGAAGGGTTTGTATATTTCTTTTATGAAATCTATTCTGCCGTGCAACCGAGCTTCAGTGTTTTACAGTCACCTGACATTATATCTTTAGATCCCACATATTGTATATTAGAAATGACCGGCATACTGATGTGTGATACTCCCCTTGTGATAATGAGGCCGCTGTGACTCTGGAGACACTGACTGCACACGCGGCGGCGGCCATTTTGTTATAGTTTTTCTGCTTTGGAACGCACAGACCTGAAGTGTGCCTGATAACATCTTTCTTTCTGGTCGTTATTTGTTGTGCAGCAGCAACAGAAGCAGTGAGCGCAGGGAAGTGACCAGCCGGTATGGTATTTACTATACAGATGGAGCAGATTTGGTGTTACAGTATCTGTAATATATGTACAGCCGACTCCAGTGTCCTGTCATAGCAGGGGTCAGGGAACTTTTTTACCTTTTACCCCAAAATATATTTAGATACGCTGACGTTACCCCCTTGATTTGAAAGGAAGGAAATCCTATAGTAGTGCTCCCATAGTTCTGCCCCTGTAGCAGTGCTCCCATAGTTCTGCCCCTGTAGCAGTGCCCTCATAGTTCTGCCCCTGTAGCAGTGCCCTAATAGTTCTGCCCCTGTAGGTGTGCCCTCATAGTTCTGCCCCTGTAGGTGTGCCCTCATAGTTCTGCCCCTGTAGGTGTGCCCTCAGTTATGCCCCTGTAGCAGTGCCCCCATAGTTATGCCCTTGTAGCAGTGCCCCCATAGTTATGCCACTGTAGCAGTGCCCTCATAGTTATGCCCCTGTAGCAGTGCCCTCATAGTTATGCCCCTGTAGCAGTGCCCCCATAGTTATGCCCCCATGGTGCCGCTTGTACAAAACAAAAAAAAAACACTTCCCGTAATCCCTGCTCCTGCATCCGCCGCCGTCCTGTCTGCCCGGCTGCTATAGTGCGCTTGGAGAGAGCCGGAAGCTGGAGTTCAGAAGAGAACTCCAGCTCCAGCTGACGCCGCGCTGCAGGGAAGGAGCCGGGTGCCCGCTGGTAATAACATCTCAGCGGGCGTCCGGCTTAGAGCCTCCTTGCGGCGCTGGGCTGGAGGTCACTGACGCTGGGTACAGCGGGTGCGCCGCTGCACCCGGCGCCACTGACCTCCATTCCTGGGGTAATGGACGGACAGCCGGGCATGCAATTATTCATATGCATGCCCGGCTGTCCGTCCATTACCCCCAGGAATTTCAGTTTTACCCCAAATGTGGTAATTTACCCCTGTTCCCCGACCACTGTGTTATAGCATAGGTAGAGCAGACTATGGTGTCCTGTTATTATGATATGTGTGAAACAGACTCTGGTGTCCTGTTATGGTACATTTGGTGCTGACTCCAGTGTCCTGTTATTATGATACAGGTGGAGCGCACTCTGGTGTCCTGTTATGATACAGGTGGAGCAGAATATGGTGTCCTGTTATTACGATACATCGCCGAAGTATGCAACTTACAAAAAAAATTGGTGGTAATTTATCATTGGGGGGGGAGGGGGGAGTCGGGGGGATCCAAAGGGTTCTGAAAGAAATACCCACAGTTGTAGGCAAAAGTAGGGATTTTGCTTATTTATTTATTTTTCTCCAGGTCTGAGATGGAGAAAACTTTTCTCCTGTTTCTCACTATAACAGTGCGAAAAATTATCGCGGGTGCGATAAAATCGGCCGATATTATCACCGCTAACTGAATACGGCCCATAGTAAAAAAAAAACTTTTTAATACATATTATTTCAAATTTCTACTTCAGGGTCCATAGGGTATCCACAGGATACCTTGGGTATAGGTGTGACGTCAGTCGCAGGGCACCAAAGAGTTAAGCTTTCAGCCTCCCAGGATGCACTAGGTCCCCCTCCTATACCCCGCCCCCGGGCCAAGGCACCTCAGTTTAGTTTGGTGCCAGGCCGGCGTCGGGTGCACCTGTCGGAGTGGGGGCTAGAAGAGCCCCTGAAGCTTTCTTCAGTGCAGCTGTGGCTGCACATCTGGATGTACAGCATGGACAGTCAGTCCTGACGTCCATGCTTTCTTCCCTACACCCCGCCGGTACCAGAACGCCGGTACCGATCCGGGGATGCTGGTGAGCATCTGGGGTCACAGCTAGCGGTGACCGCAGATGTTCCGGACCATGGCCGGATCCAAGGGGGACAAAGGTAAGCAGCGGGGTCCCGCGGTGGGTCCCCGCTGGTCACATGGTCCTAAGTCCCCAGGCAGGGGGCTCCCTGAGGACTGGCTGCAGCGTGGAGCCAGGTACTGAACCTGCGCTTTCCACTACCCCCTGGGACAGCGGACCGCAGCAGAGCGGTAGCGCTGCGGCGTCCCAGGGGTTAAATGCATGCCAGGGGAGCGCGCCTTCCCTGTCTCACAGCCGGCGCCTCCCCCGCTGCACACAGCCCTCTCTGCACTGTGCTGACTGGCCCTGTGTCAGCGCTCCTCCCCCAGGCCAGCTTCTCTCTGCTCCTCGGCGGCCATCTTCTCTGCAACGCATGGTGAACGCTGCTGGAAGTCTGGAAGGAAGCATCGTGGTCTGGGTCCCCCCGCATACCTCTCCTCCGCTGTGGCTCAGGTCTGTGTATGCAGCGCTGTGTCCTACCAGGCCCTGTGTCTGTGTAGTTGAGTGATCAGCGCTGTTAGTGCAGGAATTGTTATTTCTCTGCATTGTATGTGACTGTGCTAGCGCTGCCTGTAACTTTTCTTCTCTAAACTGTCAGCTTTATTACTGTCCCTGTTCTTTCTGCTAAAGCCCTTGCGGTGCGGTGCTGCAGGGTGGTCTCTCGCCTATTTAATACTTAATTGGTGAGAGAGGTCACATACGTTGTGCCATCATGTCTGAAAGTGATTTTCCCCTCCGGCTACAGTGTACCACGTGCAAAGTACCGTTAGCGGAGGGGGAGGGTAGCGCGGAGGGCCTTTGCCGGCAGTGTTTGTCCATGGCGCGGCCTATTACGGTTACAGCACCGCCCTGGGCTTGTTTCGCTCAGGCGTTAACAGCTTTAGTGGGCCAGTTAGCTCCGCAGCCCGCGTTTACTCCGATGGGTTTGTCCCAGCAGTCTGTGGTGTCGTCACCCATGCAGGGGTTCCCACGACAATTGGTGGTACCCCACAGTCTCCCTATTTCCCCGCTCCCGGGTTCTCAGGAGCCAGCGTGGGTTAACTCCCTGACGAGTTCTGTACAGCACTTATTGGATGTGTTGCAAGGGGAGTCTGTGATGCGGCCTCATAAAAGGCCGGTGGCGTCTCTGTCTGCTCCTTATGAGGATGACGAAGGGACGTCTGATGATGGGGAGATTCTGGATCCTTACGATCAGGAACCTCTCCATACTAAGGACGCTGATGCTAAGTCCAAAGTATATATTCCTGGACTTATTCGGGCGGTCCGCACAGCCTTGGTGATTGAGGACGAAGTTCCCCCAGCGGCTAAATCTAAGTATGCCTTTTTCAAAGATGTGAAGGGCGATGCCACAGTCTTTCCTCTTTCGGGTCAGTTGGTGGACCATTTAGAGGAGGCGTGGAAACAACCTGGCAAAAGATACCAGCCGCAGAGACGCCTGGCGGTGGCTTATCCGTTCGCGGATAATTATTTTGCTAAGTGGGAATCCCCTCCACAGGTGGATTCTCACGTGACCCGTCTTGTCCGTAGTGCCACATTGCCGATGCCATCCATGTCCTCCCTTAAGGATGCTACGGACCGCAAGGTAGAAATCTGCCTGAAGTCCGCTTATTCCCTTGCAGGGGGGGCAGCACGGCCGGCTATGGCCATTTGCTGGGTTGCCAGAGCGATGGAGCGCTGGGCGGATTCATTAGAGGCTTCTTTTGAATCCGACTGTCCGGCCGAACAGGCGGAGTTGATTGGCAATCTCCGTGATTCGGCCACCTACATCAACGAGGCGGCTCTAGACATTAGTACTCTGGTGTCTAGAATTTCTTCAGCAGCGGTAGCTGCTCGTCGCACCTTGTGGCTGCGATCCTGGAAGGCGGACGCAGATTCCAAGCAAGGTCTGGAAGCGTTGCCGTTTACCGGAGAAGTTCTCTTCGGTCCGGATCTGGATAAGATTGTGGCCACGCTGGCGGCAGCCAAATCTGCTTGTCTTCCGTCGGCCGCTGCTCCTTCTGGTTCTGGACCATCGTCCTTTCGGTTATCTAGGGCCCAGGGCAGGCCCAAACCACAGTCGTTTCCTCGACAGGCTGGCCCTAAGAAATCGGTCAAGCCCCGGAAACAGGCATGGAGTACCAGACGTCCGGCCCCCAAGCCAGATGACAAGCCTGCGGCCTGACGGTCCGGGTCTCCCCTTGGGGGATCCCAGGGTGGGAGGCCGCCTGCTGCAGTTCTCCCGGTGTTGGTCGTTCACTACGACAGACACTTGGGTTCTGGAGGTGGTCTCCCACGGGTACGCCCTCTCCTTCCGGCACAGACCCCCGGCTCGATTCTTCACCACGGGTCTACCATCAGACCGGAACAAGGCTACGGAGCTGCGGAAGGTATTGCACACTATGCTCCAGGCTGGAGTTATAGTGTCTATTCCATTCTCCCAGAGGGGCCAGGGTTTCTATTTAAATCTATTTTTGGTACAGAAACCCAATGGGTCATATCGTCCGATTCTCAACCTCAAAGCACTCAACAAGTCTTTGCGGGTCCCGAAGTTTCGGATGGAGACCCTACGGTCCATCATTCTGGCGCTGGAACCTGGGGACTACATGGTGTCATTGGACATACAGGACGCTTACCTGCATGTCCCTATTCTTTTGCGCCATCAAGAGTTCCTTCGGTTTGCAATCCGCAGCGACCACTTCCAGTTTCGGGCGTTACCTTTTGGCCTGGCGACAGCACCACGTGTTTTCACCAAGGTGATGGCGGTCATGGCGGCTTCTCTGCGGCTGCAAGTAGTCCGCATATTGCCGTACTTGGACGACCTGTTATTGGTGGCAGGATCACCAGAGCTCCTGTTACACCACTTGGACCTGACCATTGCACGGCTGCAACGGCACGGCTGGCTAATCAACTGGCAGAAGTCCACTCTAATCCCGTCTCAGAGGATTCTGCATCTTGGAGCCTTATTGGACTCGGGACAGCAAAGGATCTTCGTGACGGAGGACAAGATCTCTGCTTTACAGTCAAGGGTGCGCAGTTGTCTGTACAGCCGCCGGATGTCCTTACACTCGGCGATGAGGTTACTGGGCTCCATGGTGTCGGTGTTCGACATGGTGGAATACGCCCAGTTTCACTCCAGACCTCTGCAGCACCTGATCCTGTCCAAGTGGAACGGGCTGCCTCAGTCTCTGAAGTTCCAGACGATTGTGCTCACCCCGGAGGTTCGCCTGTCCCTTGCGTGGTGGTTAAAGACGACCCACCTCAACAAGGGATGTCCGTTCTGGGTTCCAAATTGGGTCCTGTTGACAACGGACGCCAGTCTTCGGGGCTGGGGAGCAGTTTCGGGTCCACACTTGTTCCAGTGCAGGTGGACGCCGACAGAAGCGGAGTTTCCAATAAATATCTTGGAACTCCGTGCGGTCTTCAATGCTCTCCTGCAGGCACAGCGGTTTCTCCAGGGTCACCCGGTGCAGATCCAGTCGAACAATGCTACCACAGTGGCCTACATAAACAGGCAAGGAGGAACTCGCAGTCGGGCGGCTCTCGTAGAGGTCTCTCGGATCCTGGTTTGGGCGGAGCGCAATCTTCCGGCCATATCAGCGGTCTTCATCCCGGGAGTGCTAAATTGGGAGGCGGACTTTCTAAGTCGCCAGGACGTTCATCCAGGGGAATGGTCCCTGCACCCGGACGTTTTTCAACTACTGGTGGACAGGTGGGGTCTTCCAGAAATCGACCTCATGGCGTCCCGGCACAACAACAAGTTGCCGGTGTACGGGTCTCGCACAAGAGACGAAGGGGCGTCTCTGGTGGATGCTCTGTCCGTCCGGTGGACGTTCAGGTTCGCATACCTGTTCCCTCCGGTCTCCCTTCTTCCATGGGTAATCCGGAAATTCAAACAGGAAGGAGGGACGCTCCTGTTGATAGCTCCCGCGTGGCCCAGACGGCACTGGTTCTCAGACCTTCAGGGTCTGTCCATGGACAGTCCTCTGCGGTTGCCGCTACGACCGGACCTTCTGTCTCAGGGTCCTTGTCTTCACCCGGACCTGACTCGGCTGTCTTTGACGGCGTGGCTGTTGAGACGGCCATGCTGAGGTCCCGGGGGTTTTCCAGCTCTGTGGTGCGTACCATGTTACGAGCTCGGAAACCGTCTTCCGCGAGGATATACCATCGCGTGTGGCATACGTTCTTCCAGTGGTGTCGACCGAGAGGTTATGCACCGCGGGAGTTTCGTCTGTCTCGGATTCTCGCCTTCCTGCAAGCGGGACTAGATCATGGGCTTCGCCTTGCTTCTTTGAAGGTACAGGTTTCTGCCCTATCTGTCTGGTTTCACTGTAGGATTGCTACAATCCCGGATGTGCGCACCTTTATGCAAGTTGTTCTCCGTATTCAGCCGCCCTTTGTTCCACCTGTGGCGCCTTGGGATTTGGCTGTGGTCCTGAGGGCTCTCCAAGGACCGCCGTTTGAACCACTGGGCTCAGTGGATATTAAATGGCTAACAGCTAAGACTGTTTTCCTTCTGGCCATTGCTTCGGCCAGACGTGTTTCTGAGTTAGGGGCTCTTTTTTGTAGACCCCCTTTCTTGGTTTTTCATGGGAACAGGGCAGTGCTCCGCACTCGGCCCGAGTTTCTTCCCAAAGTTGTTTCCCAGTTTCATGTTAACGAGGAAATAGTTGTTCCGGCCTTTAACTCACCGGGTCTTTCCGTGGGTGAGGCCTCTTTGGATGTTGTGCGGGCCTTAAGGACTTATGTTGACCGCACTTCTTCGTTTAGGAAGTCGGACGCTTTGTTTGTCCTCTATGGCTTCCGTAAAAAGGGTTGGCCTGCTTCAAAGCAAACTTTGGCAGCCTGGATCCGTATGGCTATTTCTGAAGCTTATCTTCATGAAGGCCTACCGGTCCCTCCTTCTCTGAAGGCTCATTCCACTAGGTCTGTGGGTCCTTCGTCGGCAGTTCAGATCTGCAAGGCTGCTACGTGGTCTTCTGTCCATACCTTCGTGAGGTATTACAGGTTTGACACCTTCGCCTCTCAGGATGCTTCCTTCGGGCGGCGGATTCTCCTTTCTGCACAGGAGCGTCCCCACCCTTAAAGGATACTGCTTTGGGACATCCCCAAGGTATCCTGTGGATACCCTATGGACCCTGAAGTAGAAAATATGAGATATGGTAAGAACTTACCCTTGTTATCTCTATTTCTACGAAGTCCATAGGGTTCCACAGGACTCCCGCCCTGTCGCACCTGTGCTGCAGATGGGCTTTGCTCTGGTCACCGGTTTTCCGTCTCCCTCTGGTGAGAATGTGATTCTTGTATGTGTCCAGATCTTTGTTCTCTCTCTTCCTTCTCCTCCTCCGGCCTATGGCTTGGTAACGAACTGAGGTGCCTTGGCCCGGGGGCGGGGTATAGGAGGGGGACCTAGTGCATCCTGGGAGGCTGAAAGCTTAACTCTTTGGTGCCCTGCGACTGACGTCACACCTATACCCAAGGTATCCTGTGGAACCCTATGGACTTCGTAGAAATAGAGATAACAAGGGTAAGTTCTTACCATATCTCATATTATCATTACATCACATATACCATATATTTATACACTAATCATTCACACAATGTCATCTGGGAAAAAAAAAAAATATGTATTATTATATTTTATTATACAGAGCTCTTAAGCTGCATACACACTGGACGACAATTGTGAACAATAACAATATCGTTGAACGATATATCGTTCAGTGTGTATGCAGTAAACAACGGACAATGCGCACTCCCGTGGGTTGTTAATGATATTTCCAGTCGCCTGAATATGCAGCTCAATCTAGCAATATCGTTAGCGATGCCATGCTTCCGAATGCAGCATGGCCTTGCCTCCCCCCCAGCCATCATTCGTCGTTGCCGGCATCGGCAAGTGTGTATGCACTTACCGTTGCTGGGCCCGCCACTGCTGGTGTCTCCTACTGGACACATCGTCCAGTGTGTATGCGCCTTTATAAAGATTCTTAACATTCACTGTTCTTTTTTGGGGGCTTTTATTTCATAAGTCTACATTGGTATCCGGTCTTTATGTCTACAGTAAAAAGGTAGACAATACAAGTTAGACAGGCAGTAAGTCGACAGGGGTTGAAGGTCGACACACTAAATGTCGACTAGTAAGAAGGACGACAGAGCCATTAGGTCGACACACAAATGGTCGACACACAAATGATCAACACTTTATTTATTTTTGTTAGGGTTAGGTACTTACTCCGACAGTTAGGGTCAGGCACCAGGAGGGAGGGTTAGGCACTTACCGGAGGGTAAGGGTTAGGCACTAGTAGGGACAGTTAGGCTTATGCACTAGGAAGGACAGTTAGGGTCAGGCACCAAGAGGGAGGGTTAGGCACTTACCTGAGGGTAAGGGTTAGGCAGTAGTAGCGATGGTTAGGCTTAGGCACTAGGAAGGACGGTTAGGGTTAGGCACTTACCCCGACAGTTAGGGTTAGGCACTAGAAGGGACGGTTAGGGTTAGGCACCTACCCCGACGGTTAGGCACTAGGATGGAGGGTTAGGCACCAAGGGGAGGGTTAGGATGAAGATTAGGGCTAGAAAGAAACAAAAGCATGTGTCGACCATTTGTGTGGCGACCTAATGACCCTGTCGACCTTTTGTCCCTGTCGAACTTGCTAGTCGACCTTCTGACCCTGTCGACCTATTGCCTTTCTAACTTGTATTGTCTACCTAAACATTGTCTACCTTTTTATTGTAGACCTGGTGATCCACTCCCGTCTACATTATATAGACATATAGAAAATAACGGTTGTGAATTGGATAGAGCAGCTGGGGGATAGGAGGGCCCCCACACCGCCACCTTGTCCGACCACCAGAGTGGTGGGTATGAGAGAATGAGAGGCCACCAGAGGAGAAGGCAGCAGGAGAAGTAGTGTCTGATCCGGAGATCCAGCATTCATTGATGGCTAGGACATTCAGCATATATGGATATGAAAAAGTCATGCATGAGAGCCAGTTTGTTACAGAATAACAAGGCATTCCAGAGGGCACATGAGAGCGGGTCAGAGTGTTCTGACTGAGTTTGTCGGGTTTGCTGGACTGTGGTTGTGAGATTGTTTTGGAGTGGAGAGATGGATAGAGTGGGGCTTAGTGGGAATCTGCTTGTAAGGTGGCAGTTTGTAGGAAGTGCCTGTAGAGTCTTCCTATTACACCTATTTATTCTGACCTCTATGGCTGTACAACATCCTCCTTTTACAAAACTGCGGGATATTGTGCAGATTGTGGGCCTGATTCAGAACCGCTCGCTAGACGCCGATGCTCGCTCCCAGCGTATTAAAATTCAGCTAAGTGACGTCAAGGCAGGCGATCGCACGGCAAGGCATAAGCACGCCCACTATGTCTTGGCGTGCGATCACTTTGTGTATGCAGACTCCACCAACCTGTCTTTAGCCGCCCACTAGTGCACGTCATCTCCAGGAAGGTGTATGCAGCCATCGGTACATCGGATTCCATCGGAACAGACCGCAGCGCTTGCAGTTGACTGTACCTTACCGCAAGCACTGCGAGCACTTCAGTGTATAATTCAACCAGGTGACGTGTACTATGACGCTGCCTGTTAATTATGCACGCCTCTGAAACGGCGTTAAGTTGCTCATGCACGCCTGCGTCGCACCTCCACTCCCCCGTTTCCAGTGGCCTGCTCCTGTCACCACCCACAAACGGCCTCTCCTGTCATTCACTCTGCTGGGCTGTCTATGCTAGCGCTTCCCGATCGCTCGGACTAGTTCGCGGACTACGATGCATGCGCAATTGCATGGCATCAGCCAGGAGCGAGCGGCGGCTTGCGAGAGGGTCTGAATCAGGCTCTGTGTTCCTATGGGAAAGTAGTGTCCCTACAGCATGGAGCGTGTCGCAGTGGGGTCTCTGGTTATGTTCTTGTGCCTGTGCAGCTTGTCCTAATGTTTTGTTGTAGTTAAGCATTGTCTGATTTTATGAGACTGTATGTAATAGTAACGGGGTTGGGTATGATATCCCGGCTGTCGGGATGCCGCTGTTCAGAATACAGACAGCGGCATCCCGACAGCCAGGATCCCGACACCCATATAACCATACAGTGAGTACTTTTCTATCCCCTACCCTAACCGACCCTCCCCAGTGCCTAAACCTAACCTCCCCTTCCCCGCACCCTAAACCTAACCTCCCCTTCCCCGCACCCTAAACCTAACCTCCCCTTCCCCGCACCCTAAACCTAACCTCCCCTTCCCCGCACCCTAAACCTAACCCCACTTCCTAACGCTACCCTCCCCTGCACCCAGATGCTTACCTTCAGGATGCCGACTACATCCCATTGTAACAGTATATTGGCCGTAAGTAATGAAACTGTGAGCAAGTGAAGGGTGTCTACTCTTTTTATGCTATTTTGTTTATCTGTCTCCTTGATACATAGGATTACACAATAGTAACTAAGACAACAGCCATCCCTGTGTGTCAGGAGGACTGAGCAGGACCCAGAGCCCCATCACGGTGCCTCCACCTCACTCACTGATACATGAGAGACACAATGACCAGAAGATCCTGGAACTCACCAACAAGATCATTCAGCTGCTGACTGGGGAGGTGACTGCTGGGAATGGGACATTATACAGTAACACCAGGGGATGTGTCTGGGTGATGACTGGGGAGGTGACTGCTGGGAATGGGACATTATACAGTAACACCAGGGGATGTGTCTGGGTGATGACTGGAGAGGTGACTGCTGGGAATGGGACATTATACAGTAACACCAGGGGATGTGTCTGGGTGATGACTGGAGAGGTGACTGCTGGGAATGGGACATTATACAGTAACACCAGGGGAGGTGTCTGGGTGATGACTGGAGAGGTGACTGCTGGGAATGGAACATTATACAGTAACACCAGGGGATGTGTCTGGGTGATGACTGGAGAGGTGACTGCTGGGAATGGGACATTATACAGTAACACCAGGGGATGTGTCTGGGTGATGACTGGAGAGGTGACTGCTGGGAATGGGACATTATACAGTAACACCAGGGGATGTGTCTGGGTGATGACTGGGGAGGTGACTGCTGGGAATGGGACATTATACAGTAACACCAGGGGATGTGTCTGGGTGATGACTGTATCATTGTGTGTGTCAGGTTCCTATAAGGTGTGAGGACGTCACTGTCTATTTCTCCATGGAGGAGTGGGAGTATATAGAAGGACACAGGGGTCTGTACAAGGACGTGATGATGGAGAATCACCGGCCCCTCACATCACTGGGTAAGGGGAGACTGTCACTTACTGTAATGGAGAGAGCAGCTATGGGGCCACCTATATACACATCATCTGATAATCACATATATACAGTGTAATCAGTCACTGTGTGTCTCCTACAGATGGGGCCAGTAACAGGAATACCCCAGAGAGATGTCCCCGTCCTCTTTATTCCCAGGATAATACAGAGGAGAATCACAGTGTCCCACAGGAGGATCAGGTAGGTGGAGACACCAATATATCAGTGACTTCTCATTGTATGATCTGTAGTGAGGTTGTATCAATGTAACAACCTGACAATCTCTTATTTAATCTCAGTGTATTAAATCTGACATTATCAAATGTTATTTTCATTGTTTTCTAAATCTATTTGAGCTTCTCTGTGTAAGCAGGCAGAGACTGAGTGACAGCCTGGCAGACTTGCTGTACAGAAGCACTATGAGGATTGGGTCATTCATACACAGGACAGTGAGGTCACAGCAACTCAGTGTGAGCTTTGTGACCTTTATCAGCTTCCATCAGGACACTGACAATGTGGGAGGAGCTGCAGGTGTCTGTATAGGGGGAAAGGTGATACCTGTGTAATAGAGCTACAGTGTAATGTCAGGGTATCACTGAGCTGTGTATTCTGCCTTCCCTTTCCATCATGTATCATATCACTTGTTATTCCCTCCAGCATAATGCATGTGCTTCTAATACAGATTTATTTCACTGTTACTAATGTATAAGGGACACACAGCAAATCTGAATTATACATATAAAAAATTAAAGGTTTAGGGAAAGGTATAAGATAACAGCCATAAAGGGGTTTATCTTAATTTATTAAATCGGACACTATTAAACTCTTATTTATTGTATTGTGATTATGCAGGGTGAATACCTGACTGATTTCAAAGTGGAAAATATAAAAGAGGAAGAGGAGACTTATGTGAGAGGTGATCAGCAGTGTAAGGAGGAGGAAATCCCTACAGCTATCAGCACAGGTGAGTAATAATCACTAAGTACAGAACAGTCACATATTCTCCTTGTTCTGTCACTACAGCAATCTCTTATCCTACACCCTCCTCTGTCACTACAGCATTCTCTTATCCTACACCCTCCTCTGTCACTGCAGCACTCTTATTCTACACCCTCCTCTGTCACTACAGCACTCTCTTATCCTACACCCTCCTCTGTCACTACAGCAATCTCTTATCCTACACCCTCCTCTGTCACTACAGCAATCTCTTATCCTACACCCTCCTCTGTCACTACAATCTCTTATCCTACACCCTCCTCTGTCACTACAGCCATCTCTTATCCTACACCCTCCTCTGTCACTACAGCAATCTCTCATCGTACACCTTCCTCTGTCACTACAGCAATCTCTCATCCTACACCTTCCTCTGTCACTACAGCAATCTCTTATCCTACACCTTCCTCTGTCACTACAGCAATCTCTTATCCTACACCCTCCTCTGTCACTACAGCACTCTCTTATCCTACACCCTCCTCTGTCACTACAGCACTCTCTTATCCTACACCCTCCTCTGTCACTACAGCACTCTCTTATCCTACACCCTCCTCTGTCACTACAGCAATCTCTCATCCTACACCTTCCTCTGTCACTACAGCAATCTCTTATCCTACACCTTCCTCTGTCACTACAGCAATCTCTCATCGTACACCTTCCTCTGTCACTACAGCAATCTCTCATCGTACACCTTCCTCTGTCACTACAGCAATCTCTTATCCTACACCTTCCTCTGTCACTACAGCAATCTCTTATCCTACACCCTCCTCTGTCATTACAGCAATCTCTTATCCTACACCCTCCTCTGTCACTACAGCAATCTCTTATCCTACACCCTCCTCTGTCACTACAGCAATCTCTTATCCTATATCCTCCTCTGTCACTACAGCAATCTCTTATCCTACACCCTCCTCTGTCAGTTTAGACTAATGAGGATAAAGTGGGGGAGTCAGGAGCCATCAGCCCCTATTATACTCCTGCTATCCCCCTCACATCATGTCACTGTGTGTTACCAGCCTAGAGATCTGACCAGTCTCCTCCCCACACTCTCTGGTGTATCTCATACATCAGGAGCCATTAGCCCCTATTATACTCCTGCTCTCCCCCTCACATCATGTCACTGTGTGTTACCAGCCTAGAGATCTGACCAGTCTCCTCCCCACACTCTGTGGTGTATAATCCTGCATCCATGGCCCTGATGGACCATACCCAACTGAAGAGTGTAGACTTCTATGGCAATTAGCAGCTCGGCAGCCACCACAAACAAAAGGATTGATGATTGGTTGGTGGGAAAACAGAGCAGAGACTGTGTGTATCACCTAAACCGGATACCAACACCCCCCTATGTAGCCTACAACTAGATACCAGATCTGTGGCCCTTATCCAAACAGCCAGAACCTCCTCCACCCCAGAAGAGAGGAGACCTAGGACATCACCCAAAAGGCAGAGTATTAAAACTACAACTTGAGCATTCAGCCTGTCTGCTGTTAGCTGAAACAGGACAGGAGGAATTAGGTCGCTCCCTGTTACAATGTTGCCCAGAGACGAACAGCGACAACAACCAGAGGAGACTGTGAGGACTCCCAGAAGGACCTCTTGCTCCATAACATGGCTGACTAACACCGGTAGAGCTGGCTGCCCACCCAAGAGATTCCGCTCCTAGAAGAAGTATCACAGAAGGAAATTGGAACACAAACACATGGAGGCCGAGGAGATCATGTCGCTTATGCCTATGACCCACAGTCATACTGTAAAACCTTATAGGAGGGGAATGCAGAGGATCATTTACACCATAAGAGGTCCAGCACAGCCGAGTATCTGTGATGCTAAGGATAGGGCTAGTGACCACATTCCCAGACCAGCTCCTCCACCAGTGCTGCGTGCACCCACGTGACGTATCGGGGGTACACATCTGCCGACGAGCTCGCAAAATATCGGGCGTTTGATTGAACGGCCGATATATCGCCCAGTGTGTACCCAGCAAATACAGCCGGAAAAATGACAGAAGCTGATTGGTTGGTACTTATCTCTCTCCACTGTATCCCTCTCCAAGGTTTGATACATCTCTCCCACACTTAGGGGTCTATGCAGAGTTGTGCTCAAGTTTTCTGTAACTGTTCCCGCATTACGTGCATGGAAAGCAATGGTTAATTCGCTCATGTGTACAGTTGTCCGCCTCTCTGTCGCCGGAACACCATTATCTGTACGCTTGGTTTCATAGTCGTTCTCATTGTGTGGGCGCACTTACACTAGCCATATCCTTGGTGCAAAATATCCGCCTGATAACACGCGTTTCAGGACCACCTATATACACATCATCTGATAATCACATATATACAGTGTAATCAGTCACTGTGTGTCTCCTACAGATGGGGCCAGTAACAGGAATACCCCAGAGAGATGTCCCCGTCCTCTTCATTCCCAGGATGATACAGAGGAGAATCACAGAGTCCCACAGGGGGATCAGGTAGGTGGAAACACCAATATATCAGTGACTTCTCATTGTATGGTCTGTAGTGAAGCTGTATCAGTGATATAACCTGACTTTCTTTTCCTGCATTAGAACTCTAGGTCTCAGCATGTGGCACTACTTATTATGTTTAAGATTGGGATGTACAGCCCAGGCCCCCTTTTATCCCTGAGCTGTGTATTTTACCTTCCTGGTTTATATCTGAACATCTCATATTGGTGCTGGAATTCCCCTGTTTTTTTTTTTAGGCCAACCTCCCCCCTTAGTCTGGCAAGAAGTTCTTTCCTAAGTGGAAGTTCTGACTGGGAGACAATACCAGGCACCATCCCCAGGCGTCCTGCTCCAGGATATCCCCTGCTGTGTCCAGCTCACAGATCTCTACTAGGATGCAGAGTATAACACAGGATGGTAACACAGAGGGCAATGGGACTGTAATACACTCTGTGCCTGTTTTCTCTCACTGCATTGTGAAGTCACCCATGAGGGGCTTTATCAGTCTAGTGCTTGTGTTTCCTCATTGGGACTTCTGGTGACTCTCCACTCAGTACCTACCTGGCAACAGCAACGATGCCTGGCCTGCCTTGTTATTCCCTCCAGTACTGCGCTCTGTGTAGTTGAATTTAGTGCCCACTGCAGTTATATTGTATACACTGCATTGTATGTGACTTGTGCTAGCACTGCTGTCTGTTTATTTCTTCTTCAGGGTCCACAGGGTTGACCTTGGGGTATAGCTGGATCTGGATCCACGGGCACCACGCAGTTAAAGCTTTAGCTCCCAGGATGCACTGGGTCCATCCTCCTCTATACCCCGCCCCCGAGCCACAGGCTCCTCAGTTTAAGTTGGTGTACTCTTAAGAGTGGCAGCATCGGACTGTCCAGCGGACGTCCAAGCTGCCGCTCCTACACCCCGCCGGCGACGCCAGTACAGATCTGGGGTTCGCGGTGGGACCCCAGAGTCTGTACTAGCCGGGCTCTGGGGGTATCCGAAGGCTGCAGCCGGATCACCGGGGAACAGGTAAGAATCGCGGGTCACCGCGAGTGCATGCAGTCTCCTGCCTCCGGGGACAGACCGGAGGCACTAGCAGTGGCGGCGGGCCGCCCTCTCCGGAGGCATACCCCACGTGACCACTAGTCCACCCGGGAGTTATGCCGGCAGCGGGAGCTGGTGTCCCGGGGGTTAATTGCTAACCAGGGGGGGCAGCCTTCCCTGTCTAGTGGCTCCTCCCCTCAGCACGTCCTTCTGCTCTGGTCTGGCGTCGCTGAGCTGCTTCCTTCTTCGGCCACTCCTCCTCTGAGGTCTCCGGCAGCCATCTTCTCCCAGTGGCTGCGCAGATCTCGGGCAGCGCGTGGACGGTCCCCCTGTGTACCTCTCCCCTGCTAGGACAGTGTACACAGCACTAATAGCCCTCCCAGACACTGAATCTGGGCAGGGTGATTGTAGTGACAAGGTGCAGTGAGTATTACTTTCTGCACTGTATGTGACTTTTGCTAGTGCTGACTGTCTGTGCTTTATTTCTAAATACTGTCAGTCTATACCTATCCCTCTCCTTCTCCTACGGCCCTGGCAGGTGTGTATTTAAAGGGCTTTTCTTGGATCTCACTTATATAAATTCACGTATTGCTGAGGTCAGTCACATACAGTTGCGTGCTACACTGTACCATATCTGTGGACCTGTGTGTTGCATGCTTGTGGGTGCACCAGGAGTGGACCACTGAACTTCCCTATAGTGATATATATAGTTGAGCGCTCCGTGGCACCCACTATGTTCTCCTGCAGACGCTGCTTTGCAGGGGTCAATAAGGAGGATTTATCACAGGATGGGCCATCAGTTACCTGGTCCCTCTAACCCCCCAATTTCGGGACAGGACCCTCCTTGGGCGGTGTTTTCACAGGTGCTGGCATACATCGCGGACCGTCTGGCGGTCCCAGCTGCTCTCCCCCATATGGGGTTACCCCAACCAGCCATCCTCTCATCACAGGGTATACCGCAATTATTACAGTCTTCCCCTGGGCCTCAGACTGTTAGTCCATATACAGGGTTACCTATATATATTCAGTCTTCCCCAGTGACTCAGAACTCTGGCCCTGATTCAGAGACATCCTTCTCTTTTTTTTTTTTGGGGGGGCGGCCTCCTGGTCGCTCGCATAGCTGTGAGTAACCACCCACAGCTATAGCGAGCGGCCAGGAAGATGGTCGCGATGGTCAAGACCATCGGGCTTGCGACGAGACCCTTGCGGGTAGGGTCTCGTTGCCGCAAGTTTGGCTCAGACAGAGCCAAAAGCACTCCCACTGACATCACTTGTGATGTCAGTGGGGCCGGCCCTAGACGGTAGGTGTTCCCATGGGAACGCCTCCGTTTGGGCAGACACGGCCCCAGCCCGCCCACCAAAGGCGGCATGCTGTCACTCAACATCGACAGCACGCCCCCTTTGTAGCGAGACCTGGAGCGATGGCTTGCCCTTCGCTATCCGGGTCTCGCGCATGTGCTCAACGGAGCCAGCTCCGTCGTGCGCATGCGCACTGGGCCAACATCGATGCGCTCGCGAGCGGGTCTGAATCAGGGCCACTGTCCATTCCCTTTCAGAGACTCCTTCAAGCGGGTCAACCCCCTTGGGTGGATGTGTTCTCCAGTTCAGGCCAGAGTTTGGCGGCTTCATCTTCAGCCTTTCAGATTATGCTTCGGAGTGACAAGCCTCAGAAGGCGTCTAAACGCCCTGTTATGTCGTCCCAGTCTACGCAACTGTCAGACTCTGATGCATCCTCAGATGATGGGGAATTGCCTGAGGACTCTGACTCGGATTCCCATGTCCGGGAAGTGGAAACTAAATCTTCCATTAATGTGCCGGCATTTGTAAGGGCTGTGCGATCCATCCTTGATATAGAGGATGATGCACTGGCCCTTAAATCCAAATACCCAAATTTTAAGCAGGGAAAAGTGACTTTGGCTGTTTTTGCTCTATCTGACCAACTGACTTATCATATGGCTTGGCAGTCACCTAGTAAAAGGTTCCAGCCGCAGAAACGTTTAGCGTCTAGTTATCTGTTTCCTGCAAGTCATTGCAAAAAGTGGGAAACTCCGCTCTGCGGTGGATTCTTATGTAACTCGCTTAATCAAGAGTGCTATCTTGCCTATGCCTCCCATGTCATCCCTAAAGGATCCCGCAGACAGGAAGGTGGAGACGTTTAAAATCAATCTATTTTCTCTTTGGCTGTGGCCCGTCCGTCCATGGCCATCTCTTGGGTGGCTAAAACCATTGAAAGCTGGGCCAATGTACTGGAAGATACCTTTCCTGAGGAAGCTCCGGAGGGTCAGAGAGCTTTAGTGGGACAGATGAGGGATGCCGCTTCCTATATTGGTAAAGCGGCTTTGGGTGCCAGTCTTCTGACTTCCAGAGTTTCGGCTGCAGCTGTGTCTGCTCGCCGCTCTTTTTGGCTACGTTCTTGGAGAGCGGATGCGGATTCCAAGAAAGGCCTGGAGGCCTTACCCTTTAATGGGGAGATATTGTTTGGTCCAGACCTGGACAAAATTGTAGATACCCTGGCAAAGTCAGCTTTTCTACCATCGGTGGCTGCGCCTTCTAAGGCTAGGACCTCTGCTTTTCAGTCCTTTCGAACCCAAGGGTCAGTCCTTCCCAAGGCATTCGGCAACCAAAGAAGCAGGCCAGGAGCGCAAGACGCCCTGCTTCCAAGCCAGAGGATAAACAGTCCGCCTGATGGGACGGGCCTCCCTCTGGGGGATCCCAGAGTGGGAGGCTAACTTCTTCAATTCGCCCAGTGCTGGTGCACTACCACCACGGATGCTTAGGTATGAGAAGTGGTCTCTCAGGGGTACGCCCTTTCCTTTCGTTACAGACCTCCCCACCAGTTCTTTTGCACAAGTTCTTCTCAGGACGAGACCAAGACCTTGAAGATTCAGGGAGCTGTAGAGTCTTTGCTGAAAGCAGGGGTCATTGTTCCCGTTCCGCTTTCTCAATGCGGGACGGGTTACTACTCTTCTCTGTTTCTGGTTCAGAAACCCAATAGGTCTCATCGGCCTATCCTCAACCTAAAATCGCTGAATAGTTCCTGAAGAGTGCCCAAATTCAGGATGGAAACTTTGCGTTCCATCATTCTGGCTATGTAACCGGGGGATTACATGGTCTCCCTGGACATCCAGGACACTTACCTCCATGTTCCTATAGCGCATTCACACCAGCGGTATCTGCGGTTTGCTATTCGTCACACCACTTCCAATTTCAGGCTCTGCTCTTTGGAATCTCCACGGCTCCAAGGGTATTCACCAAAATTATGGCTGTCATGGCTGCCCATTTGCGCAGACAGGATATACGGCTTCTGCCGTATATCGACGACCTCCTATTGCTGGCAAGCTCTCCGGAGGTACTTCTACAACATCTGCACCTGACTATCGCTTGTCTGCAAGCGCACGGGTGGCTGATAACCTGGAAATAGTCCTCCCTTATTCCATCGTAAAGGATGGTTCATTTGGGAGCCCTCCTGGATAATTGTCAGTAAAGGATCTTTCTGACTCCAGAAAAGATTTCCTCCCTACAACTACGAGTGCGCAGTTGCCTGAGGAGTTGCCGGGTGTTTGTTCACTCGGCAATGAGGGTTCTAGGGTCCACGGTGTCGGCGTTCGACATGGTAGAGTATGCCCAGTTCCATTCCAGGCCCCTGCAGGGACTGATTCTATCCAAATGGAATGGGTTACCACACCGGATCCGGACTCAGATGCTGGTATTGTCTCTGGAGGTGCGCCTGTCGCTAGCTTGATGGCTTCAGACATCTCATCTCACCAAGGGTCGCCCCTTTTGGATCCCGGACTGCGTTCTGCTCACAACAGATGCCAGTCTCCTGGGTTGGGGTGCAGTGACAGGTCCACTTTCACTGCAAGGCCATTGCACTGCGGAAGAAGCGGTTCTCCCGATCAACATTCTGGCACTTCGGGCCGTGTACAGGGCCTTCCAGTTGTCCGGTCACGCTCTTCGAGGAAGGGCCGTACAGGTTCAGTCCGACAACGCCACCACGGTGGCGTACATCAACCATCAAGGGGGGACTCGCAGTCGAGCAGCGATGTCGGAGGTGTCACGCATTCCTGTCTTGGGCGGAGTGCCACCTTCCGGTCACCTCGGCAGTCTTCATTCCAGGAGTCCTTAATTGGGAGGCGGACTTCCTCAGCCATCACGACGTGCATCCCGGGGAATGGTCGCTTCACCCAGAGGTGTTTCAATTACTCAAGGACAAGTGGGGACTGCCGGAAGTGTACCTCATGGCCTCCCGTCACAATCACAAGTTGCCCGTGTACGGATCTAGGACAAGAGATGCCAACACCAGCCTGGTGGACGCGCTTTCGGTGAAATGGACCTTTCAGTTAGCGTATCTATTCCCTCCGGTATCCCTACTTCCTCGGGTCCTTCGGAAATTCAAACAGGACGGCTACACGCTTCTGCTGGTGGCTCCGGCTCCTCAGGTGTTTCGTGTTTCTAGGATATTGGCACTCCTTCAGTCTGGTTTGGACCTAGGCTTACGCCTAGCTTCTTTGAAAATTCATGTGCCTGTATCTGTGTGGTTCCAGCGTAGGATAGCTCCACTGCCGGATGTCCGCACCTTTTTCCAGGGTGTTCTCTAGGGTCCTCCATTCGAACCACTAGAGTCAGCAGAACTCAAGTGGTTGACTGTTGAGACTATTTCTCTCCTGGCGATTGCTTCGGCCAGGAGGGTGTCAGAATTCGGGGCGTTTTCATGTTATCCTCCTTTTCTAATATTTCACCAGGACAGGGTGGTGCTTCGCTCTCGTCCAGGTTTTCTTCTTAAGATGGTTTCTAAATTCCACAGTAATCAGGAAATTGTGCCGGCCTTTCAGTCACCTGATCTCTCGGCTGGTGAGACCTCCTTGAATGTGGTCCGGGCTCTCCAAATTTATGTTGACCGGACTAGTTGCATTCGGAAGTCGGAGTCCTTATTCGTCGTCTTTGGATTTCACAGGAGGGGTTGGCCTGCCAACAAACAAACTGTAGCTAGATGGCTTCGCTTGGCTATTTCTGAGGCTTTTATTCAGGAGGGCTTGCCTGTTCCAGCCTCTGTTATGGCTCATTCTACTCTGTCTGTGGGCCCCTCATAGGCAGCTAGCCATCGCGCCTCGGCTGTTAAGCTGGGTAAGGCGGCCACGTGGTCTTCCATCCAGACCTTTCTGAGGTTCTATGCTTTTGCATCTTCGCCTCTCAGGATGCTTCCTTCAGGGGCCGGATTCTCCTTTTCAGCACAGGAGTGTATCCCCGCCCTTAGTTGGACTGCTTTGGGACATCCCCAAGGTCAACCCTGTGGACCCCCTATGGACCCTGAAGAAGAAAATTAGAGATATGGTAAGAACTTACCTTTTGTTATCTCTCTTACTTCGAAGTCCATAGGGTCCACAGGGTGCCCGCCCTAACACACCTGGCTTCATATGGGCTGTGTGGCTGGTCACCGGTTTTCTGTCTCCCTTTCTGTGATATAGTTCTTGTATGTTCCAGTCTTCCTTCTCTCTGTTTTTCCTCCTCCGGCCTTGGCTACTTACCAACTGAGGTGCCTGTGGCTCGGTGGCGGGGTATAGAGGAGGATGGACCCAGTGCATCCTGGGAGCTAAAGCTTTAACTGCGTGGTGCCCGTGGATCCAGATCCAGCTATACCCCAAGGTCAACCCTGTGGACCCTATGGACTTCGAAGAAAGAGAGGAACAAAGGTAAGTTCTTACCATATCTCTAATTTTTTCTCAAACTGTCAGCTTATAACTTTCCCTTTCTATCATTATAACCCTGGAATACTGAGGTATAGGGGGTTTATTGTACCTTACATCTACCTATATTTATGAGGGCTATCACATACTGTATATCTGCGTTGCGCACTACACTGTGCCATATTGTACATATATCTGGGTTGCTCACTGCACTATGCCAGATTGTGTGCTACAATTTTCCTTGCAGCTGTGTCTGGCAAAGGCAAGAATAACAAGCAGCCTGCTGCTCCCACTCTAGTGTCTTGCAAGTCCTGTTTAGCAGGCTTGGCTTCAGAGGATCTCATTCAAGGTGGTCTATGTGCATTTTGTTATGCGGTACCTGGCCCCTCAGCCCCAGCATCCTCTCCTTAGGACCCCACCTGGGTTTCCTTTTCACAGGTGTTGGCATAAATTGTGGACCACCTAGCTGTCCCGGTGTTAGCTTCCCCTATGGGATGGCCACAGCAGGTACTCCCTGCGATCCTTTGCCTCCTCAATGGGTAGACGTACTCTCTTCCTCAGTGCAGAGTCTAGCAGCTAACTCTCCTACAGCCTTTCAAAAAATGCTGCAAAAGAAGATACCCTTACCTAGTAAACCTACTAAACGTGCTGTGTTATCTTCCCAGTCCACGCAGCTATCAGATTCTGAGTTATCATCTGGGGAGGCAGAAGACGCAGGCCTTTCTCACTCTGACACCCCCTCGGGAGACGAGGAGCCCCCCCAAATTAAATAAACCAGCACTTGTAAGAGCTTTAAAATCTATTCTTCAATAGAAGAAACAGAAAACAATCCTAGGGCAAAAGACCCACTATTTATGCGGCAGAAGGTAGTTTTGCCAGAGTTTCCTCACTTGGATCAGCGATGTGATCATTTGTGTGAAGCATGGTAATAAGTTTTTCAGCTACTTATTGCACTAAATGGGAAGTTCCCCCTGCAGTGGATTCCCACCTGACGCGGCTAGTTAAGAACGCTACCTTACCTATCCACACTGCAACCTCCTTAAAGGAGACTGCGGATAGAAGGATGGAAGCTTGTTTGAAGTCTAACTACTCTCTTACAGGAGCTGTTACTTGTCCTGCCAGGGCTACGGCCTGGGTGGCAAAAGCCATTAAGCGTAGGGCAGAGGCCCTAGAAGATACATTTCCCTCTGATGCTTCGAGGGAACAGCTGTCCTACATATCTCACATTAGAGATGCAGCCTCCTATTTAGGGGAAAAAATACACAAAAGGGAGCACTATAGTAAAAAGTTAGGATATATTATACACCTTACATATAATAAAACCACTTAATATGGCCAAAAATAATTTAAATACATAAAAAACTAGTATAGAATAGAGCAGAATAGCCGCAACAAGAACAAATATAAAGTATAAACTTATTACTATAGCACTCCCTTGTGTGTTACCCCCCGCACCTAACTCCCCGCAGCTGTCCGCGCACGGCACCTGGCTTACCTTCGATCGGTAAGCCGGGTGTCGGGCTCCCAGCATAGGTAAAATGACAGGCGTCGGATTTCAACGCCTTTCATTTAACCGTTGCCGGCATTAGACAGTCCGTTGGCTTCCCGACTGCTTCCTGTGTATTTAGTGTTTCCAGAACCTTTTTGGGAGCTGCAATACAGGTAACAATTGATTATTTATACATATACATTTTTGCGCCTGATCTAGATATTTAGCTATATCAGTGTTTTAATTTTCTATTTATGGGAGGCGGCTTTGGATACTGGCCTCCTAGCTTCCAAGGCATCTGCTAATTCCATGGTAGCCCGCTGTATTATTTAGCTTCACTCAGGGAAAGCAGATTCAGACTCTAAAAAGGCTTTGGAGTCACTCTTATTCTGGGGAGATTTTGTTTGGCCCAGAATTGGACAAGATTGTGACTATCTTGGCAGCTTCCAAGACTGCATTCCTGCCCTCTGCATCTACTACGAAGCCTCGGAAGTCATCCTTTCAGTCAGTCGGCATCCACAAAGGCCTCCAAGCCTAGGACCAAACAGGGCTGGGCTACTAGACGTCCACCTACCAAGCCTTCAGCCTGGGAGGCCGACTTCTTCAGTTCGCCCAGTTCCGGCGCCAGACCACCTAAGACATCTGGGAAAGAGAAGTGGTCTCCCACAGATACTCCCTCTCATTCCTGTGGTGACACCCCCCCCCCCCCCCAGCAGTTCTTTTGCCCAGGACCTCCATTGAACCCAAGCAAAGCCCTGCTCCTCCAAACGGCGATTCAGTCCTTACTACTCTCGGGGGTAATAATTCCGGTCCCCTCATCACAGAGAGGGAAGGGCTATTATTTTACCTTTTTCTTGGTTCAAAAGCCCAGCGGGTCTCATCGGCCTATTTTCAACCTGAAGTCTCTGAACAAATTTATCAGGGTGTCCAGGTTTCGTATGGAAACCCTACACTATTGTCCTGGCTATCGAGCCTGGGGACTTTATGGGGTCTGTTGACATGTACCTATAGCGCCTTCTCATCAGCAGTATCTCCGGTTTGCTGTACTACAGCAACATTACCAATTTCAAGCACTGCCTTTTGGGCTTTCTACAGCTTCTCGGGTCTTTACCAAGATCACGGCAGTTATGGCGGCCTATCTTCGTCGTCTGGATCAGACTGCTCTGATACTTGGACGATCTCTTGTTCTTAGCAAGCTTCCCAGAGATTCTTCACCACCATCTACAATTAACCATTGTCTTTCTACAAATGGACGGAATCTGATCAATTGGAAAACGTCTTCCCTGACCCCTTCTCGAAGAATGGTACATCTGGGAGCCTTCCTGGACTCTAAGGCTCAGAGAATCTTCCTGACAGCAGACAAAATCTCTGTATTACAGCACCGGTTGGGCAGATTACTCCACAGTCGCCGAGTGTCAATTCACTCTGCAATGCAGACCTTGGGATCAATGGTGTCCACCTTCGACTTGGTGGAGTTCACTCAATTTCACTCCAGGTACCTACAACACCTGATCCTCTCCAGGTGGAACGGGCTGCCTCATCTCATTAGATCCCAGGTGATGGGCCTCTCTACGGAGGTTCGCCTGTCTTTATCCTGGTGGCTACAGATAAACAATAGTCACCCCTTCTGGATCCTGGACTGGGCACTCCTAACAACGTACATAAGCCTCCGCGGGTGGGGTGCAGTGGCCAGCCAGCACTCCTTCCTGGGGCGCTGGACTCCAGCCGAGGCGGTCTTAGCGATCAACGTACTGGAACTCCAAACCGTTTACAAAGCCCTCACTCTGGCTCAGGATATTCTTCAGGGCAAGCCTGTACAAATACAGTCCGACAATGCCACGGCAGTGGCCTACCTCAATCACCACGGAGGCACAACTAGTCGATCAGCAATGGCAGAAGTGTCCCGTATTCTCACATGGGTCAAATGCCATCTCCGCAGTGTTCATCCTGGGGATTCTCAGTTGGGAGGCAGATTTCTTCAGCCATCATGACATGCATGCAGGGGAGTGGTCTCTCAATAAAGAAGTTTCTACTTCAGGGTCCATAGGGTATCCACAGGATACCTTGGGGTATAGGCGATGGCGGCAGACATCCAGGCACCACAGAGTTACATTTTCAGCCTCCCAGGATGCACTGGGGTCCCTCTCCTATACCCCGCCCCCGAGCCTCAGGCCACTCAGTTTTCGTAGGTGCCTGGCCGGACCAGTCGCACCGTACAGAAGGGGGTCTTTTTAAGGCCCCTGAATATTTCTTCGCAGCTGTGGCTGCACAACTAGAGTGCTCCAGCATAGGACAGTCAGTATTGACTGTCACTCCTACACCCCGCCGGTACCAGAACGCCGATACCGATCCGGGGATGCTGGTAGGTAGCTGGGGTCACAGCTAGCGGTGATCCCCGGCCACCTGGACTGTGGCCGGATGCACGGGGGACAAGGTAAGCGGCGGGGTCCCGCGGTGGGCACCCGCCGGTAACACAGTCCTGTTTGGTCCCCAGGCAGGGGGCTCCCTGGGGACCGGCTGCGCGTGGGGCCAGGTACTGATCCTGCGCCTTCCACTAGACCACCAGGAACAGCGGGCCGCAGCATGTGCGGTACAGCGCGGCGTCCCAGGGGTTGATAGCACGCCAGGGGAGAACGCCTTCCCTGTCACAGCCGGCATCTCCCCCGCTGCACAGTGCCATTCCACAGCGGTCTGAGCGGGCTGTGTCAGCGCTCCTCCCCCGGGCCCTGCCTTCTCTCTGCTCCTCGGTGGCCATTTTCTCACCACATGTGCTGGGGATGGCAAACGCTGCTGGAAGCTGATACAGATGCCATTGCGGTCCGGGTCCCCCGCATACCTCTCCTTCAATTAAGGTCAGTGTATGCAGCACTGTTTCCTACCAGGCTCTGGTCTGTGTAGTTGATCGCAGTGCCTGTAATGCAGGATGTTATCTGTGCATTGTATGTGACTTAAATGCTAGCGCTGTTTGCCTGTACTTTCATTTCTGACTGTCAGCCTTTTCCTATCCCTGTTCTTCTGCTACAGCCCTTGCGGTGCGGTGTTGCAGGGTGTTTATTACCTCACAGTAAACGTGGTTTTTCTGTGTGGGAGGTCACATACGCTCCGTTCACACTCCTCATGTCGGAAAGTGAACGAGGATATCCTCTTCCAGCTATAATGTACTGACATCATGTGCAGTTAGCGGAGGGATATGTAGACGCTGAGGGTTTATGGAGGGCATGTTGTATTATATATCACGCCCCATTTCTGTCACTGTGCCTGCACAAAAAAGGGGACCGCCCTCGGCTGGCTAAAATGCTTACAGCCTTTGTGGGCAACGCCCCCTGCGTTTCCCCAAGGGGTTATCACAGCCTGTGGTGGTCTCATCACATGCAGGGGTCCCTGGACAGTTGATGGTACCCCAGTGTATCCTGTTTTTCGCCCCCCCAGGTCTCGCAGGAGCCTGTGTGGGTGAATTTATTGTCCAAATGGTATAGCACCTGATGGACGTTTTACAGGGGGAGTCACCATTTCGGCCTTCTAAACGGCCTTTCGGGTCTCAGACGGGTAAAGACATGACGTCTGATGACGGTGACATTATTGACTTTTTCAGACACGAGCCCCTTAGTGCAAAGGAGGCGTAGTCTGGGTCTAAAGTCTATATACCTGGCCTTCTACGGGCAGTCCGTGCGGCTTTGGTTATTACATATCCCCCGTGGCTAAATCCAAATATGCCTTCTTTAAGGATAAGAGTGTTGCCACTGTAATTCCTCTATTTGGTCAGGTGGATCATTTAGAGGAGGCGTGGAAAATCCGGGTAAGCGGTTCCAGCCTCAAAAACAGTTGACCTTTTGCATACCCCTTTTGCGGATAATTACATTTCCGAATGGGAGTTACCTTTACGGGTAGATTCTCATGTTACACGCCTAGTGAGGAGTGCTACGTTGCCCATGCCCTCCAGGTCCTCTTTGAAGGAGGTTCCAGATTGCAAGGTGCAAATATATCTAAAATCCAATATTCCCTTGCTGGAGGGGCTTCCAGGCCGGCTATGGCCGTGTGCTGGGGGGCCAGAGCCATGGAACACTGAGTAGGTAACTGGATCTCTGCACACTGACTCTCCAGCAGAGCAGGTGGATAGTGGCAAATTCTCAGAGACTTTGCCACGTTCATAATGAGACTGTCTTACATATAGCCGACTCCTTTCCAGAATCTCCTCGGCAGCAGTAGCGGCTTGCCGCTCCCTGTGGTTGCGCTCTTGGAAAGCGGACGCAGATTCCATTTGGAATGCTTTGCCTTTTACAGGACAAGTCCTGTTTGGCCCTCGTCTGGACGCAATTGTGGCCCTGCAGGCAGCAGCTACGTCTGCGTGTCTGCCATCGGCTACAGTCCCATCAGGGTCTGGGACTTTGTCTTTTCGGCCCTGTGAGGCCAGGGTAAGTCTAAAATACAGCTTTCCAAGACAGTCAGTAGCCAGGAAATCTGCTCAGCCATAAGAACAGGCTTGGAGTACAAGACGTCCTACTCCCAAGTTGGACTATAAGCCTTCAGCCTCACGGGACGGGCCTCCTCTCGGGAGCCCCCAGAGTCGGAGGCCGGCTTCTCCAGTTCGCCCAGTGCTGGTGTCTGACCACCACGGACACTGGGGTAAGAGAAGTATTTTCTTGAAGGTATGTCCTTTCCTCCCGGTAAAAGCCTCCCAGAAGGTTTTTCGTTACAGGTCTTCTGTCAATTCAGGACAAGGCCCTGTAATTTTTGAGGGTGTTACACTCTGTGCTCCAGGCAGGAGTTATAGTACCTATTCTGTTGCCCCAAAGGGGAACGAGGTATTACTCCATCCTCTTTCTGGTACAGACACCCAATGGGTCTTACCAGGACATTCTCAACCTCGAATCCTTCAACAAATTCTTAAGGGTTCCTCGGTTCGGGAGAGGGACCCTGCATTCAATCATTCAATGGAGCCTGGGAATTTTGTGGTGTCGTTGGATATATTCAGGGTGACTATCCCTCTTTTCTTAGCACACCAGTGTTTTCCTCAGGTTTGCAGTGGTCGATAAGCATTTCCAGTTTCTGGCATTGCCCCTTGGTCTGGCCTCCGCGCCTCACGGTTTACCAGGGTCATGGTAGTTATGGCAGCCCACCTGCGGATGCAGGGGGTCCGCTTGTTACCCTATCCGAGTGACCTCCTGTTGTTACCACGGTCTCCAGAGATCCTTCAGTGCCATATGCAACGGACAATATCTGTGTTGCTACGCTGATAAACTGGAAATGGTCCTCTCTGATTCTTCACAGAGGATGCTCCATATCCCAACATCTGAGGATCTTTGTGATTGAGGAAAAGATCTCTGCATTACAGGCAAAGGTATGCAGTTGCCTGCAGAGTCGCCGAATGTCTATTCACTTGGCAATGTGGTTCCTGGGTTCCAGGATGTCGCTGTTCGACATGGTGGAGAGTACCCAGCTTCACTCTAAAGAACTTGATCCTATCCGGATGGGATGGGTTGCCCCATAGGATAAAGTCAATAGGCTTTCCCTGGAGGTTTGTCTCTCTCTGGCCTGGTGGCTGCAGAAAGCTCACCTAAAAACAAGGGGCACCCCCTTTGGGATTGCGGACAGGGTCCTTCTGACGACGGACGCCAGTATCCGTGGCTGGGAAGCATGACGGGTCCACACTTGTTCCAGGGCAGGTGGACACCAGTAGATTTTGCGCTTCCCATAAACATCTGAGAACTCTGAGCAGTATTCAGGGTTCTCCAGCATGCAGGACAGGTCCTCCACGGAAATACCGTGCAGGTACAGTCTGACAACGCCATCATGATGGCTTATGTAAACCACCTAGGAGGTTCCCGAAGTCAGGCGACACTAACAGTGGTGTCCCGAATTCTGGCTTGGGTGGAAGGCTATATCCCTGCCGTCATCGGCAGTGTTCATTCAGGAATCCTCAGATGGAAAGCAGGCTTTCTCAGCCGTCAAGATGTGCATTCAGGGAAATGTCCTCTTTATCAGGAGGTGTTCAATCTTCTGGTGAACAAGTGGAGCCTTTCAGAGATGAGACTCTTCTGATAGACGTAGGTAGGTCCAGTAGACCTTCCAAATTGTGTACCTCGTCCCTCCGTTATCCCTTCTTCCTCCAGTAATAGCAAGAAGGAGGCACGCTCCTGCTGATAGCTCCAGCGTAGGCCAGATGGCACTATTACTCAGATCTTCGGAGCCTCTCAGTTAACACTCCGAAGCTGTTGCCTCTACGCCCGGACCTGTTGTCTCAGGATCCTGGCTGATACCCAGACCTGGGTTGTCTGTGGTGGAGACTGCCCTCTTAAGGTCTAGGAGTTTTTTCCAGCTCTATAGTTAGCAGGGGCTGTGTCCATGCTAAGAGCTCGGAAGTCTTTATCTGCAAGAATTCACCATTAGGTATGGTATACTTTCTTTCAGGTGTCGCCCTAGAGGCTAGGCTCCTCGGGTATTCCGGATATCCAGAGGTTGGCTTTCCTACAGGTGGCCTTAGATAATGGTCTTCGCCTTGCTTACCTCAAGGTGCAGGTTTCTGCCCTGTTAGTATGGTTTCAGTGTAGGATTGCTACTCTTCCTGATGTCCGCACCTTTGTACAGGGTGTACGTTATATTCAGCATCCCTTTGTTCCACCTGTGGCTCCTTGGGATTTGGCTGTGGTCCTTAGGGCTCTCTGAGGACCGCCATTTGATCCACTGGGCTCAGTGGATTTCAAATGGCTTACGGCTAGGACTGTATTCCTTCTGGCTTTTAATTTGGCCAGTAGGATCTCAGAATGGGAGGCTCTGTCATGTAGACCTCCCTTTTTCTCATCTTTCCTAGTAACAGGGCAGTGCTTGCCTTTACTTCCCCAGTCCTGTCTGCTGGTGAGGCCTATTTGGCTGTGGTACGGGCGCTAAGAATTTAAGTTGACCGTACCAGTCCATTTAGGAAATCAGACTCTTGGTTTTGTCCTTTTCTGGTTTCCATAAAAAGGGTTGGCCTGCCACTATGCTAACTTTGGCAGGATGGATTCACAGGTCTTCCTGTTCCATCCTCTATTAAAGCTCTTCCACTAGGTCTGTGGGTCCTTCGTGGACAGCTCGACGTGGCGCTTCATCGGTGATTGGCAGCCACGTGGTCATCTGTCGATATTTTTGGTAAGGTATTATGCTTTTGATACCTTCGCCTCTCAGGATGCTTCCTTTCGGCGGCGGATTCTCCTTACAGCACAGGATACTGCTTTGGGACATCCCCAAGGTATCCTGTGGATACCCTATGGACCCTGAAGTAGAAAATATGAGATATGGTAAGAACTTACCCTTGTTATCTCTATTTCTACGAAGCCCATAGGGTTCCACAGGACTCCCGCCCTGTCGCACCTGTACTGCAGATGGGCTTTGATCTGGTCACCGGTTTCTCCGTCTCCTTCTGGTGAGAATGTGATTCTTGTGTGTTCCAGACTGTCTTCTCTCTCTTTTTTGCTCCTGCTTCGGCATATGGCTTGTTACGAAACTGAGTGGCCTGAGGCTCGGGGGCGGGGTATAGGAGAGGGACCCCAGTGCATCCTGGGAGGCTGAAAATTTAACTCTGTGGTGCCTGGATGTCTGCCGCCATCGCCTATACCCCAAGGTATCCTATGGAACCCTATGGACTTCGTAGAAATAGAGATAACAAGGGTAAGTTCTTACCATATCTCATATTTTTTCAGCTACTGGTGGACAAATGGGGTCTACCGGACGTGGACCTCATGGCCTCCAGTGTACAGAACCACGTCAAGGGACCCTGACGCAGCCTTCATGAACGCATTATCTGTGAAGTGGACTTTCCATTTGGCATACCTCTTTCCTCCGGTTTCTCTTCTGCCTCAAGTTCTTCAGAAGTTCAAGAAGGAAAGTACACAGTCCTGTTGATCCGGCTTGGCCCAGACACCATTGGTACTCCGACCTTCAAAGAATCTCCATAGATATTCCTCTCCAACTTCCTCTACGACCCTGTCCTGTTGTCTCAGGGTCCTTGTCCTGGCCCCTCTGTCTTTAACGGCTTGGCTCTTAAGATATCCCTCCTAAGGTCTAAAGGGTTTTCCAGCTCTGTGGTCCAGACCATGCTCAGAGCGCGTAAACCAGCCTCTGCCTGGATTTATCACCAAGTGTAGCATACATATTTCCAGTGGTGTGCTACTAGAAACTATGACCCTCAGGTTTTTAGGGTTTCTAGAATCCTTGCTTTTCTTCAAGCTGGATTCGATCTCAGACTCTGCCTAGCCTCTGTGTAGGTGCACGTCACTGCTCTGTCTATCTGGCTCCAGCACAGAATTGCTCCTCTACCGGATGTTCACACCTTCCTGCAAGGTGTTCTATGTATATAACCTCCGTTTGTTCCTCCAGGGGCTCTGTGGGATGTGTCAGTGGGTCTCCACGCACTTCAGGAACCTCCAGTCTAACTCCTGGATTCAGTAGATGTCAAATGGTTTACTGTGAAAACTCTGTTTCTTCTGGCTATAGCATCTGCCCGTTGGGTATCGGATTTAAGGGCACTTTCCTGTCGCTCCCCATTTCTAATCTTTCATCCGGACAGGGCTGTTCTTCATACGCTCCCTGGCTTCCTTCCCAAGTTGGTCTCTCATTTCCACTTCAATGAGGAAATTGTGGTTCCAGCCTTTCAACCGCCAGACCTGTTGGCAGATGAGGCCTCTTTGGATGTGGTCCGTGCTCTGAAGATCTATGTGGACCGTACTAATTTCATCAGGAAATCAGATTCACTCTTCATCCTATATGGATTCCATAAGAAGGGATGGCCAGCTAACAAACAGACTCTGGCCAGATGGCTTCACATGACTATCCCACAGGCTCACACGCAGACTGGCCTTCCTGTGCTGATTACACACACTGCTCATTCTACACGGTCTGTGGGTCCCTCGTGGTGCGTCTGCCTTACAACTATGCAAGGCGGCCACATGGTCTTCTGTCCACACCTTTCTTAGATTCTATGCCTTTGATACATTTGCCTCTCAGGATGCTTCCTTTGGGTGCCCGGTTCTTCTCTCAGCACAGGAGCATTCCTGACCTTGAACAACTGCTTTGGGACATCCCCATTATCTCCCTGTAGAGCCCTATGGACCCTGAAGAAGAAAAGGAGAGTTATGGAAACACTTTAACAAGGGTAACTCTTTCTTCTAAGTCCATAGGGTCCACAGGGCACCCGCCCTGACGCATCTGGCTTCTATGGGTTTCTTCTCTTGGTCACTTGTTTCCTTCTCTGTGTGAGAGTGTGATTCTTCAGTGTACCAGTCTTCCTTCTCTCTTATCCTGCTCCTGCCTTGGGCTTGTTCACAAAACTGAGTTGCCCTCACGCTGTGGGCGTGGTATAGGGGGAAGGACTGGAGCATCCTGGGACAGAAAAAAGCTTTGCTGTTGGTGTCCGGTCCTCCAAGTACCACCTACACCCCATTGTCCCCCTGTGGACCCTATGGACTTTGAAGAAAGAGAGTTAACAAGGGTAAGTTTTTTACCTTAACTCTCATTTTACTATGTTACTAATGTATCTCATTTTATTACATCGAACATTATTAAACTCTTATTTATTGTATTGTGGTTATTTAGGGTGAATACCTGACTGATTTTAAAGTAGAAGATATAAAAGAGGAAGAAAAGACATATGTGAGTGATGATCAGCAGTGTAAGGAGGAGGAGATCCCTACAGCTATCAGCACAGGTGAGTAATAATCACTAAGTACAGAACAGTCACATATTCTCCTCCTCTGTCAGTACAGCAATCTCTTATCCTACATCCTCCTCTGTCACTACTACAGCAATCTCTTATCCTACACTTTCCTCTATCACTACTACAGCAATCTGTTATCCTACACCCTCCTCTGTCATTACAGCAATCTCTTATCCTACACCCTCCTCTGTCACTACAGCAATCTCTTATCCTACACCCGCCTCTGTCACTTCAGCAATCTCTTATCCTACACCTTCCACTGTCACTACAGCAATCTCTTATCCTACACCCTCCTCTGTCACTACAGCAATCTCTTATCCTACACCCTCCTCTGTCACTACAGCAATCTCTTATCCTACACCCTCCTCTGTCACTACAGCCATCTCTTATCCTACACCCTCCTCTGTCTCTCTCTCTCCCCCTCCTATCATGTCACTGTGTGTTACCAGCCCAGAGATCTGACCAGTCTCATCCCAACACTCTCTGGGCTCTGATGGACCACACCCAACTGAAGGGTGTGGACTGCTATGGCAATAGCAGCACGACAGCCACCACAAACAAAAGGACTGACGAGCGGGTCGGTGGGAAAACACCAGATGTATCACCCTATGTGGCCTACAGCTTGGTAGCAGATCTGTGGCCCTAATCCAAATGTCAGAACATTGTTTTTGTTCAGTCACTACAGCAATCTCTTATTCTACACCCTTCTCTGTCAGTACAGACTAATGAGGGAAAGTATCTGCCGAGTGGGGGAGTAGGGAACCATCAGCTCCTATTATACTCCTGCTCTCCTCCTGACATCATGTCACTGTTTGTTACCAGCCCAAAGATCTGACAGAGGGAGCCGCAAAGGAGAGATGCAGTGCTCGGACCCGGCTCCTTCTCTACAGGCTGTCCCTACAGCTGTCACTCAGGTGATGTAAGCATATTCTATTGACGTTGCATGCCGCCGCCGCCTTTCACAGTGAATCATGAAGGCGGAGTTGGGGAGCTGGAGCCGTCTATCACAGTGAGGAGGTGGAGCTTGGACAGAGGGAGCAGCCGAATGGTACAGTGAGGGGAGCCGAGGAGAGACGGAGGGAGGAACGCCTGTCACAGTGAGCTGAGGAGGTAGAGCTGGGATGGAGTTAGCAGCTGCTCTGCACCTTCATAGTTAAAGCAGTGTGTACCAGCCCACCCATAGGAGTGGACAGTGATGTACATAAGGCTTGGCGCATGGAATTCTGAAATATAGATATAAGTGTAACTGTTTGCAAAATGTATGGGGGTTGTTGCAATACAAAACAGGATGCCACATACCACAAAATGAGGCGAGATACAACATAAAACAAATTGGAGGAGAAGGGAGAATGCAAAAATGGGAAGAGAGAGAATACTACAGAATACAAAAAGGGAGAGATGGCATAAAAGAGGCAGTTGGATGAGTTTGGTAGCAAAAAAGGGCATGTAGAGAAGTATGATGACCAACTAGGTGCATGTGGCAGCGTCTTGTGGTATAAAAATGGCAGTTATGGGTCCGGAGTGTTTAAAAAGTTGATTTCTTCTTCATCTACTGGGGGGCACTGGAGTTCTACTGGGTTATAGACAGTGGTGTGTGGAGCCTGGCACTTAGATCATTTGAATTTGGCTTCTTCCCCTCTATAGCCCACCTGACTTCAGTTTAGTTTAAGTGCCCTTTGGAACTGGGCGTCTGTTAGGATGTTGAGTAGCCTTACACCACACCTTTCATTATTTTTACTATCCCCTGGGCAGATTATCTGCTGCCACAGCCTGCCTACAACGACGAAGCCTCCAGAGGTGCCAACCACAGCCGGCATCAGTCCACAGACATTGTGGCTCCACATGTATCGGAGGGGAGCGGTGGCAGTAACACCCATCCTCTGTCTAGCAGGGCATGGGTCTCCAGTGCCTTAAGTTGTGGTTTCGCACCCAGCCTGGTTAGGTAATAGTGGCTAGGCTGTCTGCACTGCAGCAGTCATTTTACACTGAAGAGCCACACCTAGGTGACCCCCGCACAGGGGCTTCTCTGGGGAGCCTTCTCTGCAGTCAGAAGGGCTCACATTGGCAACACAGCCTGCATGTTAGCCCAAAAGGGGAGGATCTGCCCAAATCTCAAATCCCATCAGGGCCTCTGGCTTTAGATGTTATTTGTGATTTGAGAGCCAAAGAGAATTCTTACTTTGTGATATCTTCTCCTAACATATGGGCCGCAGATTAGGAAATAGTGGGGAGAGTCCAAATATAGTAAAAAAATACCCTGACCATGGGAAGTCGCACCAGATGGAACCTTCAGATTCAACAGAGCACTATAATAGTTTGTGAACTGGTCATTAATTTGTTTAGGGGCATAGACCATTTTCCCAGAGGGGTCTCTAATAGAAGTAATGGCCTGTGATGCTTTTTTTTTTTTCTCCAAGCCTATGTGCCAACAGAGTATGGGCTTTATTTCTTTTATTGTAGCATTTTTGGTTTACCCAGTGAAGGCTCAACTCAACGCGTTTGGCTAGAAAAGTCTGCAGCCCAGCACCTTTTTGTGAGAGCTGAATGAGGGTCTGCTTTGAGAATATTATTTTGTGCTTCTGCTCCAGTTGTGCTATACTAACATTAAAGGATGCTGAGTTATTTTGCATCTGGAAGCAAACTGCACCATGTGACCTCTAATCACCGCCTTATGGGCTTCCCAAAAAGTAGGGAAGGAGACTTCATCTGAGTACAAAATAGTCCTGTAAACATTTCTTTATCATACTCTTCAACTGTGGTAGCTTTAGAAATGCCTTCTTCAATCTCCAGAGGGTCTGCCAGAGGTGGCCTCCAAAAATCTATATGAGGACTCTAAAATTGGAGTGATTGGACCAAGAGTTGAGGGAGGATAGGGGAGTGATTCACTGTTTGGGAGAGCGAAGCGCAACATAAAAGCAAGTCAATATAAAAGTGGGTGTCATGATGTTAAGGGACCTCTCAAACATCAAATAAACCAGCCTCAGCCAAGTGCTTCCGGAGAGCTGTCGAACCGGGTACCGGGGGCACCCCACTAGAATAACCCAACTTGTACCAAGATACAGTTACAAACAAACAGTTTTAAATAGTCATTTAAAAAAATGGGGGTGGTGAGACCTGGTGGGATACCAGAAATTCCTGTCCAAAGCCTTAATGCAACTAAACGTTAGACTACATACTTACCCATTGATATGTTATATAAGAAGTAAAGCAGATAACATAGCAACATAACAATCAATTGCAATGCACTTAACAGAACATATATCTGTCTATGGGTGAAACATGAAAATAAACAATAAGAAAACCATATGACAGGCACAATAAACAGACATAAGTTGAAAGAGACATTGTTAAGTAAGTGCATAAACATTTATAAGAGTTGGTGAAAGAAGGATACAGGCAGCAATGAGGGGCCTTATCTGGTTTGAGAGTCCCGGGCAGGCCTTTCCGAATGAGAGCTATTAGGCAAAGGGATGAGTTTTAACTTGCATTGCAGGTTTTTTCCCTCATCGACTATTTTCACGGAATGAGGTCTTCCATTAACTTCCACCTGCAGCCGGAAAGGAAAATGCTGTTTGTATTTACAGACATTATTTCTAAGAGTCAGAGTCACTGCACATAGGTCTCGTCTTTTGGCAGTGGTAGACAGAGCTAAGTCCTGGAAAATCTGGAGTTTTGATCGTTCCAACAGCACATAGGGAGAAGTCCAACTGGCCTTGGTGATCATATGTTTGGTGTTAAAGGAGAGGAGCTTAAGAACTACGTCCTGAGGGGGATCAATATTCTTTGGTTTAGACTGTAGGGCTCTGTAGACCCTTTCAGTAAGAAAAGTTAAAGCAGGAAGTCAATCCTGAAGTCTCAACTTTAAGATCGCCAATAGCCTTTTGGAAGGCTGTGGTCAAGGAATCTTTGACGACCACAATGAGCGTCTGGAGATTGTGGATATTACCCTAGTAGCTGGAGTTGATGCTTGATCCATCTCTTTTGAGGAAGAAGTGTGGGTAGGAAACAATGATGGCATCGATTTACCTTGGCATTGGAAATGTTAAGTAATTTCTTGGGAACGGAGTCCAAGTGGATCAGCGCCGGTCAGCAGGAGCCACACCACGCGACAGCTGGTAAGGGAAGTCTGGCGGGAGGATGTTGAGGTAGGAGATAAAGAGCCACCGTCCCTACCACAGGCCCAGATCCAGCAGAGTAGGTGAGGTGGAAGCTGAAAAGGGTCCTGATGCACCCTTGGGGGACACTTGTCAGCTGTGGTGATAGGTGGGTGCAATCCATGGGAATTTCTGCTCAAGATGGCCACCAAGCCACTTCCCCGTAATAACACCTATTTACCCTTTGTCTTCCTCATTCACAAACTCAGACGTGGCAATGATGAAGTCGCTGCATGTATGGAAATGTTGGTGTACAGCAATGCCCATCTTATTATAGTAACACAGTATGGTATAGTTCTGTAGGGATGCTAATTCACATATATATCTTTTGTTCCCAGCAGATGGACACAACAGCAGGAATAACTCAGGGAGACATCTCATATTATCTCCAAATTGTGGCCTAGACAATAATAACATCTCACAAGACTTTCAAGGAGAAAACCCAATTACCCCAAGTATATATCCAGCATATCATAGTATAGATATTTCATCTGATCGTTTTAATCATGAAGTGTGTTCACCTGATAATCCCAGTATTACACACAGCTCAGATCATACAGATGATAAACCATTTACATGTTCTGAATGTGGGAAATGTTTTACAAAGCAGTTACGTCTTTTTCTACATCAGAAGAGAGGTCACACATCTGAGAGGCCTTTTCTGTGTTCTGAATGTGGGAAATGTTTTGCACGTAAAGGAGAGTTAAATAAACATAAGAGAGTTCACACAGGTGAGAGGCCATTTCCTTGCTCTGAATGTGGGAAATGTTTTGCACAGAAAGGAGATCTTAACAAACATAAGAGAGTTCACACAGGCGAGAGGCCATTTTCATGTTCTGAATGTGGGAAATGCTTTACACTGAAAACAGCGCTTAATAGACATACAAAGATTCACACAGGTGAGAGGCCATTTTTCTGTTCTGAATGTGGGAAATCATTTGCACAGAAAGGAGGTCTTAATAGACATACAAAGAATCACACAGGTGAGAGGCCATTTCCATGCTCTGAATGTGGGAAATGTTTTGCACAGAAAGGAGATCTTAAAAAACATAAGAGAACTCACACAGGAGAGAAGCCATTTTCATGCTCTGAATGTGGCAAATGTTTTATATGCAATTCAACACTTGCTGCACATAAGAGAGCTCATACAGGTGAGAAGCCATTTTCCTGTCATGAGTGTGGGAAATGTTTTACACAGAAAGGAGTTCTTGATAGACATACAAAGAATCACACAGGTGAGAAACCATTTCCATGTTCTGAATGTGGGAAATTTTTTAGCGTGAAATCAGAGCTTATTAACCATCAAAGAGGCCACACAGGTGAGATGCCATTTTCATGTTCTGAATGTGGGAAATGTTTTGCACGTCAGGAATCACTTGATGACCATCATAGAACTCACACAGGTGAGAGGCCATTTTCATGTTCTGAATGTGGGAAATGTTTTACACACAGAACAAATCTTAATAGACATGAGAGAACTCACACAGGTGAGAGGCCATTTTCATGTTCTGAATGTGGAAAATGTTTTACACAGAAAGGAGATCTTAATAAACATAAGAGAACTCACACAGGTGAGAGGCCATTTTCATGTTCTGAATGTGGGAAATGTTTTACACAGAAAGGAGATCTTAATAAACATAAGAGAACTCACACAGATGAGAGACCATTTTCATGTTCTGAATGTGGGAAATGTTTTACACAGAAAGGAGATCTTAATAAACACAAGAGAACTCACACAGGTGAGAAGCCATTTTTTTGTCCTGAATGTGGGAAATCTTTTACACAGAAAGAAGCTCTGGATAAACATAAGAGAACACACACAGGGGAGAAGCCATTTCCTTGTTCTGAATGTGGGAAATGTTTTGCACGCCAGGGAACACTCCATGACCATCAGAGAAGTCACACAGGTGAGAGGCCATTTTCTTGTTCTGAGTGTGGGAAATGTTTTACACAGAAAAGGAATCTTAATAAACATCAGAGAAGTCACACAGGTGAGAGGCCATTTTAATTCTTTGAATGTGGGAAATATTCTAAACAAATCTGTTCCTTTTAGTCATCAGTAACATAAGGAGAGAAACAATGTATATGAGCGTCGAGAAATATAGAAATTGCAGCAGTGTTTGGAGTAATATCATTTTATTGAAAATGTTCACAAACCTAAATACAATCTTAGTCTAGATTGCTGTCCCTGCTTAATGAAGAGTAAATTAAATTTGTTTAGATTGTAAGCTTGCGAGCAGGGCTTTCCTACCTCTATGTCTGTTATTACCCAGTTTTGTTCTATTGATGTCTCCAATTGTAAAGCACAACAGAATATGTTGTGTTATATAAGATACTGTTAATAAATAAATAAACTGATCAAAAATGTGCATGTTCACACTATATACTAATATCACAATTAAGTTAAAATCCATTCCTAGCTGGGTTGAATGTCACCAACATAAGCTGCAGCATATTCTCATGTAAATGACTTTGTTTCCTTTTTCTATTAGATTTTGCCCACTCACCATAATATAGGATCCTAACTAATATGTCATGTTCGTTATTTGCTGGGGATGTAATATGGGAAGTGGGGAAATATTACATCATGTGATCACTTGGCTGTAAGTGTCGGTGTGAGATGGGTCATGTAATGAGATCTGTAACCTCTGATTTTATCTCACTTGTTTCCGTGTTCTCTGGTTGGGTTTCCTGGTAAATGGATTTCTAATCTTTTTATAGCAGTCAGATGTCTTGTTCCTTCTAATTTGATCCTCTGTAACCTACTATATAGACTATTCCAAAAGTTAAGGACAATAAAATGGTGATTACTTATTTAATTTATACATTGTTTATATAATGTAATTTGTGTTGGGACACAGGAAGCTGCTGGTTCCGTTATAAACAACTACCAGTAATGTCCATTAGGTGCATCGGACTCCCAATATCCCCAGCAGAATACTGAGTACAGATGTGAGCAGGGTACGTAGTAATGGAAGAATAATACAGGGACATCACAGGATAAGTAGGATCAGTACAGATTGTCCTCAGTATGTCCTGCACTGTCTCACCTCCCACAGTGGTGATAGCACCAGTAATGTGCAGGGTCAGGAGATGGAGATTATTTGTCAGTGAGGGAATCTGCAGGGACCAGGCCAATAACACTGAGCAACACCCAGAGGACAATTCAGGCTATGGTAATAACAAAACGCTGCACTGAGCTGTCTGACATCCATGTGACATAACACAGCTGTGTGCGACGGTGGTTTGTGTCTGTACATTGTTAGTAAAGCTGGAATAGTGTATAACTGTCCTCTCAGTGGTGCTCATGTTCTCTGATGGCTTTGGTGTAGTATCTAGTGACATGATGTAATGGGAACACTGATATTACCAGAGATTTCCCAAGGAAGTATAGAACTATCAGGCTAGTCACACTAGGCCACAGCTGGGAGGGGAATATAACATGGAGATGTAACCAGGGACAGGGCAGTCAGCTATAGACCAGAGTACGGGCTGAGGTCAGGGCCACGTACAGACTACACGTGATATACAGCCATGGCCTAAAGTTTTGAGAATTACACAATTATTGGTTTTCACAAAGTTTGCTGCTTCAGTGGTTTTAGACCCTTTTGTCAGATGTTGCTATGGTATGCTGAAGTAATATTACAAGCATTTCATACGTGTCAAAGGCTTTTATTGACAATTACATTAAGTCTATGCAAAGAGTCAATATTTGCAGTGTTGACCCTTCTCTTTCAAGACCTCTGCAATTCGCCCTGGGTTGCTGTCAATCAACTTCTGGGCCACATACTGACTGATGGCCGCCCATTCTTGCCTAATCAATGCTTGGAGTTTGTCAGAATTTGTGGGTTTTTGTTTGTCCACCCGCCTCTTGAGGATTGACCACAAGTTCTCAATGGGATTAAGGTCTGGGGAGTTTCCTGGCCATAGACCCAAAATTTCAATGTTTTGTTTCCCGAGCCACTTAGTTATCACTTTTGCCTTATGACAAGGTGCTCCATCATGCTGGAAAAGGCATTGTTCATCACCAAACTTCTTGGTTGGTTGGGAGAAGTTGCTCTTGGAGGATGTTTTGGTACCATTCTTTATTCATGGCTGTGTTCTTAGGCAAAATTGTAAGTGAGCCCACTCCCTTGGCTGAGAAGCAACCCCACACATGAATGGTCTCGGGATGCTTTACTGTTGGCATGACAAAGGACTGATGGTAGCGCTCACCTTTCCTTCTCCGTTTTTCCAGATGCCCCAAACAATCTAAAAGGGGATTCATCAGAGAAAATAACTTTACCCAAGTCCTTAGGAGTCCAATCCCTGTACCTTTTGCAGAATATCAGTCTGTCCCTGATGTTTTTCTTGGAGAGAAGTGGCTTCTTTGCTGCCCTTCTTGACACCAGACCATCCTCCAAAAGTCTTTGCCTCACTGTGCGTGAAGATACACTCACACCTGCTTGCTGCCATTCCTGAGCAAGCTCTGCACTGGTGATGCCCCGATCCCGCAGCTGAATTAACTTTAGGAGATGGTCCTGGCACTTGCTGGATGTTCTTGGGCGCTCTGAAGCCTTCTTCACAACTATTGAACCTTTCTCCTTGAAGTTCTTGATGATCCAATAAATGGTTTATTTAGATGCAATCTTACTAGCGGCAATATCCTTGCCTGCGAAGCCCAGTGTGACCATCTGAAACTTCCTAAGGACGCTCCAGGCGGCACTGCTGCTAGCCAGATGAGGCTAGCAGAAAAAAGCATTGAGGGCAAGACCAAATGATTCTGGGGGCCTTATACGACCCCCGGCCCTGAGGTTCCCCATGCCTGTTGTTATACGTGAACAAATGTACCTTCTTCTTAGCAAATTCTCCAGCTTTGGTTTGAGGATTGGAGGAAGACTCTGTAATTTTTTAAATGTATATTAATAGATAGTCATAAAAATGGCGGCATCGATAAACAAAAATCCCCCCCCCCCCCAAAAAAAAAAAAATGTAAAAAAAAATATACAGATAAACATTAGACTACCATTATTATAATTTCAATAATATGAAATGCAATATAAAAAAATAACATACACAAGGTATACATAGTGTACGATAAGGTAGATATGTACGGAAATGGAGGAAACAAATCATAAACCGCCCCTTTCCCAAAGGCCTCAGAAGGGTGGAGAGCCTCGGGATAGTGTTTCTATGTTGCACCAAGATGTTAACTTAACCACTTGTCGTATAAACTCATGAGTTGCAGTGGGAAAAATAACAAGATAGGGGAGCCAAATCAGCTCTAACCTCTACATCGAGGGAACATTCAATCCAATCCATGTGGAATAGAAACGTAAACCTTGGAAACATCAGTGAAATGGGCACTTCCTCTGCATAAATCCACTGGGTTAAGATCGTCCTTTTAGCAGCTGCTGCGATGCGGGCTAAAAGTGCGGCAGTATGTTTTGAGTGTCCACGTGCAGGGGAGGGGTAGGGCATATCCCATAAGGCCCAAGCCATATTAACCGTAAAAGTTATACCCAAATCCCCATTTAGGTACACCTGAACTTTTAGCCAGATATCCTGAATGTTAGTACAAGACCACATGCAACGTAAGAGGTCCGCGTCAGGCTGAGAGCATTTAAAACAATTTGAATCTGTAGAGGCCTCCGTTAGGCATCTCAACTTGGGGGTATAATATGCTCAATGAAATAGCTTAATGCATTTCAGGGTATGGAGAGGATATTAGTTGTTTGGTCAGACATACGCTAAAGTCAATAACGTCCAAATCCGTATCCTGAAAAACACTTAGCCGTGCCACTTTTTTAAATCTAATCGTCTTCTAGTGTGAGAATGAATAAAAGAAGTAGGGTGGGGTCCCAATAATGTGCGATATAGAACACCATCCAGAGGACATTTTATCAGATGGTGATAAATGAGTTAAAACCTTATCTACATAGCTACGGATTTGGAATTATGAAAACAGGGAAATGGATGTGTCCGTATCGTTCCTTAAGTTGAGAAAGAGAAAGGATCGAGGAGCAATCACCATCCAATAATTGATAAACCAATCAGAAACTCCCGGAGATGCCAAGAACGTACCACACTACTAATGACACCATCTTGAAATTCAGGGTTAGAAATAAAGAGTAAGAACAGGGAAGATTAAGTTGCCTCCTGAAGAGTCTCCAATCGCGACACAATTAGCGTGTTATCTACAAGATTAGGGGGAGATCTAGTAGGATGGCTATGTAATAAGTTTACTAAGTTTGTATTTGGACTAAATTATTGTTCAGTAACCTGAGAAACTAAACGACCACCAACACCAATCTAGTCTAAAGCGTAGTGTTAATTAGCCGCTAGTACATAATCTTGAAGTTAATCTCCCCTAGATGTAAAGGTTCCAGCAAATGACAAAGAGAAATTTTAAGGCGTTTATTCGCCCAGATAAATTTGTTCAAGCCAGTAGTAATCCATCGGTGGTCACTCTTTGTGAGAGTAAACAGGAGCATCTGTAGGGGATAAAGGGGTGAGGGAAACTGAGCATTTTGAACAGGTGACAACGGCCTTAATAAGAGAGGGGGAGGTGTTCCCACTTATGAAAATCGGTCAACATTCAGCGGATAACATCGGGGAAGTTAGCTGAAAATAATCTAGATGGATGTGATGCACTGCTTAAACCTAAAGGTGCCCATCCACTAGCACACATGATAACGACTGCACGATTACGACATTGTAATCGTGCAGTTGTTTGTCAATCTGTGATGAGCCTGCACTGAACGAGCAGTCGTTCAGTGCAGGCTCATCAATCATCTGCTAACATGCTCAACGTGACGTTATCATCAGGTTGACCAGCATGTTTGCACGATGATAGATGTCTAAACGACCAGTGGGCATGTGAATTGCTGGTCGTATTAGACATTTTCGCAAACGATTTATGAACGATCTTTATCGTTCAATCGCTCAACTTAATTGTCTAGTGATGGGCACCGTAAGTACGTAATGTAATCTCCTGCCTATCTAAAGGCGACGGAATTACTCCACCATGACATGGCATCCCTCTGAATGTTTTTAAAAGATTAACCTGAAAGCCTGAGACCAAATAAAAGGTATTTAGTACATCTAATAAGAGGTGAACTGTTGTTAAGGGTTCGCTAAAGTATAGTAACAAATAGTCTGCAAATGCCGACACTTTAATTTCATGGGTACCAACCTTAATCCCCTTCCATCAAGATTGCCGTAGGAAGTGTCTAATAAGAGGATCGAGGGATAGGGTGACTAGCAGTGGGGATAGTGGGTAACTCTGCAATCTGCATGAAATCTGGACCAAATTGTTGCGAGTGGAGAACCCTCACAATATAGGACCAGGAAACATGGTCGAAGGCCTTATCGGTATCACAGCTAACCACAAAATCAGTCTTATTTCCATTCAAATGAGAGTGTGTCAAGGCAGTCACCAAAAGACGGACATTGTGCACTGAGGAACGGCCCTGAACGAAGCCAGTTTGTGCCGGGAAGCGAGGGAAGATATTCTGCAGGCGCCTAGCAACGAGTCTGGAAAATAATTTTAGATCCTGGTTTGACGGAATTGGTCGCTGAGAGGATACTAATGTCGGCCCTTTTCCTGGTTTGGGCAAAACTATAATACGGGCCTCATTAAAATTAGACGGTGGTGAATGACCCTACTATATTGAATTTAAAGTGGATGACAGGTAAGGAAGGAGATGGGCAGCCAAGAGCTGATAGTACTCTGCCCTAGAACCATCGGCTCCAGGAGATTTATGGAGAGATTTAATTAAGGAATTAAGGGCCTGATTCAGCTTTGGGAATAGAGTGAGAAACCGCACATCACTGTGAACCAGGACACACCATGTTGCAATGGAAGGCGTGCAAATACATACATTTTATTTTGCATGTAGGGTATACTTTTGCATGTAGCCCACAAATACTGCACAGCTTTATTTTTACACTGCACTTTAGATGTCAGATTGAACACACCCCTCCCAAATCTAAATCTCTCTGCACATGTTACATCTGCCCACCTGCAGTGCAGTATGGTTTCACCAAGATGATTAGTTACGTGCTAAATCTCACTCTATTCCCAAAGCTGAATCAGGCCCTAAGCTCCAAGTCCGTGACTGCTGCATACAGGGAGTACTTATAATCCTCCGTGAGGGTGGGTAAAGCCACGTCCCTAAGAATTTGCATACCCAACACAGGAGCAACATGTGGTGCTTCATACAGATATTTATATTAATGGAGAAATGCTCTAGAAATGGCTTCTGGGTCAGTCTCATAATAAGAGGAGTCTGTTTTCCAAAGTAAAATGTGGGAGGGGGCTGTGAGGGTCTGGGTTTGTTGTAGACCCGGGGTGGTGATAGGAGCAGACACAGAAGCAGATTTAAATAAAAAGTTGGAGCTTTTAATAAGTGATTTAGCAGACATGGAAATGGCAAAAGAAAAGTCCACGTTTTAGCACTAAAGTGCACTTGATAACTGTGGTGAGGCAAATGGGAGAATGTCCAGATAGTGACAGGCAGGAAGTCCAGTATGCAGGTGTGGTGAGCTGTAACGAAGTGCAGGCAGAGCTAATGAAGTCCAGCTGGGAGTTAGAGTGTGAAGCAAGGTGCAGGGAAATAGCAGGTTCAGGAACTCAGGCAGGGCAAGTCCAGCAGGTTTGTAGCAGGCAGGGTAACAGGCTAGTAGCGCTTCCAGGCAGACAGGTAAGGCACAGGTACCCTCTCTCAGCTGCAGCTGAGAAACAAGTTGCACAAGGAAGGAAGGCTCTGGACCTTCCTAAATACCCAGTGCCGCGCTGTGACTGGCTGGAAAGAGCACATGACCCACCAGGATTGGACAACCTGAATCACATGACCGGAGGCAAGATGGCGGTGCCCATGCCAAATGGAACGGAAACACCGCCAGGTCTCACCAGGCCTCAGTGACAATGTGCCCGTACAGAACCACGCGCAGCCAATGCCCCTCGCCAAACACCAGCAACGCTGGCAGAGACCCCTCGCCACAATGACCTCACAGGTAATACCCGGTGGCCACCGTGCCGAGAAACCCTGGCCGTGACAGGGGCCAAATAAGACCTTACCAAATTAGCCAAAAACTTACCAGACTTCTTGCCCCAATGAAAGTATTTATTGCGCTGGTGATCTAAATAAAGTTGGGCCTGTTCAGCACACAAGGTATCATAGAGACTCTTGGCATCTATATAAGATTGTCTGCCAATGAGTCATGTTGAAGAAATGCCTCTGTTTCTCTAGCAGCAAAAGACTTACGTTTCCCGGCCACTTATTCCAATATCTGCCCCCAGGCAAATGGTTTAGAAGTTGGCCAAATAAATTAATGTCAGAGCTATGCTCAATATTATCATCAACATTGAGGAATGCACGTTCCATATGTGTTTTAAAATCAGCCAACTTTGCAAGATAACCTGGAAATCTCCCAATTCTATAATATGGGAATAGGGGAGCTTAAAGCCATGGTGGCCCAAACAGGAGTATGATCAGATATAGCTATTGGTTCAATTACAGATTCTACTACATGGGAAAACAGGGAGGGGGGAAAACAGCTAAAAGTCAATTCAAAAATAGGTGTGGTGGGGATGGGAATAGAACGTGTACTCTTGTAATGTGGGGTGTTGTCATCTCCAAGGGTCACAGAGCTGCAGTGTGCTAGTCAATGAGTGCAAGGAAGGTGGTCTCCCCGATCCCTACTTGATCTCACAGTAATATCAAGATGAGGAAGTTGGACCATGTTGAAGTCGCCCCCCAGAATAATGGTGCCTTCTGCCCAAAATTAATTGTTAGGACCCGAGGATGCATAAACGTTAGCCAGGGTGAACAATTCACGGACAACAATCATTTAATAAAAAAATATCGCTCAGCAGGGTCAGCTAAACTATCTCCAATTTAGGATTGAAGATGTTTATTGAATAATATAATCTCTCCTCTGCTGTAGATGTAAGGAGGCGGATTTATAGAGTCACGGAGAGTATTTGGATCAGATTTGTGCCAGTGGCATTCCTGTAACAGTGCTATATCTGACATAAGGCGCTTAAAATGGCAGAGCACTTTTTTACACTTTAAGTGTTAAGCTCCTCTACATTCCATGTAATAAATTTGAGATTAGATTTAGGCCTCGTGGGGTCAGCTGAGGAGGCACTCATATCAACCTGTACCCACTCTAGGCCACAAAAGGAATTGACATAAACATAACCCAGGATCCACACAGCAATGTAACTAGACCTGCGTGGTTGGAATAATCCATAAACAATATTGTCCCAAAAAGTAATAAACAATTTAATATAGAAATCTAGAGCATAAAATATGCTATATTAGAAAGGTATTATCAAGAAATAACAGTAATAAAATACATACATAAATCAACCCTTAAAAATAAATAGAATAGAAAGAAAACAGTCCAGTATCAATAAAAATCATCAATAGGTTAAAAAAAAAAGGATATCCTTAAAAAATCCAGTGGTTCATGAGCCATATATGATAACAACAAATTGTTACTATTAAAATCTATGAATACCTAATTAACCTCTATACCTTAAATGTCGCTTATTTAACATTATGAATAGTCACACAATAAAATAAATACTTTCAGACCTTGAGTGTGGTTCCAAAGCACAAAAAGTTATTCAGAAAAACAAAAAGTATTACGCACTTTGATCTAAACAATGAGTGCAAGGGTTACATTCATTAAGGTACAGTCGATACATACGCAAGCGCTCTGAATCCAGATCCCGGCATGAAAAATGAAGCCTCCGTCACAAGAAAGTAGAAGATGACTGACTAGCTAGGGTCAGAGCGCTTGAATATATAACCTTTACAGAGATACGCAATACTATAGACATGAGCTGGTATAATCCCATTGGTTTTTCCTCGTTGATCTTCTGTTACGATATAGTTCATAGGTCCATTTGTACTTTAGTAGTTCCGCCTTCCAACAGTCCTTTGTGTACGTTTTCCCGCCTGGAAACAAGTCTAAACTGGCTATTTACATTGCATTACATTAAACATTTCAATGCCTATCTCTCTATGATCCATATCTTGCAGACGCATGTTGCGATCTTCTTGCCGATGGAACCAGAGATCTGCAAATACACAGTGGCTTAGAATGGCACCAAACACGGTCTGCTTATCATGTACTAAACCTTAGATATCAAATAACATGTATTTCACAACATTACTGATAATGAATAAAACCTTGAATATTACCCTTTAATACTACGGAACCTTTTAGTGTAATTATGTAATGTGTAAGTATAGGGATATTAAGAGAAGACACTAGTTAGCGTTGTGCGTATACGTGTTTGTGGAGTACACCGTGGTATGTGTTTTGCAGGGTTGTTATTATGGGTCTTGATACATGTGGGTATGATTTCAGTAAGGACTTTTAATAGTGTTCTGTTGCGTAGGAATCGCACGACACTAAATAATAACATCGCCGTATGTACTTATTTTGTATGAGAGTAGTTAAAATGGCGTTGTGCGGCCAGTCGCAAAATGGCATCTTGTTGCCATTCGCAAGATGGTGTCATGCCGACTTTGATTCTAACAGATTCTGTCTCAGCCAATTATCCGACTTCGACAAATCCAATCCTGGGATAATGAATAGTTAAATGCTAGTAATAAAGGGGGATCTTGCCCCGTTTGGCAAAAATAGAGAAAACACAGCTGATGGCTAATTGCAATAAATTGTCCAGTTTTAGCAGAGAAGGACAGCTGAGGCTAAATAAACAGGCAGTTCATCTGTGGTACCCCGAAGTGACGGGCTTGATAGTGTGTAATCTAAAGCTACACGTGCTAGCAGGTGTATAGTAACTCACAGTTTGTTTATTAAGTCCCGGAGTCCCGGCCAGGGTTGGACTGGCCCTCAGGGGTACAGGGGAAATCCCCGGTGGGCCCCACTGCCTAAGGACTCACTCCCTCTTCAAGGTGTCAGATTCCAGACCTCAAATTATACATTGTTACTCTATTAGATGGTCAGTTATCTAGTGGAGATTTACCACTGAACAATATGGGTGATTGGTTCCCTTCTATAGAATCTACACCAGACATTGATTAGCCAAGCATTTTGGGTGACTGGCCACACCCCCTCTGGATAACCACACCCCTTAAGCATGGGCCCCTACCACTGCATTTCCCGGTGGGCCCTTCTTGCCCCAGTCCGACACTGGTCCCGGCAATAGCATCTGGCGACACAGCGCTATTCTGGCTGGGAGAAATGGTCCAGACATATACACAGATGATTCAGTCAATCCGTCCGAGCATCCTCGGAAAGTGTGCTGGTATAATCTTCCACCTGCCGGCTGCTAGCAGCTTTGAAGATTGCTTGGAAGCGAGTGTATGATATTCCGGTGTCTGTATCAGTTTAAGGGGTCTATTTACTAAGCAGTGTTAGGAGACAGAGTGAAAAGTGATAAGAAAGTGATAAGGTGCCAGACAATCAGCTCCCAACTGTCATTTTTCAAACACAGCCTATGAGATGGCAGTTGGGAGCTGATTGGCTGGCACCTTATCACTTTTCACTCTGTCTCCTAACACTGCTTAGTAAATAGACCCCTACAGGTTGAGCCCCACCAATCCCAGCAAGCAGGTGAGGAGGTGGGAAATAAACATATAATCCCTATCAAGGGAAAGTGGAACGCTAACCTTGTTAACTATAGATGAATACAACATATACTACCACATTGGAACCTTTCAATTTTCATAGGGTTATAAGAACCAACAAGGGCGGCCAACATGGCCACCATATATTAACATACTAGAAATATCAGTGCGAAGAGAGGCGAAAAGGAGAAAAAGGGAAGGACTGCGGAATCCAGGGAGCTAGACAGGGAAAGGAAAGAGAGATAAGATATAAGGGTGTGTGGGTGGAGGAAGAGCATGAGACATTTAAACAAAACCTAACAGTGGTGCATAGCAGAAAATCAGCCAAACACAATTTGAATATCAATAACCAGAACATTCCGATCTCGACAAAGACCAATTCTAGTCGTTCAGTCAGCATCATCTATTCCTACGGTGAATGCTGTACAAAGAGAGTCTAGGAAATTCTTGGCAGCAAATGGAGCATCGAAGAAGTAGGGTTTGCCAGCATGAGATACATGTAGTTTAGCTGGGTAGAGTAAGGAAAAGCAAACACCCTTGTTAAAGAGACTCTTACAGATGAGAGAAAACTCACTTCGCTTTGTCGCTACCATATAGGAAAAGTCTTGGAACAGGAGGTGTCTGTCCCCATTGTGAGAAAGCCACAACTGTTTCCTCTAGGCCTCTAATAGCAGGACTTTGCCTGCATATTTAAGAATTCCCATTATGGCCGGAAGGGGGCCGTTTCTACTGATAAAAGCGTTCCGGCCCGATACGATTAACTCTTTCCAGCAGGGAAGGTGTTCAACTCATGGGGAAGTCAGCAGGAGACCAGATTCATAAGACCCCGAGGCTTTACAGTTTCTGATAGACCAATTATATGTATGTAGTTCCCTCTGTTTTCAAGATCCTCCAACTTATCATGCATAGACGTAATGGTGGCGTCTTGGGTACGTAGCCATTACTGTGTCTCAGCAAGATCATCTTCCAAATCTGGAATGCGCTGCGCTGCTTCAGAGATGCATTGGGAATGCTGATTGAGCTGAGTCAGAGCAGAGTCCAGAGAATTTTTTAAAAAAGCTTATTTCTGGTCCAGCAATTGAGACAATATATCGGTTATTTCTTGAGATGACGAAAAAGGAGGCGCCCTCACAGGGCCGGTGCGGGCTTCTGCTGTACTGGGCTACTACTGGAGCCTGCTGGAGATGAGAGTGATGATCCCTCTACCTGAGTCAGTTTCTCCCAACTTTTGCCTGCCTGGCTACCTTTGAGGGCCCTGGTTTACTTAGCCTGAAACTTTTCCGTAGTGGCTGGTAACAGCTAGCAGTAGGTGAGATGGCATGATCTAGAGACCCAGCAAAACTAGCTGCCATGGAGGCAGCTGGGATAGTGTGATATGAGAAGGGACAGAAACAGGAGACAGTGTGACAGGCCAGCCAGTCTGGGAGAGAAAGCAAGGTGAGTACCTGCTGAGAGGAGAGAGTCCACCTTGATCTGCTGAGTAGGGAAGAGTGGGGAGCGCAATCCACTTAAGACCGCTGATGGAGCTGCGAAAAACAATTGGGTCATTTCCAAGATGATGGCAGCACCATTCACAGGAGTCAACGGTAGCCGCTGCGCAGTATCGATTACTCCACCTTATTCAAACCTTGATCATGGTCTGTACCTTGACTACTCCTTGCTGCCTTCCCAGATCCTGACCTGTCTACACCCTACACCATCAGCTCCCTACTGACATCCTGTTGTCTCAAATCCTCCTATAACTCACAGTGCTTACCCAGGGGAGGGGGTGCTACCTGCATAGCATAGCAGTTAAACATATATCCCCTTTTGGGGATCAATTGTAAACACCTGTGCTATGTTAGACTCTGCACCCTCAGAATAAATTGTGCTAAACCGGGCTTTCGAGATTGCTGAACCATCTACCAGGTTAGTGGTTCATAACACTCAAGAGGAAAGTTCAGCTCCAAAAGAGTCATTGGCTTAGATCACAGGTTCTCAAACTCTGTCCTCAGGACCCCAAATAGTTCATGTTTTTCAGGTCTCACGTAATTACAAGTGAAATAATTAGCTCCACATTGTGGATGTTTTAAAATGTGTCAGTGAGTAATGAATACACCTGTGCACCTGCTATGTGACCTGGAAAACGTGACCTGTTTGGGGTCCTAAGGTCCAAATTTGAGAACCACTGGCTTAGATACAAGTAGTGTGAATCCAATCCCAAAAGTAATTCAGTTGTGTCACCTGACTTTAAAGGACCGCATTTGGCAAAGTAATTCTGAAATGATGTTTACATTGAAGTAATTTGAGGCTCAATCTAAGTTTTTCATTCTCAGCAAGTAGAATCAATTTTTGATCTGTGCCTGTGGGGAAGGAGGAGAAGCAACGTTTGAAGGGGATACAGTATTTTCCAGAACATCTTTTTTGATGAGATTTGCCCACCTGAAGTACGTGAGGAAAAGGTCACTCCAACCTGTTATTTCCCTATCAATGGACTTCATCAGTTGAGTAACCTCGTCACGCATAAAACCATTAACTAATACAGAAGTAGAAGGGGCAGTGTAGAGAAATTGTAGAAGCTACTTCTTGGGGCATGATGTCTGTGTCTAGTAGGGATTGTTGAGTGGGAGCCAGGGAAGAAAGGTGTGATTCTGCTAATAATGGGTCCATGGCCCAGGATCAGGGGAAACACCCGTACTCAAATCAGAGTATAAATTACTAAGGGGCAGATTCAATTCAGCTGGATGAGCCACCGGGCAAAAATAGAAGTGTTAATAGTTTATTTTTTTTATCAATTAACCCTTTGCCTTGAAAACAGCATCACTTCATCTAGGTACAATTGCACAAAGTCAGGGATTTTGTAGGATTATAGTCAGGTGTATAATTAACCAATCATACCAAACAGGTGATAATGATCATCATTTTCATATGTAGGTTGAAAGAGTTATTAACTGAACAAGAAATAGCTGTGTAGGAGGCTTAAAATTGGGTGAGGAACAGCCAAACTCTGCTACAAAGGTGAGGTTGTGGAAGACAGTTTCATGTCACAGGTCATACACCATGGCAAGACTGAGCACAGCAATAAGACACAAGGTAATTTTACTGCATCAGCAAGATCTCTCCCAGGCAAAGATTTCAAAGCAGACTGGGGTTTCAAGATGAGCTGTTCAAGCTCTTTTGAAGAAGCACAAAGAAACTGGCAACATTGAGGACCGTAGACATAGTTGTCGGCCAAGGAAACTTGGTGCATCAGATGAAGACACATCATGCTTACTTCCATTTAAAATCGGAAGATGTCCAGCAGTGCCATCAGCTCAGAACTGCCGGAAATTAGTGGGACCCAGGTACACCCATCTACTGTTTGAAGAAGTCTAGCCAAAAGTGGTCTTCATGGAAGAATTGTGGCCAAAAAGCCATATTTTCGACGTGGAAACAAGACCAAATAACTCAACTATGCACATAAACATAGGAACTGAGGTGCAGAAAAATGGCAGCAGGTGCTCTGGACTGATGTGTCAAAATTTTAAATATTTAGCTATAACAGAAGGCAGTTTGTTCGCCGAAGGGCTGGAGGGTGGTACAATAATGAGTGTCTGCAGGAAACAATGGAGCATGGTGGAGGTTCCTTGCAAGTTTGGGGCTGCATTTCAGCAAATGGAGATAGGGATTTGGTCAGGATTAACGGTGTCCTCATGGCTGAGAAATACAGGCAGGTACTTATCCATCATGCAATACCATCAGGGAGGCGTTTGATTGGCTCCAAATTTATTCTGCAGCAGGACAACAACCCCAAAGATACAGCCAATGTCAATAAGAGCTATCTTCAGTGTAAAGAAGAACAAGGAGTCCTGTAAGTGATGATATGACCCCCACAGTCCTGATCTCAACATCATTGAGTCTGTCTGGGATTACACGAAGAGACAGAAGGAATTGAGCAAATCTACATCCACTAAAGACCAATGGCTAGTTCTCCAAGATGTTTGGAACAACCTCCCTGCCAAGTTCCTTCAAAAACTGTGTGCAAGTGTAGCTAGAAGAATTGATCCTGTTTTGAAGGCAAAGGGTGGTCACGCCAAATATCGATTTGATTTCAATTTCTCTTCTGTTCATTCACTTTGCATTTAGTTAATTGACAAAAGTAAACCATTAACACTTCTATTCTTGAAATTACTCTTAATTTGCAGCATTTTTTATACACCTGTATATATATACAGTATACAGTGGTGAAAGGATGGCCCTCCAGGAGATTCAGGTAAAACTTAGTATAATAAATAAACCACCCGGAAAACCGAGGATGCCCGGGTGGATTATTTATCTTACTAATACTGCTTTTAGACCTACAGTCAGGTGCATAAATATTGGGACATTGACAGAATTTTCATATTTTGGCCTCTATTCACCACCATAATGGCTTTGAAATGAAACAAACAAGATGTGCTTTAACTGCAGACTTTCAGATTTAATTTGAGGGTAATTACATCCAAATCAGGTGAACGGTGTAGGAATTACAACGGTTTCTATATATGTGCCTCCAACTTTTTAAGGGGCCAAATGTAATGGGACTATCAACTCAAAAGCTATTTCATGGACAGGTGTGGGCTATTCCCTCGTTATTTCATTATCAATTAAGCAGGTAAAAGGTCTGGAGTTGATTCTAGGTGTGACATTTGCATTTGGAATCAGTTGCTGTCGACTCTCAATATGAGGTCCAAAGAGCTGTCACTATCAGTGAAGCGAGCCATCATTAGGCTGAAAAATTAAAACAAACCCATCAGAGAGATAGCAAAAACATTAGGTGTGGCCAAATCAACTGTTTGGAACATTCTTAAAAAGAAAGAACGCATCGGAGAGCTCATCAACACCAAAAGACCCGGAAGACCACGGAAAACAAATGTGGTGGATGACAGAAGAATTATTTCCCTGGTGAAAAAAAACCCCTTCACAACAGTTGGCCAAATCAAGAACACTCTCCAGGAGGTAGGTGTATATGTGTCAAAGTCAACAATCAAGAGAAGACTTCACAAGAGTGAATATAGAGGGTTCACCACAAGATGTAAACCATTGGTGAGCCACAAAAACAGGAAGACCAGATTAGAGTTTGCCAAACAACATCTAAAAAAGCCATTACAGTTCTGGAACAACATCCTATGGACAGATGAGACAAAGATCAACTTGTACCAGAGTGATGGGAAGAGAAGAGTATGGAGAAGGAAAGGAACTGCTCATGATCCAAAACATACCACCTCATCAGTGAAGCATGGTGGTGGTAGTGTCATGGCGTGGGCATGTATGGCTGCCATTGGAACTGGTTCCCTTGTATTTATTGATGATGTGACTGCTGACAAAAGCAGCAGAATGAATTCTGAAGTGTTTCGGGCAATATTATATGCTCATATTCAGTCAAATGCTTCAGAACTCATTGGACGGCGCTTCACAGTGCAGATGGACAATGACCCGAAGCATACTGCAAAAGCAACGTTTTTTTAAGGCTAAAAAGTGGAATGTTATGCAATGGCCAAGTCAATCCCCTGACCTGAATCCGATTGAGCATGCATTTCTCTTGATGAAGACAAAACTGAAGGGAAAATGCTCCAAGAATAAGCAGGAACTGAAGAAATTTGCAGTAGAGGCCTGGCAGAGCATCACCAGGGATGAAACCCAGCATCTGGTGATGTCTATGCGTTCCAGACTTCAGGCTGTACTTGCCTGCAAAGGATTTGCAACAAAGTATTAAAAAGTGAAAGTTAGATTTAGGATTGTTTAGTTTGTCCCATTATTTTTGGCCCCTTAAAAAGTGTGAAGCACATATAGAAACCGTTGTAATTCCTACACCGTTCACCTGATTTGAATGTAATTACCCTCAAATTAAATCTGAAAGTCTGCAGTTAAATCACATCTTGTTTGTTTCATTTCAAAGCCATTGTGGTGGTGAATAGAAGACAAAATATGAAAATTCTGTCAATGACCCAATATTTATGCACGATATGTCTGTGAACAAAGTGGACATATCGATTGGCTGTACTGCACAGCCAGTGAACAGATATGTCTGCAGACATATCTGACGATCAGCAAGTGTGTATGGGCGATCGGCCGATCGCCCGTACAAAGGGGTGCAGAGGGGGGGGGGAGCCGTGAGCGGGTACTACTTAGCCGGTTCCGGCACACGCTGCTGTGTGCTGGGCTGCACTGGGAGACTGTCCGAGGCTGCCAAAGCAGCAGCCTGAGCAGTCTCCTATGCCAAAGGGGGGGAGCGATCACGCTGATTGTGCCCCCAATTGGCTGTGCGCTGGGCTGAGGGGCAAACAGCGCCCCCCTCACCAGCGCGCAGCGCATCATCACAAATGTTTTTTTTAAAGGGGTGTGGCCACGCCTTCCGCAATTAGGGCACGCCCCCAGTCCGGCCCGACCCGCTGCAGCATGCAGATGATGGTCGTTCAGTGTGTATGAATGGCCATCATCTGCAGATATATCGTTATAGTGTGTACCCACCTTAAACGTCTTATAAATCCCTGGCTTAAAAAATGTATTTTATGGCAGGAAAGCTGAACAAAAGAGTCTGATAAGATGACACTCTACCAGCCTGCTTGTCTGTGTCCAGGACTTGAACATGGCCCACTACTGTGAGATCCTATATAAATAAACGGAGGCTTATCAGTAAAACTGAAGTCCTCAGTTACACCTAGTGCTTCATGAAACACAATTGAAATCATTTATACATATATTATAAAGATCAAATTGTATAATTGCTGTTCTCATACACAGTTCACAGCATTGCAAAAACTTAATGTCAGTTGCCCATCTGACATACAAAGCAAAAAACACAAGAAAAAAACAAATAAGTTGCGCTGCTGCTGTGTGATGAAACGTGCCTGATTGATCTAAGTAATTAGCTTCTCTGAATCATAAAAAAACATTTATTGGACACACAATATAAATATATAACATAAAATATATGTATATAAAGAGAATGTATTCAGCACAATGCTACAATTGTTGCAACAACTCTTATAACTGGTAACAATGTATCTGTATAATATTACAATACATCCCCATATATAATCTCTTGGGTTGAGTCGAGATATAGACAATTGAGTTCAAATGCTCACCGCTTGCTAACACATTAGGTGTTTTGGTATCTATTAAATAGACTGATGTATACCGGCGTCTGGCTGGTGCTTGTAGTGCGCCAGAGCTTCCTTATTAAATTGTATAGTACAAAGCGCGGGGTGTACCAAGATTAATCCACTGAAACAATGCTCCACACAGCGATGGAATGGACAGCAAAGTCCCCACGTGGTAGGTAGGACAGAGTTGCGGCTATGGCTCAAGACAAGTATCTGACCGACGCCGCGGTCTCACGTCTCGGTCCACAATGTTGGCTCCACCGCACTGCTCCACGTCTCAGCTGCAGGCTGGTTATGCTCTGGTGTGAGCCAGCACCTCTCTGCGTATAAATGGGTGGTCACGGTGAGCAGCAATGTCCACTTTGAGTTGCAGTAGCACTGGTCACAGTGTTGTAACACCTTCGACACGTTTCGCTCCCCTCTTGGAGCTTTTTCAAGATATCTTAAAAAAGCTCCAAGAGGGCAGCCACAGCAGCCTTCGGTAGCCTAACACCAGGTGATACTCTGTTATAGGCGGTAGCAGAATATTTGGGATATGTGTCAAGCCTTGGAGAGAGATAAAGTAGAGAAGTTGAAAAAAGCAACCAATCAGCTTCTAACTCTCATTTGCCTGGCACAGTGTTTGAAATTACAGTTAGAAGCTGATTGGCTGCTTTGGGCAACTTCTCTAGTTTATCACTCTCTAAGGTTTGATACATCTCCCCATATATAACCCGGAAGGGCCCATTCACAATGACTGTGAAGTTTATCCCAAGATCCCCCATCGTATTATTTTAAACAGACATCCAAAACCGCTGCATCTTGTCACGTGGCCACATACAATGTAGGACATCAGCGTCAGGAGGAGAACATTTAAAACATTTGGAGTAAAAAGAGGCAACCGTCATACACCTCAGGTTTGGAGCATAATAAGATTTATGGAGTAGTCTGTAACATATTTGCTGACTTTCTAGCTGCCCTCTCCAGGTCGGCACAGCAGGGAGTGTGACAGCAGCATAGGTGGGGTGGGGGCATGGCGGAGCAGTTGCGCCGTTGTGGTCCCATCCACCGCTATAAAGTGCCGAGATCACTGGCCTTGTAAAGCGGGGACGGGACATCGTCATCGCCTTCCGCCGGTCTGCCCTCTTTTGATCGGCAAGCGGGCAGCTCCTGTGGCGCGTGGGTCAGCTCCGGCAGACTTGGCCAGTCGTCCGGGTGGCTGGGGGTGCCACCCGATTTTTGGGAGCCTCTGGGTCGTTCAGGGAGAGTAGGCAAGTATAGATTGTAATGCATTCCTGCCTATGAAGCAGATACTAAATGCCTGATCAGTCTTACACACGCCTTCGCTCATGGGCGTATTTATAATGGGTGCAAGGTGTGCAGTGCACATGGGCCCCTGTCACCAGGGGGGCCCGCACTGCACACCCTGCACCCATACTTTTTTTTTTATACTTACCTCTCTGAAGTCCCATGGAGTAACGCTACAGAAAACGCCTGGAAAATGGCTGCCGCTAACATTTTCCCGGCGTTTTGCAATTACAAAGTAGGAAATCACCGGGAAAATGGCGCGGCATGACCTACGCATGTGCAGTAGACTCCGGGCACACTCTAGTGCCCAGAGTCTACTGCTGCTGTCAGTTCGCTGATGGCAGCCGGGAGAGAGAAGGGGACCCCGGATAGGGAGTGAACATGGGTCCTCTCCTCTCTTAATACGCATCTTTCTTTACTATATCCGGTAGTCCTATCTCCAGGAAAGTTAAGTGCTATTTTGTATAGGGAGGAGATCCCCAGTACCCTCTGTTGTGACCTGATTCTGTACAGCATACAGATAAGATCAAAGTTCCTTGCAGTCCTATGCTGTAATCCCCACGTTAGTCCAGCAGAAGCTGTAACCCCTCACTAGTCCTGGCCTCACGCTTAATGATCTCACCACCGAATCCTCCTCCAGCCTTTGATTTATTATGTCTTAGGTTCCCGTCCTTCAGGTTGGTGCTCCCTCTTCAGGCTCCCACATTGGAGGATTTTATCACATGGGGGCTGAATCAGGATGCTCCATCTAGGCAGTGACTCCATAATATCTGCAGATAACGGGTTACCATAATGGATCTCCGCAAAGGAGCTTCATCATCAGCGAGGTGTAACTACTCATGGCAGCCTCCCTAGATTAATACGTTTGTAGCTTTTCACCTAATAATAAAAATAATATAATAAAAATAATATGACTGTGAGGGAGAGAAGATGCAGATAAGAAACAGAGAACTTAGTGGTCAATCCAATTAGTTGGGAGTTGCGAGGTGCAAGTTGCTGTTTTCTCTGGGAATTCGCATAGTGAATTAATTTTGCAATCCAATTAGCAACTCGCACTGAACTAGTCAGAGTAAACACGCATTTTTCTATTCGCACCTCCCTGGGGATGAAAGATGGAAGAGAAAATCTTTATTGTAAGGTTAAAATGTAGGGACACCGTGCTGAACCCCTTGGACACCCCCTTAATGACTAATTAGGCTATTGGAAGTTTCCATTTAGCTTAATTAGGCCAATAATTACATGTCATTTTTTGCTATTAAAAAAAGATGGTCTAAAATTATCCCAAAATCAACTTTTTCGTTAGTTTGGGCACCCCAAATTTAAGTACAGTATTTTAAAAATGGATAAATATTTGCTTTTTAGACTTTATAAACAATTTTTTAAAGTGCCCTCAAAGTACCCCAAAATCACCTAATTGGATTGACCCCTTAGTGATTATTATTATTAATAATAATAATAATAATAATATTATTATTATTATTATTATTATTATTATTATTATTATTATTGTGAAGGCCAGTTAGAAGAGCTGCAGTTCTCGAGTTGGACACAAGATGGCGGAGTAATGATGTTTAGGAGAAGGCTTGCAGTACCGATACAGAGGGCGCTGAGTGACAAGTCTGTATTATTTCTCTCATCGCAATGCATTCTGAGAGTTGAAGTCCGGGTGTTACTGAACACAAATACAACTCACAGAGAACTGGACTGCATTTCCCACAACACACTGCTGTCCTTGTACTGTAAACCGAAAGTTTTGTGGAACGCACAGGCAGGAAATTTAGTAGAACGCTCAGGTGGAACGCATAAACCGGAAGTAAGATTTAATATTTCCCGTGTCAGAAGTGAGTGGGAGGAGGCAGACAGGGGACATTCATGCGACTGGCAGAAGGTAAATACATGTATAATCACTATCAGCCCTTATTATCTGTCTGTGCCTTGTTATCCCCCCACATCCATATTGCAATGTATAACTAATGGCTCATGTAAGTGGTATGAGAGCAGCAGGGATGTCACACATGTACTGGTGCTGTGTAACCTGTACATTATGCCAGTACATCCCCCTCTTACTGTAGGGAGCCAGCTGTTATTATTGCAGGGTGGTCAGTGGTGTATGGGGGGAATAGTCTGTCCTCTCTCCTCTCTCTGGGAATACATCTATGATATGTAACATATAGGAAGATGGTCACCCCTGTATGGGTCTTGTATTGGTGCTGTGACCTTTTCACGTTGCAGGGGACGGTGCCCTGTACCGATAGAGGACAGGGGTCACCTAGGGCTGTACAGTGTAAAGATTGATCAGAGGAAGGGATCGGTAAGGAAAGCGGAGTGAGAGAGTATATGAGCCCCAAAGGGGATGGGATCAGCAAGTTATCACTCACTATGTCCACAGTGAATATGTTGACATGACAATGGAGCCATCGGGATCTCTACACAGATGTAATGGTACTTACACCATTTTAACTGTGTGTGTCTTATACCGTTAAGCATACATATTCTCTCTGGACATGGTGAGTGTCGACATAATATACTCAACCAGCCACAAAGACATGGAGGCTGGATTTGCAATGAAGGAGCAAGTGAGATTGTCGCGTGCACAGGAAGACTGTCTGGCTGTGTGCAGAGTGGATGGGGGGTCTTTCTCTCTGTCCGTCTGTCTGGAACGGCACCCTGTTACCAGTATCACTGCTTCAGTACCGCTGATCGGGGGGTAGGGGCTGGCACTGTACCGGGGGATAATTTAAATGTTTTCTCCCTGGCAGCTGACTGTTCTGCCCTTAGGCCAGACTTGTGAGCCACCCGTCATTCAACATGGTTAAAATAAATCATTAGGCAGATAGTGGGTGAAAAACATGCTGTATTATTATATATAAACACACAACTCACATAATAGTAATAATGTGACAATACCAGGAACTCACCACACTGCAGTACATACACTCTTGCATCTTGCCAGTCCTCGCAGTCACTGGGCTTACGTAGTCCTTGGCTGCTGAGCCACCCTCTTCACTCCTCTACCCACATGGTGGGAACTAAACTACATGTCTCTGTCCTATTGGTGGATGCAAGCAGCAAAAGAGTCAGTTGATGCACATGTGACCAAACCTTGCCGCTTCTCGACTTCCTTGTGGTTGAACCTCGCCACCCTGCGCCAGTGACATCATGTTGGCACTAACTAGGTTACTTTCAACTACTGAATGCCATACGACGCTGCGACTGGGCTCTTTTTAAACCCTCCTTTTCTTGGGTTGATCACTCACCTGGGACATACCACAGCACTTACCATTTTGTGGTTGCCATGTGCCATCTAGCCTCAGTCAGTCAGTAAGACTGGATGCGACCGACCAGGATGTAAACAGACGCATTTCTTACAGAACAAAGGAACGTTCACAGCAGCAGTGAGGACAATCCACCTGGCAACACCACATACATATAATAATATAATTAGCTGGGCGATAAACTTTAGTCACAATGCCCGACATCACTGAGCTCACTGGACATCTGTCTGTCTGTTTGCTGACCTGAAGTCTGTCCAGAGTGGGTGGGACATCTGTCCATCTGTGAATAGTATGGCTATATGTGCACCATAGATTACAGACTGCCTAAATGGTTATGAACTTACATAGAATTGGTGTAGACATGTGAGAAATCTCTGTTATTGATTGTCAATTTCTGTCCTATATACTGCCATGTGTAGCTCATCTGTCTCATTCAAGATGGACAGGCATCACATGACCGAGAGGATATTACACCTGACCATGGAGATCATCTACCTGCTGACTGGGAAGGTGAGGGAGTCTGGGAGTGTCACAGTGACATCTCTCTTATCTCTATTACTAACACAGGGACCTGAATGGGGAGGTGAGGGAGTCTGGGAGTGTCACAGTGACATCACTATTATCTCTATTACTAACACAGGGACCTGACTGGGGAGGTGAGGGAGTCTGGTAGTGTCACGGTACATTACTACATCACTTTTATTTATATTATTAACATAGGAACCTGACTGGGGAGTTACATTTTATTGGTAATGTATATAGTCATATTTATTGCTGTCCGTCTCAATACAAAGGATAATATAGCAGTGAAGAAGACATCCGGTGAGCGACAGACATCCAGCAGCTTTCTCCATTTGTCAGGAGGACTGAGCAAGACCCAGAGCCCTATCACGGTGCCTCCACCTCACTCACTGATACATGAGAGACACAATGACCAGAAGATCCTGGAACTCACCAACAAGATCATTCAGCTGCTGACTGGAGAGGTGACTGCTGGGAATGGGACATTATACAGTAACACCAGGGGATGTGTCTGGGTGATGACTGTATCATTGTGTGTGTCAGGTTCCTATAAGGTGTGAGGACTTCACTGTCTATTTCTCCATGGAGGAGTGGGAGTATATAGAAGGACACAGGGGTCTGTACAAGGACGTGATGACGGAGAATCACCGGCCCCTCACATCACTGGGTAAGAGGAGACTGTCACTTACTGTAATGGGGAGAGCAGCTATGGGGCCACCTATATACACATCATCTGATAATCGCATATATACAGTGTAATCAGTCACTGTGTGTCTCCTACAGATGGGGCCAGTAACAGGAATACCCCAGAGAGATGTCCCCGTCCTCTTTATTCCCAGGATGATATAGAGGAGAATCACAGTGTCCCACAGAAGGATCAGGTTGGTGGAACTGAAGGTATCGCTTGATACCAAAAAGTGTTGATCTTTTTGTTTTTTCTAAGAATAGTAAACATCTATAAAACTAGGTATTAAATCTATATAATAAGCGAGAAAGTGTATCTGTCTGTCTGTTTGACCTTCATGCATGGCCAGCTCCAAGAAATTTGGTATGGTGGTGTAGTTTGACCAGGATTAAGTTGTTGCCTATGTATGAATTTTGTCAGTGCCAAACACTGTCACACAATCCCTAAAAATGGGGTACACAGGTTCCGGGGCTTTCTCCATTGGAAATTGTCAGTCTGAAAAAAACCTGTGTGAAAGCAAAAGTATCCTTTCACAGGCTGACCAAGTGTCCAACTTTGACTGATGCAAGTTCATATTAAATCATTTTAAAGTGACCATATATATTAGCCCTCTGTGTTTGCATGCAAGGACACATTTTTCCACACAATAGTAGTGCCCCTTACACTTTATGCCACACAGTAATACTCTTTACACATTATTCCCCCCCCTCAGAAACTCAACTCTCCGTGTCCCTCCAGCAGCCTATTGCCGCCCCCTGTGTGCCATCAGCAGCCAGTAGGTGTGGATTTGGTACCAGGCTGGCAGCTGGTGCAGCGTCAGAAATGGATAGACAGTAGCTGCGCAATTTGAATTTGGCAGCTCCTGATTGGCTGCCGGTCCCTGAGTTCCTGATTGGCTTGCAGACCGGAAGCCAATCAGGAGCCACCACTGCTGATTGGCTGTCGGTCTGCGAGCTGTGATTGCTTGCGACAGGCGGCGCTGTCTCTCCATGTCTGCCTGCCGGTGCCAAGCCGTCCCATGGACCGTCCCATCTTGTATGCGTGACTGAATTCAGGGGAAGCTGCAGACCACAGAGGAAGCTCGATCACCATAGCAGACGCACCCACGGTAGTTACGACACTGTTTGTATGCGTGCATGTTAGCAAACTGTGGGGTCTTTTTCAGGGTCAATGAAATTGTATTATAGGCGAAGACAATGTAAACAATTAAAGGCTGCAGGCGTACTTTAGGGTCCAGTCTTCAACCCGGGCAATGCCAGGTATCCCAGCTAGTATATAAGGAATATGAACATATTTTCTTCACTTTTCCATAGGGGACACGGATTACGCTGGGGTATAGGCTGGCAGGTGGAGTCCATGCACCAAAGTTCTTCAGCAACCTGCAGCCCAGGCTCCTCCTCCGCTATACCCCACCCACAGCCCAGGCTCCTCCTCCCCTATACCCCAACCAAGACAGGCCAGTCTATTTTGGTGCCGTAGAAGCGTGCATCTCTAACGGGGCTGCTAATTCAGCCTCATATTTCTTCAGTTTTATTTTAATTTTTTTGCTACTTGAGCAGGCAGCGCTGGGCGTCCTATAGGTAGCCAGCTTCTGCTTTTCTCCGACGTCTGGATGACAACCACGTCAGACACCTGGGTTCGCGACATAGTCCCGCAGGGCTACGCTCTCACTTTCAGGAGGCGTCCACTGGCACGGTTTTTTACCACAGACCTTCCACGAAATCCAGGAAGAGCAAAAGTGCTGTGGGAGTCAATTCACTCTCTACTAGCCTCCAAGGTAATTGTTATTGTATCTCAGAGGGTCTCTGGCTTTAACGCCAATCTCTTCTTGGGTCATATGTCGAACGGCTTCTTCTGCCCAATTCTGAACCTCAAATCCCTCAACAAGTATTTGCGGGTCCCCAATCTCTGTATGGAGTCTTTGCGCTCCATCATTTTGACATTTGAACCGGGGGATTTCATAGCCTCCTTAGATATCCAGGATACTTATTTACATGTGCCTATCTGACTCAGTCACCAGAGTTTCCTCCGGTTTGCAGTCAAGGAGGAGCATTACCAGTTTCAGACCTTGCCCTTTGGTGTTTCCACAGCTGCCCGTTTGTTCACGAAGGTCATGGTAGTCATGGCAGCTAACTTGCAGCGGAAGGGTATAAGAATTCGCCCTTACCTGGACGATCTTCTTATCCTAGCCATATCTCCGGATATGCTCAGGGTGCACCATCTCACAATAGATCTTCTACAGTCGCACGGGTGGGTCATCAGTTGGAAGAAATCCTCCCTGACTCTGGCCCAGGAATGCTCCACCTGGGGGCCCTGTTGGATTCATGGGTTCAAAGAGTGTTTCTCACAGTGGATAAGATTCGGATCTGCAGGACAGGATTTGAAGGTTCTCACTTCATTGCCAGGTGTCAATTCACACCTGCATGTGGATCTTGGGATCTCTGGTCTCCACCTTTGACATGGTGGAGTATGCCCAGTTTTACTCCCGGCCTCTCCAGGTGGAGATTCTGACTCGAATCCCATCTCCAGATCAAGCTGCAGACGATCATCTTATCTCGGTAGATTTGTCTCTACCTTGCATGGTGGCTCCAGAGCTCCCACTTGGACAAGGGTCCAACCCTTCTGGATTCTGGACCGGGTCCTTCTCACCATGGATGCCAGTCTTCGCGGGTGGGGAGCTGTAACCTGCGAGCAGTCTTTCCATGGTTGATGGACGGCTCAGGAGAGCCGTCTCCCAATCAATGTCCTGGAACTTCGAGCTGTCTTCAGGGCTCTCTGTCAGGCTCAGAAATTCCTTCAGCATCGCCCAGTCCAAGACCAATCAGACGAGCGACAGTTTTTGGAAGCGATGGCTATCACAACTATCAGGATGGCAGTCGCAGCGCAATGAAAGAGGTCAGTCGCATACTCCGTTGGGCGGAGCATTATGTTTCAGCTCTGTCGGCAGTTTTCATTCTGGGAGTCAAAAATTGGGAAGCCGACTTTCTAAGTCATCAAGACATCCACTCCGGTGAGTGGGCACTTCATCTGGACATTTTTCAGCCTCGATCAGTCGATCTGATGGTGTCTCAGTACAACCACAAGGTACCAAAGTAAGAATCTCACACCAGAGACTGGGGGCTCTTCTGGTGGACGCCTTGGTGGTTCAGTGGACTTTCAGTCTCATGTACATTTTTCCTCCGATCTCAGTTCTGTTGAGGGTTCTCCGAAGTTCAAGTTGGAAGGCGGCACCGTGATTCTGGTAGCTCCCGATTAGCCGAGGATGGCTTGGTACGCAGATCTTCTGAGCTTCTCCATAGACCTCCCACTGCATCTTCCTCTGGATCTACTCTGGATCTTCTGTTTCAGGGACCGTGCTTCCACCCATATCAGAATCGCTGAGAGCTAAAGGTTTTTGCGGTCAGTCATTCTCACCATTTTGAATGCACTAAAACCATCAGCCAAAGTTATCATCAGATTTGGCGTGCTTCCAGAGGTAATAACCCCAGATCCTTCCGGCTTTTTTAGAGTTCACTCATTTCTACAGTCCAGCCTGGATTTGGGTCTTCGTATGTCTTCCTTAAAGGTGCAGGGCTAGGCCCTTTCAGTTCTTTTTCAGAGACAGATTGCCTTGATGCCGGATGTTCGTACGTTCTTACAGGGAGTTCTCCATGTGCAGCCTCCGTTTGTTCCTCCGGTGGTTCCATGGGACTTGGTTCTTCTGGCTCTTCAGTCACCTCCTTTCGAGCCTTTGGATTCAGTGGGCCTTCGTTGGCTCACGTGGAAGACTATATTCCTTCTGGCTATTGCTTCGGCTCGGAGAGTGTCGGACTTGAGTGCTCTGTCGTGTTGCTCTCCTTTTCTGGTCTTTCATTTGGATCGGGCCATTCTTCAGACTCGACTTTGCTACCTTCTATGGTGGTTTCCAGATTCCATCCTAATCAGGAGATTGTGATCTGGCTTTCAATCTCCAGAGGATTCAACTGAAGAGGCCTCTTTAGATATTGTGAGGGCCCTTTGCATATATGTAGTGTCACGGCCAGAGTTTCTCGGCATGGTAGTCACCGGATATTACCTTTTGAGGTCGTTATGGCGGGGGGTCTCTGGCAGCGGTGCTGGTGTTTGGCGAGGTCTCTGGCATTGGCTGCGCGTGGTTCTGGGCGGGCACTCTGTCACTAGGCCTGGTGGCGTTTGGCGGTGTTTCCGTTCCGTTGGCATGGGCGCCGCCATCTTGCCTGCGGCCATGTGATTCCAGCTGTCCAATCCTGGTAGGTCATGTGCTCATTCCAGCCAGTCACAGCGCAGCACTGAGTGTTTAGGAAGGTCCAGAGCCTTCATTCCTTTGCCAGTGCAACGTGTTTCTCAGCTGCTGCTGAGAGAGAGTACCTGTGCCTTATCTGCCTGCCTGTCGGTTACGCTACCAGCCTGAACCTTGCCTGCTCCAACCTGCTGGACTTACCCTGCACCCTCCATATACCTTCCTACCTGTATGAGTACCTGAACCTGCTGTTTCCCTGCACCTTGCTTCATTTCACTCCCAGCTGGACTTCACTAACTCTGTCTGCATCAGCTACAGCTCACCAAACCTGCATTCACTTACAAGCTCATCAAGCCTGCATTCTGTTTTAACTCACCATACTTATACTGGACTGTTCTGCCTGTCACTATCTGGACATTTGTTCATTAACCCTCACAACATTTATCAAGTGCACTTTAGTGCTATACCTGGACTTTTTGTTTGCCATTCCCATGTCTTCTCAGTCACTTATTAAAAACCCCACTTTTTCATTTAAGTCTGCTCCTGTGTCTGCTTCTATCACCACCACGGGTCCACAACAAATTCAGAACCTCACATGTAGAATGTACCAGGGATATCCAGAAGTCGGATTCTCTTTTCATTCTCGATGGTTTCCACAAGCGAGGCTGTCAGGCTAGAAAGCAGACCTTAGCCAGGTGGCTTCGCTTCAGCATCCGCCACGTGTACTTGGCAGGGGTTCCCCCCAGCCATAGTGACTGCTCATTCCAAAAGATTGGTGGGTACCTCTTGGCAGCTTATCATGGTGCCTCGGCAGAGCAGCTTTGCAAGGTGGCCACATGGTCTTCTGCGGATGCTGCCTTTGAGCAACGGGTACTTAGTGCAGCTCAGGAGCGTCCCCTCTCTTTGGGGGATTGCTTTGGGACATTTCCAGCATAGTCACTGTTTCCCCTATGGACAAGTGAAGAAGAAAAGGAGACTTATGTCTTACCTGTTAAGTCCTTTTCTTGGAACTTCATAGGGGACACAGGGTGATCACCCTGATGCACCTGACTGGCGGGCTTTCTCCTCCTTTTCTGGTTCTCCTGTCTCTTCGGGTGTTTGTGTCTGTGTGTGTGTGTCGGTCTTCCTTCTCCTTCTTTCCGCTCCTACCTTAGGCTTGCTAACTTGACTGGCCTGCCTGGGCTGGGGGTGGGGTATAGGGGAGGAGCCTGGGCTGCGCGTTGCTGAAGAATTTAACTGGTGTCTAGACTCCATCTGCCAGCCTATACCCCAGCTAGTCCCTGTGTCCCCTATGGAGTTCAAAGAAAAGGACTTAATAGGTAAGACATGTCTCCTTTTTGTGCGCTCTGCACTCAATAAATGTTAATGATGAGGCTGAGATATAAATAATGACACTTAGTTCTCTGCCTATCATGGAAAAAAGCTTAATATATAGAATTCAGTTTTAGAATAAATATATTTTATATATTATTAGTATTCACTGATATTCTGTATGGTCCCTGTTCTGTAACTCAGGAATCATTACACTGTGATATTTACAATTTTAGGAGAAGGACCTAATTGTTATTAAACTAGAAGATATAAAAGAGGAAGAGGAGACGTATGTGATGGGTGATCAGCAGTGTAAGGAGGAGGAAATCCCTACAGCTATCAGCACAGGTGAGTAATGCACAGAGAATAGAGTCACATTCTTATATATTCATATTTATAGTGGTAATAAAATGTTTTGTACTTTGCATATGTAACAGCTGGACATCACAGACTCGCTTACCGTATGGACAGTTTAGGGCATTATATCCTGCCCCCAATATAGAAGAATAATGTCTATTTCCATACATTTTCTTTCTTTCCAGCAGACGGACACAAAGGTTGGAATCCCTCAGAGGAACATCTCAATTTATATCCAGATTCTGTAATAGAAGATGACATCACAGGACAATCTCTCGGAGAAAATCCACTTACCCTAACTGTATATCCAGCACATCACAGTGCACATAGATCACCTGATCCCTCTAATCATGGGGAATGTTCTCCAGATAACTGTAATAATGTCACACAGGGTACAGCTCATACAGGTGATAACCTCTTTCCCTGTCCTGAATGTGGTAAACGCTTTAGCCATTATTCCATCTTTGTCAGACATCAGAGACATCACACAGGGGAGAAGCCATTTCCATGCCCATCGCAGCTTACTGTACACCAAAGAACTCTCACTGGAGAAAAACCATTTCCATGCTCTGAGTGTGGGAAATGCTTCATGTTTAAATCAAATCTTATTAAGCATCAGAAAATTCACACAAGAGAGAAGCCATTTTCATGCTCTGAATGTGGGAAATGTTTTACATGCAGTTCAAAACTTTCTGCACATAAGAGAACTCACTCAGGTGAGAAGCCATTTTCCTGTCATGAGTGTGGGAAATGTTTTACACAGAAAGGAGATCTCAATAAACATAAGAGAACTCACACAGGTGAGAGGCCATTTCTGTGTTCTGAATGTGGGAAATGTTTTAGAGTGAAATCAAAGCTCATTAATCATCAAAGAGCCCACACAGGTGAGAGGCCATTTTCATGTCATGAGTGTGGGAAATGTTTTTCACAGAAAGGAGATCTCAATAAACATAAGAGAACTCACACAGGTGAGAAGCCATTTTCTTGTCCTGAATGTGGGAAATCTTTTACACACAAAGGAAATCTTGATCAACATCAGAGAGCTCACACAGGTGAGAAACCATTTCCTTGCTCCGAATGTGGGAAATGTTTTGCACGTCAGGGAACACTTGATGAACATCAGAGAACTCACACGGGTGAGAAGCCATTTACTTGTTCTGAGTGTGGGAAATGTTTTAGACAGAAAGGGAATCTTTATAAACATAAGAGATTTCATACAGGTGAGAACCCATTTCCTTGTTCTGAATGTGGAAAATGTTTTGCTCACCAGGGAACACTTGATGAACATTGGCGAGGTCACACAGGTGAGAGGCCATTTCCGTGTTCTGAGTTTGGGAAATGTTTTGCACAGCAGGGAACACTTGATGACCATCAGAGAACTCACACAGGTGAGAGGCCATTTTCTTGTTCTGAATGTGGGAAATGTTTTACAGACAAAAGGAATCTTAATAAACATCAGAGAAGACACACAGGTGAGAGGCCATGTTAATTCTCTGAATGTGGGGAATGTTCTAAACATAAATCAGCTCATTTTAGGAATCAGAAACTGGACAAGGAGAAAAACAATGTATATGAGCGTCTAGAAATATAGAAATTGCAGCTGTACTTTTAGTAATATTATTTTATTGCACATTTTCACAACCTAGACTGCTTTTCCTGCTTAATGAGGGGTAAATAACATTTGTATAGAGTGTAAGCCTGTGAGCAGGGCCTTCGTACCTCTATGTCTGTCTGTTATTATCCAGTTTTGTTCTATTAATGTTTCCAATTGTAAAGCGCAATGGAATATGTTGCGCTATATAAGAAACTGTTCATAAATAAACTGTTAAAAAATGCGCATGTTCACACCATATACTAATATCACAATTTAGATAAAACCCACTCCTAGCTGAGATGAATGTCACCAACATAAGGCTGCAGGATATTTCCCATGTAAATGGCTTTCAGTTTCCTTATTCCATTAGATTTTGGCCATGTTGCACAATAATAAGACCACTTGCCGTATTACAGGGTCCTAATAATCTGTCATATTGGTAATTTGCTGGGGATGTAATATGGGAAGTGGGGAACTATTACATCATGTGATCACTTGGCTGTAAGTGTCGGTGTGGGATGGGTCATGTAATGAGATCTGTAACCTCTGATTTTATCTCACTTATTCCCGTGTTCTCTAGTTTGGTTTCCTGGTAAATAGATTTCTAGTCTCCTTATAGCAGCCGAATGTCTTTAGACTATTTCAAACGTTAAGGACATTAATATCATGATTATTTCATTCATACATTAGATTATGTCATTTGTGTTGGGACATAGGAAGCTGATGGCTGCTGGACCCGTTATAAACAACTACCGGTAATGTCCATTAGGTGCATCAGACTCCCAATATCCCCAGCAGAATACTGAGTACAGATGTGAGCAGGGTACGTAGTAATGGAAGAATAATACAGGAACATCACAGGATAAGTAGGATCAGTACAGATTGTCCTCAGTATGTCCTGCACTATCTCACCTCCCACAGTGGTGATAGCACCAGTAATGTGCAGGGTCAGGAGATGGAGATCATTTGGCAGTGAGGGAATCTGTAAGGACCAGGCCAATAACACTGAGCAACACCCAGAGGACAATTCAGGCTTTGGTAATAACTTACAATGAGGAGGTCAGAGAGTTTAGGAGGAAGTTAGAGAACAAGTCGCTGCACTGAGCTGTCTGACATCCATGTGACATAACACAGCTGTGTGTGATGGTGGTGTGTGTCTGTACATTGTTAGTAAAGCTAGAATAGTGTATACCTGTCCTGTCAGTGGTGCACATGTTCTGTGATGGCCTTGGTGTAGTATCTAGTGACATGATGTAATGGAAACACTGATATTACCAGAGATTTCCCAAGGAAGTATATAACTATCAGGCTGGTCACACTAGGCCACAGCTGGCAGGGGAATATAACATAGAGATGTAACCAGGGACAGGGCAGTCAGCTATAGACCGGAGTACGGGCTGAGGTCAGGGCCACTGAAGAACAATCGTCAAGTATAAGCCGGGTGGATATTGGTCAGTTAGACAATTACTACAACTCATTCAGAAGTGGATATAAACTGACTTCAAGCTGTATTATCCTGAGTACCGGGCACAATCTCCACTTCTAAAAACTCTCACTTTAGTAAATATACCCCTCTATAATCTACAGACCGATTACATCTCTGATGAAAGGACCATATTATACCACAGCAGGACAGCCAGCACATGGATGACTCTAATACGTACAGACTACACATGATGTACAGCCATGGCCAAAAGTTTTGAGAATGACACAAGTATTGGTTTTCACAAAGTTTGCTGCTTCAATGTATTTAGACCTTTTTGTCAGATGTTTCTATGGTATACTGAAGTAACATTTGAAGCATTTCATACGTGTCAAAGGCTTTTATTGACAATTTCATTACATTTTTTGCAAAGAGTCAATATTTGCAGTGTTGACCCTTCTTTTTCAAGACCTCTGCAATTCGCCCTTGTCAGGGCTCAGCCGGGGATCGGCGCCCGCTTACCGCACCGCCGGCTTCCCCTTTCATCCTGGGTGGTCGGTCGGCCTGCGCGACGGCGGGGGAGAAGCTGAGTATTCTCCCCGCTTGCTGTGGCTTCCTGGAGGGCTGGTGTCCGGCATCGCAAATCCGGACATGGGCGCCGCCATGACAGTCGGCCCATGTGACTGGATCCTTCTCCCTGATAGGCCCGTTTTCAGCTGATGCTGTGCACCTGTCTAAGGGTTCCCCTGGGTATAAAACTGTTCCACAGGTTATGGGAAATTGCCTGAACAACAGTTGTCTCCTAGCGTGCTTTAGTGAGTTCCCGGTCCAGGTTCCTATTCACCCGTACAGCAGCAGTGTTACCACCTTTACCTGTGTGCCTACACATCTCTGGTGAATACCCGTGCAGCAGTGTTATCACCTTTACCTGTGTGCCTATACATCTCTGGTGAATACCCGTGCAGCAGTGTTATCACCTTTACCTGTGTGCCTATACATCTCTGGTGAATACCCGTGCAGCAGTGTTACCACCTTTACCTGTGTGCCTATACGTCTCTGGTGAATACCCGTGCAGCAGTGTTACCATCCCCACCTGTGTGCCTTACGTCTCCAGTGAACATCCGTGCTACAACGTATACCGCCTCTACCCGTGTGCCTTCTATCTCTGGTGACGTCTCAAGTAACCGTGAGTTGCTTCCCACTTGAAATTCTTATTGACGTTTGATCCTCGTGTCAAGGTGTTTTCTATACAGTATTTTAAGGGACTGTGTTGTGCCTAAGCAGGCATATCCTCGCTGGGCCACGGCTGTAGTGTCTCTATCCCTGCAGGGCTTGGGTACCTGGTCAAAGGACCGCGACCTGCTCACGGGGTGCAGCTAAGCCCATATCCCAATTGGGGGGGTCACTGGCGAACACCATCCTGTGGGTTAGACTCCGCACCCTTGCCCAGGTCTCGCCAACACTCAAGACCTGTGGATGAGGAGAACGTACATCCAGGCCCCTCGTCTCCGCTTCTTTTCCCAACTTAGGCCCACCACGTCCTCTTCTCCAGTCTCAGATGTGACAGTTTGTTCAGGCCAAATGGAGGCTGCAGGATCCCAAGGTACTGGGTCACTGCAAGAGTTGACCTCTCGGATGGACAACCAGGAGGCGCAACAACAACAAGTGGCTCAGTATTTACAGGAGCTCTCGAGGCAACTGGTTTCGATTCAAACCACGTTGGCTTCTAGTCTCCGGTTGCCCCGCCTGCGGTTCCTGTACCTTCTCCATCAGTCCCTCCACCAGTGGTTCCTACTCCCAAACCCCGACTACAGCTTGCCACTCCAGAAAGGTTTGATGGCGATCCCAGGCGGTGCCGCGGGTTCATCAACCAATGTGAAATCCAATTTGAATGTCTTTCCCAGAACTTTCCCACGTCTCGGGCAAAATTAGCATATGTGATTTCATTATTAACAGGAGCAGCGTTAGACTGGGTCTCCCCTTTATGGGAACGGGCCGACCCCATCGTATCTACCTACGAGGAATTTGTTTCCGCATTTAAGAGAATTTTTGACGAGCCAGGCCGTTCAGCATCTGCATCTTCTGACCTCCTCCGAGTGCGTCAGGGCACACGGTCCGTGGGGCAGTATGTAGTCCAATTTCAGACCCTGGCATCAGAATTAAAATGGAACGAGGAAGCTCTTAAAGTGTCCTTCCTTCATGGACTCTCTGAGAGGATGAAGGATGAGCTTGCCTCCAGAGATTTGCCAGAATCCTTCGCTGACGTTATCTCTCTCTGTATCAAAATTGACCTTCGCCATCGGGAAAGATGGGCTAGTAGGGGTAGATGTGAACGTCTACCAGTCCGTTCTTCTGCTGTTAGTCCGCCTATACCCACCCTAGCTAGTGAAGAGGAACCGATGCAGGTCAACAGAGCCAAACTCACCCCGGCAGAGCGCAATAGACGCTTCCAAAATAAATTGTGTATCTATTGCGCTGCATCTAACATTCTGAAGAATTGTCCTTTACTTACGGGAAATGCGAAACCCTGACTCAAGTAGGGAGCATTCAGTTGGGGGTTATTCTCAAGCCATCCCAATTATCCGAGAGTCTTTTAGTAGTGTCGCTTTCCCATAAGTCCAGGACAAGAAAGGTTCACGCTTTAATTGATTCTGGAGCCGCTGGTAATTTTATTGCAGAGAGATTGATTCACACCTTGGGTGTTCCAGTCGTTTCCCTACCTAATAAATTGTTACTGTCTGGTCTAGATGGTAAAACTCTGGTGGGGAAAAAGGATGGTGGACTCCGCCCCTGTATAGACTATCGAGGATTAAATCAAATCACCATAAAGAATCGGTACCCTCTACCTTTAATTTCAGAACTGTTTGACAAGGTTCAAGGGGCTCAGGTTTTCACGAAGCTGGATCTACGTGGTGCGTATAATCTGATTCGAATTAAAACCGGGGATGAGTGGAAGACCGCATTCAATACCAGAGACGGACACTTCGAGTACCTCGTAATGCCCTTCGGTCTTTGTAATGCACCAGCTATTTTTCAAGGTTACGTCAACGAGATCTTCCGGGATATTCTTCATAAATTTGTTGTGATTTATCTCGATTACATTTTAATCTTTTCCAGAGATTTACAGAGCCATCGTCTTCATGTACGGGAGGTATTGTTCCGCCTTCGCACTCATCACCTCTTTGGGAAACTTTCCACATGTATGTTTCACCAAACTTCAGTACCTTTTTTAGGCCATATTATCTCTGGGGGGAGTCTCCAGATGGATCCTGATAAACTAAAAGCAATCTCTGAATGGCCCCTGCCTACTTCTTTAAAAGGTACTCAGCGTTTCCTAGGATTCGCAAACTATTATAGGAGGTTTATTCCACTCTTTTCTACACTGGTAGCACCCATTACCTCCCTCACAAGGAAAGGAGCCAATCCTTCTAAATGGTCTGTTCCAGCAGTACAAGCCTTTCAAAACCTAACAGGTGCCTTTTCTCGAGCTCCCATTCTCTGTCAGCCTCAAATAGACAAACCATTCATTGTGGAGGTGGACGCATCCTCCGTTGGAGTAGGCGCGGTATTATCTCAGTCTGCTGAAGATGGGAAGATGCATCCCTGTGGATTTTTCTCCCGTAAATTTTCCCCTGCTGAGAGGAATTATATTATAGGTGACCAAGAACTTCTAGCCATGCGCCTAGCCTTAGAGGAATGGCGGTATCTTCTGGAAGGGGCCAAATTTCCTGTCACAATTATTACAGACCATAAGAATCTGATCTATCTGCAAACTGCACACCGGTTGAATGCCAGGCAGGCACGATGGTCACTTTTTTTTTCTAGGTTTGATTTAAAACTCCAGTTTCGTCCTGGTGTGTTGAACAAGAAGGCCGATGCATTATCTCGCTCCTTCATGACTAACTTGGAGGAGGAGGAGTGTTCTCAAGTTCGTTCCATTTTTGACCCAATTGTATTTGCTCCTACTCAAGTAGTGTCCTTGCCACCTGAGAAAATTTTTGTACCTCCTAATTTACGTAAAAAATTGCTGGTTTGGGCTCATGCATCCTTGTTCGCAGGTCACACTGGAATCACCAAGACCTACCAGTTCTTACTTCGATCGTACTGGTGGCCGACCATGAAGAAGGATGTCACGGAGTTTGTCCGCTCCTGTATCAAATGCGCCCAACATAAAACTCTGCGTAGACAGATGGTTGGTCCTCTTCATCCCTTGTCTATCCCAACTGCTCCATGGACCCACATCTCAATGGATTTTATTTCTGAATTACCTCGGTGCAAGGGACATAACACGGTATGGGTGGTCGTGGATCGCTTTTCTAAAATTGCACATTTTATCCCGCTCGTTGGCCTTCCTTCTGCTCCTCAATTAGCAAAAATTTTTATTCGAGACATCTTCAGATTACAGGGAAATAGTCTCTGATCGAGGTGTTCAGTTTACAGCCAAATTCTGGAGAGCCCTGTGTAGTACCTGTGGAATCAAACTGAACTTTTCCTCAGCCTACCACCCACAGTCGAATGGTCAAACGGAAAGGGTCAATCAAGAGCTAGAGACCTTCATTAGGCTCTTTGTGTCATCTTCCCAGGATGATTGGGTGGACCTCCTGCCATGGGCAGAGTTTTCTCATAATTTTAAATTCCATTCTTCCTCTAAATCCACTCCTTTTTTTACGGTTTTTGGTAGACATCCACGAGTTCCAGATTTCCAGAAGCTTCCATCTATAGATGTTCCAGCTGTGAATCAAGAGATTCAATCCTTTTCAGTTTTATGGAATAAAATTCACCTATCTCTAAAGCAATCTTCTAGGAATTACAAGAAATTTGCGGACAGGAGACGTTTGGCGGTTCCTCTGTTGAGAGTCGGGGACAGGGTCTGGTTATCTTCCAAAAATATTCGCTTAAGAGTCCCGTCCATGAAACTCGCTCCGCGTTTTATTGGTCCATATCGTATCATTAAGATAATCAGTCCAGTAACTTATAAATTGGAACTTCCTCCTCAAATGAAGATTTCAAATACTTTTCACGTTTCTCTCCCTGGTGCTCAATCGTTTTCAGAATTGTTCCCCTAAATTGCCTCAAGTCAAGACATTACAAGGCACTGAATTTGAGGTGGAAAAGATCTTGGATTCCCGGCACAGATTCAACACCCTTCAATATCTCATCGATTGGAAGGGCTACGGCCCCGAGGAAAGGGCCTGGATCAGAGCCTCTGATGTACACGCTCCGCGACTAATCCAGAGTTTTCATAGGCGATTTCCAGATAAGCCTGTTGGGTGTTCAGTGCCCACCCTTAAAGGAGGGGGTACTGTCAGGGCTCAGCCGGGGATCGGCGCCTGCTTACCGCACCGCCGGCTTCCCCTTTCATCCTGGGTGGTCGGTCGGCCTGCGCGACGGCGGGGGAGAAGCTAAGTATTCTCCCCGCTTGCTGTGGCTTCCTGGAGGGCTGGTGTCCGGCATCGCAAATCCGGACATGGGCGCCGCCATGACAGTCGACCCATGTGACTGGATCCTTCTCCCTGATAGGCCCATTTTCAGCTGATGCTGTGCACCTGTCTAAGGGTTCCCCTGGGTATAAAACTGTTCCACAGGTTATGGGAAATTGCCTGAACAACGGTTGTCTCCTAGCATGCTTTAGTGAGTTCCCGGTCCAGGTTCCTATTCACCCGTACAGCAGCAGTGTTACCACCTTTACCTGTGTGCCTACACATCTCTGGTGAATACCCGTGCAGCAGTGTTATCACCTTTACCTGTGTGCCTATACATCTCTGGTAAATACCCGTGCAGCAGTGTTACCACCTTTAACTGTGTGCCTATACGTCTCTGGTGAATACCCGTGCAACAGTGTTACCATCCCCACCTGTGTGCCTTACGTCTCCAGTGAACATCCGTGCTACAACGTATACCGCCTCTACCCGTGTGCTTTCTATCTCTGGTGACGTCTCAAGTAACCGTGAGTTGCTTCCCACTTGAAATCCTTATTGACGTTTGATCCTCGTGTCAAGGTGTTTTCTATACAGTATTTTAAGGGACTGTGTTGTGCCTAAGCAGGCATATCCTCGCTGGGCCACGGGTGTAGTGTCTCTATCCCTGCAGGGCTTGGGTACCTGGTCAAAGGACCGCGACCTGCTCACGGGGTGCAGCTAAGCCCATATCCCAATTGGGGGGGTCACTGGCGAACACCATCCTGTGGGTTAGACTCCGCACCTTTGCCCAGGTCTCGCCAACACTCAAGACCTGTGGATGAGGAGAACGTACATCCAGGCCCCTCGTCTCCGCTTCTTTCCCCAACTTAGGCCCACCACGTCCTCTTCTCCAGTCTCAGACGTGACAGCCCTGGGTTGCTGTCAATCATCTTCTGGGCCACATACTGACTGATGGCCGCCCATTCTTGCCTAATCAATGCTGGGAGTTTGTCAGAATTTGTGGGTTTTTGTTTGTCCACCCGCCTCTTGAGGATTGACCACAAGTTCTCAATGGGATTAAGGTCTGGGGAGTTTCCTGGCCATAGACCCAAAATTTTAATGTTTTGTTCCCCGAGCCACTTAGTTATCACTTTTGCCTTATGACAAGGTGCTCCATCATGCTGGAAAAGGCATTGTTCGTCACCAAACTGTTCTTGGTTGGTTGGGAGAAGTTGCTCTTGGAGGATGTTTTGGTACCATTCTTTATTCATGGCTGTGTTCTTAGGCAAAATTGTGAGTGAGCCCACTCCCTTGGCTGAGAAGCAACCCCACACGTGAATGGTCTCGGGATGCTTTACTGTTGGCATGACACAGGACTGATGGTAGGGCTCACCTTTCCTTCTCCGGACAAGCGTTTTTCCAGATGCCCCAAACAATCTGACACGGGATTCATCAGAGTAAATAACTTTATCCCAGTCCTCAGCAGTACAATCCCTGTAGCTTTTGCAGAATATAAGTCTGTCCCTGATGTTTTTCCTGGAGAGAAGTGGCTTCTTTGCTGCCCCTCTTGACACCAGACCATCCTCCAAAAGTCTGCGTGAAGATACACTCACACCTGCTTTCTGCCATTCCTCAGCAAGCTCTGCACTGGTGGTGTCCCGATCCCGCAGCTGAATCAACTTTAGGAGATGGTCCTGGCACTTGCTGGACTTTCTTGGGTGCCCTGAAGCCTTCTTCACAACTATTGAACCTCTCTCCTTGAAGTTCTTGATGATCCAATAAATGGTTGATTTAGGTGCTATCTTACTAGCAGCAATATCCTTGCCTGTGAAGCCCAGTGTGACCTTCTGAAACTTCCTAAGAACGCTTCAGGTGGCACTGCTGCATAGATTCTGGCTGTAGGGTGCCATTCTAAGCACCCTGCTAGCCAGATGAGGCTAGCAGAAAAAAGCATGAGGGCCAGACCAAATGATTCTGGGGGCCTTATACAGCCCCCGGGCCTGAGGTTCCCCATTCCTGTTATACATGAACAAATATACCTACTACTCAGCATATTCTCCAGCATTGGTTTGAGGATTGGATGAGGACGCTGTGTCATTTTTTAAATTTATATTAATAGTCGTAAAAATGGCAGCAACGATAACAACCAAAAATCCCCCCCTTTCAAAAAAAAAAATAGAATAATAAATATGCAGATAAACAGACCACCATTATTATAATATCAATAATATCAAATGCAATATAAAAAATAACATACGCAAGGTATACATAGTGTACAATAAGGGCTAAAAGTGCGGCAGTATGTTTTGAGTGTCAATGTGCAGGGGAGGGGTAGCGCATATCCCATAAGGCCCAAGCCACATTAACCGTATAAGTTATACCCAAATCCCCATTTATGTACACCTGAATTATTAGCAAGAAATCCTGAATGTTAGTACAAGACCACATGCAACGTAAGAGGTCCGCGTCAGGCTGAGAGCATTTAAAACAATTTGAATCTTTAGAGGCCTCCATTAGGCATCTCAACTTGGGGGTGTAATACGCTCAATGAAGTAGCTTATAATGCATTTCAGGGTATGGAGAAGATATTAGTTGTTTGGTCAGACATACGCTAAAGTCAATAACGTCCAAGTCCATGTCCTGAAAAACACTTAGCCGTGCCACATTTTTAAAGTATACAAATCTAATCATCTTCTAGTGTGATAATTAATAAAAGTAGGGTGGGGTCCCAATAATGTGCGATATAGAACACCATCCAGAGGACATATTTTATCAGACGGTGATAAATGAGTTAAAACCTGATCTACATAGCTACGGATTTGGAATTATGAAAACAGGGAAATGGATGTGTCCGTATGGTTCCTTAAGTTGAGAAAGAGAGAGGATCGAGGAGCAATCACCATCCAAGAATTGTTTAACCAATCAGAAACCCCTGGAGATGCCAAGAAAGCACCACACCACTAATGATACCATCTTGAAATTCAGGGTTAGAAATAAAGGGTAAGAACAAGAAGCCAAAATATTAAGTTGCCTCCTGAAGAGTCTCCAATCGCGACACGATTAGTGTGTTACCTACAAGATTAGGGGGCGATCTAGTAGGATGGCTATGTAATAAGTTTACTAAGTTTGTATTTGGACTAAATTATTGTTCAATAACCTGAGAAACTAAATGACCACCACCCCCAATCTCAGGGCCGGCCCTAGGCATAGGCATTATAGGCAAATGCCTAGGGGCAACAGGAATGCCTAGGGGGCATCCCAAGATTAGAGCTGGCTCGGTGCGTCAACCCGAGCCAGTCAGGAGGCTGTAGCAGCAGGACACTTCTCACACAGGCAGTAAGTGTTTACTTTCTCTGAGGCAGCTGCTGCAGAGTGCAGAGGAGGACGGAAGGGGATCTAGCTGTGCAGAGGAAAAGCCAGGCAACACCCGCGGAGCTGCTGCTAGACCCTGCCCCACCACACAGCATAAAGGTAAGAGCTGGATGAGGGGTGGAAGACACATATGGGGAGTGGGGGCTGATGACACTGCTATGTGAGGGGGAGATAAAGACAAATGGGGAGAAGGTGGGGTGTGGGGGTATGCCTGTGCTGTGAGTGATGGGTGTTGTGCTGTGATCTGTTCTGTGCTGGGTGAGGAGTACTGTACTGTAATCTGTGCTGTGAGGGGTGCTGGGCTGTAATCTGTGACGGGTGCTGGGAGAGGGGTACTGTACTGGTCGAGAGGTGCTGTACTATAATCTGCTGTATTGGGTGTTGTACTGTAATCTGTGCTGTGAGAGGTGCTGTGCTGTCGGAAGTACTGTGCTGAGTGACAGGTGCTGTGAGGTGAGAATTTGCCCTGTAGAATGCCTTCTGAGGTGAGGGTATAATGAACTTTCCCCTAAAACCTGTCCCTTTTCTCTAAAGTTACAGCAGTGTGCTGCGAGGGGAGACCTGGGATTTTCTATTGGGGGCACCAGACAAAATCTTGCCTAGGGCACCAAATTGGTTAGGGCCGGCTCTGCCCAATCTAGTCTAAAGCGTAGTGGTAATTAACTGCTAGTACAAAATCTTGAATACAAGGGAGGTTAATCTCCCCTAGATGTAAAGGTTCCAGCAAATGAAAGAGAGAAATTTGGTAAAGGCAGTAGTAATCAATCGGTGGTCACTCTTTGTGAGAGTAAAAGGGAGCATCTGTAGGGGATAAAGGGGTGAGGGAAACTGAGCATTTTGAACAGGTGACAACGGCCTTAATAAGAGAGGGGGAGGTGTTCCCACTTATGAAAATCAGTGAACATTCAGCGGATAAAATCGGGAAAGTTAGCTAAAAATAATCTAGATGGATGTGACGCACTGCTTAAACCTAAAAGTGCCCATCCACTAGCAGACATGAAAACGACTGCATAATTACGACATTGTAATTGTGCAGTCGTTTGTCAGTCTGTGATGAGCCTGCACTGAACGAGCAGTTGTTCAGTGCAGGCTCATCAATCATCTGCAAACATGCTCAACCTGACGTTATCGTCGTCCAGCATGTTTGCACGATGATAGATGTCTAAACGACCAGCTGGCACGCGCATCGCTGGTCGTTTTAGACATTTTTGCAGATGATTTATGAACGATCGTTATCGTTCAATTGCTCAACTTAATCGTGTAGTGCAGTGATTTTCAACCTTTTTTAACTCGCGGCACACTACACAAGATTTTAAAATTGCCAAGGCACACTATCCGGTGATGCGGTGTGCGCGGACTATGAAAAAACACACTACATTAGTTCCCACAGGAACAAAACACACTACATTGGCCCCCACAAGAATAAAAAACACACTACATTGGCCCCCACAAGAATAAAACAATCCCATTGGCTGGCCTAACAGAAAAAAAACCCACATTGCTCCCCACAAAAAAAACAACCATACCATATTGCGCCCCACAGAATTGCTCCCCACAGAGTAAGAAACCTATGGCTGGCCCCACAGAAACAAAAAACAAAACAAAACACATTGTTCCCCACTAAATAGGCAAATATATGGCTGGATAACATATGGCTGGTTCTCACTAAAAAAAATGACATGACTGGTTCCCACGAAAAAATAAACTATGGCTGGTACCCACGAAGAAGAAAAAAATGTCTCGTCCCCTCAAAACCCACATTTCTTCCCCCCTTGTCACTCACACTGCAGCAGGATCGCGTGCGGGCTTCCAGGCAGGCTGCAGAGCCTGCCTGGACAGAGCGCAGGCTGGCTGATTGGCGTAGGGCGTTGGCTGGCAGAGCGGGCTGGAGGGCAGTGGACAACGCGGCGTGCGTGACCTGTGATGTCACGCCGCCGCATCTTTGCAGGTCACTACCCGGTCGCGCCTGAGTCTCCCAGAGGAGCTCAGCGGCCCGGGATGCTGAAGTACAATAAAATGTGCCCGGTGGCTCTGACAGCCCCGCGGCACACTTCACAACCGGCCACGGCACACTAGGTTGAAAACCGCTGGTCTAGTGGATGGGCACCGTAAGTACGTAATGTGGTCGGGGGACGGAATCACTCCACCATGACATGGCATCCCTCTGAAGGGCCAAGGTTTTTAAAAGATTAACCTGAAAGCCCGAGACCAAATAAAAGGTATTTAGTACATCCAATAAGAGGTGAACTGTTCTTAAGGGTACGCTAAAGTATAGTAACAAATCGTCTGCAAATGCCGACACTTTAATTTCATGGGTACCAACCGCAATCCCCTTCCATCAAGATTCCCGTAGGAAGTATCTAATAAGAGGATCGAGGGATAGGTTGACTAGCAGTGGAGATAGTGGGTATCTCTGCCTGGCTCCCTATTGGAGTATAAAGGAGGGAGTATTTAAGACATTAATTGTTAAAAATGCAGCTGGCTGATGATCTACTGTAACATCCGAAAAATGTGCATGAAATCTGGACCAAATTGTTGCCAGTGGAGAACCCTCACAATATAGGCCAGGAAACACGGTCCAAGGCCTTATCGGCATCACAGCTAACCACAATATCAGTCTTATTTCCATTCAAATGAGAGTGTGTCAAGGCAGCCACCAAAAGACGGACATTGTGCACTGAGGTACGGCCCTGAACGAAGCCAGTCTCTGCTGGATGGAGAAGCGAGGGAAGATATTCTGCAGGCGCCTAGCAATGAGTCTGGAAAATAACTTTAGATCCCGGTTTAACGGAATTGGTCGCTAAGAGGATACTAATATCGGCTCTTTTCCTGGTTTGGGCAAAACTATAATACGGGTCTCATTAAAATTAGACGGTGGTGAATTACCCTCCATTACTGAATTAAAGTGGATGTCAGGTAAGGAAGGAGATGGGCAGCCAAGAGCTGATAGTACTCTGCCCCAAAACCATCGGCTCCAGGAGATTTATGGAGAGATTTAATTAAGGAATTAAGGGCCTGATTTAGCTTTGGGAATAGAGTGAGAAACAGCACGTAACTATGAACCAGGACAAACCATGTTGTAATACAAGGGGTGCAAATACATACAGTACATTTTATTTTGCATGTAAGGTAAATACTGTCTGCTTTTGCATGTAGCCCACAAATACTGCACAGCTTTATTTTTACACTGCACTTTAGATGTCAGTTTATACACACTCCTCCCAAATCTAAATCTCTCTGCACATGTTACATCTTCCCCACCTGCAGTGCAGCATGGTTTCACCAAAATGATCAGTTCCGTGCTAAATCTCACTCTATTCCCAAAGCTGAATCAGGCCCTAAGCTCCAAGTCCGTGACTGCTGCATACAGGGAGTAATAATCCTCCGTGAGGGTGGGTAAAGCCACGTCCCTAAGAATTTGCATACCCAACACAGGAGCAACATGTGGTGCTTCATACAGATATTTATATTAATAGAGAAATGCTCTAGAAATGGCTTCTGGGTCAATCACACAATAAGAAGAATCTGTTTTCCAAAGTAAAATGTGGGAGGGGTCCGAATAATACCTTACCAAATTTGCCAAAAACTTACCAGACTTATTGCCCCAATGAAAGTATTTATTGCGCTGGTAATCTAAATAAAGTTGGGCCTGGTCAGTACACAAGGTATCATAGAGACTCTTGGCATCTATATAAGATTGTCTGTCTGCCAATGAGTCATGTTGAAGAAATGCCTCTGTTTCTGTAGCAGCAAAAGACTTACGTTTCCCGGCCACCTATTCAATATCTGCCCCCAGGCAAATGGTTTGAAAGCGGCCCAAAATAAATTAATGTCAGAGCTATGCTCAATATTATCATCAACACTGAGGAATGCACGTTCCATATGTGTTTTAAAATCAGCCAACTTTGCAAGATAACCTGGAAATCTCCCAATTCTATAATATGGGAAGAGGGGAGTTTAAAGCCATGGTGGCCCAAACAGAAGTATGATCAGATATAGCTATTGGTTCAATTGCAGATTCTGCTACATGGGAAAGTAGGGAGGGGGAAAAACAACTAAAAGTCCATTCGGAAATAGGTGTGGTGGGGATGGGAATAGAACTTGTACTCTTGTAATGTGGGGTGTTGTCATCTCCAAGGGTCACAGAGCTGCAGTGTGCTAGTCAATGAGTGCAAGGAAGGTGGTCTCCACGATCCCTACATGATCTCACAGTAATATCAAGATGAGGAAGTTGGACCATGTTGAAGTCACCCCCCAGAATAATGTTGCCTTCTGCCCACTTTTGTAAACCAACATACAAGTCAGAGGAAAAAAAAAAACATTGTTAGGACACGAGGATGCATAAATGTTAGCCAGGGTGAACAATTCACGGACAATGATCATTTAATAAAAAAATATCGCCCAGCGGGGTCAGCTAAACTATCTCTAATTTAGGATTGAAGATGTTTATTGAATAATATAATCTCTCCTCTGCTTGTAGATGTAAGGAGGCGGATTTATAGTCCAGATTTAAGAGTCATGGAGAGTATTTGGATCAGATTTGTGCCAGTGGCATTCCTGTAACAGTGCTATATCTGACCTAAGGCGCTTAAGATGGAGGAGCACTTTTTTACACTTTAAGTGTTAAGCCCCTCTACATTCCATGTAATAAATTTGAGATTAGATTTAGGCCTCGTGCGGTCAGCTGAGGAGGCACTCATATCAACCTGTACCCACTCTAGGCCCCGCTCTAGGCCACAAAAGGAATAGACATAAACATAACCCAGGATCCTCACCAATCCCAGCAAGCAGGTGAGGAGGTGGGAAATAAACATATAATCCCTATCAAGGGAAAGTGGAACGCTAATCTTGTTAACTATAGATGAATACAACATATACTACCACATTGGAACCTTTCAATTTTCATAATGGTTATAAGAACTAACAGGGGCAGCCAACATGGCCACCATATATTAACATACTAGAAATATCAGTGCGAAAAGGAGAAAAAGGGAAGGACTGCGGAATAAAGGGAGACAGACAGGGAAAGGAAAGAGGGATAAGATAAAGGGGGGTGTGGGTGGAGGAAGAGACATTTAAACAAAACCTAACAGTGGTACATAGCAGAAAATCAGCCGAACATTATGATCTCGATGAGGGAGGAACAAAGAGCAATTCTAGTCGTTCAGTCAGCATCGTCTATTCCTATGGTGAATGCTGTACAGTAGAAAGAGAGTCTAGGAAATTCTTGGCAGCAAATGGAGCATCGAAAAAGTAGGGTTTGCCAGCATGAAATACATGTAGTTTAGCCGGGTAGAGTAAGGAAAAGCAAAGACCCTTGTCAAAGAGACTCTTATAGATGAGAGAAAACTCACTTCACTTTGTCGCTACCATATAGGAAAAGTCTTGGAACAGGAGGTGTCTGTCCCCATTGTGAGAAAGCCACAACTGTTTCCTCTAGGCCTCTAATAGCAGGACTTTGCATAATTAATTGTTCCCATTATGGCTGGAAGAGTGCTGGGTCAAGCGTTCCGGCCCGATACGATGAACTCTTTCCAGCAGGGAAGATGTCCAACTCACAGGGGGAAGTCAGCAGGAGACCAGATTCATAAGACCCCAAGGCTTTACAGTTTCTGATAGACCAATTATACGTATGTTGTTCCCTTTGTTTTCAAGATCCTCCAACTTATCATGCACAGACGTAATGGTGGCGTCTTTGGTACGTAGCCGAGACTGTGTCGCAGCAAGACCATCTTCCAAATCTGGAATGCGCTGCGCTACTTCAGAGATGTATTGGAAATGCTGATTGAGCTGAGTCAGAGCAGAGTCCAGAGATTTTTTTAAAGGAGCTTATTTCTGGTCCAGCAATTGAGACAATATATCGGTTCTTTCTTGAGATGACGAAAAAGGAGGCGCCCTCACAGGGGCCGGTGCGGGCTTCTGCTGTACTGGGCTACTACTGGAGCCTGCTGGAGATGAGAGTGATGATCCCTCCACCTAAGTCAGTTTCTCATAACTTTTGCCTGCCTGGCTACCTTTGAGGGCCCTGGTTTACTTAGCCTGAAACTTTTCCATAGTGGCTAGTAACAGCTAGCAGTAGAGAGGTTCCAGACCCTGGGTGTTCATATGACCAGGTTAAAGCAGGGTCCAATAGTAGCAGGTAGGGTGAGATGGCATGATCTAGAGACCCAGCAAAACTAGCTGCCATGGAGGCAGCTGGGATAGTGTGATATGAGAAGGGACAGAAACAGGAGACAGTGTGACAGGCCAGCCAGTCTGGGAGAGAAAGCAAGGTGAGTACCCACTGAGAGGAGAGAGTCCACCTTGATCTGCTGAGTAGGGAAGAGAGGGGAGTGCAATCCACTTAAGACTGCTGATGGAGCTGCGAAAAACAATTGGGTAATTTCCAAGATGATGGCAGCACCATTCACAGGAGTCAACGGTAGTCGCTGCACAGCATCGATTACTCCACCTTATTCAAACCTTGATCATGGTCTGTACCTTGACTACTCCTTGCTGCCTTCCCAGATCCTGACCTGTCTAAACCCTACACCATCAGCTCCCTACTGACATCCTGTTGTCTCACCCATATCCTCCTAAAACTCACAGTGCTTACCCAGGGGAGGGGGTGCTACCTGCATTGCATAGTAGTTAAACATATATCCCCTTGTGGGGATCAGTTGTAAACACCTGTGCTATGTTAGACTCTGCACCCTCAGAATAAATTGTGCTAAACCGGGCTGACGAGTTTGCTGAACCATCTACCAGGTTAGTGGTTCATAACACTCAAGAGGAAAGTTCAGCTCCAAAGAGTCATTGGCTTAGATCGCAGGTTCTCAAACTCTGTCCCCCCCAAATAGTTCATGTTTTTCAGGTCTCCTCACATAATTACAAGTGAAATTATTAGCTCCACCTGTGGATCTTTTAAAATGTGTCAGTGAGTAATGAATACACCTGTGCACCTGCTATGTGACCTGAAAAACGTGACCTGTTTGGGGTCCTAAGGTCCAAATTTGAGAACCACTGGCTTAGATACTAGTAGTGTGAATCCAATCGCAAAGGTAATGCAGTTGTGTCACCTGACTTTAAAGGACCGCTTTTGGCAAAGTCATTCTGAAATGATGTTTAGATTAAAGTAACTTGAGGCTCAATCTAAGTTTTTCATTCTCAGCAAGTAGAATCAATTTTTGATCTGTGCCTGTGGGGAAGGAGGAGAAGCAACATTTTAAGGGGATACAGTAGTTTCCAGAATATCTTTTTGATGAGATTTGCCCACCAGAAGTACGTGAGGAAAAGGTCACTCCAACCTGCTATTTCCCTATCAATGGACTTCATCAGTTGAGTAATATTTAAATGGTGTAACCTTGTCACGCATAAAACCACTAACTAATAGAGGAGTAGAGGGGGCAGTGTTTAGAGATAGTAGATGCTACTTCTTGGGGCATGATGTCTGTGTCTAGTAGGGATTGTTAAGTGGGAGCCAGCGAAAGAAGGTGTGATTCTGCTAATAACGTCTCCATGGAAACACCCGTACTCAAGTCAGAGTATAAATTACTAAGGAGCCGATTCAATTCAGCTGGATGAGCCACCGGGCAGCGTAACTAGTAAATTAATATATATATATATATATACAGTATATATACACAGTACTGTGCAAAAGTTTTAGGCAGGTGTGAAAAAAATGCTGTTAAGGAAGAGTGCTTTCCAAAATAGATGTGTTAATATTTTATCAATTAACCCTTTGCCATGAAAACAGCATCACTTCTACTAGGTACACTTGCACAGAGACAGGGATTTTGTAGGCTTATAGTCAGGTTTATAATTAACCAATCATACCAAACAGGTGATAATGATCATCATTTTCATGTGTAGGTTGAAACTCAGCTATTAACTAAACCAGAAATAGCTATGTAGGAGGCTTAAAATTGGGTGAGGAACAGCCAAACTTTGCTACAAAGGTGAGGTTGTGGAAGACAGTTTCATGTCACAGGTCATACACTATGGCAAGACTGAGCACAGCAATAAGACACAAGGTAATTTTACTGCATCAGCAAGGTCTCTCCCAGACAAAGATTTCAAAGCAGACTGGGGTTTCAAGATGTGCTGTTCAAGCTCTTTTGAAGAAGCACAAAGAAATTGGCAACATTGAGGACCGTAGACATAGTTGTCGGCCAAGGAAACTTGGTGCATCAGATGAAGACACATCATGCTTACTTCCATTTAAAATCGGAAGATGTCCAGCAGTGCCATCAGCTCAGAACTGCCGGAAATTAGTGGGACCCAGGTACACCCATCTACTGTTTGAAGAAGTCTAGCCAAAAGTGGTCTTCATGGAAGAATTGTGGCCAAAAAGCCATATTTTCGACGTAGAAATAAGGCCAAGCGACTCAACTATGCACAAAAACATAGGAACTGAGGTGCAGAAAAATGGCAGCAGGTGCTCTGGACTGATGTGTCAAAATTTTAAATATTTAGCTGTAACAGAAGGCAGTTTGTTCGCCGAAGGGCTGGAGGGTGGTACAATAATGAGTGTCTGCAGGAAACAGTGGAGCATGGTGGAGGTTCCTTGCAGTGGCGTCACAAGGTGGCTGCGGTCCGCACCCGGGTGTCACCCGCCGAGGGGTGACACCAAGGTGCAGGCTCCCCATCAGTGACAGGAGCCGGGTGCTGCACTATAGCATTAAGTGCAGCACTCGGCTCCTGTCAGTGAGGGAGCCGGCACTGCTCATGCCCACACCTACTGCACCCCCCACCGGCACCACCCCATTGATACATAATGTATCATACATTTTGTTTACCACGGCCATGGGCCGGGTTCGTGCCTTGAGGCCACGCCCCTCCCGAAGGTCCGACCTGTGAGGCCACGCCCCCGACACACCCCCTCCGGAAGGCCACGCCTCCATTTTGGCGGGTGCCGCGCGCATGGCGTCCCTCCCCGCACCGGGTGTCACTGGTTCCTTGCAAGTTTGGTGCTGCATTTCAACCCTTTGCCTTGAAAACAGCATCACTTCTTCTAGGTACACTTGCACAAAGTCAGGGATTTTGTAGGATTATAGACAGGTGTATGATTAACCAATCATACCAAACAGGTCATAATGATCATCATTTTCATATGTAGGTTGAAACACAGCTATTAACTGTACCAGCAATAGCTATGTGGGAGGCTTAAAATTGGGTGAGGAACAGCCAAACTCTGCTACAAATGTGAGGTTGTGGAAGACAGTTTCATGGCACAGGTCATACTAATAAGTATAATGAGTGTCTGCAGGAAACAATGAAACATGGTGGAGGTTCCTTGCAAGTTTGGAGCTGCGTTTCAGCAAATGAGTTAGGGATTTGGTCAGGATTAATGGTGTCTTCATGGCTGAGAAATGCAGGCAGGTACTTATCCATCATGCAATACCATCAGGGAGGCGTTTGATTGGCTCCAAATTTATTCTGCAGCAGGACAACGACCCCAAACATACAGCCAATGTCATTAAGAGCTATCTTCAGTGTAAAGAAGAACAAGGAGTCCTGTAAGTGATGATATGACCCCCCACAGTCCTGATCTCAACATCATTGAGTCTGTGGGGAAGGAGGAGAAGCAACATTTGAAGGGGATACAGTAGTTTCCAGAATATCTTTTTGATGAGATTTGCCCACCAGAAGTACGTGAGGAAAAGGTCACTCCAACCTGCTATTTCCCTATCAATGGACTTCATCAGTTGAGTAATATTTAAATGGTGTAACCTTGTCACGCATAAAACCACTAACTAATAGAGGAGTAGAGGGGGCAGTGTTTAGAGATAGTAGATGCTACTTCTTGGGGCATGATGTCTGTGTCTAGTAGGGATTGTTGAGTGGGAGCCAGCGAAAGAAGGTGTGATTCTGCTAATAACGTCTCCATGGAAACACCCGTACTCAAGTCAGAGTATAAATTACTAAGGAGCCGATTCAATTCAGCTGGATGAGCCACCGGGCAGCGTAACTAGTAAATTAATATATATATATATATATATATACAGTATATATACACAGTACTGTGCAAAAGTTTTAGGCAGGTGTGAAAAAAATGCTGTTAAGGAAGAGTGCTTTCCAAAATAGATGTGTTAATATTTTATCAATTAACCCTTTGCCATGAAAACAGCATCACTTCTACTAGGTACACTTGCACAGAGACAGGGATTTTGTAGGCTTATAGTCAGGTTTATAATTAACCAATCATACCAAACAGGTGATAATGATCATCATTTTCATGTGTAGGTTGAAACTCAGCTATTAACTGAACCAGAAATAGCTATGTAGGAGGCTTAAAATTGGGTGAGGAACAGCCAAACTTTGCTACAAAGGTGAGGTTGTGGAAGACAGTTTCATGTCACAGGTCATACACTATGGCAAGACTGAGCACAGCAATAAGACACAAGGTAATTTTACTGCATCAGCAAGGTCTCTCCCAGACAAAGATTTCAAAGCAGACTGGGGTTTCAAGATGTGCTGTTCAAGCTCTTTTGAAGAAGCACAAAGAAATTGGCAACATTGAGGACCGTAGACATAGTTGTCGGCCAAGGAAACTTGGTGCATCAGATGAAGACACATCATGCTTACTTCCATTTAAAATCGGAAGATGTCCAGCAGTGCCATCAGCTCAGAACTGCCGGAAATTAGTGGGACCCAGGTACACCCATCTACTGTTTGAAGAAGTCTAGCCAAAAGTGGTCTTCATGGAAGAATTGTGGCCAAAAAGCCATATTTTCGACGTAGAAATAAGGCCAAGCGACTCAACTATGCACAAAAACATAGGAACTGAGGTGCAGAAAAATGGCAGCAGGTGCTCTGGACTGATGTGTCAAAATTTTAAATATTTAGCTGTAACAGAAGGCAGTTTGTTCGCCGAAGGGCTGGAGGGTGGTACAATAATGAGTGTCTGCAGGAAACAGTGGAGCATGGTGGAGGTTCCTTGCAGTGGCGTCACAAGGTGGCTGCGGTCCGCACCCGGGTGTCACCCGCCGAGGGGTGACACCAAGGTGCAGGCCCCCCATCAGTGACAGGAGCCGGGTGCTGCACTATAGCATTAAATGCAGCACTCGGCTCCTGTCAGTGAGGGAGCCGGCACTGCTCATGCCCACACCTACTGCACCCCCCACCGGCACCACCCCATTGATACATAATGTATCATACATTTTGTTTACCACGGCCATGGGCCGGGTTCGTGCCTTGAGGCCACGCCCCTCCCGAAGGTCCGACCTGTGAGGCCACGCCCCCGACACACCCCCTCCGGAAGGCCACGCCTCCATTTTGGCGGGTGCCGCGCGCATGGCGTCCCTCCCCGCACCGGGTGTCACTGGTTCCTTGCAAGTTTGGTGCTGCATTTCAACCCTTTGCCTTGAAAACAGCATCACTTCTTCTAGGTACACTTGCACAAAGTCAGGGATTTTGTAGGATTATAGACAGGTGTATGATTAACCAATCATACCAAACAGGTCATAATGATCATCATTTTCATATGTAGGTTGAAACACAGCTATTAACTGTACCAGCAATAGCTATGTGGGAGGCTTAAAATTGGGTGAGGAACAGCCAAACTCTGCTACAAATGTGAGGTTGTGGAAGACAGTTTCATGGCACAGGTCATACTAATAAGTATAATGAGTGTCTGCAGGAAACAATGAAACATGGTGGAGGTTCCTTGCAAGTTTGGAGCTGCGTTTCAGCAAATGGAGTTAGGGATTTGGTCAGGATTAATGGTATCTTCATGGCTGAGAAATGCAGGCAGGTACTTATCCATCATGCAATACCATCAGGGAGGCGTTTGATTGGCTCCAAATTTATTCTGCAGCAGGACAACGACCCCAAACATACAGCCAATGTCATTAAGAGCTATCTTCAGTGTAAAGAAGAACAAGGAGTCCTGTAAGTGATGATATGACCCCCCACAGTCCTGATCTCAACATCATTGAGTCTGTCTGGGATTACACGAAGAGACAGAAGGAATTGAGCAAATCTACATCCACTAAAGACCAATGGCTAGTTCTCCAAGATGTTTGGAACAACCTCAATGCCAAGTTCCTTCAAAAACTGTGTGAAAGTGTAGCTAGAAGAATTGATCCTGTTTTGAAGGCAAAGGGTGGTCACGCCAAGTATCGATTTGATTTCAATTTCTCTTCTGTTCATTCACTTTGCATTTAGTTAATTGACAAAAATAAACTATTAACACTTCTATTCTTGAAATTACTCTTAATTTGCAGCATTTTTTACACATCTGTATATATATACAGTATACAGCGGTGAAAGGATGGCCCTCCAGGAGATTCAGGTAAAATAAATAAACCACCCGGAAAACCGAGGATGCCCGGGTGGATTATTTATCTTACTAATACTGCTTTTAGACCTAAATCCTGGGTCTGACCCGAGTTTTGGAACTCAGTTCCAAAACGGAGTATTTCCGTATCTGCGCCGTTCACACTGCACACGGCTGCAGTGGATCACTTCTCCCGGCGCTTGGAGATGACATCATCTCCAGGCGCCGAGAAGACCGGAAATCGCCATGCTGTAAACGAGAGCCAGGTCAAATTATTTATTATTATGTTGGGAACGGCACCCAGAGTGGTTGTTGACACTGAGTGGAGTGCCGGCTATTCTGATTTTCTTCTCTCTCTCTCTCACTCTCTCTCACACTCTCTCTCGCACATAAAATAAAACAGAAAAAGAAAAGACTACACATCACACAACAGCGAGGAGGATTCACAAGGAATGAGATGCTGGTTAGACAACACTATAATAAGACACGTAACAGTATTATACAGGAGGGGCACCTGTTGTAGGGTTTCTAGGTTGTACCAGGATATTGGACAACTCAGAACATCAGTAGATACAAGTCACAGCGCCACGCCCCAGCATGTGCTTATATACGCCAACCTGATGCAGGTGGGCGGTCGTGACGTGGGTTTTATTCAAACTGCCACCACGAAGAGTATTGTAGTAGCGCTCTGGTGATCGCCAGACACTTAAATCATATTTAAAAATCCACAGAAAAAGTCAGGACCCTAAATGATCGTACTCTGAGGTTTAGGTGATCTGCATGGGGGAGACCACATGAGGCAGAAGACTGGAGCACTCCTAGCACAAAGCTACCTCCTTGTAGAGTGAACACCGAGTAGTAGTGCAGGATTCTGATCCTTATAGTTCCACAACCACCACTCCACCAGCCTCCACCATTTCCAGGCTGAAAAGGACTGCTTTGTTGTTCTCACAAGATCTGTGTAGATGCAAATAAGATTTTTTTTCAGGAACCTAATGCTGGGTACACACTGTCCGATATATTGGACGATCAATTGATCGACCATTATATCGTGCCCCCGTCGACCAATGTGTACAGACGATATGTCTGTGAACAAAGTAGTTCACATATCGATTGGCTGTACTGCACAGTCAGTGAACAGATATGTCTGCAGACATATCTGACGATCAGCAAGTGTACCCGGGTCTGGCACAGCTCCCCATCCACAGCAGCCCAGCACACGCTGCTGTGTGCTGGGCTGCACTGGGAGACTGTCCGAGGCTGCGAAAGCAGCAGCCCGAGCAGTCTCCTATGCCAAAGGGGGGGAGCGATCACGCTGATTGTGCCCCCAATTGGCTGTGCGCTGGGCTGAGGGGCACACAGCGCCCCCTCACCAGCGCGCAGCGCTGCATCACAAATGTTTTTTTAAAGGGGTGTGGCTAAATATTTGGATAAATATTTGCTTTTTAGAATTTATAAACAATTTTTTAAAGTGCCCTCAAAGTACCCCAAAATCACCTAATTGTATTGACCCCTTAGTGATTATTATTATTATTAATAATAATAATAATAATAATAATAATAATATTGTTATTATTATTATTGTGAAGGCCAGTTAGAAGAGCTGCAGTTCTCGAGTTGGACACAAGATGGCGGAGTAATGATGTTTAGGAGAAGGCTTGCAGTACCGATACAGAGGGCGCTGTGTGACAAGTCTGTATTATTTCTCTCATCGCAATGCATTCTGAGAGTTGAAGTCCGGGTGTTACTGAACACAAATAGAACTAACAGAACTGGACTGCATTTCCCACAACACACTGCTGTTCTTGTACTGTAAACCGGAAGTTTTGTGGAACGCACAGGCAGGAAATTTAGTAGAACGCTCAGGTGGAACGCATAAACCGGAAGTAAGATATAACATTTTCCGTGTCAGAGGTGAGTGGGTGCAAGCAGATAGGAGACATTAACGTGACTGGCTGAAGGTAAATACATGTATAATTAGCCTTTATTATCTGTCTGTGCCTTGTTATTCCCCCACATCCATATTGCAATGCATAACTAATGGCTCATGTAAGTGGTATGAGAGCAGCAGGGATGTCACACATGTACTGGTGCTGTGTAACCTGTACATTATGCCAGTACATCCCCCTCTTACTGCAGGGAGCCAGCTGTTATTATTGCAGGGTGGTCAGTGGTGTATGGGGGAATAGTCTGTCCTCTCTCCTCTCTCTGGGAATAAATCTATGACATGTAACATGTAGGAAGATGGTCACCTCTGTATGGGTCTTTGGTGCTGTGACCTCTTCACGTTGCAGGGGGTGGTGCCCTGTACAGATAGAGGACAGGGGTCACCTAGGGCTGTACAGTGTAAAGATTGATCAGAGGAAGGGATCGGTAAGGAAAGCGGAGTGAGAGAGTATGAGCCCCAAAGGGGATGGGATCAGCAAGTTATCGGTATGTCCACAGTGAATATGTTGACATGACAATGGAGCCATCGGGATCCCTACACAGATGTAATGGTACTTACACCATTTTAACTGTGTGTGTCTTATACCGTTAATCATGCATATTCTCTCTGGACATTGTGAGTGTCGACATAATATACTCAACCAGCCACAAAGACATGGAAGCTGGATTTGCAATGAAGGAGCAAGTGAGATTGTCGCGTGCACAGGAAGACTGTCTGGCTGTGTGCAGAGTGGATGGGGGGTCTTTCTCTCTATCCGTCTGTCTGGAACGGCACCCTGTTACCAGTATCGCTGCTTCAGTACCGCTGATCGGGGGGTAGGGGCTGGCACTGTACCGGGGGATAATTTAAATGTTTTCACCCTGGCAGCTGACTGTTCTGCCCTTAGGCCAGACTTGTGAGCCACCCGTCATTCAACATGGTTAAAATAAATCACTAGGCAAATAGTGGGTGAAAGATGTGCTCTGTTATTCTATATAAAACACACAACTCACATAATAGTAATAATGTGACAATACCAGGAACTCACCACACTGCAGTACATACACTCCTGCATCTTGCCAGAGTCCTCGCAGTCCCTGGGTTTACGTAGTCCTTGGCTGCTGAGCCACCCTCTTCACTCCTCTACCCACTACATGTCTCTGTCCTATTGGTGGATGCAAGCAGCAAAAGAGTCAGTTGATGCACTTGTGACCAAACCTTGCCGCTACTCGACTTCCTTGTGGTTGAACCTCGCCACCCTGCGCCAGTGACACCATGTTGGCACTAACTAGGTTACTTTCAACTACTGAATGCCATACGACGCTGCGACTGGGCTCTTTTTTTTAATGCAAATTGTTTTTATTGAAAAAAGATCAATCATTTTAGATGGAATACAGCGGAAGAGACATGGAAATACAAATGTTGACAGATGGTGTTTCCATTTCAAATAGTCCAATCAGAATGAAAATATAATATAGATAGATCACATAAAAAATATACAATAAAATAAAGTAAAATGAACAAAATCTAAAAAGAAAATATATAGAACAATATAGAGGGGAGTGTGGGGAAAGGAAAGTCAGAGGGGAAAAAGGAATTTGAGCAGGTGGACGAGGGGGGTAATCTACCATAGCCTCAAATGGGTTATATTGAGATCAAGAAGACACAGATACAGGTGCAGAGTTTGAGTTATTAAACAATGAATATTGCGTAGAGCCCTAGAACAACAGGCAGGGGGACCACATAACAGTAAAGTCGGTAGGTCTACCCTTAGAAAAAGATACTATGTCCTCCATGTCCATATAATAATCTATCCTCCTAAACCAGTCTCTAATGGAGGGAGGGGAGGAGGATTTCCTCAAAACAGGGATGACCGCTTTAGCAGCATTATTTAAGTGCCTCAATAAGGAATTCTTATAGGAAGCTGTAGAAGATGAGGACATGTTTAAAAGCCAAAAACCAGGACCTCTCCTCTCAAGATTATCTTAGAACACTCAAATACATTCAACCAAAAGGGGGCCAGGGAGGGGCAGTTCCACCATATGTGTAGAAGACTACCTGGTGCAGAATTACATCTCCAGCAGGTTTTTGGGACCTGAGGAAACAATTTATTTAAAAGTACTGGATACCTATACCATCGTGATATAACTTTGTAAAGAGTTTCAAGAGTAGTAATACAAGAAGAACTAGCAAAGGTGTTATTAAAGACAATCTCCCAGTCTATGTCCTGGATCTCATCCTGGAGTTCTTTTTCCCACACTGTAGTAAATTGAGGGGGTAGTTTAAACAAATTTTGAATAATTAGTGAATATAATGTGGATATAGTGTGAGATGGAGTTTGAGAGGAGGAACATAAGGATTCAAACAAAGTGAGTGTTCTAGTGAGATCAGGCAGCTTACATTAGGAGGTAATAAAATGTCGTACTTGGAGGTATTTCCAGAATTCGGATTGGGGAAAATGCCATAATTCTTGGAGTTCTGTGAACGGACGCACCCCTGATGAACAAACCATCTGACCCAGTCTAAAATGGCCTTCACTCGACCAGTTTTTAAAGGACAGTGTGAAGAGACCAGGGGGAAAATCCAGATTCCCATGAAAGGAAGTGAGAGGGGAAACAGTAGATGAGATATGGGAGAGACGTCGCAGTTTCTGCCAAGAGCGTAATGTGGGTGTTATAGTTGGATGTCTAATAGTTGGTAGTTTAGGAAGCCATGGGACAATTTCTATAGGCTGAGCCAAACTGCTCTCCTCCAACATGATCCACTGCTTGAAACCCCTTGCTCGGGTCCATTCGAGAACACGAATAAGCATATGGCCTGATAGCTAGTGATGTGAGGAAGCTGCAAACCTCCATCTTGTTTACGGCGGTATAGGATAGCATGTTTAAAACGTGGTGTGGAATTGTTCCAAACAAACCTACGAATAAGGCGTTCCATTTCCGTAAACCATGTTGGAGGGATATGGATTGGAAGGGATTGCATTAAGTATAAAATTTTGGGTAGTGAATTCATTTTTATCACATTTATCCTGCCGATCCAGGATAAACGATTGGTGCGCCATCTAGTCAGATCAGTACGGATAGCTTGCAATAATGGGATAAAATTGTTTGAAAACAGTTGGGACAGATCTTTAGTCAGATAGACTCCAAGATATTTAAGTCTAGTGGGGTGCCAAACAAAGGAAAAGGATTGTTTCAAGAAATCTACCAAGGACGGGGATGCAGTCAGGCTCATTGCCACAGATTTAGAATAATTCATTTTAAAATTTGAAAACATACCAAATTTTTGGAATTCTGAAATAAGGTTCGGGAGAGAAATAGCTGGGTTAATAAGCATGCAAGAAGGTCATCCGCAAAGAGTGCCAGTTTATATTCCTGACCACCTATGCGGATACCAGAAATATTTACATTACTCCGTATGGCCCTAGCTAGAGCTTCCATACAAAGAACAAATAAAAGTGGGGAAAGTGGGCACCCCTGTCTCGTTCCATTTGAGATAGCAAATGAGTCAGAGAGAGACCCGTTTATCCTAATTCTTGCTGTGGGAGCATCATATAAGGCCAAAATTCTCTGCAGACATGTAGGTCGTAATCCCATATGCCGTAAAAGATCTGACATAAACTCCCAGTCAACCCTGTCGAAAGCCTTCTCTGCATCAGTCGATAAGATAATAGACTGGGTGGACGAGAGGGAGGCTTGGTGTATTAAATTGATAACTTTAGTCGTGTTGTCTCTGGTCTCGCGACCTAAGACAAAACCAACCTGATCATCATGGATCAATTTGGGTAAGAATATCTTCAACCAGTTGGCTAGGAGTTTAGCAAAAATCTTCAAATCAATGTTGAAGTGAGATTGGCCTATAACTAGGGCACAAGGCAGGGTCTTTACCCTCCTTAGGTATGACGGTAATGTGTGCTTCTAGTGATTGTTTGGGGAAACTGGTTCTATTGGTGATCGAATTAAAAGCACGAGTCATGAGGGGAGCCAACCTATCCTTAAAAGCCTTGTAATAGGCTGTAGAAAATCCATCTGGACCAGAGCTTTTACCAGCTGGAGAGGAGGAGATTGCCTGATCCACCTCTTCAACAGAAAAGGGCGTCTCAAGAGTATCAACCTCCTCTGAAGAAAGCTGAGGGTAATTAAGCGATCGCAAATAGGACGAAATTGCCTCTCGATGAGCAATAATATCCGAGCCCTGATCTAGATTCTTTAGATTATAAAGTTTGGCATAATAAGTTCGAAAGGACTCGGCGATTCGTTTAGTTTCATTATGGGTCTGACCATGTTCGTCTTTTATTGCTTGGATAAATGTAATAGCATGTTGTTCCCTCAATGCCTTAGCCAACATCTTACCCGGTCTATTTCCCCATTGGTAGAAGCGACTACGGCACTTACGGTAGGATAGCTTTATTTTATCCATGGAGAGTTTATGAAGGGCAGCTCTAGCTTCCTCCAATTTAGAGAAGAAATGTGGGGACAAGGAAGCTTTATGGGAAGTTTCCAGGGATTTAATCTCAGCTAAAAGGGCATCTCTTTTCTGCGTTTTCTGTTTTTTTTAAGTAGGAACCCAATTTTATGCAAGTGCCTCGTAGAACACATTTATGTGCCTCCCACACTGTTACCTTGGAAATGTCATCTTGATCGTTTTGTTCAATGTAAGAGTCTAAAGAACCCTCGATTTGAGATTTACAATAGGCATCTTGTAAAAAGAGGTTGTTAAAACGCCATGACCAAGGGTTGAGCGGGTGTTGTGGCAGAGAAAGCGTAAGGAAAACTGGAGCGTGGTCACACCACGTGATGGACCCTATTGAGGTGTTTGATATGAGATGTAAATGTCGGTGACTCAAAAAAAGATAATCTATTCTCGAGTAAGTGTGGTGGAGGCGAGAGAAGAATGTGAAGTCAGGTTCAGCTGGATGAGCGATACGCCAAGTGTCAGCAAGTTGATGGTCTTGAAGGGTGCGTCTCACTCGTCTAAATTCCTTACCTGGCCTATGAGATGTCTTATTAGAAGTATCACGAAGAGGATCAAGAGGCCAATTTAAGTCTCCTCCTACAACTGTGATCCCCTCCAATAAAGTCTCGGCTTTATCTAACACAGTGGCAATAAAGGAGGGTTGACCAGAGTTAGGCATGTACACATTTAAAAAGGAGAAACGCTGATGTTATAAAGTACATTTAACCAAAATACCCTTACCTTCTACAAGGCTATGTATGGGGAGACATCAGATATTGGTAAGTGACGAGCAAACAGGACGGCAACACCTAAGGTTTTACCAACTGAGTTATCACTAGAAAATGTGTGTAGGTAATAATAGTTTGTCAAAGAAGGGGCGTTCCCATTCTTAAAATGCGTTTCCTGCACCAGAGCTATATCCACTTTATCAGCATGAAAGGACCAAAGCATTTGGGATCTCTTTTCAGGGATATTCAATCCTTTTGCATTAATGGTGACAATCCGCAACACGGGTTTACGACTAGACATAGGATCTTAGTGTGGAAATTGCGTAACAATCTGTCCCTTGAGATAAAATGTAAGTTACACCACTACATGTATTACCTTTGAGGAATGGAAAAAATATGGATAGGGAAAAGGGATGGAAAAAAGGGGGAGGAAAATAAAGAAAATAACATAATCGCAAATATTAAGCAAACAATTGAAATATTGAATATAGGCAGAAATTGGAACATTGAAATGCTGCATCTGGACAACCAGGAGACAAAAATCAGCTCCATGTCCAGGATGTGAAAAAAGAAATGCAGCATTGGGGGGGTTCGGAGGGACGGCAACAACAACAACCCAAACTTGCAATTATAGAATTAAATTAATTTCTACTAAAAGATTCTTACAGATAACTTTACAATATGAAACTTACGGACATGTTGTGATATAACGTCACAAATAATACTGCAGCAATTAGTTAAGGTGCACTAAAAGTGCATCAAAATAAACATTAGCATTAAAACACTTAAAAAGAAGATGAAGACCGAAGTCCTATGTTGAGAGGGAAAACTAGAACAGTCTCACCAATTTTGTATATAATATGAAGTGATCAAGTCTCTTCCGTGGATGCTGGGAGAGACAGACGTCCTGTCTTCCGCTTGGAGCTTGAAACTCATTGCCAACTATCTATGTCAGAAGGAAGGGAAGGAATCGTTAAAGGGCTGTGAAGGTTCTCCCAATCCGGAAATGCCACTGTATCTATACCCAAAGCCGTGAAGAAGGAAGGAAGATCATCTGGTGTATGAAGGACAACGGTTTTCCCATTGTGAGTTACTTGTAGATTAAATGGAAAACCCCAACGATATCTCTGAGAGTGTTTACGAAGTTCTGTGAGTGGTCTCAGGGCCTTCCTTTGTTGCAAGGTATACCATGATAGGTCGGGAAAGAGTTGAATTTTGTCACTATTAAAATCGACTTCTTCAAGTTGTTGAACCTTCTGCAAGATAGCTTCTTTTTGGGTGTGGTAATGAAGGCGTCAGATAACGTCTCGGGGTTTGTCAGTAGGCAGACCTCTTGGTCGGAGAGCGCGGTGTACCCTATCAAACAGGATCTCACTATTGGGGTCTAGACCAAGGATCTCCCCAAATATTTTCGTGAGGGCATCTGTGAGATTAGGTTGCGTTACATCTTCAGGTAGACCACGTATTCTGATGTTGTTGCGTCTGCCACGATTGTCTAAGTCGTCTATATGTGATTTTAGATGGCGGATCTCAGATTATTGGTGAGAGAGTATGTCTGTGAATTGGTGGAATGCGTCCGCAGATACCTCTTTGTAGTCTTTCAGACCGTCAATTCTGGTCCCCAATTCGGCCATATCCGATTGTATAGTGGCCACTTCTTGGCGAATAGTGTACTGAAGTTTGGCCTCCAGAGATTGAAAGTCTTGTTTCATACTGTAGGTAGTGACCTAACGTGCGAGAGAATTTCACTAATCTCGTCACGGAAGGTAGACGCTGGAGGGCTGGAAGTATGAGTGGCTACTGGAGACATTCTGTCTGAAGAAGAAGAGGCAGCAGGTGAGGCTGGTGCGGAGGTTCATCTGCAGCATTGGTAACAGCGGGCTTTAGGAACTGACGTAAATCTTGATGAGATCCGCTGTCCGATCTACCACCAACTTCTGATCTGGACCTTTGTTTCTTATCCTTCCCCATTCTGAGTTTAGATAGTGTAAGTATGTGACATGAAGAATAATCTGTATACAATTTTCATGTGTGAGGACAGCTAGAGGAAAAGAGAAAAATCTGGGTTGTTGCCGGGCACCGTCCCTCCCAAGGACCTAGGCAGCCATCAGGATTACCGTTACATCATAGTAGAGAGCCGGACCGGACGTAGTCTCATAGAATCAGAGAAGAGCAAAACATATGTTGGGTATAACAAGTATGAAAGGCACTTGAAGTGAGGTATGACAGTCTCCATATTATATTTAAAGTCTTTATCATGAGTTTCCAAAGTCTCACCACAGGAGGGAGCTAGATGAGCTGGTATTATTAATGAGTATAGAATCAGTGTAAAATAATTATAAGAGACATTTATTTAGTAATATAGATACAGAGACTGGTCTCTAATATTCTTCTTTGGAGAATGTATATGTTATAATTGTCACCAACTTCTTAATTTCTATACATTGAGGCATAGAGATTTTGAAAGTTCTGCATAGAATGGGTAGAGTCTCTGCAGAGTAACTGTTAATCCACAATAGATGGTCTGAATACAATCTAAACTCAGCTCTTTACAGGTGAGAAACAGCTCAGGAGTCACTGAAGACATAGAAGGATCAGGGTGCTTTCAGCTAATAAGCGGGTGGCAGGGCTGTGGTAGGTAACGCTGGCCGCCCTCCGCAGCGTCACTCGGCTCACTCACCACACCTCTGCTGGTCAGAAGGTCCAGGACGGCACGTCGCGCCCGACAGCGGGGGTCCGCAGCTTCCGGGCGACTGGTCCTTGTTGCTGGGATCTGAATAGGTCCTGGGGATCTAATGCCGAGAGCCTGCACTTGAGTCTCTTCACCTCTCAAGGATGCAAGATGGTGGGCGTTTCCCTCTCATCAGCGCAGATCAGCGCTAGTCTTCCACATGAAGCCGGCCGGCGGGTGTGCGGGTAAGTCCCTCCACTGATAGATGGTCACAGCAGCGGGGGGGGTTTCCGGCGTGTCCGCGATCCGGCGGGTCCACAAGCAGGTGGAGGAAATTTAGCTCCCGGCTTCTGGAAGGGGGAGTAGGCCACAGCCTGCAGGAAGGTAGGAGACCTTCCCCGGCTCCGTAGCGCTGCCCCAGGGGTACCCACCGATGCTGGGTACTATAAGGAAGCACACCAGGGGTAGAGAAAGTGGATTTTGAGTGGAAAAGGTGGTAATTGAGACCACTAAATCAGGAGCTGCAAATATGCATGTCTCCTCCAAATGGCCGCCAAGCCACACCCCCGACTGGGCTCTTTTTAAACCCTCCTTTTCTTGGGTTGATCACTCACATGGGACATACCACAGCACTTACCATTTTGTGGTTGCCACGTGCCATCTAGCCTCAGTCAGTCAGTCAGACTGGATGCGACCGAGCAGGATGTATCCAGACGCAATTCTTACAGAACAAAGGAACGTTCACAGCAGCAGTGAGGACAATCCACCTGGCAACACCACATACATAAAATAATATAATGAGCTGGGCGATAAACTTTAGTCACAATGCCTGACACCCCTGAGCTCACTGAACATCTGTCTGTCTGTTTGCAGAGGGGATCTGAAGTCTGTCCAGAGTGGGTGGGACGTCTGTCCATCTGTGAATAGTATGGCTATATGTGCACCATAGATTACAGACTGCCTAAAATGGTTATGAACTTATATAGAATTGGTGTAGACATGTGAGAAATCTCTATTATTGATTGTCAATTTCTGTCCTATATACTGCCCTGTGTAGCTCATCTGTCTAACTGAAGATGGACAGGCATCACATGAACGAGAGGATATTACACCTGACCATGGAGATCATCTACCTGCTGACTGGGAAGGTGAGGGAGTCTGGGAGTGTCACAGTGACATCAATCTTACCTCTATTACTAACACAGGGACCTGACTGGGGAGGTGAGGGAGTCTGGGAGTGTCAAAGTGACATCACTCCTATCTCTATTACTAACACAGGGACCTGACTGGTGAGGTGAGGGAGTCTGGGAGTGTCAATGTGATATCACTCTTATCTCTATTACTAACACAGGGACCTGACTGGTGAGGTGCTGGGGTCTGGGAGTGTAACAGTGGCATCACCCTTATCTCTATTACTAACACAGGGACCTGACTGGGGAGATGCGGAAGTCTGGGAGTGTCACAGTGACATCACTCTTATCTTTATTACTAACTCAGGGACCTCACTGGTGAGGTGAGGGAGTCTGGGAGAGTCATAGTTAAATCACTCTTATCAATATTACTACCACAGGGACCTGACTGGGGAGGTGAGGGAGTCTGGGAGTGTCACAGTGACATCACTATTATCTGTGTTACTAACACAGGCACCTGACTGGGGAGGTGAGGGAGTCTGGGAGTGTCACAGTGACATCACTATTATCCCTATTACTAACACTGGGACCTGACTTGGGAGGTGAGGGAGTCTGGGAGTGTCACAGTGACATCACTACTATCTGTGTTACTAACACAGGGATCTGACTGGGGAGGTGAAGGAGTCTGGGAGTGTCACAGTGACATCACTATTATCTCTGTTACTAACACAGGGACCTGACTGGTGAGGCGAGGGAATCTGGTAGTGTCACGGTACATTACTACATCACTTTTATTTATTTTATTAACATGGGAGTTACATTTTATTGGTAATGTATATAGTCATATTTATTGCTGTCCGTCTCAATACAAAGGATAATATAGCAGTGAAGAAGACATCCGGTGAGCGACAGACATCCAGCAGCTTTCTCCATTTGTCAGGAGAACTGAGCAGGACCCAGAGCCCCATCACGGTGCCTCCACCTCACTCACTGATACATGAGAGACACAATGACCAGAAGATCCTGGAAATCACCAACAAGATCATTCAGCTGCTGACTGGAGAGGTGACTGCTGGGAATGGGACATTATACAGTAACACCAGGGGATGTGTCTGGGTGATGACTGTATCATTGTGTGTGTCAGGTTCCTATAAGGTGTGAGGACGTCACTGTCTATTTCTCTATGGAGGAGTGGGAGTATATAGAAGGACACAGGGGTCTGTACAAAGACGTGATGATGGAGAATCACCGGCCACTCACATCACTGGGTAAGAGGAGACTGTCATGTATTGTAATGGGGAGAGCAGCTATGGGGCCACCTATATACACAGCATCTGATAATCACATATATACAATGTAATCAGTCACTGTGTGTCTCCTACAGATGGGGCCAGTAACAGGAATACCCCAGAGAGATCTCCCCATCCTCTTTATTCCCAGGATGATATAGAGGAGAATCACAGTGTCCCACAGAAGGATCAGGTTGGTGGAACTGAAGGTATCGCTTGATACCAAAAAGTGTTGATCTTTTTTTTTTTCTAAGAATAGTAAACATCTATAAAACTAGGTATTAAATCTATATAATAAGCGAGAAAGTGTATCTGTCTGTCTGTTTGACCTTTATGCATGGCCAGCTCCAAGAAATTTGGTATGGTGGTGTAGTTTGACCAGGATTAAGTTGTTGCCTATGTATGAACTTTGTCAGTGCCACACACTGTCACACAATCCCTAAAAGTGGGGTACACAGGTTCCGGGGCTTACTCCATTGGAAATTGTCAGTCTGACAAAAACCTGTGTGAAAGCAAAAGTATCCTTTCACAGGCTGACCAAGTGTCAAACTTAATGCTCATGCAAGTTCATATTAAATCATTTTAAAGTGACCATATATATTAGCCCTCTGTGTTTGCATGCAAGGACACATTTTTCCACACAATAGTAGTGTCCCTTACACATTATGCCACACAGTAATACTCCTTACACATTATTCCCCCCCCTCAGAAACTAAACTCTCCGTGTCCCTCCAGCAGCCTATTGCCTCCCCCTGTGTGCCATCAGCAGCCAGTAGGTGTGGATTTGGTACCAGACTGGCAGCTAATTACAGCTGGTGCAGCGTCAGAAATGGATAGACAGTAGCGGCGCAATTTGAATCTGGCAGCTCCTGATTGGCTGCCGGTCCCTGAGCTCCTGATTGGCTTGCAGACCGGAAGCCAATCAGGAGCCACCACTGCTGATTGGCTGTCGGTCTGCGAGCTTTGATTGCCTTGTGACAGGCGGCGCTGTCTCTCCATGTCTGCCTGCCGGTGCCAAGCCGGCACCAGATCAACACCGCTGACACCCGGGCCCTCCTCAGTGGCCCTGACTGGACCGTCCCATCTTGTATGCGTGACTGAATTCAGGGGAAGCTGCAGACCACAGAGGAAGCTCGATCACCATAGCAGACGCACCCACGGTAGTTACGACACTGTTTGTATGCGTGCATGTTAGCAAACTGTGGGGTCTTTTTCAGGGTCAATGAAATTGTATTATAGGCGAAGACAATGTAAACAATTAAAGGCTGCAGGCGTACTTTAGGGTCCAGTCTTCAACCCGGGCAACGCCAGGTATCCCAGCTAGTATATAAGGAATATGAACATTTTTTCTTCACTTTTCCATAGGGTACACGGACTACGCTGGGGTATAGGCTGGCAGGTGGAGTCCGTGCACCAAAGTTCTTCAGCAACCTGCAGCCCAGGCTCCTCCTCCGCTATACCCCACCCACAGCCCACGCTCCTCCTCCCCTATACCCCAACCCAGACAGGCCAGTCTATTTTGGTGCCGCAGAAGCGTGCATCTCTAACGGGGCTGCTAATGCAGCCTCATATTTCTTCAGTTTTATTTTTTATTTTATTACTACTTGAGCAGGCAGCGCTGGGCATCCTATAGGTAGCCAGCTTCTGCTTTTCTCCGACGTCTGGATGACAACCACGTCAGACACCTGGGTTCGCGACATAGTCCCGCAGGGCTATGCTCTCACTTTCAGGAGGCGTCCACTGGCACGGTTTTTTACCACAGACCATCCACGAAATCCAGGAAGAGCAAAAGTCCGGCGGGAGTCAATTCACTCTCTGCTAGCCTCCAAGGTAATTGTTATCGTATCTCAGAGGGTCTCTGGCTTTAACGCCAATCTCACCTTGGGTCATATGTCGAACGGCTTCTTCTGCCCAATTCTGAACCTCAAATCCCTCAACAAGTATTTGCGGGTCCCCAAGCTCTGTATGGAGTCTTTGCGCTCCATCATTTTGACATTGGAACCAGGGGATTTCATAGCCTCCTTAGATATCCAGGATACTTATTTACATGTGCCTATCTGACTCAGTCACCAGAGTTTCCTCCGGTTTGCAGTCAAGGAGGAGCATTTCCAGTTTCGGATCTTGCCCTTTGGTGTTTCCACAGCTCCACGTTTGTTCGCGAAGGTCATGGTAGTCATGGCAGCTAACTTGCAGCGGAAGGGTATAAGAATTCTCCCTTACCTGGACGATCTTCTTATCCTAGCCAGATCTCCGGATATGCTCAGGGTGCACCATCTCACAATAGATCTTCTACAGTCGCACGGGTGGGTCATCAGTTGGAAGAAGTCCTCCCTGACTCTGGCCCAGGAATGCTCCACCTGGGGGCCCTGTTGGATTCATGGGTTCAAAGAGTGTTTCTCACAGTGGATAAAATTCGGATCTGCAGGACAGGATTTGAGGGTTCTCACTTCATCGCCAGGTGTTAATTCACACCTGCATGCGGATCCTGGGATCTCTGGTCTCCACCTTCGACATGGTGGAGTATGCCCAGTTTCACTCCCGGCTTCTCCAGGCGGAGATTCTGACTCAAACTGAACGAATCCCATCTCCAGATCAAGCTGCAGACGATCATCTTATCTCGGTAGATTTGTCTCTACCTTGCATGGTGGCTCCAGAGCTCCCACTTGGACAAGGGTCCAACCCTTCTGGATTCTGGACTGGGTCCTTCTCACCATGGATGCCAGTCTTCGTGGATGGGGAGCTGTAACCTGCCAGCAGTCTTTCCATTGTTGATGGACGGCTCAGGAGAGCCGTCTCCCAATCAATGTCCTGGAACTTCGAGCTGTCTTCAGGGCTCTCTGTCAGGCTCAGAAATTCCTTCAGCATCGCCCAGTCCAAGACCAATCAGACGAGCGACAGTTTTTGTAAGCGATGGCTATCACAACTACCAGGATGGCAGTCGCAGCACAATGAAAGAGGTCAGTCGCATACTCCGTTGGGCGGAGCATTATGTTTCAGCTCTGTCGGCAGTTTTCATTCTGGGAGTCAAAAATTGGGAAGCCGACTTTCTAAGTCATCAAGACATCCACTCCGGTGAGTGGGCACTTCATCTGGACATTTTTCAGCCTCGATCAGTCGATCTGATGGTGTCTCAGTACAACCACAAGGTACCAAAGTAAGAATCTCGCACCAGAGACCCGGGGCTCTTCTGGTGGACGCCTTGGCGGTTCAGTGGATTTTTAGTCTCATGTACATTTTTCCTCCAACCTCAGCTCTGTTGTGAGGGTTCTCTGAAGTTGGAAGGCGGCACCGTGATTCTGGTAGCTCCCAAATAGCCGCAGATGGCTTGGTACGCAGATCTTCTGAGCTTCTCCATAGACGTCCCACTGCATCTTCCTCTGGATCTACTCTGGATCTTCTGTCTCAGAACCCGTGCTTCCACCCATATCAGACTCGCTTCGCTTTGATGGGGTGGCATCTGCCTTGAGAGCTAAAGGTTTTTGCGGTCAGTCATTCTCACCATTTTGAATGCGCAAAAACCATCAGCCTAAGTTTTTTAAAACATATTTTTATTGTAAAACCGCAATAAACAATATAACATATTGATCAGAAAATGACAAGACATCAACAGGACCACAACAGTAATGTGCAATACAATGTATCCATGAGGAACGTAACAATACAGGAATTAAAATGGTGGTTCACCTGAAGACAAGGTTTCTTCATTATACCAGGCTGTAAGTTGAACTGCAGCTCGAAGCGTGTCTTTAACCTGAGGTGTTAATGTGTGAACATATGGGAGCCAAATATTAAAGAACTTCTCTGCTTCCTTGTCTTTATTAAGGGATAGTTCTAACCAATCCATATTAAATAGGTGCGTAATTCTAGGTTGTAAAAGACTGAGCGTTAAAGTGTCAGTGGATATCCATTGAGATAATATTGTTTTTTTCGCAGCTGCTGCAATCTTTGCTAGTAATAGACGGGCACCTCCAGGGGCACAGGATGATCCAGATGATGGTACAATATCCCACATAGCCCACTCGGGTGTTAGTTCAAAGGCAATTCCCAACTTGGTGGATATATAGGTGTGTACCAAGGACCAGAACCTCTGTACCTCCGCACAGTGCCACATACAATGCATTAGATCCGCATCAGGTTGACCACATTTAAAACAATTTGAGTCTGTGGAAGTACCTGTGATGAGTCTTAATTTGGGGGTGAAATAGGCACGATGCAATAATTTATACTGCATTTCCGCGTATGAAGCCGAAATTAATTGCTTATTGAGTCTAACAAAAGATTTCAAAATGGTGGATAGGGGTATGTTAGGGAATGTGGAATGCCACTTGGCAAATCCCACCGTCTCCACTTCCAAATTTATTTCCCGGCGTATATAGGTGTATAGCATAGAAGTGGAAAATGACATAGAGAGGCAGCGAGACAGCACATCATCCAAACCATTTTTCCCAGGTATAATGCGAATTTTAGGGAGTAAAGTATTGACATAACTACGTATTTGGAAATATATAAATAAAGGGATTTGGATACAGGGAAATTTTTCCTGTATTTGGTTATGAGAGTAAATAGTCATTGTGGAGAGATCCAATAATTGATATATGTAACGCAATCCCTGTGTGTTCCAGGTTTTGAAAGTCTGTGTTAGAAAACCAGCATCAAACCCTGGGTTATGGCCGATAGGAAGGAACAAGGAGACATTGGGAGGGACTCTCATTTGAGTTCTGGCTCGGCGCCAAGCCAAGCATGTAGTATGTAGTAGTAGATTTTGTGCTACGTGAGGTGGAAAGGACAAGGGTCGTGTGTGTAGCAAACTAGCTAATGGCATTTCAACACTAAAAGATTGCTCTATTAGCGTGTCAGCAAATCCATTTGTTCCTCTAATCCAGTCAATTGCGTATCGGTAATTTGACGCAATAGCATAAGATTTTAAGCAAGGGAGATTAATTCCGCCTAAAGCAGGTGGTTGGCTGAGTTTGAATAATGAAATCCTGGGTTTTTTGTTCGCCCAAATGAACTTGCTGATCGCTTTGTTAATCAATTTTAAATCAGATTCTAAAGGAAGCAAGGGGAGCATCTGAAAAAAATATAAAATCCTAGGAAAAGATATCATTTTAATTAATTGACATCTACCGAGATATGAGAGTGGGAGATGTTTCCATTTTTTAAAATCTAAAAGTGTACGTTGTATTAAAGCAGGGAAATTGACTGAGTATAGGGCGGAGGGATGTGCCGGGATATTAAGGCCTAGGTATTTTAGAGTTGTTTTGGCCCATTTAAATGGGAAAGAATTTTTCCAGTTTTTTGTGACGTCCGAGTGTAGGGCCAAGGCCTCTGTTTTGTTATAATTTATCAAAAAACCAGAGATAATATGGAAGTCTTTCAGGATATGAAGGAGTTTAGGTATGGCAGAATGTGGGTTCTCAAAATACAGTAATAAGTCATCCGCATACGCGGAGACTTTCAAAGTATTATTTCCGATATTTATTCCCTGCCATTGTTGACATAGCAAAAAGGTGCGGATAAGAGGATCTATAGCCAGGTTAAATAATAAAGGAGATAGGGGACAACCCTGTCGGGTTCCCCTATGTAGTCTAAGGGATGGAGTATTCAGGCCGTTAACTGTTAGGAATGCTATAGGGGTGTGGTATATTGTTTTGAATAATGTAATAAATTCGGGACCAAAATTTTGTAGCTGGAAGATGCGCAGTAGGTGGTTCCACGACACCCTATCAAAGGCCTTGTCAGCGTCGCAGCTGACAAGGAGCGTTTGGTTATTTCTCATTTGGTGAGATTTAGTTAATCCTGCAATCAAATGTCGGACGTTGATCACTGAGTGTCGTCCTTTCATAAACCCAGTTTGTGCGGTGTGTATGAGATGTGGCAATACTAATTGTAAACGTTGAGCGATAATACCAGTGAGGATTTTAAAATCCTGGTTGAGCAGAGATATTGGCCTATATGATTGGGTCAGCGTAGGGTCTTTCTCAGGTTTCAAGAGAAGGATAATTCGGGCCTGGTTAAAGTCTGGTGGTGTTGAGGCTCCCTTCAATATTGAATTAAATAAGGAAACTAAATGAGGGGTTACAAGTGGATTTAATATTTTGTAGTACTCGGCACTAAGGCCATCTGGGCCGGGTGTCTTTCCGTTGGCCAGGGATTTGATAGTTAGAGCAACCTCCAACTCCGAAACAGGAGTTGTTAGGGAGTCGCGGGCCTCTTCAGAGAGGGAAGGTAGATTAGCCTCTTTCAAAAAGTTCATCCCCAGAACAGGGTTATCATCCTGTGCGGAGTATAAGTCTGTGTAATATTGTAAGAAAGAGGCCGCAATGTCCTCGTTGGTATGTAATGATCCTAGGGGACCTTTAAGAGAAAGAATGGGAGAGGATGTTTTCTGACTTCTCACTATATTAGCTAGCAGTTTGCCCGCTTTATTTCCCCAACGGAAATAGCGATGTTTCTGGAAATCTAGATAATATTGGGCTCCTTCAGTGCACAATGTGTCATATAAATTTTTGTTATTCAAATAATTCCGCCGTGTCTCTGTGTTGTTATTTTGCAGCATAATGGCATACGATTGTGATAGGGCGTTACTCAATTCCGTGAAACGTGTGTTAAGTTTACGGCGTTTATGGGAAACATATCCCATAATATGCCCTCTCACTACTGGTTTAGATGCGGCCCAGAACAATGATATGTCGCCAATATGAGAAGCATTATCATTATTATAATTAAGAAATTGTTGTTCTAAGTATTTTTTGAAGTCTGGAGAAGTGAATAAGTATGAGGGGAATCTCCAATTGAAGGAAGATGTTTTGGGGGTAGATAGTTGTAACGTGAACCATGTAGGCGCATGATCGGAGATGACTATGTTTTCTATATGAGATGTTTGAATCCTATTAATTAATGAGCTTGAGACCAGCCAGAAGTCCAATCTAGCTGAGGAGTGATGGGGGTGGGAGTAAAACGTGTAATCACGTGCTAAGGGGTGGAGGTGTCTCCATGGGTCTACTAGGGCGAGGGATTCAATTAGTAGTTGTAGCGTTGGAGATGTGCTGCCCCGCCACTCACCGGATGCTCCCGTTCTGTCCAGACTAGGAGAAAGAGTAGTGTTGAAGTCTCCTCCTATGACGAGGGCGCCTTCTGCCCAATTCTGGAGTCGGGCGTAGAGATCGGAGAAGAATGCATTGTTGTGACCTGTGGGAGCGTACAAAGTGACAAGCGTGATTAATTCACCTTCTAAATTCAGTTTAAGAAAGAGAAATCTGCCCTCGGTGTCCAGGATCGAGTCTACAACTGTGTATTTTAAAGATTTATGGAAAATCACCAGCACCCCTCTTTTTTTAGATGTGAAAGATGCAGCTGTATAATCTTTTATCCATGAGTCTCTAAGAGTATTAGGGTCACCCTGTCTCCAATGGGTCTCCTGTAGCACTGCTATGTCAGGTTTAAATTTTTTAAGTTGTTGTAGTATTTTACGCCGTTTAATCGGGGTGTTTAAACCCTCTACGTTCCAAGTTAAAAATCTTATGTTTTTTTGTGTTTTAGTGAGATCAGCAATAGAGTGAGACATTGTGTTATCCTATACCTGTCCTGTAGATCAAAAAAATGAACCATCGTAAAGAGACCATCACGCTCTCAGTCCCAGCATGCAGAGAGCGCCTGCAGTAAAACCTTGAAAGTGCCATTACAGAAATACACATAACACAAAAACAAAAACATGACCTGCCATAATATATGGAATATAACAAACATAATGCAGTCTTACAATTTTTGAAAATTTTAAGAACCAAAAAATAAGGCTCTACGGGCCTATTTAAACCCAGTGAGGTATAAAAGTATCGATAATTGAAAAAAAGAAATAAAAGAAAATAAAAAAGGGGATATGAAAGAGGAGGAATGGTAAATGTGTAAAAGGAAGGGGAGAAAACAACAAACCAGAGATTATCTTGACAATTCTGCCGTTGACGTTTAGCAGTTGTTAAAATAACCAGAAATCTTGAAAACAAGCATAAGATATATATTTCCAATAACAAACTCTCCATGTTTGCGATAGGAGACGGATTTGTACAATTAAATGTATCTTCTTAAGTCACGATATCATTTTGAGGAGTGATTTGGTCAGTTAGAGAGTCCAGAAAAGTCTTTGCAGACGATGGAGAATCGAAAAAGTGTTGTTTGCCGTTATGTAGGACTTTCAGCTTCGCAGGGTACATTAATGCAAATCTCAGTCCCAGATCAAATAATGCTTTACAAATAGTAGAGTATTCCCTTCTTTTCATTGCTACTTGATACGAGAAGTCCTGAAACAACAACAATTTGTGCCCCTGATAGGTGAGGCCTTCTGATTTGCGGTAGGCGTCCAGTATGCGAGTTTTGTCTAGGTAGTTCAACATTTTCATTATGACAGGCCTAGGTCTTCTCTGGTCAGAAGCACGGTCAGGGCCTATGCGGTGAACTCGTTCTATGATGAGGGTATTGGAAGAAGCCGAGCAATTGAGCTCAGAGGGTAACCATTTAGAGACGAAATCCATGAGATCTCTTTGCTTAACAGATTCCGGTAGGCCTATTAACCTTAAATTGTTGCGGCGATTCCTATTCTCTAAGTCTTCCAATTTTTCCTGCATAGCAGAGATCGCTGATTCCTGTGTACGTATTACGCTTTGTGCCTCTGTTAGCTCATCTTCAACATTGGAGATACGTTGTTCTGCTTCCGTAAAGCGTCGACCATGTTCCTTAAGTTGCGAAACTGCTGATTCTATAGCTTCTTTGAGGCCGGACAGTTTTTTGTCAAGCAAGGGAGAAAGAAGCTCGGATATTTCTTGGGCTTTAGCTATTGAGGCGGTACTAAATTGAGTCGAGTTAGAGGCTCCGTCTAGGATATTGTCAGCTGGAGGTGAAGTAGGAGAGTCAGGAGATGATGATGGAGCTACATTTTTGTCTTTCCCTTTAGTAGTTTGACCTTTAGGTGCACGCTGTGGTCTGGCCACAAACTTCTCCATGGTATAGGGATGTGATGTGCGATTTAATCAGGAGCCACTAGGGGGAGCCCCAGGTGTTCAGGATATATATGACACTGGGTCTGTAAATTAAAACCTATAGTATGGCTTGTGAGCACTATCTTTGGACCAGACAAGACAAGATCACAGTATGAGGACCCAGCAACACCACCCTGCTCCCTGGTATGAGCAGCAAATAGAGAGAATTGTGAAAGGAGGTAAGCGCTTGCTGCAGCAACTTAATCAGGTCTCAAAAAATGGCGGCCGCGGGTGATGTGTGGCCAGCGGGGAGCTTGTAACTGAGGGACGTCCCTGAAACGGTGTCCAGGCGTCCCGCTTGTTCCTATGGGTCTAATGGTAGCCCCGGTGGCTGTTGCTGAAGGTGGGGAGGGGAGAAATTATGCCCGGCCGCGATCCAAGATGGCGGCCGCGGGCAGTGCCGCTTTTCCAATGCGGCTGTACTCCGGTGTTGTGGGGCAGTGCGGGGGGCCGGGGCATGCGCCGCTCTTACCCGCGTTATCCTAGAGACCTCAGGGTGGCTTTAGGTGAGGCAGTGAGTCTCTCCGGCGGCGCTATGTCTCGGCTATATGGAGCCGGCTTGGGAGCCCATTAAAAGTGCGGCCAGGTCGTTTGGTCCGCCCACCGGAAGTCCCCATCAGCCTAAGTTATCATCGGATTTGGCATGCTTACTTCTCTTGGTGTTCTTCCAGAGGTAATAACCCCAGATCCTTCCGGCTTTTTTAGAGTTCTCTCATTTCTACAGGCCAGCCTGGATTTGAGTCTTCGTATGTCTTCCTTAAAGGTGCAGGGCTAGGCCCTTTCAGGTCTTTTTCAGAGACAGATTGCCTTGATGCCGGATGTTCGTACGTTCTTTCAGGGAGTTCTCCATGTGCAGCCTCCGTTTGTTACTCCGGTGGCTCCATGGGACTTGGTTCTTCCGGCTCTTCAGTCACCTCCTTTCGAGCCTTTGGATTCGGTGGGCCTTCGTTGGCTCACGTGGAAGACTATATTCCTTCTGTCTATTGCTTCGGCTCGGAGAGTGTTGGACTTGAGTGCTCTGTCGTGTTGCTCTCCTTTTCTGGTCTTTCATTTGGATCGGTGATTTTTCAGACTCGACTTGGCTACCTTCCTAAGGTGGTTTCCAGATTCCATCCTAATCAGGAGATTGTGGTCTGGCTTTTCAGTCTCCAGAGGATTCGACTGAAGAGACCTCTTTAGATATTGTGAGGGCCCTTCGCGTATATGTAGTTTCATGGCCAGGGTTTCTCTGCATGGTAGTCACCGGATAATACCTGTGAGGTCGTTATGGCGGGGAGTCTCTGGCAGTGGTGCTGGTGTTTGGCGAGGGGCATTGGTTGTGCGTGGTTCTGTGCAGGCACTCTGTCACTAGGCCTGGTGGCGTTTGGCGGTATTTCCGTTGGCATGGGCGCCGCCATCTTGCCTGCGGCCATGTGATTCCAGCTGTCCAATCCTGGTAGGTCATGTGCTCATTCCAGCCAGTCACAGCGCGGCACTGAGTATTTAGGAAGGTCCAGAGCCTTCCTTCCTTTGCCAGTGCAACCTGTTTCTCAGCTGCGGATGAGTGAGAGTACCTGTGCCTTACCTGCCTGCTTGTTATACGCTTCTAGCCTGAACCTTGGCTGCTCCAACCTGTTGGACTTACACTGCACCCTCCATATACCTTCCTACCTGCCTGAGTACCTGAACCTGCTGTTTCCCTGCACCTTGCTTTATTTCACTCCCAGCTGGACTTCACTACCTCTGTCTGCATCAGCTACAGCTCACCAAACCTGCATTCACTTACAAGCTCATCAAGCCTGCATTCTGTTTTAACTCACCATACTTATACTGGACTGTTCTGCCTGTCACTATCTGGACATTTGTTCATTAACCCTAACAACAGTTCTCAAGTGCACTTTAGTGCTATACCTGGACTTTTTGTTTGCCATTCCCATGTCTTCTCAGTCACTTATTAAAAATCCCACTTTTTAATTTATGTCTGCTCCTGTGTCTGCTTCTATCACCACCCCGGGTCCACAACAAATTCAGAACCTCACAGTTTGCACTGGCCCCATGGATCCGGCCATGGAACAGGAGTCTGGAGTGGATTTATTTTGCTGTATTGCTGGTCGTTTAGAAAACCTGGAAGCTATGCAACATCAAATGGCCCAGTTCCTACAGGAGATGTCTAAACACCAAGATACTCTGCAAACTTAGTTAATCACCCCTGGAGTATCAGCAACTTCACCTCCTGTGCCTGGTAACACAGGGACCAGGGTATCCCCTCGTCTACATCTACCCATGCCAAGCAAATTTGAAGGCAATCCTAAACTCTGTCGTGGTTTTTTAAATCAGTGTGATATACACTTTACGTTACAGCCTGATAACTTCCCCACCGCTAGAACCAAAGTGGCATACATCGTGTCCTTGCTGACCGGCTCGGCTCTGGATTGGGCTTCCCCACTGTGGGAGCGTTCAGACTTGCTGCTGGATAATTATACAGACTTTGTATCTTCATTCAGGAGGATTTTCGATGAACCTGGACGCACAGTGTCAGCATCGTCCAGCATCATGACCCTGAGACAAGGAACCCGTCCTGTCAGCCAATATGCCGTACAGTTTAAAATTTTGGCATCGGAGCTTAAGTGGAATGAGGAGGCCCTCACCTCAGCCTTTTGGTATGATCTGTCCGACCGATTAAAAGATGATCTGATTACCCGTGAGCTTCCTACCAAATTAAATGATATGATCTCACTCTGCAACAAAATTGACCTACGCTTCAGAGAAGGTCAGGCTGAAAAGCACAGAACTGACCTGCAAAGGTCATTTACGTCTCCTTTGCCTATCCATCCACCCCATCCTCCTATAGATGAGGAGCCCATGCAGGTGAACCAAACTCATCTCTCCAAAGAGGAACGTCAGAGAAGGATGCTAAAAAACCTCTGTCTGAACTGCGGAGATTCGGGCAACCTGGTAGCCTCCTGCTCCCGCAAGTCGGGAAACGCCCGTTCCTAACTGACCTTGGGGACATCAAGTTAGGAGTTATTGCCCGTTCCCAAACACTAAAGATTTCAAGATTTCCTTAGCTTTGGATCTCAAGCCCAACCCTGTCTTCGTCTCTGCTCTATTAGACTCTGGAACAGCTGGAAACTTCATGACTTCCAGCCTAATTGATAAACTACAGATTCCTTGCTCATCTCTTAAGCATGCAATCTCCCTGACTTCTGTAGATGGAAGTCCTCTAGCCAAAGGAGTGGTCACCAAGGAAACTCAACCAGTATTCGTTTGTGTTGGGGCACTCCACTCTGAGTCTATAAAGTTTCTAGTGATACCAGAGGCTTCTCAAGAAATCATCTTAGGACTACCCTGGTTCCTCCAACATAATCCCAGGATAGACTGGTGTTCTATGCAGATTCTTTCATGGGGAACTGACTGTCAGAAATCCTGTCTTCCCAAAGTACGACATGTAAGAAAGACATCTTCGTTACCATCTCCAGCTATACCCAAGGAGTACCAGATGTTCTCTGATGTTTTTTCTGAGCAACAGGCGAACGTCTTACCTCCCCACAGAGAATGGGACTGTCCTATCGAGCTGCTGCCTGACAAGATGCCAACCCGTGGTTGCACCTATCCTCTATCCGTGCCTGAGACTCAAGCCATGTCAGAGTACATCCTGGACAACCTAGCAAAGGGGTTTATTCGACCTTCCACCTTTTTCGTTGGCAAGAAAGACGGAGGCCTAAGACCTTGTATAGATTACCGGGGCCTCAATGATATAATGATTAAGAATCGGTGTTCTCTTCCTCTGATCACAGAATTGTTTGACAGAGTTAAAGGGTCCATCATATTCTCAAAACTGGATCTGAGAGGGGCTTATAATCTCATCCGCATTCGTGCTGGCGATGAATGGAAGACCACCTTTAATACTAGAGATGGACACTTTGAATACCTTTGTGATGCCCTTTGGGTTGTGCAATGCCCCTGCCGTGTTTCAGGGCTTTGTTAATGAGATTTTCCGGGACCTGTTGCACGTCTCGGTTGTAGTTTACCTGGATGATATATTGATTTCTTTCGTCTTCTGTAACCAAACATCATGAACATGTGAAGGAAGTATTGTCCCGTCTGAGAAAGAACCACCTTTCTGCAAACTGGAGAAATGTGTCTTTGGGGTTCCCAGTGTGCCATTCCTTGGTTACATCATCTCTGGCTCCAGTCTAGAAATTGATCCCAAGAAGGTGCAGGCGATTTTGGATTGGTCCCGTCCTGAAACTTTGAAAGCCATCCAAAGATTGCTTGGGTTCGCCAACTACTATAGACGTTTTATTAAAGGATTTTCATCACTATTAGCTCCCATTAACACGTTGACCCGAAAAGACGCTAACCCTGCCCTATGGCCACCTGAGGCAGAGACTGCCTTCCAACTTTTAAAACAGGCATTTATTTCAGCTCCAGTCTTACGACAACCAGATTTGGATAGGCCGTTTCTAGTGGAAGTGGATACTTCTTCAGAGGCCGTGGGTGCAGTTCTTTCCCAGCGTTATGACGATAATCAAGTGCATCCCTGCGGGTTCTTTTCCAAGAAGTTTTCTCCTGCCGAGAGAAATTATGCCATTGGTGAGCAAGAACTTTTAGCAGTAAAGTTAGCATTAAAAGAATGGAGATACCTGCTGGAAGGGGCCAAGTTTCCCTGCACTGTCTTCACGGATCATAGAAATCTTCTCTTCCTCAAGAATCTTCAGTGCGTGAGTCCTCGTTTGGCCCGATGGGCGATATTTTTTGCTCGGTTCCAGTTCACCCTGAACTTCCGGTCTGGAGCCCTTAATCAAAAGGCAGATGCCCTGTCCAGATCTTTCCGTTGTGATGACAAATCTGAGAATCAACTAAATACCCCTGTTTTGGAGTCAAGAGTCTTCGCCACCTTACAGCTACAGCCTCCTACAGGGAAGTCCTTTGTGGCCCCAGAGTTAAGGAAGCAGCTCCTCACCTGGGCTCATCCTCTCGCTTTGCAGGTCACTCATGTACCTGGAAGACCTTGGAATTTCTAAAGAGAGGCTATTGGTGGCTATCTATGAAAGCAGACATGTCGGAATTTATTTCTTCATGTTCTTCCTGTGCCCAGCATAAATCTTCACGACAGGCACCAGCTGGTGAGTTATTGCCACTACCTATTCCATCGCGCCCATGGACGCATCTCTCCATGGACTTCGTCACGGATCTGCCAAATTCTCAAGGGTTCACTACCATCTGGGTCATAGTAGACCGATTCTCTAAAATGGTCAATTACATACCACTAAAGAAATTGCCTTCTGCCCCTGACCTGGCTCACTTGTTCGTTCAACATATTTTCCATTTCCATGGTCTTCCTGCTGAGATTGTCTCTGACCATGGTATTGCAAGTTAAGCCGTAGAAAAATTTAGCTTATCACCCACAAAGCAACGGATCCAGTGAGAGGGTCAACCAAGACCTTGAGACCTTCCTGAGGATTTTTATGTCCTCTTCCCAAGACAATTGGTCTGCATTGCTGCCATGGGCTGAATTTGCTCATAACGCCTCCTACCACTCTTCCATGAACCAAACACCATTCCAAGTGGTCTACGGCCTTCATCCTCGGGTGCTCTGTCACTAGGCCTGGTGGCGTTTGGCGGTGTTTCCGTTCCGTTGGCATGGGCGCCGCCATCTTGCCTGCGGCCATGTGATTCCAGCTGTCCAATCCTGGTAGGTCATGTGCTCATTCCAGCCAGTCACAGCGTGGCACTGAGTATTTAGGAAGGTCCAGAGCCTTCCTTCCTTTGCCAGTGCAACGTGTTTCTCAGCTGCGGCTGAGAGAGAGTACCTGTGCCTTATCTGCCTGCCTGTCGGTTACGCTACCAGCCTGAACCTTGCCTGCTCCAACCTGCTGGACTTACCCTGCACCCTCCATATACCTTCCTACCTGCCTGAGTACGTGAACCTGCTTTTTCCCTGCACCTTGCTTCATTTCACTCCCAGCTGGACTTCACTACCTCTGTCTGCATCAGCTACAGCTCACCAAACCTGCATTCACTTACAAGCTCATCAAGCCTGCATTTTGTTTTAACTCACCATACTTATACTGGACTGTTCTGCCTGTCACTATCTGGACATTTGTTCTTTAAACCTCACAAGTTATCAAGTGCACTTTAGTGCTATACCTGGACTTTTTGTTTGCCATTCCCATGTCTTCTCAGTCACTTATTTAAAACCCCACTTTTTCATTTAAGTCTGCTCCTGTGTCTGCTTCTATCACCACCCCAGGTCCACAACAACAGCTATGCAACATCAAATGGCCCAGTTCCTACAGGAGATGTCTAAACACCAAGATACTCTGCAAACTTAGTTAATCACCCCTGGAGTATCAGCAACTTCACCTCCTGTGCCTGGTAACACCCTTACTTTGACTGGCTGTTTCTCAAAGGAACCCTTCTTTTAATTCGCTCTTTCTCCACTTCATGATGGTTAAAATGGCCCAAAATCGGTGTGAAGGTATCTCTGAAAAAGGGCTTTTCGTGTATTTTTGGAAGCGGGACCGGAGAAGCCTAGGAACCCTTCCTTTGACCGGCTGTTTCTCCTCCTCCTGATTGTCAAAATGGCCCAAAATTGGTGTAGTTGTAACTCTGCTTCTATCACCACCCCGGGTCCACAACAAAATCAGAACCTCACATGTAGAATGTACCAGGGATATCCGGAAGTCGGATTCCCTTTTCATTCTCGATGGTTTCCACAAGCGAGGCTGTCCGGCTAGGAAGCAGACCTTAGCCAGGTGGTTTCGCTTCAGCATCCGCCACATGTACTTGGCAGGGGTTCCCCCCAGCCATAGTGACTGCTCATTCCACAAGATTGGTGGGTACCTCTTGGAAGTTTATGGTGCCTCGGCAGAGCAGATTTGCAAGGTGGCCACATGGTCTTCGGTTCACTAGTTTATCTGCTATTATGATTTTAAAACCTTCGCCTCCGCGGATGCGGCCTTTGAGCAATGGGTACTTAGTGCAGCTCAGGAGCGTCCCCTCTCTTAGGGGGATTGCTTTGGGACATTTCCAGCATAGTCACTGTTTCCCCTATGGACAAGTGAAGAAGAAAAGGAGACTTATGTCTTACCTGTTAAGTCCTTTTTTTGGAACTTCATAGGGGACACAGGGTGATCACCCTGATGCACCTGACTGGCGGGTCTTCTCCTCCTTTTCTGTTTCTCCTGTCTCTTCCGGTGTCTGTGTGTGTCGGTCTTCCTTCTCCTTCTTTCCGCTCCTGCCTTAGGCTTGCTAACTTGACTGGCCTGCCTGGGCTGGGGGTGGTGTATAGGGGAGGAGCCTGGGCTGCGCGTTGCTGAAGAATTTAACTTTTTGGTGTCTAGACTCCATCTGCCAGCCTATACCCCAGCTAGTCCCTGTGTCCCCTATGGAGTTCAAAGAAAAGGTCTTAATAGGTAAGACATGTCTCTTTTTTGTGCGCTCTGCACTCAATAAATGTTAATGATGAGGCTGAGATATAAATAATGACAGTTCTCTGCCTATCTTGGAAAAAAGCTTAATATATAGAATTCAGTTTTAGAATAAATATATTTTTTATATATTATTATTATACACTGATATTCTGTATGGTCACTGTTCTGTAACTCAGGAATCATTACATTGTGATATTTACTATTCTAGGGGAAAGATCTAATTATTATTAAACTAGAAGAGATAAAAGAGGAAGAGGAGACGTATGTGATGGGTGATCAGCAGTGTAAGGAGGAGGAAATCCCTACAGCTATCAGCACAGGTGAGTAATGCACAGAGAATAGAGTCACATTATTACTGATAAGGGGTGGTTTTTTTCTTTTTCCATTTTGTACACCCAGGCCATTGCCAGCTCGTTTAATCCCCATATATCTGAAGCAAATTATTCTATTTTTCATATAATAACTATCAGGTTATACGCAACATAAATATATGAACTTCGCAAAGTGTTAACCAGAATTATATACCTTTTAAATCATTTGGATAATTTCCTTTTATAAAGATAACGCGGCACACCAAGTGTTATAAGTACAACGTTTTTATATATCAAATCTTCATAAAATCAATGCTTGTTAAAATACAATATAGACGATACAAAGAGAGAGAGAGAGTGTAATATATATGATTGCCGAGTGTGTGTTGTTGGGACCCTTTGTCCTATTGTTCAAACCGCATGGTCTCTGAACACAAACTCCATTTTGAAAACTCACATTGAATACTCCCATAATGCCAGGTTCTGTAATACCAATACCTTCACCCACTACAACTGTGTGATATCTTTGGACCAAAACAGTACATTATATTGTATACCAGTGTCTAATATTTTCAACTTCCATGATATAACACTGCATCCACTATACTATACAAGCTTTTCAGATACTATAATGTTGTATAATACATATAAGCTGATTCCTCTGTAATAGTTAAAAATACCACTATACAACTCATAGTACACAATTCTATCATAATACTATAAAGCATCCACCAACCACATGGACCAACTTCAATTTACATTAGAGACATGGGTCAATGGGGGAAGGGGGAGAGCACATGGAATTTCCTTTGTTCATACCACATGGAGGTAGCATCTTTAAATTCCCAAACTATGATAATATATAACTTCACAATACTATAACAACATGGCCAGCAATCCGCAACTCCCATGGAACCACAACCACCAGCCGAACCCAACCTGATTCCACTACATAATGTCCCACAAAGCGCAAACTACCAAACAGTGTACACCACCCACAAACCCAGCACAACGCAATTGACCACCACCGAGTCACGGGTTCCCTCATCATCAGCTGACATCAAACAACCACACATCCACAGACTGCAATACTCCACCCAATTTCCATCCTAATCTTAACTACACAATGATACAGTCAGACCACAAGAATACAACACACACCAAACCCATCCCACTCAGACTATGCCACTGTCCAAGCACATGGGAAGGAAGGGGGAAAAAGTACACCTATATCACAGCCAGCTATATGTATAAAACTGAACCCAAATCACTGCAAACTATCTATACAAGCTATAAACAGATTAAATCTGGGGAGAAGCATGCTGTCCTGTGTCTCCCTGGTGTGTCCTTGCAAGCATGTGTGTTTCTCCAAGTGTGTGTGAATGCCATCCTGCTCTCAATTACCTGTGTCTCTGTAGAGTGTTTGTGTGAATGCCCTCCTCCTATTCCTCACCTGTGGGATCTTGCCCATAAAAGGACATTCAAACCTTATTGTATAGGGTCTCAGGCAGGAAACTGTGGCTCTTAGCTAGGGTAAACAAATGCTAATTAGATTGTATTGTGAGCTGGTTTCTCTGTTGATATTTCTAAGCTCTGGGAAAATTATCACATCTCATTTATATATTTCGGTTTTAGCTGTATAAGGAATTATTATTATTGATTTTAATATACACACTGTAACAATTACCACTATAAATATAACTATATAAGAAAGTGTTTTGTACTTTGCATATGTAACAGCTGGACATCACAGACTCGCTTACCATATGGCCAGTTTAGGGCATTATAACCCGCTCCCAATATAGAAGAATAATGTCATTTCCATACATTTTCTTTCTTTCCAGCAGACGGACACAAAGGTTGGAATCCCTCAGAGGAACATCTAATTTTATATCCAGATTCTATAATAGAAGATGATATCACAGGACAATCTCTCAGAGAAAATCCACTTACCGTAAATGTATACCCAGCACATCACAGTGCACATAGATCACCTGATCCCTCTAATCATGGGGAATGTTCTCCAGATAACTGTAATAATGTCACACAGGCTACAGCTCATACAGGCGCTAACCTCTTTCCCTGTCCTGAATGTGGTAAACGCTTTAGCCATTATTCCATCTTTGTCAGACATCAGAGACATCACACAGGGGAGAAGCCATTTCCATGCCCATCGCAGCTTATTGTACACCAAAGAACTCTCACTGGAGAAAAACCATTTCCATGCTCTGAGTGTGGGAAATGCTTCACGTTTAAATCAAATTTTATTAAGCATCAGCAAATTCACACAAGAGAGAAGCCATTTTCATGCTCTGAATGTGGGAAATGTTTTACATGCAGTTCAAAACTTTCTGCACATAAGAGAACTCACTCAGGTGAGAAGCAATTTTCCTGTCATGAGTGTGGGAAATGTTTTGCACAGAAAGGAGTTCTTGATAAACATAAGAGAACTCACACAGGTGAGAGGCCATTTCTGTGTTCTGAATGTGGGAAATGTTTTAGAGTGAAATCAAAGCTCATTAATCATCAAAGAGCCCACACAGGTGAGAGGCCATTTTCATGTTCTGAGTGTGGGAAATGTTTTACACAGAAAAGTAATCTTAATAAACATATGAGAATTCACACAGGTGAGAAACCATTTCCTTGTTCCGAATGTGGGAAATGTTTTGCACGTCAGGGAACACTTGATGAACATCATAGAACTCACTCAGGTGAGAGGCCATTTTCATGTTCTGAATGTGGGAAATGTTTTGCACGCCAGGAAACATTTGATAAACATCATAGAACTCACTCAGGTGAGAGGCCATTTTCTTGTTCAGAGTGTGGAAAATGTTTTACACTGAAAAGTAATCTTAATATACATAAGAGAACTCATACAGATGAGAAGCCATTTTCCTGTTCTGTGTGTGGGAAATGTTTTTCACAGAAAGGAGATCTTAATAAACATAAGAGAACTCACACAGGTGAGAAGCCATTTTCTTGTCCTGAATGTGGGAAATCATTTACACACAAAGGAAATCTTGATCAACATCAGAGAGCTCACACAGGTGAGAAACCATTTTCTTGCTCCGAATGTGGGAAATGTTTTGCACGTCAGGGAACACTTGATGAACATCATAGAACTCACACGGGTGAGAGGCCATTTACTTGTTCTGAGTGTGGGAAATGTTTTAGACAGAAAAGGAATCTTTATAAACATAAGAGATTTCACACAGGTGAGAACCCATTTCCTTGTTCTGAATGTGGAAAATGTTTTGCTCACCAGGGAGCACTTGATGACCATTGGAGAGGTCACACAGGTGAGAGGCCATTTGCGTGTTCTGAGTGTGGAAAATGTTTTGCACGCCAGGGAACACTTAGTGACCATTTGAGAAGTCACACAGGTGAGAGGCCATTTCTCTGTTCTGAGTGTGGGAAATGTTTTACACAGAAAAGGAATCTTAATAGACATCAGAGAAGTCACACAGGTGAGAGGCCATATTCATGTTCTGAGTGTGGGAAACGTTTTGCACAGCAGGGAACACTTGATGACCATCAGAGAACTCACACAGGTGAGAGGCCATTTTCTTGTTCTGAATGTGGGAAATGTTTTACAGACAAAAGGAATCTTAATAAACATCAGAGAAGACACACAGGTGAGAGGCCATTTTAATTCTCTGAATGTGGGGAATGTTCTAAACATAAATCAGCTCATTTTAGTCATCAGAAACTTGACAAGGAGAAAAACAATGTATATGAGCGTCTAGATATATAGAAATTGCAGCTGTACTTTTAGTAATATTATTTTATTGCACATTTTCACAACCTAGACTGCTTTTCCTGCTTAATGAGGGGTAAATTACATTTGTATAGAGTGTAAGCCTGTGAGCAGGGCCTTCGTACCTCTGTCTGTTATTACCCAGTTTTGATCTATTAATGTTTCCAATTGTAAAGCGCAATGGAATATGTTGCGCTATATAAGAAACTGTTCATAAATAAATAAACTGTTAAAAAATGCGCATGTTCACATCATATACTAATATCACAATTTAGATAAAACCCACTCCTAGCTGAGATGAATGTCACCAACATAAGGCTGCAGTATATTCCCCATGTAAATGGCTTTCAGTTTCCTTATTCCATTAGATTTTGGCCGTGTTGCACAATAATAAGACCACTTGCCGTAATATAGGGTCCTAATAATCTGTCATATTGGTAATTTGTTGGGGATGTAATATGGGAAGTGGGGAACTATTACATCATGTGATCACTTGGCTGTAAGTGTCGGTGTGGGATGGGTCATGTAATGAGATCTGTAACCTCTGATTTTATCTCACTTATTTCCGTGTTCTCTGGTTGGGTTTTCCTGGTAAATAGATTTCTAGTCTCCTTATAGCAGCCAAATTTCTTGTTCCTACTAATTAGATCCTCTGTAACCTACTTTTTAGACTATTCCCAAAGTTAAGGACATTAATATCATGATTATTTAATTCATACATTAGATTATGTCATTTGTGTTGGGACACAGGAAGCTGATGGCTGCTGGTCTCGTTATAAGCAACTACCGGTAATGTCCATTAGGTGCATCAGACTCCCAATATCCCCAGCAGAATACTGAGTACAGATGTGAGCAGGGTACGTAGTAATGGAAGAATAATACAGGGACATCACAGGATAAGTTGGATCAGTACAGATTGTCCTCAGTATGTCCTGCACTGTCTCACCTCCCACAGTGATGATACCACCAGTAATGTGCAGGGTCAGGAGATGGAGATTATTTGTCAGTGAGGGAATCTGTAAGGACCAGGCCAATAACACTGAGCAACACCCAGAGGACAATTCAGGCTATGGTAATAACTTACAATGAGGAGGTCAGAGAGTTTAGTAGGAAGTTAAATGAAGTCTGAATATAACGTCAATTAGTTTAAATCTCATAACACTAGAAATCAGTTTTAATAAATATATTGGTATCAACTTATCAGACAAAGAGCGCTAATGCTAAAAAGTATAACAATTTATTGACACAATATAATATAAAATAAACATAACTGAAAAATAATAAAATAGATAAATGATGTAAATATACAGACACAAAAATATATAAAACCAAACTGTTATAAATTGTAAGTTGGCTTGTATAAGTAACATACATATAACTTACATATAAAAATAAAGGTTTTGTATAGCCATTTACGCTCCAGCACCAATCGGGTAGTGGAATCAAATAGTCTGTCCTTCCTCTGATGTAGGAAAAAATGTTAAAACATTCCAGCTAAAATCTTAACCGATGTATTTAGTTACTTAATGGTTCCACTTTGTAGCATTAATAGCCGTGACTTCTATAGGTCAGTTCGTGCAGCAATAGGTACTTTGATCTTTAAATATGGTGCAACATCGAGGACAGTCTGCCTTAATATGAATAACAGAGTTAATCTGTCAGCATGTTCGAGCTGCAATCAGTTCTCCCCCACTTAAGCAAGATGATAGTGCTTACCGCCGGCCGGCCGATAAGGAGGGTAAGGCTCTCTGTCCGTAAAAGGTTCTCCACGATTGTTAATGCCAGGATGCTAATGTTGCTCCTTACGTTGTTTAGACCTCACGTACACTGCAATGCTGGAGCCGCTGTTGGTAGCCAGAGCAAGAGAAACCAAGTTGGTGCCATAAAGGGGAAACCGTTATGCGTTTCTCTGCTATAAATAATGGCAGTTTCGTCAGAGGGTAGGTTTCCTTATGATCCTGTGGGTGCTTTTAAACTTAGATCATCCAATGGGGAACTCTTAATAATTAAGTCACATCAGGATCACCTGTATGGGTGTGTCTCCATACTTCAGTCTATCACAATCTTCATTGATTAATGATTTTAATAAACAATTATTACAAAAAAATACATAATCACAAATCATCACTATGTGTTTTAAAACAGCATTTCTATATTTTATAGTTAATCTAATTTTCGACATTCATTAATGCATATCAATTTAGTCAAAATAAAAATAGTTTTGTTAATGATGGATAATACATGGGTTAAAAGAACTACACTTCATTGCTAAGTAATGCAACTTGAGACTAGCTCAGAGGCAAGGTATCCATCTAGCACTGAGACAACCCAGGTTCAATTCTCGACCATCACAGAATTGTTTTGTAAAAATAACTAATTTGTTATAACTAAATTCTTATTTATACATTTATTGTTGTCACTATTGGATCATTATTCCATTACATTTTTTTTTAAATAAATGAATATTAATATAAAAATAAAATAGAATAAAGTTGAAATAAAAATAATTAAGATAAAATTCCCAATTAACTAATATGATCTAATACTGGATTATAATATTTTAATAATGATGAAAGGGGATGTTGCTATTGTATACAGCCCTACATATAAGGCATACAACAGTAGCATCCTGTGCCAAGGACCCAAAAAAGATCAGTTGATATATTAACTAGTATCTACACATATGGTTTCAACTTCTAATGATTAATGGCATCAGATACTGGAACAATTACATGTCTCACATATATCATATAGATCATATAAACCAGAGTGTTCTTTTTATGATTAATTGTGTATTGCTACTCACTCTTAGTATAGAGACCTATAGTACTTCATATAGATATAATCTATTATAAACACTCATTGTGTGCAGATAATAAAATAGTGAACCATACTTGTAAATATAAATACATATCATAGCAGAAACCTAGTTAATATTGATTGCTAGGAATCTCAAATATACCCAATTTTAGTGCAAGAAAAAAGAGGCAAGGGAAAAGAGGGGGGGGGGGGTTGAAAGAAAGACAATCATCTTCATATCAAAAACTGTTAAGTTCTATATTGTTATGGCTATTAATGCTACAAAGTGGAACCATTAAGTAACTAAATACATCGGTTACGATTTTAGCTGGAATGTTTTAACATTTTTTCCTACATTAGAGGAAGGACAAACTATTTGATTTCACTACCCGATTGGTGCTGTGTGGAGCTGGAGCGTAAATGGCTATACAAAACTTTTATTTTTATATGTAAGAGACACCTACTGGAGGGGTGAATCCTTTCTTTTTTACTTATACAAATTATACCAGTTTGGTTTTATATATTTTTGTGTCTGTATATTTACATAATTTATCTATTTTATTATTTTTCAGTTATATGTTTATTTTATATTTATTATATTGTCAATAATTTGTTATACTGTTTAGAATTAGCACTCTTTGTCTGATAAGTTGATACCAATATATTTATTAACACTGATTTGTAGTGTTATGAGATTTATAATACCGTAATTGACGTTATATTCAAACTTCATTTAATTTCATACTAGGTGAGAGTTACAGGTTTATTCACTGCTAGGAGCAGCTTTTTCTAATTATTCTATTTATTAGTTATTAATACCAAGTTGTAAGCGCCTGAATTCTATATAATTTGTATATATACAAATTATATTGGTTTTATATATAGTAGGAAGTTAGAGAACAAGTCGCTGCACTGAGCTGTCTGACATCCATGTGACATAACACAGCTGTGTGTGATGGTGGTTTGTGTCTGTACATTGTTAGTAAAGCTAGAATAGTGTATAATTGTCCTCTCAGTGGTGCACATGTTCTGTGATGGCCTTGGTGTTGTATCTAGTGACATGATGTAATGGAAACACTGATATTACCAGAGATTTCCCAAGGAAGTATAGAACTATCAGGCTAGTCACACTAGGCCACAGCAGGGAGGGGAATATAACATAGAGATGTAACCAGGGACAGGGCAGTCAGCTATAGGCCAGAGTACGGGCTGAGGTCAGGGCCATTGAAGAACAAACGTCAGGTATAAGCCGGGTGGATATTGGTCAGTCAGACAATTACTACGACTCATTCAGAACTGGATATAAACTGACTTAAAGCTGTATTATCCTGTCACTTTGGGTACTGGACATTACAGGTATATATTGGGAGCAGAGTAAACATATATTTTATGTAGTATTATGACACTTGTTTTTTCCTTATATTTTGCCATTTAGTAAATCTGGATTTTTGCAATCTTGATTCAATGTATATTATTTTGACACTGTCTTGTCAACTCTCGTCATATTATGTGTGTCTTTTGTGAGTAAATTTTAGCTAATCATTTCTATATATTAAAAGTTATATTTTAATCCAATTACTATCTTAGATGTAATAAGAGAGTGCACTCTTTAAGAGTTCTTGTGTTGGGTTCCCTCTTGAACCAACACCCATATTTTCTCGAGGTATATATTGGGGTTGCATAAGCTTTTTGTATTCCTCAGTTCTGGTTTATCTTTTTTTTTTATATTTATCTTAAATTAGCTTTTTTGTATTTTTAAAATGTTAATATTTTATTGCTTAAAACCAAACTAAAAAGATTTTGTCATACACGTGTCCCCTCTCTCCCGTCACTGTGACAATAACCGCTGCGGTGTTGGGGATTTGCTCTCAGATAAACACCTGCAGGATACAATGTTCAGTCATTCATGTTTATAAACTAGTTCTGCATTTTGTGTGTACATATCTCTTAGATACTGTGTCATCTGTATTGTATTTATGTCATGGACTGAATACTGTGCCAGTATTCATATCCTGCAGCTTGTAATACTTACCATAAAAATAAATGTTTTACAACTGTTTGAAATACCAATAATAAAAGGGATGATTGAATAACTGGATGTTACAGGACTACGATTTACTCTCTGTATAATAAACTACAGACTGATTACATCTCTGATGAAAGGACCATATTATACCATAGCCGGAAAGCCAGCACAGGTATTCCTCATGGATGACTCTAATACGTACAGACTACACATAATGGAACATGTCAGGATGCTTCATATCACTAATCATTGGATGTATGATCTCTTACCCGTATACAGGTGCACGTCACAGCACAGTGTTACTGCACCAGTAGGGCAGGAGCCTCACATCATTACTCTGTGCGGTTACCTAGCTGCATCCATGTCAACTAAAGGACAGACATTAGCATAGAGATGTAAACATGTTGATACCAAGGTTCCCATATAGTCTAATATAGTTTGTTGATAGTGTTCAGTAATCAAGAAATTTATTCTGTGCAAGACACTGCCACATGTAATTAATTGAAGCCTATGTTTTTAATTTCATGTTTTCAAGAGCATACTTAAGTGTCACAACGTCTTTGCATGTCAGTATTTTCTTATATCTGGTTTATGTCAGTCATCTAGAATTGATAAGACAGTTCCACCTTATACATGAACAAATGTACCTACTTCTCTGCACATTCCCCAGCTTTGGGGGTCTAAATACTAAGCCTTGGATGGAGATAAAGTGAACAGAGGTAAGGTACCAGCCAATTAGCTCCTAAATGTCATTTTTGAAACACAGCCTGTGACATGGCAGTTAGGAGCTGATTGGGTGGTGCCTTACCTCTGTTCACTTTCTCTCCATCCAAGGCTTAGTAAATAGACCCCTTGGTCTGAGGGCTGGATGACGATGCTGTGTCAGTATAAAAATGGCAGCATCAATAAAAAAAAAAAAAAGAATAGAATAATAAATATACAGACAAACATTAGGTGGTCCAACCACCTTTATTATATCAAATGCAATAGAAAAAATATACACAAGGTATATATAGTGTACAATGAGGAAGATATGTATGGAAATGGGGGAATAATGTAATCAGAAACTGCCCCTTTCCCAAAGGCATCAGAGGGGCGGAGAGCCTCTGGATAGAGTTTCTTAGTTGTAGCAAGATGTTTACTTAACCGCTTGTCGTATAAATTCACGAGTTGCAGTGGGAAAGGTAACAAGATAGCGGACCCAAATCACAAAACAAATTCTCAGCTCTAACCTCCACATCAAGGGAAGAGTCTATCCAATCCATCTAGAAGAGAAACGCATCTTGGATAAACAGCACAATGGGCACAGACAAGCAGGAGCACGACTGACAGGAACCGGAAGGACCCGTACTGACATGCTATAGCCGGCAAGGTGGTGAAGAACCAGCAGGGTTATGAAAGGTGTTTGCACCAATGAAAACAAGGCAGGAGAATAATGGAATCCACAGGTGAGGTGGAAAAGTCATGAAGTATCACATACTGCAATCCGGCATCCCAATCTCCCAGCAACTGGAGATGCTGTCCTAGTACGATGTGTACAGTATGTTGTATGGAAGCATGTTTGCGGGTGTGTGACTTTCAGTCCGGAGAAGGAGAGACACTCGGAGCACGGGCAAGTGACAAGGCGCGCTGGTGACTTGTGACAGTACCCCCCTTGACGAGGGGTTAAGAAACCCCTAGAACTGGGTTAGTCGGGGAAGTCCTCAAAAAAACGTTAACGTTCGGAGCTTGTACAGATTTCTCAGGAACCCAAGAACGCTCCTCTGGTCTAAAATCTTCTCCACCACAAACTCTTGTTGACCTTGGACGAGCACAGGAGATGGTCTTCCAGGACTTTTAGATCTGAACTTAGAGGAGAAGAATACCGATTTGAGCAAGGAACAGTGGGAAGTATTTTTAATTCTCAGCATGTTAGGCAGTTTAAGCCGGAAAGCAACAAGATTAACAGGAGCCACAATCCGGAATGGTCCGATATATCTAGGGCCAAGCTTCTGAGAAGACTGACGGAGCCTGAAGTTATTCGCAGATAACCAGACTAAATCTCCAACCTTAAACTTGCAGGGCTTCCGGCAATTATCTGCCATCGTGTTGGAATGCAGTGAAGTCTTGTGGAGGCACTGGTTTACCTTGTTCCAGACAGAATGAAGTCGGGAGACCGAAGCTGAAGATGAAGACCCCCTGGCATTGGTTCAAAGGAGTTCACTCTAGGATGCAATCCGGTGACACAGAAAAAAAAAGTGACACTGTGGAAGTAGGGTGACATTAATTATTAAAAGCAAATACAGGCAAACTAAATGACTGACCCAATCGTTATAGCACTTGGAAACATAACATCAGAGATATTGTTCCGGAGACTGGTTAACTCTTAGCCTGTCTTCTGGGTACCATCCCCAGTCCAATGGGCTCTGCCCATTGGACTGGGGATGGTACCCAGAGGACAGGCTTAGACTGTTGCCTAGGCAAGAACAGAAGACTTTCCAGAAGTGGGCAATGAACTGTGTCCCTCGATCCAACATTATGTCCAATGGTAACCCATGAAGCCGGAAGATATATTGGAGAAATAGAGTGGACAGCTCCTTAGCAGTGGGAAGTTTGGTTAAAGGAATGAAATGTGCCATTTTACTAAACCGATCCTCCACAGTCCAAATGACAGTACATCGTGAGGAAGGTCCACAATAAAATCCATAGCAATAAGAGGAAGTAGTAGGCCAGAGGGAGTGACCAGAAGAGTCTTGTTCCAGGTGCAGATGTCACAAGCCAAGACAAACTCGCAAACATCTTGAGGTAACGATGGCCACCACACAGAACGTGAGAACAACTCAATAGTCTTGGAAATGCCTGGATGACCTATTGCTTAACTGCAATGTAATTCTGACAAAACTGACTCTGAGTCTTTCCAGAAACAAATAGCAATCCAGGAGGTTTTCCAGAAGGGGCTTCCGACAGAAAGGCTTGAAGGGCAACAGCCAAATTGTGGGTTAAAGCCACATGAATCTGAGAACTGTGAATAATAGGTTTGTCAGGAGCCGTACACTGTTGGATGGGAAGAAAGCTACGAGAAAGGGCATCAGCCTTAACGTTTTTGGATCCAGGTCGAAAGGAAATGACATAATTAAGGCTAGTAAAAAACAATGCCCAACGAGCGTCTGTAGTTCAATCTCTTCGCTGGTTCGATGTAAGATACATTCTTATCAGTTAGAACAGTAATCTGATGTTTGGCCCCCTCTAGCCAATGTCTCCAATCCTCAAATGCCCATTTAATGGCAAGTAACACGATTGTCCACATCCTAGTTTTTTTTGGCAGAGGCGAATTTGCGAGAGAAGGCGGCACAGGGGTGTAGTTTGATGTCCTGGAGATCCTTCTGAGATAATATGGCCCCAACTCCAACCTCTGAAGCATCTACCGCCACAACAAATGAAAGTTCAGGATTTGGGTGACGAATGACAGGGGCAAGAGTGAAGGCAGTCTTAAGATTGTTAAAACCCAATCCAGAACCGCTTTAACCTTGTTGGGATCCATGGAGAACCCCCCGAGAGGAGAAGAGCAGATGATATATCCTAGGAAGGAGACTTCTTTTACCTCAAATTCACATTTCCCAAGTTTCGCGTACAGATGGTCTTCCTAAAGTTTCTGTAGTACCCGTTTGACGTGCTGGCGATGTTGATCCAGTGACTAGGAATAGATCAAGATGTCATCTAGGTATACTACAGCAAACACACAGTGCCGTAACTAGACATTTTGGTGCCCTGTGCCAGAAAGAGCTTTGGCGGCCCCTCCCTTCATAGTGTAAACTTAAACAGCACACCAAAAAGGAGCTTGGTCTTGTGGAGAAGAGGCATGGCCAAACTATAGTACCCTCCATTCACTTTAATAGTGCCCCTTATACATGTTAAGCTATACAGTAGTAGTGTCCCTTACACATTGCGACACACAGTAGTAATTAACCTTACACATTATGACCATAGTAGTAATGCTCCATACACATTATGGTACACATTAGAAATCCCCCCTTAAACATTATACCACACAGTAGAAATCCCCCCTTTACACATTATATGCCACAAAGTAAAAATTCTCCCACACAGTAGCAATACCCTCGCCAGAGCTCTCTCCCATATGTAGTCAGCACTCACCTGGTCATTGATACTCTGACCAGACACAGAGACTGACGACCGTGTCAGGAGTGGACTGTGGGAGGGCTGAATCTGCCTGCTGCCTTGTGTATGGACTGTGTCACACAGTCTGTTACTCTGCTGGACATTTCCTGCATGCCCAGAAAAACGGCTTTTCACTCCTCAGTCTTGTCACTGTGGGAGTGTCGAGACTGGAGAGGAGAGACATCATGACGTCTCTCCTGTCCACAGGGCTGGATTAAGCCTTGAGGGTGACAGGGGCACTTAAAAAAGTGGGCTACTTTACCTCTTGTCAGCGACTCCCCCCTGGCTGTGCCCGCAGTGCGCCTCCTATGTGAATCCCTCCCTCTGCACCTCAATGAGGCAGCCGCTAGATGAAAGTGAGGCTATCCAGTTCTAACAGTATTTGGTTCAATTTGCTTTGGGTGCTGGGGTGTAAATAGATGGTTAATCTCTTTGGGCAGTGAAGGTGGGAGTGTCTGATGGAGCTGATGTTACGTAATAGTTTTATAGTAAATATAGTATGTCAAAATAGTCCATATCAGTATAGGGGTGCAAGATAGACATTGCAGGTCAAAATTAAGGAACCACAGATAGAGATTAATCATGAAGATGAAAATAAATACAGAGGTACAGAGATGGTAATAGCATGAGAGGTATTAGTTATCTGCTCCCAGCTAGTGTGTTGGGTCAGTGGGTGCAGATAATGTGCAGCTCTCTGTGGCTGCAGCCTGGGTGTACAGTATATAAACTGTATAAAGGAGACTGATTCCTCCTGCTCTGATGGAATTATTAGAATTGCTGCTCTTGCTGGGGACAACAGTGGGACATGCTGCCTGTGCCTGAGGAATCTGTTATTCAGCTCTTTAGGACCAAGACTTTCCTGACCTGGCTGTAACCCCTTGCCTCCTGTGCCCCCGCTCCCCCCTTAATCCAGCTCTGCCTGTCCATGCAGAAAGTGCACCGAGTGCAGGAGCCTGGGAAGGTCTCAGCTGTTAGTGACAGCTGAAACAGGCAGCCAGCAGGCTACAGTGAAGGACTGGAGCCAGACGTATCGCTGCTAGTATATACACAGCAGCGAGCGTCCTGACACATAGAAATTACGGTGGCCGGCCAGTTCTGCCCAAGGGCACACTGTGCTCTGTGCGGCGCACTGGCCACAACACCCTAGTTACGGCCCTGCAAACACCTAGAAACTTACGAAGGACAATATTGATTAGGTCCTGGAAGACAGCGTTGGCATCGGCAAGTCCAAATGGCATGACTAGATATTCATAATACCCTGAGTGGGTGTTGAATGCTGTCTTCCATTTGTCATCCCTTCTGATCCTAATCAGATTGTAGGCTCCCCGGATATCAATTTTGGAGAAGATGGTCGCCTCCTGTAACTGGTCAAAAAGAACGGAGATCAATGGCAGAGGGTAAGAATTCTTGACCGTTACATTGTTGAGACCCCAGTAGTCCATGCAAGGTTGAAGCGACCCATCTTTATTCTTGACAAAAAAGAACCCTGCCCCAACTGGAGGTTTGGAAGGATGGATGAAACATTTTGATAAACCTTGAAAGTATTCCTCCATGGTTTTAGTTTCAGGAATAGATAAGGGGTACAATAAGCCCTTGGGTAGTTTGGCGCCTGGTACTAAATCGATAGCACAATCATAAGCTCTATGAGGTGGAAGAATGTCAGCTTTCATCTTGGAGAACATCATCCAGGAAATCATGGTAAGAAACAGGTAAAATTGGGGAGGAACTAGGTCGAGAGGGCTGTACTGCCCATACTGGAAGGGAGAGACGCCTAGACATGCAATCAGAACCCCATTAAAATTTTTTGCCAGAGTGCCAATCCATGACGGGATTGTGAGTTCTGAGCCATGGCAGACCAAGGATAATAGGAGCTAATGGGCAATGAAGCAAATATAAGGTAATGGACTCTGAATGTAGAATTCCAACAGTGAGTCGGATCAATGGTGATAGGAGCTCCACTAAATGCTTGGATAGAGGGCTGCCATCCAGCCCGCAGATGGAAATTGGTTGAGTCAGGAGTTTTGAAGGAATTCCCAGGGTTTCAAAGAAGGAAATGTCCATAAAATTTCCGGCTGCTCCACTTTCCAAAAAAGCAGTAGTCGGAACTTCCCTTCCAGGTACTTGAATAAGTGCAGGAACTAATATGAAATTTTTAGGGAGAAACCGAGGCTAGGCCTAGATGTAGTTCTCCCGGTAAATCTAGACCCTGCCTTTTCCCGACCTTGATGGACAGGAGTTGGCCGTGTGTCCTTTACCGCCACAGTAGAGGCAGAGGTTCAAGGACTGTCTCCTGAGCTTTTCTTTAGCAGACAAGTGGAAAACTATCTGCATGGGCTCTCCTTGCTCTGCCGAGGAATTCCATACAGGGGACCAAGGGGATAAGGTCGGGAGGTCCTTCTCAACTCTGCGTTACCTTAGGTGACGGTCTATGCGGATGGTGTGATGCATAGGTCCAGAGTTTCAGGCATCGGATGCTGGAACATAATTTACTTAATGTGTTCAAAGAGTCTGAGACAAAACTGACTGTGTAGCTCAGGGTCATTCCATCCACAATATACGGACCGTTTATGGAATTTGGTGCAATTATCTTCTGTTGCTTTCCACCCTTGCTTAAGGGATCATAGATTGGCCTCGGCCACAGCTGCTTTATCAGGGTCATCATAGAGGAGACATAAGACTTTAAAGATTGCATCAATTGTTTGTAGGGCATCATGGGAAGACGGCAAACCGAAGGCCCAGGTGGAGGATCACCTTGGAGTAAAGATATGACTACACCTACACGCTGACTTCAGATCCAGACGAAAGAGGTCGTGGTCTAAAATATCATTTGCAGCTCTCCCGGGAGTTTAAGAATTCTTTGCGATCTCCTTAGAAACGGTCTGGGAGATTCAATTTAGGCTCTCTCACAGTGGCTTGTGTTGAAGATGAGCGATCATCCCCCAATGGTAAGGAAAGTTCCTGAACCTTCTGAGTGAGAGCTTGAATTTGGGCGGCAAGGATCTGACCTCGGTTCTGGCCAGGATCCATAACAGTCGACTTATAATGTGGCTGGCTATAATGTTACGGTCTCCTAGGACTCACTGTGTAAGACCACTAGAATCGCCCTGCGAGGTCTTCCGCCAATAACAGTCACCTGCTCCTCCCTTAGAACTGAAAGCACTCACCGGTACTAAGGTGGCCACTTGTACTTACGCTCGAGATAGTAGAGGCTTACACGGCTATCCTAGGGCCACTGGGTGTTATGTGAGAACTAGTTTAGGCAGGCTGAGTGCAGCCTAGAAAGCAGATAGAGATCCCAGCAGGGATGCAGCCTTGAGATCCGGGGAGCAGCTTTGAGGGCCGGTATGAATGCTGATAGTGCTATGGCCTTGTTGGCTGTAGTGCGGCTATACAGCCGGGATGCGGCTTTGAGAGCTGGGACGGTACAGGCTGAGTTGCGGCCTAGTGGGCCGTGGTGCGGCTATACAGCTGGGATGCAGCTTTGAGAGCCGAGATGGTAACAGGCTGAGTTGTGGCCTAGTGGGCCGTGGTGCAGCTAGAGAGCTGAGATGGTAATAGACTGAGTTGTGGCCTAGTGGATCGTGGTGCGGCTTTGCAGCCGGGATGTGGCTTTGAGAGCGCGCTGGTGACTTGTGACAGTATTGTTAGTGTGTTTATATGTGTATGTATGTGTTAATGTGTATATATGTGTGTTAGTGTGTGTATTCTATGTATGTACAGTATATGTGGTAGTTTGTTTGTATCCGTTTTATGAGTGTGTATGTCCAGCACTCCGGTGCCTTCCTATGGGGACGGCACGCCAAATATAGAGACCAACAAAGGCAGCACTCAGAGAGCTCGATATCATGAAAAAACTGTAAGCTTTACAGATATCATCATCAGTGGGGGGGGGGGGGTATAGGCTCCGGGCAGCTTGGTGGGGGCCCCTACAACTTAGTTGTCCCAGGGCCCCCGGCTCTAGCCCCCATAGACTTTAGAAACTTATCACGCATAAAACCACTGACTACTAGAGGAGTAGAAGGGGCAGTGTGTAGAGATAGTAGATGCTACTTCTTGGGGCATGATGTCTGCGTCTAGTACGGATTGTTGAGTGAGTGCCAGGGAAGGAAAGTGTGATTCTACTAATAACGTCTCCATGGCCTTAGGATCAGGGGAAACACCCGTATTCAAGTCAGAGTATAAGTTACTAAGGGGCCGATTCAATTCAGCTGGATGAGCCACCGGGCAATGAAACTAGAGTCACAAATAAAAATTCTGTCCGAGCAAAGCGGAAGATCAATAAATACTCACTGAATTACAATTAATAGTAAAAAGTGAAAACTCGTATAAACATGAATAAACACACAGTAGTTTCCCCATACACAACACAATAACACAATAGTATAAATATACAGCATAGTATTGTTCTCAATCATTGACAGTGTTAACAGCAGGCAGTTTGCATAGCTTTATATACTTTCTGTCACGGATTGTTTTTTGGGGAATCCGGACTAGGGTTTGGACGTGACAGGGACTCTATGGATTCTGTGGTAAAAGTTGTGGACCGGGCACTAAAGTTAGTACTGAGTATTGGCAGAGACCCATACCAGGGGCGTGGTGTCTAACCCGTCTGGCGGTATTCACCAGGTACCCCAGCAAGCGGCCTCCTGGCTGGGTCACTCAGTACTTTCACTGGAAATTGGGAAATGGACAGAAGCTGTGGGTCTGTGGTTATTGGCTGAGACAGATGATCTATGTTTACTGGTATGAACCGATGGCCTGTGGTTATAAGCAGGAACTGATGGTCTGTGGTTATTGGTAGGGACCAATGGTCTGTGGTTATCGGTAGGGACAGATGGTTTGTGGCTATCAGTATGAGCTGTGGTTATCAGTATGGACTGATGAGCTGTGGTTATTGGCCGGAACCAAAGAACTATGAGTATCGTCTGGAACCGATGGACTGTGGGTATCGTCAAAACTGATGGAGCCAAAGTTACAAGGTGAAGTAGCACAGGAATCACTTTGAGGAATAAACACAGGAGCACTCTCTCCGCACGCAGCAAGGGCTGTGAATACAGTGGCACTGGCAACCTGAGACTTCCTGGGCTTCTACTTTTATTCCTCCTGACCAGTAGGGATTGGATGCAGGAGTCAGCTGATGCAGTGTCAGCTCCGGATTGGCAGTGATCCGTTCAGCTGATTCTGGGGAAGATGGCGGCGCCCTGTCTCCTGCACACATGGAGTACACCAGACACTGGGCCTGATTCAGACCCGCTCGCGAGCACTATGAGCTCGCAAGCGGGTCGATGTTGGCCCAGTGCGCATGCGCGAAACCCGGATAGCGATGGGGAAGCCGTCGCTCCGGGTCTCGCTACAAAGGGGGCGTGCTGTCAATGTTGAGTGACAGCATTCCCCCTTTGGTGGGCGGGCCGGGGCGTGTCTGCCCAGACGGAGGCGTTCCCAGGGGAACGTCTACCGTCTGGGGCCAGCCCCACTGACATAACAAGTGATGTCAGTGGGAGTGCTTTTGGCTCTGTTAGAGCCAAAAGCACTCGGGCTTGCGGCAACAAGACCCTACCGCAAGGGTCTCGTCGCAAGCCCAATGGTCGCGATGGTCTTGACCATCGCGACCATCATCATGGACACTCACATAAGCTGTGGGTGGTAACCCACAGCTATGCAAACGTCCAAGAGGCCGCAACATTAAAAAAAAAAACGCCCTGATTCAGAGCGTCCGGCTCTGAATCAGGCCCACTGTGACCTCAGAGAAGGCCCTGCTACCTCTGACAGTGTTCCACAATGGACCCCATGCTGAGCCGCCATCCTGCTGGAAGCCACATGCCTGTTAAAAAGACCAAGGCAATTCACTGTCTCTGGACTTGTCCCATAATACGCCAGTTCTGGGTCCATATTCGTGCATTCTCTGTGGAAAATCTAACTATCTACCCTTAACACCAGATTGGGCACTTTTTGGAATCCTCTCTCAGGACCTGCGCGTTACTAGGGGATGTCGGAAACTATTACTGGCAATAAGTGCGGCTGCAAGAAAAGCCATATTGCAAACCTGGATACATCCTACATCCCCCTCTGCTAGCCTTTTTAAAGCCAAGCTTTTTTTTTATCTTTTCAGGATGGAATGGATAGGAACTACGTTAGCAAGTGAGACAAATGTCGAAAACTTTTTTGCAGTATGGGAGAGCTATATAGTGACACTTTCTTCAGCTGTTAAATCCCAAATTCAAAATTATTTTTCAAATACCGCATGGTATATGCTTCGTATAGTGGATAATAACCCTCCAATAACTATATAATATTATAGTATAAAAACCCAAAACCCCATGGGGGCTTGTTTGAGATCGGGGAGGATAGGGGTTGAGGTGAGCGAAAAAAATTCTATTTTTATTTCCTTTTTTTTTTTCTCTTTACTTTTGTGAAAAAAATATTTGTTAATGTGCTGTGTTAATTTTGTGTATACAAAGATGTACAAATGTAAATTTGTTTTATTTTTATTCTTATCAAGGAACTGTACTCATTGGTGATTATTGTATGAATTACTTGTACATCTCTTATTCTACAATGTAACACTAATTGCTTCAATAAAAATATTATTAAAAAAAAAAAAAAAGACAGAGGCGAATGAACGGAGCGGTGAGTAGCGTAGACTTTCGGGATCCCGGCAGTCAAAATCCCGATGCCGGCATCCCGACAGGGTTAGGATACTGACACCTATCAGTATCCTAATCCTCCCCCTCTGCCTACCCTAACCTTGCCTCCCTGGTCCATTGAATAAGGGACACTACTACTGTGGGCATTGTCTAGCACTGTCTTTGAAATGACAGAAGCTTTATCTCTCTCCAAGGCTTGATCCATCTCCCTCTATATATCCCAGGAAGACCCATTCCCAAATGACTGTGAAGTTTATCCCAAGCTCCCATGTGATATAATCTTGAAAAGACACCCAAAACCGCTGTACCTTGTCACATGGCCACATACAATGTAGGAAATCAGCGTCAGGAAGAGACCATTTAAAATAATTACAGAAAAAAGAGGTACCCATAATACACCTCAGTTTTGGAGCGTAATAAGATTTATGGAGTAATCTGTAACATACTTGCCGACTTTCTGACTGCCCCCTCCAGGTCAGCACAGCAAGGGAGCGTGACAGCAGCATAGGTGGGCGGTAGGGTGGTGATGCTTGCGGAGCGATCACGTAATTGTGGTCCTGCCCCCTCCTATGTAGTGCAGAGATTAAAGTCCTTGTAAAGAAAGGGGCGGGGCATCGCCACATCCCCCCCACTTTTGATCGGCAAGTGGGCGACTCCGGGGGGTGCGGGTCGGCTCAATCTTACAAAAGCATTCACTATATTTGATAGTCCTATCTTCGGGAAGGATAAGCACCATCTGGTCATCCCCACTAGTCATGGAATCAAGGTACAAATTAGGAATTGTCATACTGTTGTATAGGGAGGAGGTCCCTATCCTCTCTGTTGTGACCTGATGCCGTACAGCAGTGGTTCTCAAACTTGGTCCTCAGGACCCCACACAGGTCACGTATTGCAGGTCACCCAGCAGGTGCACAGGTGTAATCATTACTCACTGACACATTTTAAAAAATCCACAGGTGGAGCTAATTCTTTCACTTGTGATTCTGTGAGGAGACCTGGAAAACATGCAATGTTTGGGGTCCTGAGGACCAAGTTCGAGAACCTGTGCCATACAGCACAGGTAAGATGATGATGGCTGTTCCTTGCAGTCCTTTGCTGTAATCCCCACGATAGTCAGTCCAGCAGTAGCTGTAACCCCTCACTAGTCCTGGACCTGGTCTCCCGTTTACATGGTCTCTCACAGCCGAGTCCTCCTCCAGCCCTTTATTTATTGTGTCTCAGATTCCCTTCCTTCAGGGCGGTTCTCCCTCTTCTGGCTCCCGCATTGGAGGTTCTTATCACATGGGGGCTGGATCAGAATCCTCAATCTTGGTAGTGACTTCAGATAGCCAGTTCCCATAATGGATCTCACCATAGGAGCCTCATCACAGTGTAATGACTCATGGCAGCCTCCCTAGATTAATACATTTGTGTCTTTCTGCATAATAATAATAATAATAATAATAATAATAATAATAATAACAACCTTCCCTCCAACATGACCCCTTCCATCAAGTGCAAAACACTCTGCTCCTGGGCTTCCCACCTAATTTATTGTTGCAGTCACTTATGTTGAACTAGTTAATTGAGGAGACAGGAGTTTCACCACAGGTGACTGCAATCATACATTAGGTGAGAAGTCCAGGAGAAGAGCATTTTGTACCTTATGGAACGGGTCATGTTGGAGGGTCCGAAATAATATAATGTTATTATTATTATTAATAATAATAATAATAATAATTATTATTATTATTATTATTATTATTATATTAAGACTGTCAGGGTGACAAGATGCAGGTCAGAAACTGAAAACTTGGTAATTTATTATTATTATTATTATTAACGGTAATAATAATAATAATAATAATTAATAATAGTAATATTGATGTTGTGATGGGAAGAGCTGCAGTTCTATAGTTGGACACCAGATGGCGGAGTAATGATGTTTTGGAGAAGGCTGCAGTACCGATACAGAGGGCGCTGTGTGACATATTTGTATTATTTCACTCAGCACAATGCATTATGGGAGTTAGTAAACATGAACGGAACTCACAGATATTTGGACTGCATCTCCCAAAACACACTGCTTTCCCTGTACTGTAACCCGGGAGCCAGGTGGAACGCAGACCGGTAGTTATGTGGAACGCTCAGATCAGGTGGACCGCATAGGCCGGAAATTACATATAACATTTCCCGTGTCAGAGGTGAGTGGAATGAAGTAGACAGGAGACAATAATTGTGAATGGCAGCAGGTAAATACGTGTATAATTATCCCTTATTATCTGTCTGTGCCTTGTTATTTCCCCACATCCATAGTGCAATGTATAACTAATGGCTCATGTAAGTGGTATGAGAGCAGCAGGGATGTCACACAAGTACTGGTGCTGTGTAACCTGTACATTATGCCAGTACATCCCCCTCTTACTGCAGGGAGCCAGCTGTTATTATTGCAGGGTGGTCAGTGGTGTATGGGGGAATAGTCTGTCCTCTCTCCTCTCTCTGGGAATACATCTATGACATGTAACATATAGGAAGATGGACACCCCTGTATGGATCTTTGGTGCTGTCACCTCTTCACGTTGCAGGGGGTGGTGCCCTGTACAGATAGAGGACAGGGGTCACCTAGGGCTGTACAGTGTAACGATTGATCAGAGGAAGGGATCAGTGAGGACAGCGGAGTGAGAGAGTATGAGCCCCAAAAGAATTGGGATAAGAAAGCCATCCACAGTGACTATCCTGACATGACAATGGTGCCATCAGGTGTAATGATACTTAGGGCATAGTAACCGTACGGGTAACATTTAGCAGGCATACTCACTGCAGAGATAGTGAGTGTCGGCATAACTTACCCAACCTGCCACAAAGACATGGGGGCTGAATGTGCAACGAAGGAGCAAGTGAGATTGTATAGTGCACAGGAAGACTGACTTGTGTGTAGAGTGAGTGGTAGATCTGAAAAGAATACAGTTATATTCCCGCACTAGTCACTCACTTATCCTATAATTATATAAGTGGTGTTATGGGGATATTGGTTATTACTTTTATTTCCTCAAACGTCCTGTTGTCGTACAGAAGTGCCACCAATACCTCTTATATAGTTACTTTGGAACAGAAAAAGAAAAGAAAGTGTTTTTCTTCCTCTGCACTTATGCCCTAATAACATACATGTATTGCAGTGGTTCCCAAACTTTTTTGACTCATGGCGCCCTAGAGTATCAGAATATTTTCCACGGCACCCCTGAGCCAAAAGTTTCTTTTTGAGAAATTCAGAAAAGAATTGAATGAATAAATGGTGCTTCTATGTCTCCCTTAGGTTCTGTTATGTGATGGTGGACAGGGCTGTGCTTTTTATTGTCCACACATTCTTTTATAGACAAAACCAGTGCTAATGGCTGCCAGTCACACTGAATAAAATTAATTTTATTTGGTACTGGACCACCAACCCAAGGAACCCCTGCAAGTGCCCTGAGGCACCCCAGGGTGTCACGGCACACAATTTAGGAACCACTGATGTATTGTCTATCCCAGGGTTGAGGAACCTTTTTTCTGCCGAGGGCCATTTTCATATATATAACATTATTTGCAGGCCACGCCCACTCAGTGTGACATCACATGGGGGCGGGGCTACAATCACCAGTGATTACAGCAATGCCCGGGGAGCTATAAGGGCAGCGGTGTGACTCTGTGAAGCGTCCTAAGGAAGCTCCAGGCAGCACTGCTGCATAGATTCTGGCTGCAGGGTCCCATTCTAGGCACCCTGCTAGCCGGATGATGCTAGCAGTAAAAAAACTCTGAGGGCCAGACCAAATGATTGCAAGGGCCATATACGGTCCCCGGGCAGGAGGTTCCCCATCCCTGGTCTATCCAATGTGATGATGTGTCCTACTAAAACGTAACTTTTATTTTGAAATTTACTTAAAATAAGTAACCAAATAGCAGCAAAATATTAAAATAATAGTTATGTGTATAGATAGAAATAGTGTTTAAAATCTTCCACTTGGGAGGAGTTCCTTCACGTGCCTAGTTATTATTCAGCTTCCTATAAGTGATTGGTAATCTAGGGAGGAGTGCCTTCACGTGCCTAGTTATTATTCAGCTTCCTATAAGTGATTGGTAATCTAGGGAGGAGTGCCTTCACGTGCCTAGTTATTATTCAGCTTCCTATAAGTGATTGGTAATCTAGGGAGGAGTGCCTTCACGTGCCTAGTTATTATCCGCTTCCTATAAGTGATTGGTAATCTAGGGAGGAGTGCCTTCACGTGCCTAGTTATTATCCAGCTTCCTATAAGTGATTGGTAATCTAGGGAGGAGTGCCTTCACGTGCCTAGTTATTATCCAGCTTCCTATAAGTGATTGGTAATCTTGGGAGGAGTGCCTTCACGTGCCTAGTTATTATTCAGCTTCCTATAAGTGATTGGTAATCTAGGGAGGAGTGCCTTCACGTGCCTAGTTATTATTCAGCTTCCTATAAGTGATTGGTAATCTAGGGAGGAGTGCCTTCACGTGCCTAGTTATTATTCAGCTTCCTATAAGTGATTGGTAATCTAGGGAGGAGTGCCTTCACGTGCCTAGTTATTATTCAGCTTCCTATAAGTGATTGGTAATCTAGGGAGGAGTGCCTTCACGTGCCTAGTTATTATTCAGCTTCCTATAAGTGATTGGTAATCTAGGGAGGAGTGCCTTCACGTGCCTAGTTATTATTCAGCTTCCTATAAGTGATTGGTAATCTAGGGAGGAGTGCCTTCACGTGCCTAGTTATTATTCAGCTTCCTATAAGTGATTGTAATCTAGGGAGGAGTGCCTTCACGTGCCTAGTTATTATTCAGCTTCCTATAAGTGATTGGTAATCTAGGGAGGAGTGCCTTCACGTGCCTAGTTATTATCCAGCTTCCTATAAGTGATTGGTAATCTAGGGAGGAGTGCCTTCACGTGCCTAGTTATTATCCAGCTTCCTATAAGTGATTGGTAATCTAGGGAGGAGTGCCTTCACGTGCCTAGTTATTATCCAGCTTCCTATAAGTGATTGGTAATCTAGGGAGGAGTGCCTTCACGTGCCTAGTTATTATTCAGCTTCCTATAAGTGATTGGTAATCTAGGGAGGAGTGCCTTCACGTGCCTAGTTATTATTCAGCTTCCTATAAGTGATTGGTAATCTAGGGAGGAGTGCCTTCACGTGCCTAGTTATTATTCAGCTTCCTATAAGTGATTGGTAATCATTCAACTAGTTTATTAAGATACATATTATTTATTCTCCTAATCTAGTTGATCGGAGGTTAAATATTACTCACTATATAATTGTTTTATATCCGTACTCAATATTTGATTAGCATATGTTCTTTATTTCGGTATATTTTAAGTGTCTAATTTTTCTTCACTCTAAAACATCCCTTTATAATATTATATTTAGTGACTTCTAGTATTTATCACTTGCATGGAATCGATCTCTGATTCTCTGTGTTGAGCTCAGTGTCCGTAATTGATACGAAGGGGTAAATTTACTAAAGTGAGAGTTTTTAGAAGTGAGTTTTAGAAGAGATGTTGCCCATAGCAACCAATCAGATTCTACTTAACATTTAACTAGCACCTTCTAGAAGGTAATAGCTAGAATCTGGTTGGTTGCTATGGGCAACATCTCTTCTAAAACTCACTTCTAAAAACTCTCACTTTAGTAAATTTACCCCTAAGGGGCATATTCAATTAGGTTCGAAAAGTAACCTTGGCGAGGTTTTCGCCATCATCGCTGATTTTCCATGCGGAAAAGTATTGCACGCGTCCCCGTTTATCCCCGTATTCAATTAGAAATCGGCAAAAACGGCACCTGGCGAAACGCAAACAGGTGAAAAGTGCTGTCAGATTTGGGGAAATCAGCCTGACATCCCCCAAAGGATGCACTATCATTGGGGATCATGGTAGATACCCCCGAATAGCCCTGCTGAAGCTATTTGGGGTACTCAAATGCTCTCATTAGCTGCTAATTAGCATCTTTGCACAAGTGGTGAAGAATAGCATTTAGCAGGTTTTTTTGGAGAAAGTAACTAGTCCTAGCAAATTTTGGATACATGAAAATGGGTGCAAGCATGGTTAAAAAGAGCAAAAGTGGAGTTCCCCCATACTTGCAGACCCCCCACCAAAAGCTTATTTCACTAGTTTTTAAGATTTTTATTTTTTTTTTGCCCCCTTTTTTCATGTCATTTTTTGGGTTGTTCTTCTAATTTATTTTTTTTATTTTACGCAGGTATGCTTTGGGGGCCTGTCCCAAGGGTGCAAGGTGGTTTCCCCACCTTTGCACCCCAATACCACAATTCTGCACTTTTCTTCCGCCTGATTTCATAGGCGAATCTTTTTCACCTATACCAATGCATTGACTTTCCGCGTAGGTGAAAAATCTTTGGAATTGAATACGAGGATACTTTTTAGCCGAAAACGGCTTATCGTGGCTAATTGAATATGCCCCTAAGTATCTAATTCACTCGACACTCTGTGCCTGTTTGTTTTGATAGAATGTTTCCAATTACTCCCTGACACGGTAGAGGTCCTCTCACTAGGCTGCGGCTGCTGCTGGATTTTCACTTTTATCTCAGTGACGTTGCATCACATTTTGTTCGTGATATAGTATACCCACCATAATATGTGTGATCGTATTCCCTCGTGTGTGTAGCTGCTACAGAGTATAATTCTCCGCTTAGTCAGTATTTGTGAAATTGCATACAGTGTGCATTCCAATTAGACTGTTCACAATATAATCGTTAGCCGTACCATGTGACATCGAGTCAGCCTGATCTATACGGACATGTTATATTCTTATTCATGGATCATTTGGGATTCATGCATTTACAGTCTGTATGTTCTATTTTAACTGTTACAATCACAGTGTTTATTGCTTCCCCAATAATATAGATCCACAAGTATGATCTTATCACAGTCGTGAACACCAGGCTAATTCATCAGCCATACCCCAACATTCAACATTTAGATTGAATATGATTTTATGATTGCTAAGCTGCAGTTATGGTGTATCGTGGTTTATGCCGCTGGTATAAACTCAATTATGAAACAACGATCTTCATACACATTTAAATGCCGTTGGTATGGCTTAGATCAGGGGTGGGGAACCTTTTTCTGTGAAGGCACTCCTCCCTAGATTACCAATCACTTATAGGAAGCTGAATAATAACTAGGCACGTGAAGGCACTCCTCCCTAGATTACCAATCACTTATAGGAAGCTGAATAATAACTAGGCACGTGAAGGCACTCCTCCCTAGATTACCAATCACTTATAGGAAGCTGAATAATAACTAGGCACGTGAAGGCACTCCTCCCTAGATTACCAATCACTTATAGGAAGCTGAATAATAACTAGGCACGTGAAGGCACTCCTCCCTAGATTACCAATCACTTATAGGAAGCTGAATAATAACTAGGCACGTGAAGGCACTCCTCCCTAGATTACCAATCACTTATAGGAAGCTGAATAATAACTAGGCACGTGAAGGCACTCCTCCCTAGATTACCAATCACTTATAGGAAGCTGAATAATAACTAGGCACGTGAAGGCACTCCTCCCTAGATTACCAATCACTTATAGGAAGCTGAATAATAACTAGGCACGTGAAGGCACTCCTCCCTAGATTACCAATCACTTATAGGAAGCTGAATAATAACTAGGCACGTGAAGGCACTCCTCCCTAGATTACCAATCACTTATAGGAAGCTGAATAATAACTAGGCACGTGAAGGCACTCCTCCCTAGATTACCAATCACTTATAGGAAGCTGAATAATAACTAGGCACGTGAAGGCACTCCTCCCTAGATTACCAATCACTTATAGGAAGCTGAATAATAACTAGGCACGTGAAGGCACTCCTCCCTAGATTACCAATCACTTATAGGAAGCTGAATAATAACTAGGCACGTGAAGGCACTCCTCCCTAGATTACCAATCACTTATAGGAAGCTGAATAATAACTAGGCACGTGAAGGCACTCCTCCCTAGATTACCAATCACTTATAGGAAGCTGAATAATAACTAGGCACGTGAAGGCACTCCTCCCTAGATTACCAATCACTTATAGGAAGCTGAATAATAACTAGGCACGTGAAGGCACTCCTCCCTAGATTACCAATCACTTATAGGAAGCTGAATAATAACTAGGCACGTGAAGGCACTCCTCCCTAGATTACCAATCACTTATAGGAAGCTGAATAATAACTAGGCACGTGAAGGAACTCCTCCCAAGTGGAAGATTTTAAACACTATTTCTATCTATACACATAATTATTATTTTAATATTTTGCCGCTATTTGGTTACTTATTATAACTAAATTTCAAAATATAAGTTAAGTTTTAGTAGCACACATCATCACATTGGATAGACAATACATGAGTGGTAGATCTGTCTTGTTGTGGGTGGGAGGTCTGTATGGCTTTGTGCGGAGTGGGTGGGAGACAGTGTGAGAATACCTGACAAGGTTGTAGCTAGAGGTGTGAGGGGTGCAGGACCCTGGGGAGGAGGCACCTTCACTGCCCCTACATCTGGCTAGCAGGGTGCCTGGAACGGCACCCTGCTACCAGTATCGCTGCTGCAGAACTGCCGCTCAGGGGGCGGGGCCTGCACTGTATGGGGGGCTCATTTACATATTTTCGCCCTACCAGCTTACTGGTCTGCCAATAGGTCAGACGTGTGAGCCATCCCTGTCATTCAAAATGGTTAAACTAATACCCCTTTTACACAGGCCAAATAAGCCGGGTTACTGCCTTGTCAACCCGGGTCGCGGCTCAGTGTAAAAGGGTCCCCGAAAAATAACCCGGTTCCAGTGACCCGGCAATCCAATCCGGGTAGCAATGCATTATGGGAGTTAGTAAACATGAACGGAACTCACACAGATATTTGGACTGCATCTCCCAAAACACACTGCTTTCCCTGTACTGTAACCCGGGAGCCAGGTGGAACGCAGACCGGTAGTTATGTGGAACGCTCAGATCAGGTGGACCGCATAGGCCGGAAATTACATATAACATTTCCCGTGTCAGAGGTGAGTGGAATGAAGTAGACAGGAGACAATAATTGTGAATGGCAGCAGGTAAATACGTGTATAATTATCCCTTATTATCTGTCTGTGCCTTGTTATTTCCCCACATCCATAGTGCAATGTATAACTAATGGCTCATGTAAGTGGTATGAGAGCAGCAGGGATGTCACACATGTACTGGTGCTGTGTAACCTGTACATTATGCCAGTACATTCCCCTCTTACTGCAGGGAGCCAGCTGTTATTATTGCAGGGTGGTCAGTGGTGTATGGGGGAATAGTCTGTCCTCTCTCCTCTCTCTGGGAATACATCTATGACATGTAACATATAGGAAGATGGACACCCCTGTATGGATCTTTGGTGCTGTCACCTCTTCACGTTGCAGGGGGTGGTGCCCTGTACAGATAGAGGACAGGGGTCACCTAGGGCTGTACAGTGTAACGATTGATCAGAGGAAGGGATCAGTGAGGACAGCGGAGTGAGAGAGTATGAGCCCCAAAAGAATTGGGATAAGAAAGCCATCCACAGTGACTATCCTGACATGACAATGGTGCCATCAGGTGTAATGATACTTAGGGCATAGTAACCGTACGGGTAACATTTAGCAGGCATACTCACTGCAGAGATAGTGAGTGTCGGCATAACTTACCCAACCTGCCACAAAGACATGGGGGCTGAATGTGCAACGAAGGAGCAAGTGAGATTGTATAGTGCACAGGAAGACTGACTTGTGTGTAGAGTGAGTGGTAGATCTGAAAAGAATACAGTTATATTCCCGCACTAGTCACTCACTTATCCTATAATTATATAAGTGGTGTTATGGGGATATTGGTTATTACTTTTATTTCCTCAAACGTCCTGTTGTCGTACAGAAGTGCCACCAATACCTCTTATATAGTTACTTTGGAACAGAAAAAGAAAAGAAAGTGTTTTTCTTCCTCTGCACTTATGCCCTAATAACATACATGTATTGCAGTGGTTCCCAAACTTTTTTGACTCATGGCGCCCTAGAGTATCAGAATATTTTCCACGGCACCCCTGAGCCAAAAGTTTCTTTTTGAGAAATTCAGAAAAGAATTGAATGAATAAATGGTGCTTCTATGTCTCCCTTAGGTTCTGTTATGTGATGGTGGACAGGGCTGTGCTTTTTATTGTCCACACATTCTTTTATAGACAAAACCAGTGCTAATGGCTGCCAGTCACACTGAATAAAATTAATTTTATTTGGTACTGGACCACCAACCCAAGGAACCCCTGCAAGTGCCCTGAGGCACCCCAGGGTGTCACGGCACACAATTTAGGAACCACTGATGTATTGTCTATCCCAGGGTTGAGGAACCTTTTTTCTGCCGAGGGCCATTTTCATATATATAACATTATTTGCAGGCCACGCCCACTCAGTGTGACATCACATGGGGGCGGGGCTACAATCACCAGTGATTACAGCAATGCCCGGGGAGCTATAAGGGCAGCGGTGTGACTCTGTGAAGCGTCCTAAGGAAGCTCCAGGCAGCACTGCTGCATAGATTCTGGCTGCAGGGTCCCATTCTAGGCACCCTGCTAGCCGGATGATGCTAGCAGTAAAAAAACTCTGAGGGCCAGACCAAATGATTGCAAGGGCCATATACGGTCCCCGGGCAGGAGGTTCCCCATCCCTGGTCTATCCAATGTGATGATGTGTCCTACTAAAACGTAACTTTTATTTTGAAATTTACTTAAAATAAGTAACCAAATAGCAGCAAAATATTAAAATAATAGTTATGTGTATAGATAGAAATAGTGTTTAAAATCTTCCACTTGGGAGGAGTTCCTTCACGTGCCTAGTTATTATTCAGCTTCCTATAAGTGATTGGTAATCTAGGGAGGAGTGCCTTCACGTGCCTAGTTATTATTCAGCTTCCTATAAGTGATTGGTAATCTAGGGAGGAGTGCCTTCACGTGCCTAGTTATTATTCAGCTTCCTATAAGTGATTGGTAATCTAGGGAGGAGTGCCTTCACGTGCCTAGTTATTATCCAGCTTCCTATAAGTGATTGGTAATCTAGGGAGGAGTGCCTTCACGTGCCTAGTTATTATCCAGCTTCCTATAAGTGATTGGTAATCTAGGGAGGAGTGCCTTCACGTGCCTAGTTATTATCCAGCTTCCTATAAGTGATTGGTAATCTTGGGAGGAGTGCCTTCACGTGCCTAGTTATTATTCAGCTTCCTATAAGTGATTGGTAATCTAGGGAGGAGTGCCTTCACGTGCCTAGTTATTATTCAGCTTCCTATAAGTGATTGGTAATCTAGGGAGGAGTGCCTTCACGTGCCTAGTTATTATTCAGCTTCCTATAAGTGATTGGTAATCTAGGGAGGAGTGCCTTCACGTGCCTAGTTATTATTCAGCTTCCTATAAGTGATTGGTAATCTAGGGAGGAGTGCCTTCACGTGCCTAGTTATTATTCAGCTTCCTATAAGTGATTGGTAATCTAGGGAGGAGTGCCTTCACGTGCCTAGTTATTATTCAGCTTCCTATAAGTGATTGGTAATCTAGGGAGGAGTGCCTTCACGTGCCTAGTTATTATTCAGCTTCCTATAAGTGATTGTAATCTAGGGAGGAGTGCCTTCACGTGCCTAGTTATTATTCAGCTTCCTATAAGTGATTGGTAATCTAGGGAGGAGTGCCTTCACGTGCCTAGTTATTATCCAGCTTCCTATAAGTGATTGGTAATCTAGGGAGGAGTGCCTTCACGTGCCTAGTTATTATCCAGCTTCCTATAAGTGATTGGTAATCTAGGGAGGAGTGCCTTCACGTGCCTAGTTATTATCCAGCTTCCTATAAGTGATTGGTAATCTAGGGAGGAGTGCCTTCACGTGCCTAGTTATTATTCAGCTTCCTATAAGTGATTGGTAATCTAGGGAGGAGTGCCTTCACGTGCCTAGTTATTATTCAGCTTCCTATAAGTGATTGGTAATCTAGGGAGGAGTGCCTTCACGTGCCTAGTTATTATTCAGCTTCCTATAAGTGATTGGTAATCATTCAACTAGTTTATTAAGATACATATTATTTATTCTCCTAATCTAGTTGATCGGAGGTTAAATATTACTCACTATATAATTGTTTTATATCCGTACTCAATATTTGATTAGCATATGTTCTTTATTTCGGTATATTTTAAGTGTCTAATTTTTCTTCACTCTAAAACATCCCTTTATAATATTATATTTAGTGACTTCTAGTATTTATCACTTGCATGGAATCGATCTCTGATTCTCTGTGTTGAGCTCAGTGTCCGTAATTGATACGAAGGGGTAAATTTACTAAAGTGAGAGTTTTTAGAAGTGAGTTTTAGAAGAGATGTTGCCCATAGCAACCAATCAGATTCTACTTAACATTTAACTAGCACCTTCTAGAAGGTAATAGCTAGAATCTGGTTGGTTGCTATGGGCAACATCTCTTCTAAAACTCACTTCTAAAAACTCTCACTTTAGTAAATTTACCCCTAAGGGGCATATTCAATTAGGTTCGAAAAGTAACCTTGGCGAGGTTTTCGCCATCATCGCTGATTTTCCATGCGGAAAAGTATTGCAAGCGTCCCCGTTTATCCCCGTATTCAATTAGAAATCGGCAAAAACGGCACCTGGCGAAACGCAAACAGGTGAAAAGTGCTGTCAGATTTGGGGAAATCAGCCTGACATCCCCCAAAGGATGCACTATCATTGGGGATCATGGTAGATACCCCCGAATAGCCCTGCTGAAGCTATTTGGGGTACTCAAATGCTCTCATTAGCTGCTAATTAGCATCTTTGCACAAGTGGTGAAGAATAGCATTTAGCAGGTTTTTTTGGAGAAAGTAACTAGTCCTAGCAAATTTTGGATACATGAAAATGGGTGCAAGCATGGTTAAAAAGAGCAAAAGTGGAGTTCCCCCATACTTGCAGACCCCCCACCAAAAGCTTATTTCACTAGTTTTTAAGATTTTTATTTTTTTTTTGCCCCCTTTTTTCATGTCATTTTTTGGGTTGTTCTTCTAATTTATTTTTTTTATTTTACGCAGGTATGCTTTGGGGGCCTGTCCCAAGGGTGCAAGGTGGTTTCCCCACCTTTGCACCCCAATACCACAATTCTGCACTTTTCTTCCGCCTGATTTCATAGGCGAATCTTTTTCACCTATACCAATGCATTGACTTTCCGCGTAGGTGAAAAATCTTTGGAATTGAATACGAGGATACTTTTTAGCCGAAAACGGCTTATCGTGGCTAATTGAATATGCCCCTAAGTATCTAATTCACTCGACACTCTGTGCCTGTTTGTTTTGATAGAATGTTTCCAATTACTCCCTGACACGGTAGAGGTCCTCTCACTAGGCTGCGGCTGCTGCTGGATTTTCACTTTTATCTCAGTGACGTTGCATCACATTTTGTTCGTGATATAGTATACCCACCATAATATGTGTGATCGTATTCCCTCGTGTGTGTAGCTGCTACAGAGTATAATTCTCCGCTTAGTCAGTATTTGTGAAATTGCATACAGTGTGCATTCCAATTAGACTGTTCACAATATAATCGTTAGCCGTACCATGTGACATCGAGTCAGCCTGATCTATACGGACATGTTATATTCTTATTCATGGATCATTTGGGATTCATGCATTTACAGTCTGTATGTTCTATTTTAACTGTTACAATCACAGTGTTTATTGCTTCCCCAATAATATAGATCCACAAGTATGATCTTATCACAGTCGTGAACACCAGGCTAATTCATCAGCCATACCCCAACATTCAACATTTAGATTGAATATGATTTTATGATTGCTAAGCTGCAGTTATGGTGTATCGTGGTTTATGCCGCTGGTATAAACTCAATTATGAAACAACGATCTTCATACACATTTAAATGCCGTTGGTATGGCTTAGATCAGGGGTGGGGAACCTTTTTCTGTGAAGGCACTCCTCCCTAGATTACCAATCACTTATAGGAAGCTGAATAATAACTAGGCACGTGAAGGCACTCCTCCCTAGATTACCAATCACTTATAGGAAGCTGAATAATAACTAGGCACGTGAAGGCACTCCTCCCTAGATTACCAATCACTTATAGGAAGCTGAATAATAACTAGGCACGTGAAGGCACTCCTCCCTAGATTACCAATCACTTATAGGAAGCTGAATAATAACTAGGCACGTGAAGGCACTCCTCCCTAGATTACCAATCACTTATAGGAAGCTGAATAATAACTAGGCACGTGAAGGCACTCCTCCCTAGATTACCAATCACTTATAGGAAGCTGAATAATAACTAGGCACGTGAAGGCACTCCTCCCTAGATTACCAATCACTTATAGGAAGCTGAATAATAACTAGGCACGTGAAGGCACTCCTCCCTAGATTACCAATCACTTATAGGAAGCTGAATAATAACTAGGCACGTGAAGGCACTCCTCCCTAGATTACCAATCACTTATAGGAAGCTGAATAATAACTAGGCACGTGAAGGCACTCCTCCCTAGATTACCAATCACTTATAGGAAGCTGAATAATAACTAGGCACGTGAAGGCACTCCTCCCTAGATTACCAATCACTTATAGGAAGCTGAATAATAACTAGGCACGTGAAGGCACTCCTCCCTAGATTACCAATCACTTATAGGAAGCTGAATAATAACTAGGCACGTGAAGGCACTCCTCCCTAGATTACCAATCACTTATAGGAAGCTGAATAATAACTAGGCACGTGAAGGCACTCCTCCCTAGATTACCAATCACTTATAGGAAGCTGAATAATAACTAGGCACGTGAAGGCACTCCTCCCTAGATTACCAATCACTTATAGGAAGCTGAATAATAACTAGGCACGTGAAGGCACTCCTCCCTAGATTACCAATCACTTATAGGAAGCTGAATAATAACTAGGCACGTGAAGGCACTCCTCCCTAGATTACCAATCACTTATAGGAAGCTGAATAATAACTAGGCACGTGAAGGCACTCCTCCCTAGATTACCAATCACTTATAGGAAGCTGAATAATAACTAGGCACGTGAAGGAACTCCTCCCAAGTGGAAGATTTTAAACACTATTTCTATCTATACACATAATTATTATTTTAATATTTTGCCGCTATTTGGTTACTTATTATAACTAAATTTCAAAATATAAGTTAAGTTTTAGTAGCACACATCATCACATTGGATAGACAATACATGAGTGGTAGATCTGTCTTGTTGTGGGTGGGAGGTCTGTATGGCTTTGTGCGGAGTGGGTGGGAGACAGTGTGAGAATACCTGACAAGGTTGTAGCTAGAGGTGTGAGGGGTGCAGGACCCTGGGGAGGAGGCACCTTCACTGCCCCTACATCTGGCTAGCAGGGTGCCTGGAACGGCACCCTGCTACCAGTATCGCTGCTGCAGAACTGCCGCTCAGGGGGCGGGGCCTGCACTGTATGGGGGGCTCATTTACATATTTTCGCCCTACCAGCTTACTGGTCTGCCAATAGGTCAGACGTGTGAGCCATCCCTGTCATTCAAAATGGTTAAACTAATACCCCTTTTACACAGGCCAAATAAGCCGGGTTACTGCCTTGTCAACCCGGGTCGCGGCTCAGTGTAAAAGGGTCCCCGAAAAATAACCCGGTTCCAGTGACCCGGCAATCCAATCCGGGTAGCAATGCATTATGGGAGTTAGTAAACATGAACGGAACTCACACAGATATTTGGACTGCATCTCCCAAAACACACTGCTTTCCCTGTACTGTAACCCGGGAGCCAGGTGGAACGCAGACCGGTAGTTATGTGGAACGCTCAGATCAGGTGGACCGCATAGGCCGGAAATTACATATAACATTTCCCGTGTCAGAGGTGAGTGGAATGAAGTAGACAGGAGACAATAATTGTGAATGGCAGCAGGTAAATACGTGTATAATTATCCCTTATTATCTGTCTGTGCCTTGTTATTTCCCCACATCCATAGTGCAATGTATAACTAATGGCTCATGTAAGTGGTATGAGAGCAGCAGGGATGTCACACATGTACTGGTGCTGTGTAACCTGTACATTATGCCAGTACATTCCCCTCTTACTGCAGGGAGCCAGCTGTTATTATTGCAGGGTGGTCAGTGGTGTATGGGGGAATAGTCTGTCCTCTCTCCTCTCTCTGGGAATACATCTATGACATGTAACATATAGGAAGATGGACACCCCTGTATGGATCTTTGGTGCTGTCACCTCTTCACGTTGCAGGGGGTGGTGCCCTGTACAGATAGAGGACAGGGGTCACCTAGGGCTGTACAGTGTAACGATTGATCAGAGGAAGGGATCAGTGAGGACAGCGGAGTGAGAGAGTATGAGCCCCAAAAGAATTGGGATAAGAAAGCCATCCACAGTGACTATCCTGACATGACAATGGTGCCATCAGGTGTAATGATACTTAGGGCATAGTAACCGTACGGGTAACATTTAGCAGGCATACTCACTGCAGAGATAGTGAGTGTCGGCATAACTTACCCAACCTGCCACAAAGACATGGGGGCTGAATGTGCAACGAAGGAGCAAGTGAGATTGTATAGTGCACAGGAAGACTGACTTGTGTGTAGAGTGAGTGGTAGATCTGAAAAGAATACAGTTATATTCCCGCACTAGTCACTCACTTATCCTATAATTATATAAGTGGTGTTATGGGGATATTGGTTATTACTTTTATTTCCTCAAACGTCCTGTTGTCGTACAGAAGTGCCACCAATACCTCTTATATAGTTACTTTGGAACAGAAAAAGAAAAGAAAGTGTTTTTCTTCCTCTGCACTTATGCCCTAATAACATACATGTATTGCAGTGGTTCCCAAACTTTTTTGACTCATGGCGCCCTAGAGTATCAGAATATTTTCCACGGCACCCCTGAGCCAAAAGTTTCTTTTTGAGAAATTCAGAAAAGAATTGAATGAATAAATGGTGCTTCTATGTCTCCCTTAGGTTCTGTTATGTGATGGTGGACAGGGCTGTGCTTTTTATTGTCCACACATTCTTTTATAGACAAAACCAGTGCTAATGGCTGCCAGTCACACTGAATAAAATTAATTTTATTTGGTACTGGACCACCAACCCAAGGAACCCCTGCAAGTGCCCTGAGGCACCCCAGGGTGTCACGGCACACAATTTAGGAACCACTGATGTATTGTCTATCCCAGGGTTGAGGAACCTTTTTTCTGCCGAGGGCCATTTTCATATATATAACATTATTTGCAGGCCACGCCCACTCAGTGTGACATCACATGGGGGCGGGGCTACAATCACCAGTGATTACAGCAATGCCCGGGGAGCTATAAGGGCAGCGGTGTGACTCTGTGAAGCGTCCTAAGGAAGCTCCAGGCAGCACTGCTGCATAGATTCTGGCTGCAGGGTCCCATTCTAGGCACCCTGCTAGCCGGATGATGCTAGCAGTAAAAAAACTCTGAGGGCCAGACCAAATGATTGCAAGGGCCATATACGGTCCCCGGGCAGGAGGTTCCCCATCCCTGGTCTATCCAATGTGATGATGTGTCCTACTAAAACGTAACTTTTATTTTGAAATTTACTTAAAATAAGTAACCAAATAGCAGCAAAATATTAAAATAATAGTTATGTGTATAGATAGAAATAGTGTTTAAAATCTTCCACTTGGGAGGAGTTCCTTCACGTGCCTAGTTATTATTCAGCTTCCTATAAGTGATTGGTAATCTAGGGAGGAGTGCCTTCACGTGCCTAGTTATTATTCAGCTTCCTATAAGTGATTGGTAATCTAGGGAGGAGTGCCTTCACGTGCCTAGTTATTATTCAGCTTCCTATAAGTGATTGGTAATCTAGGGAGGAGTGCCTTCACGTGCCTAGTTATTATCCAGCTTCCTATAAGTGATTGGTAATCTAGGGAGGAGTGCCTTCACGTGCCTAGTTATTATCCAGCTTCCTATAAGTGATTGGTAATCTAGGGAGGAGTGCCTTCACGTGCCTAGTTATTATCCAGCTTCCTATAAGTGATTGGTAATCTTGGGAGGAGTGCCTTCACGTGCCTAGTTATTATTCAGCTTCCTATAAGTGATTGGTAATCTAGGGAGGAGTGCCTTCACGTGCCTAGTTATTATTCAGCTTCCTATAAGTGATTGGTAATCTAGGGAGGAGTGCCTTCACGTGCCTAGTTATTATTCAGCTTCCTATAAGTGATTGGTAATCTAGGGAGGAGTGCCTTCACGTGCCTAGTTATTATTCAGCTTCCTATAAGTGATTGGTAATCTAGGGAGGAGTGCCTTCACGTGCCTAGTTATTATTCAGCTTCCTATAAGTGATTGGTAATCTAGGGAGGAGTGCCTTCACGTGCCTAGTTATTATTCAGCTTCCTATAAGTGATTGGTAATCTAGGGAGGAGTGCCTTCACGTGCCTAGTTATTATTCAGCTTCCTATAAGTGATTGTAATCTAGGGAGGAGTGCCTTCACGTGCCTAGTTATTATTCAGCTTCCTATAAGTGATTGGTAATCTAGGGAGGAGTGCCTTCACGTGCCTAGTTATTATCCAGCTTCCTATAAGTGATTGGTAATCTAGGGAGGAGTGCCTTCACGTGCCTAGTTATTATCCAGCTTCCTATAAGTGATTGGTAATCTAGGGAGGAGTGCCTTCACGTGCCTAGTTATTATCCAGCTTCCTATAAGTGATTGGTAATCTAGGGAGGAGTGCCTTCACGTGCCTAGTTATTATTCAGCTTCCTATAAGTGATTGGTAATCTAGGGAGGAGTGCCTTCACGTGCCTAGTTATTATTCAGCTTCCTATAAGTGATTGGTAATCTAGGGAGGAGTGCCTTCACGTGCCTAGTTATTATTCAGCTTCCTATAAGTGATTGGTAATCATTCAACTAGTTTATTAAGATACATATTATTTATTCTCCTAATCTAGTTGATCGGAGGTTAAATATTACTCACTATATAATTGTTTTATATCCGTACTCAATATTTGATTAGCATATGTTCTTTATTTCGGTATATTTTAAGTGTCTAATTTTTCTTCACTCTAAAACATCCCTTTATAATATTATATTTAGTGACTTCTAGTATTTATCACTTGCATGGAATCGATCTCTGATTCTCTGTGTTGAGCTCAGTGTCCGTAATTGATACGAAGGGGTAAATTTACTAAAGTGAGAGTTTTTAGAAGTGAGTTTTAGAAGAGATGTTGCCCATAGCAACCAATCAGATTCTACTTAACATTTAACTAGCACCTTCTAGAAGGTAATAGCTAGAATCTGGTTGGTTGCTATGGGCAACATCTCTTCTAAAACTCACTTCTAAAAACTCTCACTTTAGTAAATTTACCCCTAAGGGGCATATTCAATTAGGTTCGAAAAGTAACCTTGGCGAGGTTTTCGCCATCATCGCTGATTTTCCATGCGGAAAAGTATTGCAAGCGTCCCCGTTTATCCCCGTATTCAATTAGAAATCGGCAAAAACGGCACCTGGCGAAACGCAAACAGGTGAAAAGTGCTGTCAGATTTGGGGAAATCAGCCTGACATCCCCCAAAGGATGCACTATCATTGGGGATCATGGTAGATACCCCCGAATAGCCCTGCTGAAGCTATTTGGGGTACTCAAATGCTCTCATTAGCTGCTAATTAGCATCTTTGCACAAGTGGTGAAGAATAGCATTTAGCAGGTTTTTTTGGAGAAAGTAACTAGTCCTAGCAAATTTTGGATACATGAAAATGGGTGCAAGCATGGTTAAAAAGAGCAAAAGTGGAGTTCCCCCATACTTGCAGACCCCCCACCAAAAGCTTATTTCACTAGTTTTTTTTTTTTTTAATAATAATATTTTTATTGATATTAGTGCATAAAATTTGACAGAGAACATATTTCTCAACATACAATAGTAACAATACCATATCGTGGCAATGTAGAAAAGTAATAAAAAAAAACAAACAAACAAACAAACATAAACACATGGCATAGAATGATAAAAAGAAAGCATTCTCTCTATAGTCAGTAATTTAAAGAATTCATACAGAAAACAGAGTATGAACCATTTAAGAACGATTTTGTATAAAATATTCCCATACAACCTAATTGATTTATGCGTGACATGGTTTATCCTTAGAATGGTGGGTGACCTTTCTCTAGTATCTCCATATTATACCATGTGGTCATAACTGCCACTCTACGTATATTTTCTTTGAGAGATGGAGATAGATTATTGATATAGGGGAGCCATATTTCAAAGAAGTTCTTTGCATTATTTTCAATATCGAGTGAACTTTCCACCCAATCCATCTGATAGAGATACATTAGTCTCGGTAGCATAAGCGTTAAAGGAATGGGATTAGGATCAATCCACTGTGACAAGATAGTTTTTTTTGCTGTTCCCGCCACCCTGGCTAATAATAAACATTTTCCTTTTGTTAGTCTTGGTTGTGTCTCATTAGAATAATGGTTCCATAGCGCCCATGCCATTGATATCTCAAAGGAAATATGTAATATATTATTTATATAGGATTGTACTTCTTTCCAAAAAATCTGGACAATCTCACACGACCACAAGCAATGAACTATGTCAGCATTGGGAGCTGAGCATTTAAAACAATTAGAATTGTCTGATATTCCTGTTAAATGTCTAAGTTTTGGTGTGTAGTACGCTCTATGCAATATTTTATAGTGCATCTCAGCATATGAAGATGAGACTAGTTGCTTATTTAGTGTATTCCAGGATGTAATGATGCATTGGAGCGTTAATTCCGGAAATGTATCTGACCATTTGGCTAAGCCTGTATCTACCTTAGCAAGATCCAAGCGTCTTCGTACATAATCATAGAGCATTGAAGTAGACCATGGATCTCCCATCCTGCTCCTCACTACAGCGTCTAGAGCATTGACTCTATTCAATTGATCAAGTTGCGACATTTTTTTTAAAATATAGCTTCTTACTTGAAAATAAGCAAATATTGGAAAATTAATATTAGGATAACGCTCCTTAAGTACAGACAAAGACAGTATTGTGGAACAGTCTTCATCTAAAAATTTGTAGATCGAGCTAAGTCCCCGAAGATTCCAGTCCCTAAAAGTCCTTGCAGATATATCATCTTGTAGAGTGACATCACAAAAAATAGTTTGAAACAAAGACTCTGTGTGTGAAAGATGAAGTCTCTTCCTCAACAGTCGCCAAGCAGAACAAGTAGTATTTAGCAGAGGGTTGCATTTAATCTCTGGAGCAATTTGTGAGGGCAGAGTATGTAATAGATTAACCAAATTACACTCAGGGCTGAAAGCCTGATCCAGTTCCTTATATGCAAAACAACTGCTATTCCCTATCCAATCGAGAGCATATCTATAATTGGCTGCAATGGCGTAATCCTGTGCGCATGGTAAATTTACCCCTCCCAATGATAATGGTTGTTGTATCTTTAATAACGAAATTCTGGGTCGTTTGTTAGCCCATATAAATTTGGATAGTGCTCCATTAATTAGTTTAACATCAGTTTTTGGTAAAAGAAAAGGAAGCATCTGGAGTGGGTATAATAATCTGGGGAAGGAAATCATTTTATAGAGTTGGCATCTGCCCAAAAAAGATAAAGGCAAATGTTTCCATCGTTCAAAATCTTGTAGCAACTGCTGAACAGAAGGGGTAATATTAGCTGCATATATATTTTCTATCTTATTTGGAAACTTTAGTCCTAAATATGTTAGGTGACCCTGAGCCCATCTAAAGGGAAATTGATCTCCCCATGCTAATCTAGCCTCCGCATACAGTGCTAAAGCTTCAGTTTTGCTAAAATTCACCAGAAAACCTGAGATGTCATGAAAATCTTTTAATATCCTCAATAATGATGGAAAAGCCTTCTTTGGTTCACTAAAATATAAAAGAAGATCATCTGCAAAAGCTGATACCTTAATCATAGAGTTCCCTAGCAAGACTCCCGTCCATAGATCATCTTTGATAAATGTGCGTATTAAAGGGTCTAAAGCAATATCAAAAAGCAATGGGGATAAGGGACATCCCTGACGTGTGCCTCTTGACAGATAAAAAGGAGAAGAGTTCCATCCATTAATTGTCAGGAAGGCAGTGGGGCGTGTATAAAGTAATCGAAAAATATTAATAAAGCCGGTACCAAATTGCTGCATGTGTAAGATACGTGATATATGTGACCAGGAGACGCGATCAAACGCCTTATCGGCATCACAACTAACTATTATAGTCTCTCTATTATTTATTTGTTTAGATCGTGTCAAAGCTGCTATCAACATTCGTACATTATGTATAGATGTACGTCCCTTAACAAATCCATTTTGTGCTGGGTGGAGTATCCTAGGAAGAATATTTTGAAGTCTCTGAGCTAGTAACTTAGTGAACAATTTTAAATCCTGGTTTAATAATGATATGGGTCTGTAGGACTGAACTAATGTGGGGTCCTTTCCAGGTTTTGGCAAAACTATAATTCTGGCTTCGTTAAAACCAGTCGGCGGTGGTTTCCCTCCAATAATAGCATTAAATAAGGACAACAAATGTGGCAGCAATTGAGTGGAAAGAATCTGATAATATTCTGCTCCAAAGCCATCAGGTCCTGGGGTCTTACCTTTAGGTAATGTTTTAATTAACTGTATCAATTCCGTCTCCGATATTGGTTCTACCAAAGATTCTCTTTCCTCCTCCGTTAATAATGGCAAACCTGCTTCCCTCAAAAATCTTGTAGCTGACTCAGGAGAATCGGGAGGAGCCGTGTATAATTGTTTATAATATTGTTGAAATTGTTCTAAAATATCGTCTGAACCCGTAACACAATTACCCAAATTATTCTGTAATTGAAGAATATTTGAAGATGTATTGTGGGTTTTGGCTAAGTTTGCTAATAATCTGCCTGGTTTATTACATCCTCTAAAATATTTGTTACGTTGAATATTATGTGAATATTGGGCACGTTCTTCACACAAAAGATCGTATTCATTTTTAGCTTCCACATAACTTCGCCTATTCTCAGGTGTCTCGTTCAGAATGAGTGTGTCATACGTTTTAGTCAAGTGTTTGTTAGAGGAATCCAATTTAGAAGTTAGCAGCTTACGTCTCCTGGCCACATACTCCATAATCTGTCCTCGAAGCACCGGCTTTGAAGTAGCCCAGAATAAGTTAATATCCTCCAAGTGTTCAATATTATCATTTGAGTAATTACAAAATGCTCCTTCTAAATGGGTACGGAAATCATTTGATTTACTCAAATACGCCGGGAATCTCCAATTATATGAAGTATATATGGGGGATTGTAATGAAAGAGTGAACCATATCGGAGCATGATCTGAGACTGCTATGGGTGCTATCCCTGAAGACTCTATCCTTTGATATAAAGAGCGAGATATTAGCCAAAAATCTATTCGTGAAAAAGTGTGATGTGGATGTGAGTAAAAAGTATATTCACGAGATACTGGATTTTGACATCTCCACGGGTCGCACAGTTGCAGTGAATCTACTAGCAACTGTACAGGGGACACCAAAGCCTCTCTATTTCTACCTGGAATGTTGGATCTATCCAAACCTTGAGATATTACACAATTAAAGTCACCTCCTATAATCAATTCACCTTCCATCCAGTCATTCAGTCTAATATATAAATTTGTGAAGAATACTTTATTTGGACCAGTAGGAGCGTATATAGTAGCCAAGGTATAGATCGAATCATGTAGTGATATCTTTACAAAGAGATATCTACCTTCAGGGTCTATCAATGTGTCTTTAATAGTATATGGGATATTTTTGCGAAAAAGAATCAAAACTCCTCTACGCTTAGACGTGAAGGAGGCAGCTTTATAGTCACCTATCCATGTATCTCTTAATTTATTGGGGTCTCTAGAATTCCAATGCGATTCTTGCAAAAATGCCACATCCGGTTTCATGCTTTTTAAATGTTTAAGGACCTTACGTCTCTTGACAGGCGTATTTAATCCCTCCACATTCCATGAAATGAATTTAAGTACTGACTTAACCCTCGTGGAATCTGAAGAAATCACTGCCATATCAACCTATTCCCACTCTGGGTGCTGAACAGTAAATAATCCTAATACTTGCACCACCCCCACCCGTCCCAGCGAGCAGGTATCGGGGTAAGAGAACACACTTTTCACGAAACCACGTCATGATAAATATAACAAAGAGAACACATATCTCCGTAAATAACCATGTAAGTAACAAATAAAAAATTTTTTTTGAATTTTTACGAACCCAATAGTGCGATTGGAATAATCGCCTTATATAACAATGATATAAAAAACGTTTAGAAAAGAGAATTGTAATACCTATATAGGTGTCATGAGACCATTGTAAACACAATAAAATTATGTTGCCCAAAAATTTTCCTTGATATAAAAACTCTTGATAAACTAGAAGAGAAACTAGCATGGGATTTGCTAATGGTCCACATTTTGGCCACCCAGAACACCACAGCAATAAAAGTATTACCACTGCAGTATAGTATATCACAAAAAACTGTACCATAATATTAAAATAATTAAATGCAAATATCAACAAACAGATATAGAGAACATTTAGCATATAGAACCTGAATGTACTTCACTCATAGGGAATTCTTCACATATAATGAAGCATCTGTGACCCATCAATCATAACCCTGCGGTGAAGTGTCAGATGGAAGTGAGTCCACAAAGTTCTTTGCAGCTTGTGGTGTTTCAAAGAAATACGTTTTTCCTTCATAGGAAATTCTCAACTTGGCTGGATATAATAAGGCGAAGCGGTGTCCCCTTTCAAATAAACTTTTGCAGATAGGAGCGTATTCCTTTCTTTTTGTTGCAACCATATAAGAGAAGTCTTGGAACAGGAGTATCTTAGCTCCCTGATATCGTAGCTCTGATTGTTTTCTGTATGCTTCCATTAGTCGAGCTTTGTCAGCATAATTCAATACTCTCATAATAACAGGTCGTGGTCTGTTTCTGGTGTTTTGTCTGTCTGGACCAATACGATGGACCCGTTCCACCATCAGCACTCCCTGGTCAGGGACACTCTTTAATTCACGAGGCAACCATTCAGAAACAAGTGTCATCAACTCAGTAGTTTTAATGGTCTCAGAGAGACCAATTATGCGCACGTTATTCCTCCTGTTTCTATTTTCAAGATCTTCCAACTTATCTTGCATGGATACTGCTGCCTTTTCTTGGGTTAAGAAGTCAGCCTTAAGTACAACAAGCTCATCCTCCAAGTCTGAAATCCTTTGTTCCGCCTCTGAGATACGTTGATCATGTTGTGTCAATTGTGTCAAGGCTGAGTCTAAAGAGTCTTTCAATGGGGCTAATTTTTGATCCAATAATGAAGCTAAGATGTTGGTAATCTCATGTGTTGTGAGAGGGCCAGCAGTACTGTTGGTTCCAGCATCTGACTCCCGGTCCCTAGGGCTACTTCCCGGGCTAGCATTCTGAGAAGTCGGGGAAGATGAGGAGGCGGCCGATGGAGCCTCTCGTCCCCTGCCCCTTCCTGTCTGATGTCCCTTAGGACCTCTAGGTGTTTTGACCACATGTCGATCCATAGCGCTATCTGACTGTTAACAGTAAGGATTATGACGAAAGTGTGTACAGTCAATTTATGTAAATGTCTGTTGCCCTTGTTATTGGGCTCTGATTCTGGTGTTCTGGGAGTGTGTGGAAAGGATGATAGCCCACTACTTCTTACCAGGACCCCCACGGAAGATTAGTGATAAACGTCCACTTTTCTTACTACTCGTCTCAATTGGATAAGACAGTTGTGTTTTAATATAGACTCCGTGAGCCAGCAGTCACTCAAATAGGACCGCCCACCAGATTTCAGCATTGACTTTCTTTGTAAAATTAAGTTTTTAGTATATGATGACTGTATTCACTCTTTTGATTTGAGATAGACAGCTGTTCAATGTGGCCGGAGGTAATGTGGTATCTGATGAAAGATTATGTCAGAGCAAACAGCAGTACAAACGCAGCTTATAACTGCAGCATCTTCAGAGAAAAGCAGTTAGGCCGTGTTACTACAAGTTGCAGTGTCTACCTGGGGGGGAAACCCCAGCAGGGAAAACCCACACAGGAAAGTCCTTTATGAAGTTTTGTCTTGTCAAAGATAAATTTATGGGAGGTCTATCTCCAGGTCACAAAGGGAAGCCTTTTAACCAGCACATAATGGGGGGAAGCTGCTGTATATAGAGAAAGCCCAGTAGTGTATGTGAGTTATCCAGGAGTTTGTACTCCTCAGCATAGACCCATGGGTCTTATTCAGCCAAGGGAGAGCCAGATGCTATAGGTATGTCCCCCAGAGCACTCACCCCTAAGTCTGGCCCAGTCCTGGATGCAGGCAAGTCTCGGAGTCCGTCCTCAAAACGGTGGCCCCCCGCGAGATGCGGCTCCGACCGCGGGCGTTTTCCGGCTGTTGGCGGTTTAAATTCACCCACCGCCTGTCTCCACGTCCCCAGCAGAGCCCAGCGGAGGGTCAGGGAGACCGTGGAGATGTCCGGCGATGGCGCGGCAACTCCGCCGAATCCGCGGGCTCACAAATCTAGTCCCCGGCTTCTGGAGGTGCAGTAGGCCGCAATGACGCCGGAGCCGGAGGTCACCCCAGGAACGAACAGGAACGAACAGCGGGGCTCAGTAGAACATGCGGCGGCTCAGGGTAATCGATAGGGCCCCCCAACACAGCCGGTATTTAGGTATTGGTGTCCTTTTAGTGGGGTTTCAGAGGAGCCAATCTGGGACACGTCTTCCTCTCTCAGGTGTCAAGCCACGCCCCCATTTCACTAGTTTTTAAGATTGTACCCCAACTCTTTTATTTTTTTTTTGCCCCCTTTTTTCATGTCATTTTTTGGGTTGTTCTTCTAATTTTTTTTTTTTTATTTTACGCAGGTATGCTTTGGGGGCCTGTCCCAAGGGTGCAAGGTGGTTTCCCCACCTTTGCACCCCAATACCACAATTCTGCACTTTTCTTCCGCCTGATTTCATAGGCGAATCTTTTTCACCTATACCAATGCATTGACTTTCCGCGTAGGTGAAAAATCTTTGGAATTGAATACGAGGATACTTTTTAGCCGAAAACGGCTTATCGTGGCTAATTGAATATGCCCCTAAGTATCTAATTCACTCGACACTCTGTGCCTGTTTGTTTTGATAGAATGTTTCCAATTACTCCCTGACACGGTAGAGGTCCTCTCACTAGGCTGCGGCTGCTGCTGGATTTTCACTTTTATCTCAGTGACGTTGCATCACATTTTGTTCGTGATATAGTATACCCACCATAATATGTGTGATCGTATTCCCTCGTGTGTGTAGCTGCTACAGAGTATAATTCTCCGCTTAGTCAGTATTTGTGAAATTGCATACAGTGTGCATTCCAATTAGACTGTTCACAATATAATCGTTAGCCGTACCATGTGACATCGAGTCAGCCTGATCTATACGGACATGTTATATTCTTATTCATGGATCATTTGGGATTCATGCATTTACAGTCTGTATGTTCTATTTTAACTGTTACAATCACAGTGTTTATTGCTTCCCCAATAATATAGATCCACAAGTATGATCTTATCACAGTCGTGAACACCAGGCTAATTCATCAGCCATACCCCAACATTCAACATTTAGATTGAATATGATTTTATGATTGCTAAGCTGCAGTTATGGTGTATCGTGGTTTATGCCGCTGGTATAAACTCAATTATGAAACAACGATCTTCATACACATTTAAATGCCGTTGGTATGGCTTAGATCAGGGGTGGGGAACCTTTTTCTGTGAAGGCACTCCTCCCTAGATTACCAATCACTTATAGGAAGCTGAATAATAACTAGGCACGTGAAGGCACTCCTCCCTAGATTACCAATCACTTATAGGAAGCTGAATAATAACTAGGCACGTGAAGGCACTCCTCCCTAGATTACCAATCACTTATAGGAAGCTGAATAATAACTAGGCACGTGAAGGCACTCCTCCCTAGATTACCAATCACTTATAGGAAGCTGAATAATAACTAGGCACGTGAAGGCACTCCTCCCTAGATTACCAATCACTTATAGGAAGCTGAATAATAACTAGGCACGTGAAGGCACTCCTCCCTAGATTACCAATCACTTATAGGAAGCTGAATAATAACTAGGCACGTGAAGGCACTCCTCCCTAGATTACCAATCACTTATAGGAAGCTGAATAATAACTAGGCACGTGAAGGCACTCCTCCCTAGATTACCAATCACTTATAGGAAGCTGAATAATAACTAGGCACGTGAAGGAACTCCTCCCAAGTGGAAGATTTTAAACACTATTTCTATCTATACACATAATTATTATTTTAATATTTTGCCGCTATTTGGTTACTTATTATAACTAAATTTCAAAATATAAGTTACGTTTTAGTAGCACACATCATCACATTGGATAGACAATACATGAGTGGTAGATCTGTCTTGTTGTGGGTGGGAGGTCTGTATGGCTTTGTGCGGAGTGGGTGGGAGACAGTGTGAGAATACCTGACAAGGTTGTAGCTAGAGGTGTGAGGGGTGCAGGACCCTGGGGAGGAGGCACCTTCACTGCCCCTACATCTGGCTAGCAGGGTGCCTGGAACGGCACCCTGCTACCAGTATCGCTGCTGCAGAACTGCCGCTCAGGGGGCGGGGCCTGCACTGTATGGGGGGCTCATTTACATATTTTCGCCCTACCAGCTTACTGGTCTGCCAATAGGTCAGACGTGTGAGCCATCCCTGTCATTCAAAATGGTTAAACTAATACCCCTTTTACACAGGCCAAATAAGCCGGGTTACTGCCTTGTCAACCCGGGTCGCGGCTCAGTGTAAAAGGGTCCCCGAAAAATAACCCGGTTCCAGTGACCCGGCAATCCAATCCGGGTAGCAAGGAGGGTTGGACCCGGGTTACGGTGCAGTGTAAGCTAGTGACCTGGGTCATCCGACCTGGATCTTGTTTACAGCATAGGGACAGCCGGCTCACCGGCGCTTAAAGAAAATGTAATCTCTGAGCCCTGGCAGAAAACCTAACACTGCACCCGTGTGCATTGTAAATGGCCCGGCCTAGGAATGATCCGGTCAGAGCCGCAATGTGAATGTGGCCTGTCCTAGGTTAGAACCGTGTTCCAAATCCCGGGTCAGACCCAGTATTTTGGTGTAAAAAGGGTTTAAATAACTAGGTAATTAGTGGGTGAAAGACACTCTCTATTATTATATATAAAAGATTCAGCTCACAATAATGGTAATAATGTGACAATACCAGGGACTCTCCACATTGCAGTACATACACTCCTTCATCTTGCCAGTACCCTCACCCAGTCACTGTGATGCCTAATCCTGGGCGGCTGAGCCGCCCTCTTCCCACCTCTACCCACATGGAGAGAGCTAAACTGTATGCTGTATGTCTCCGTCCTATTGGTTGATGCAAGCAGTAGAAAAGTCAGTTGAGGCTTTTTGGTCCACTTGTGACCAAACCTTGCTGCTCAGCGACTTCCTTGTGGTCGAGCCTCGCCACCTTGTGCCCAGTCCAGTGACTCTGGTTTGGCACTAAACAGGTGACAGCAAATGACTAAATGCCATACTACGCTGCGACTGGGCTATTTTAAAACCATAATTATCGTGGTTGTCACATGTGATCTATATTTAGTCAGCCAGACCGGATGCGATCAAGCAATATATAACCTGACACAATTAATACAAAACAAAGGAACATTCACAACAGCAGTGAGGGCATTCCACCTGGCAATAGCACATACATATTACAATAATCACCTGGACGATAAGCCTTATTCACAATGCCCGACACTCCTGATCTTATACAGATGGGACATTTGTCTGTCTGAGAGGGGATCTGAGGTATGTCTGTCTTTTCCTGGAGTGGGTGGGAAGTTTGTTCATCTGTCGCCAGTATGGCTGTCGATGCACCGTAGTACTGACTGCCTAAATGGTTATGAAGTTAAATAAAATTGGTGTAGACCAGTGAGAAATCTGCCTTCATCTCTTTTATTGTGTGTCAATTTCTGTCCTATGTACAGGGTATACTGTCCTGTATAACTCATCTGTCTCACTGAGGATGGACAGGCATCACATGACTGAGAGGATATTACACCTGACCATGGAGATCATCTACCTGCTGACTGGGGAGGTGAGGGAGTCTGGGAGTGTCACAGTGACATCACTCTTATCTCTTTTACTAACACAGGGACCTGACTGGGGAGGTGAGGGAGTCTGGGAGTGTCACAATAACATCACTATTATCTCTATCACTAACACAGGGACCTGACTGGGGAGTTGAGGGAGTCTGGGAGTGTCACAGTGACATCACTATTATTTCTATTACTAACACAGGGACCTGACTGGGGAGGTGAGGGAGTCTGGGAGTGTCACAGTGACATCACTATTATCTCTATTACTAACACAGGGACCTGACTGGGGAGGTGAGGGAGTCTGGGAGTGTCACAGTGACATCACTATTATCTCTATTACTAACACAGGGACCTGACTGGGGAGTTGAGGGAGTCTGGGAGCGTCACACTGACATCACTCTTATCTCTATTACTAACACAGGGACCTGACTGGGGAGGTGAGGGAGTCTGGGAGTGTCACAGTGACATCACTATTATTTCTATTACTAACACAGGGACTTGACTGGGGAGGTGAGGGAGTCTGGGAGTGTCACAGTAACATCACTATTATCTCTATTACTAACACAGGGACCTGACTGGGGAGGTGAGGGAGTCTGGGAGTGTCACAGTAACATCACTATTATCTCTATTACTAACACAGGGACCTGACTGGGGAGGTGAGGGAGTCTGGGAGTGTCACAGTAACATCACTATTATCTCTATCACTAACACAGGGACCTGACTGGAGAGGTGAGGGAGTCTGGGAGTGTCACAGTGACATCACTATTATCTCTATTACTAACACAGGGACCTGACTGGGGAGGTGAGGGAGTCTGGGAGTGTCACAGTGGCATCACTATTATCTCTGTTACTAACACAGGGACCTGACTGGGGAGTTGAGGGAGTCTGGGAGCGTCACACTGACATCACTATTATTTCTATTACTAACACAGGGACTTGACTGGGGAGGTGAGGGAGTCTGGGAGTGTCACAGTAACATCACTATTATCTCTATTACTAACACAGGGACCTGACTGGGGAGGTGAGGGAGTCTGGGAGTGTCACAGTAACATCACTATTATCTCTATTACTAACACAGGGACCTGACTGGAGAGGTGAGGGAGTCTGGGAGTGTCACAGTGACATCACTATTATCTCTATTACTAACACAGGGACCTGACTGGGGAGGTGAGGGAGTCTGGGAGTGTCACAGTGACATCACTATTATCTCTATTACTAACACAGGGACCTGACTGGGGAGGTGAGGGAGTCTGGGAGTGTCACAGTGACATCACTCTTATCTCTATTACTAACACAGGGACCTGACTGGGGAGGTGAGGGAGTCTGGGAGCGTCACACTGATATCACTCTTATCTCTATTACTAACACAGGGACCTGACTGGGGAGTTGAGGGAGTCTGGGAGCGTCACACTGACATCACTCTTATCTCTATTACTAACACAGGGACCTGACTGGGGAGGTGAGGGAGTCTGGGAGTGTCACAGTAACATCACTGTTATCTCTATCACTAACACAGGGACCTGACTGGAGAGGTGAGGGAGTCTGGGAGTGTCACAGTGACATCACTATTATCTCTATTACTAACACAGGGACCTGACTGGGGAGGTGAGGGAGTCTGGGAGTGTCACAGTGACATCACTATTATCTCTATTACTAACACAGGGACCTGACTGGGGAGGTGAGGGAGACTGGGAGTGTCACAATGACATCACTATTATCGCTATTACTAACACAGGGACCTGACTGGGGAGTTGAGGGAGTCTGGGAGCGTCACACTGACATCACTCTTATCTCTATTACTAACACAGGGAGGTGAGGGAGTCTGGGAGTATCACAGTGACATCACTATATCACTGTTATCTGTATTATTAACACTGGGACCTGACTGGGGAGGTAAACTTTTTTGGTAATGTATATAATGATATTTGTTGCTGTTCGTCTCAATAATAAGGATAATATAGCAGTGAAGAAGACATCCAGTGAGCGAGAAACATCCAGTAGCCATCTCCGTGTGTCAGAAGAACTGAGCAGGACCCAGAGCTCCATCACGGTGCCTCCACCTCACTCACTGATACATGAGAGGCACAATGACCAGAAGATCCTGGAACTCACCAACAAGATCATTCAGCTGCTGACTGAAGAGGTGACTGCTGGGAATGGCACATTATACAGTAACACCAGGGGATGTGTCTGGGTGATGACTGGAGAGGTGACTGCTGGGAATGGGACATTATACAGTAACACCAGGGGATGTGTCTGGGTGATGACTGTATCATTGTGTGTGTCAGGTTCCTATAAGGTGTGAGGACGTCACTGTCTATTTCTCCATGGAGGAGTGGGAGTATATAGAGGAACACAGGGGTCTGTACAAGGACGTGATGATGGAGATTCACCGGCCCCTCACATCACTGGGTAAGAGGAGACTGTCATGTATTGTAATGGGGAGAGCAGCTATGGGGCCACCTATATACACAGCATCTGATAATCACATATATACAGTGTAATCAGTCACTGTGTGTCTCCTACAGATGGGGCCAGTAACAGAAATACCCCAGAGAGATGTCCCCATCCTCTTTATTCCCAGGATGATACAGAGGAGAATCACAGTGTCCTACAGGAGGATCAGGTAGGTGGGATTGAAGGTATCAACTGATGCCAAAAAGTTTTTTTCTGAGAATAGTGAACACTATAAAACTACGTATTTAATAAATATAAACATTTTGTGTACGCTTTAATGATGAAGCTGAGATACAATACTGTGCAAAAGTTTTAGGCCGCTGTGGAAAAAATGCTGCAAAGTAAGAATACTTTAAAAAAAAAATAGAAGTATTAATAGATTTTCTTCTTCAGGGTCCATAGGGCTCCACAGGGAGACCTTGGGGTGTAGGTGGTGATTTGAGGACTGGGCACCACACAGTTAAGTTTTCATCTCCCAGGATGCACTGGTCTAACCCCCTATACCTTTCCCCCTGAGCCAGAGGCACCTCAGTATCGTTGGTGCCCGGCCGGAGTCGAGGCACCATTATGCAGTGGGCTGCTTAGGCAGCCCAAAAAGCTTTTATTTTATGATTTATTTAATTTTTTTTATACTTTTCCTGATGAGAGAGCAGCAGCAGACTGTCCACAGGACGTCTGCGCTGCCGCTCCGTCACCACTACAGGCACCGCAATGCCAGCTTCATCTGGGGATTTCAGCGGGCATCCCGGGGTCCTCGCTAGCCGGCCCCGCGGACGGACCCAGACTGCAGCCCGGACACAAGGGGACAGGTAAGGCAGGTCATCGCTTGCGGTGACCCGCGGATTGGCAGTCATACCTCCCATCTCAGGGGACCGACCAGAGGCGCTGAGAGTGAATACAGGCTTTGTCCATAATGATCCACTAGACCACCAGGGTACATATGGAGCTGGAATCCAGTGTCCCGGTGGTTAAAAATCAGCATGGGGAGGTCAGCTTCCCCCATTAAAGCGGCCCCTCCCCTCAGCTCAGGGCACCATTCCTCTGAGGTCTCACTTCCCTGAACTGCTATCCTCCTCCAACCACGCCCCCTCAGAGGTTTCCAGCGGCCATTTTCTCCAGACTCAGCCACAGCTCTCTCAGGGAAACGCAGGGTCCGGTCCCCCTACATATCTCTCCCTGGAGTCAGGTTATGTTGCGCTATAATCTGGTATTTCTGCATTGTCTGTTTATTTCTCTATACTGTCAGTATATATCCTAACATACAGGTGTATTCAGGGTTTTTCCTGTGCCTTACATCTCTAAAACAAATGTTTTTGTGAGGGCTGTCACATACAGTTGGTTACTGCACTGTGCCATATTTGTGCTGTGTGCTCCTGCAGCTTGCCCAAGTATAAGACCAGTATATTGCATTCCTACTAGTATCCTACATCCACAGTGGTTGAATTATACCCAGTCCATATTGTGTGCTATACTACTCTATAGCTATGTCTAGCAAAGACAAGAGTAGCAAGCAAGTATCTGCACCTATACTGTTATCATGCAAATTATGTGCTGCAGGCTTTAGTGAGGAGAAATTGATACAAGATGGGTTAAGTGTTATACTCCACCAGGCCCATCAGACCCCCCTGCTCCTGCACAAGAGCCCCCTGGACTTCCTTTTCTCAGGCGCTGGCTACTATTGCGGACCGCCTAGCGGTACCGACTGTAATTCCCCCTATGGGGTTACCACAACCGGCCGTAATTCACCCTCTGGGGTTGCCACAACAGGTTCAGGCAATACAGGTACCTCCTGTGCCCTCTACATGGGTAGACGTACTCTCTAACTCGGTGCAGAGTCTGGTGGCTACCTCTACAGCCTTTCAAACTATGTTGCTAGGTGAGAAGCCCCTACCCAGTAAGCGTCCTGTGTTATCCTCACAGTCCACGTAGCTCTCAGATTCTGAAGAGTCATCTGAGGAGGCAGAAGATGCTGATCTCTCTAACACTGACTCCCCTCAGGGGAAGGACGAGAGTCAGTGTAAAATTAATATTCCTGCCTTAGTGCGAGCTGTTAGATCCATCTTACTAATAGAAGATGACGAGCCAGCCCCTAAATCAAAGCACCCACTGTTTAAACGACAGAAAGTGGCTTTAGCAGAATTGCATCTATCGGATTAATTAGTTGAACACATGGCGGCATCCTGGCAGTCGCCTGGTAAGAGGTTTCAGCCCCAAAAAAGTCTGACCTCCTGTTATCCATTTCCTGCGGCTCACTGTTCAAAATGGGAGACTCCCCCCTACGGTAGATTCGCATGTTACGCGTTTAATTAAAAGCGCTATGTTGCCTCTCCCTACAGTATCCTCTTTGAAGGACCCTATGGATAGGAAGGTTGAATCTTGTCTTAAATCGATATACTCTCTTTCAGGGGCTGTTGCCCGTCCAGCCATGGCTATTGCATGGGTGGCTAAAGCTATAGAGAACTGGGCTGACGCGCTTGAAGGCTGTTTCTCAGATGCTTCTAGGGATCAGATGTCTTTCGTTGCTCGCATATGAGATGCAGTTTCTTATATTGGAGAAACTATATTGGATGCCAGTCTCCTAACCTCCAGAGTCTCGGCCACGGCAGTGTCTGCCCGCCGTACACTGTGGCTATGCTCATGGAAGGCAGACGCGGACTACAAAGAAAGGCCTAGAAGTGTTACCCTACAATTGGGAGATCTTGTTTGGTCCAGACCTTGACAAGATTGTAACCACATTGGTGGCTCACAAACTGCATTTCTGCCTTCAGCAACTATTACTGCAAGCCTCGGATTACATCTTTTAGGTCCTTTCGTCCTCAAGGAAAACCTAAAGGTCAGTCCTTTCCTAGGCAGTCGGCTTCCACTAGGGCCGCCAAGCCCAGGACCAAGCTGGACTGGTCCACCAGACACCCTGCTTCAAAATCCGAGGATAAGCCCTCAGCCTGACGGGATGGGCCTCCCTCTGGGGGATCCCACAGTGGGAGGCTGACTTCTTCAGTTCGCCCAGTGCTGGTGTCAAACCAACACAGATGCTTGGGTAAGAGAAGTGGTTTCTCACGGGTATTCCCTCTCATTTATTCGACGGCCACCCCACCAGTTTTTCTACACAGGCCCTCCTTCAGACCCAAGCAAGGCCTTACAGATCCAGAAATATATATAGTCCTTGCTGCAAGCAGGGGTAATTGTGCCAGTCACGCTATCTCAGCGGTGGACCGGTTACTATTCTACTCTCTTTCTGGTTCAAAAGCCAAATGGGTCTCATCGGCCTATCCTCAACCTCAAATCCCTGAACAAATTCCTCAGGGTACCCAGGTTCAGGATGAAAACCCTACGCTCTATCATTCTAACAATGGAGCCTGGGGACTTTCTGGTATCTCTGGATATTCAGGACGCGTACCTACATGTACCTACAGCGCCCTCACATCAGCGATATCCTCGGTTTGCTATACTACAGCAACACTTCCAATTTCAGGCTCTGCCCTCATACTGGCCCAGAACATACTTCACGGAAAACCTGTACAGGTACAGTCCGACAATGCCTCAACAGTGGCTTACATCAACCATCAAGGAGGCACTCGAAGTTGGGCAGCGATGACATGGGCTGAGGGTCACCTCCTGGCCATCTTTGCGGTGTTCATTCCGGGAGTTCTCAATTGGGAAGCAGACTTCCCCAGCCATCACGACATGCATCCTGGGGAATGGTCTCTTCACCAAGAGGTTTTTCAACTCCTAGTGAGCAGATGGGGCCTCCCAGAGGTGGACCTCATGGTCTCCCGGCACAATCACAAACTGCCAGTGTACGGGTCCAGAACAAGAGATGCCGAGGCAACCTTTGTAGATGTGTTTTCAGTGAAGTGGACCTTCCAGTTTGCGTACCTATTCCCTCCTCCCTTCTTCCTCGAGTTCTTCGGAAGTTCAAACAAGTCGGAGGCACTGTCTTGCTGGTGGCTCCAGTTTGGCCCAGACGTCATTGGTACTCAGATCTTCAGAGTCTCTCCATTTCTGCCACCTCAACGACCGGACCTGTTGTCTCTGGGTCCTTGCCTTTACCCGGACCTGGGTCGTCGGTCTTTGACGGCGTGCTCTTGAGATCCAAAGGATTCTCTAGCTCTGTAGTCAAAACTATGCTCAGAACGTGTAAGCCAGCCTCTGCTCGGGTGTACCACAGAGTGTGGCATACATATTTCCAATGGTGTCATACCAGAAGCTACCACCCCCAACTGTTTAGGATTTCCAGAGTCCTGGCCTTCCTTCAAGCTGACCTCACTGAAAGTGCATGTCTCTGCTCTATCCATTTGGTTCCAGTGTAGACTTGCTCCACTTCTGGATGTCCACACCTTCCTCCAGGGTGTCCTCCGTATACAACCTCCCTTTGTCCCTCCAGTGGCTCCATGGGATTTGACAGTATTGCTTTGTGCCCTCCAGGGTCCTCCGTTTGAATCCCTGGATTCTGTGGAACTCAAGTGGCTCACAGCGAAGACTATGTTTCTTCTGGCTATGGCGTCTGCCAGAAGGGTGTCAGATTTAGGGGCGCTCTCCCGTCGCTCCCCATTTCTGATATTCCATCAGGACAGGGCTGTGCTTCGGACTCGCCCTGGTTTCCTTCCTAAAGTGGTTACTAGTTTCCACATTAATGAGGGAATTGTAGTCCCGGCCTTTCAATCACCTGACCTTTCGGAAGGTGAGGCCTCCTTGGATGTTGTCCGTTCTCTCACGATATATGTGGAACGTACCAGTTCCCTCCGGAGATCAGACTCCTTATTTGTGCTCTATGGATTTCACAAGAAGGGATGGCCAGCCAACAAACAGACATTGGCTAGATGGCTTCGAATGAGTAACAGACTTACACGCAGGCAGGCCTTCCTGTACCAGCTACTGTTACTGCTCACTCTACTCGATCTGTGAGTCCTTCGTGGGCAGCTCGCCGTGGTGCCTCAGCTGAACAGCTTTGTAAGGCGGCCACGTGGTCCTCTGATACATTTGCCTCTCAGGATGCTTCCTTTGGGTGCTGGATTCTCCTCTCAGCAGAGGAGTGTCCCCTCCCTTAAATGACTGCTTTGGGACATCTCCAAGTTCTTCCTTTGCAGCCCTATGGACCCAAAAGAAGAAAATGAGTTATGGTAAAACTTACCTTTTGTTAATTCTCTTTCTTCGAAGTCCACAGGGCAACCGCCCTGACGCACCTGGCTTCACATGGGCTAATGTTTCTGGTCACCGGTTTCCTGTCTCCTTCTACGTGATAGTGTGATTCTTGTGTGTATCATTCTTCCATCTATCTTCTCCTCCAGCCTTTGGCTAGTCATGGCCTGAGGTGCAGACATCTTGTGGACAGTCTGCTGCTGCTCGCTCAACAGGAAAAATATAAAAAAATAAATCCTAAAATAAAAGCTTTCTGGGGTGCCTAAGCACCGACGAAACTGAGGTGCCTCTGGCTTTGGGGCGGGGTATAGGGGGTTGGACCAGTGCATCCTGGGAGCTGAAAGCTTTAACTGTGTTGTGCTCGGTGCTCAACCACCACCTACATCCCAAGGTCTCTCTGTGGACCCTATGGACTTCGAACAAAGAGAGTTAACAAAGGTAAGTTTTACCATAACTCTAATTATTTTTATCAATTAACAAAATGCAAAGTGAATGAACAGAAGAGAAATCTAAATCAAATAAATATTTGGTGTGACCACCCTTTACCTTCAAAACAGCATGAATTCTTTTAGGTACACTTGCACAAAGTCAGGGATTTTGTTGGATTATAGTCAGGTGTATGATTTACTAATCATACCAAACAGGTGGTGATGATTATCATTTTCATATGTAGGCTGAAACAGTCATTGGCCCTCATTCAGAGCCGTTCGCTATTTGCGGTCGTTCGTTTAAAAACAAGGGGTGGCTATTCAAATGATCCGTACGCACATTGTAGTCTGTTCACACCTCTAAGTCTGAACGAGCGAGCAAAACATACGCTCGTTTATTTGTTAAAAACACCCCCTGGCCGCTCGCATCCTACGTCATGTCCGCTATTTATTAGATTAATCGAGTACATCGACCAGCGTATGAACTGCTCGCTATTCTTGTGGTTGGTGTTTGCTACCACAAATTTGCGAGCAGTTCTGGCTATAAAATAACCCAGTGACGTGAACAATGACGCTGCTGTTTTAAATATACACACCCATAAAACGCCCGTTTTGACCTTTAAGCACGCCTGCGTTCGGATCTCCACTCCCCATTTTCAAGCACCTTCCCCTGTTACCACCCACATACGCCTCATTCTGTCATTCAAAATAGCAGGCACTCGCTATATTGCGTACCAACGATTTTTGGCCGCACTGACTGGTTCGCGCATGCGTACTAAAAACCGTACGCATGCGCAGATGTGCAAACATCGCTCGGAACGAGCGTACTGCCGCTAACGAGCGGCTCTGAATGAGGGCCATTAACTGAAACAGAAACAGTTGTGTAGGAGTCTTAAAACTGGGAGAGGAACAGCCAAACTCTGCTACAAAGGTGAGGTTGTAGAAGACCGTTTCATGGCACAGGTCGTACATGTCATGACCTGGCCCTTGAGATCTTCAGTTGGAGGACTGGGAGTCTGGGTAATGGGGTAAGGAGATAGCACAGGAGAGGAGGAAGAATGTAGGTCTTCCTAATCGGCTAATTCCGGGTGTTGACGAGACCTGACTAGAGGCGCGGGGTCTAAGTCGCTGGTGGTTTTCAACAGTAACCCCTCCATTTGGCATATGGTTTTCGCATTGCCCAACGGGCAGGTCGTGGCTCCCTGGTCAGTACCCAGGGAAATGGCTAAGGAAAGAAGGGAAGGAACTCAGATGACTGATGCTGAGTATACTAGAGAATATTGGTAGTGACCAATGCTGAATATGACTGGAGAATATCGGTAGTGACTGATGCTGAGTATCCCTGGAGAATATCGGTAGTGACTGATGCTGAGTATCCCTGGAGAATATCGGTAGTGACTGATGCTGAGTATCACTGGACGATATCGGTAGTGACTGATGCTGAGTATCACTGGAGGATATTGGTAGTGACCGATGTTGATAGTCACTAAAGATTATTGGTGCAGAATATCGCTGGAGAATATCGGTAGGGACCAATGTAGATTATCACTGGAGAATATTGGTAGGGACCGATGTAGATTATCACTGGAGAATATCAGATGAGACTTGGTGAAAGTTCACTGAAGAATATTATCTGAGAGAAATAGGCACACTGGAGATATACGGGAGAGTCCTGAGAATATGCACTGGAGATATACACAGTGTGGAACTTGGAACAGTGCTTCGGTGCAAGCAGTAACGAAGCAGAGACGTTGTTCAGACAATTTCCTGTTCCGGGAGTCCTGCTATATACCCTTAGGTAGTTGGTCATTGGAGGAGAGAATCAGCTGAGAGAGGCTACCACTGGAGGAAAGTTCGGTCAGGTGTGAGAGACAACATGGCTGTGCCCATGACTGCAGCCGCGGGAAACTCCTCAATGGACATTGGCATGGAAGTCTTCACCAGTCCCGAGGGAGAATACTCAGCGTGCCACCCGCCGCCATTTCTGGCTTCTGACTGCACGGCTGATCAGGGGACGCCAGCGTTGCGGTGAATAGCAGCTGATCCCAGGCCGAATCCTGACAAAATATACAATGGCAAGACTGAGCATAGCAACAAGACACAAGGTAGTTATACTGATTTCAAAGCAGACTAGGGTTTCAATTTGTGCTGTTCAAGCTCTTTTGAAGAAGCCCAAAGAAACGGGCAACGTTGAGGACCGTAGACGCAAGATGTTTGGAACAACCTCTTTGTCTTCAAAAACTGTGTGCACATGTACCTAGAAGAATAGATGCTGTTTTGAAGGCACAGGGTGGTCACACCAAATATTGATTTGATTTAGATTGCATTTTGCATTTGCATTTTGTTAATTGATAAAAAAATAACTAGTAACACTTCTATTTTTGAAAGCATTCTTACTTTGCAGCATTTTTTCCACACCTGCCTAAAACTTTTGCACAGTACCGTATGAGTAATGACGGCTAGTTCTCTGCCTGGCATGAAAAAAATCTTTATATATAAACTCCTTTTTAGATTAAATATTATGTGATCAGGGGGCGTGGCTATGGAGTGAGGAGGTTTTCTCTGAGCTCTCTTGTCACCCATCCTGTAATACCCCTATCCTGCTCACTGTGATGGTGGTTGGGGGTGCCTGCCTACTTGACTGCCCTCCATGCCCCTGAGAACTCACCCAAGAGGCTCTCCGGCGCTGTCATCTGCCCGGGAGAGGTCCTCCTGCTTGCGGCCTCCTCCACAGCCGTCTCTGATACAGCGTCGCAGCCTGCGGTTTCAGGGTCCAGCGCTGGTGTATGCTGCAGCGACTGTCACCCGCGAGTCTCTAGACCCGTCGGGAGCTGATCTCTCCCATCACTGCTGCGGGAGCTGCATAGAGGGTCTGCCTCTTTCTATTTCCCTGGCTCCAGTTCTCTGATCCGGTCTGTGGAAGCCAGTCTCACTCTGCATGGCGACCATTTTGGATTTGCCTCTCCTTACTGATAGCTCCAGCACTACTGCTCTATACATCCAGTTTGTTCTATAATTATGGGTAAAACTAGTGAAGCAGCTGCTAAACTGGAGCGGTATGCACGCACCACTACCCCGCAACCTCCACCTGCTTCTCAGACAGAGGGCTCACAGAATTCACCTCAGACAGTAACATCAGAGAGCTCCCAAGGTCCTGCTGCTGCAGCTCCTACAGAGGTCACCTTACTGCAAGTCTTGGATGCTGTTATAGCAGGGCTTGACAAATGTTTCTAAAATCTAGGAGCCGGGATGAAAGTGTTGGAGCCAGACCCCCCCTTCCCCCAGGGAAGCATTACTGAGCACCTACGCCCCGGGCACCCAACCCCCATGGCCACACCACTAATGGGGTACCCCAGGTAAACCACCGTCCCACAGCCACATTACTGAGCAGCTAACCCCCACTCTCCAGGCAACCAACCCCCAGGAACACCACCCCTCCGCAACCAAAAAACTTCGGGCAAGCAAAGCCACCGCCGGCAGTGGCCGAACTAGAGAGTGGTGGGCCCAAGTGCAAGAATATGCTTTGGGCACCCCTATGCAGTGCCCCCAGTAGTGGACCCTTATGCAGTGCCCCCAGTAGTGCCCCACATACAGTGCCCCCAGAAGTGGTCCCCCCCTATGCATTGCCCCTAGTAGTAGTCCCCCCTATGCATTTCCCCCAGTAATAGTCCCCCCTATGCATTGCCCCCAGTAATAGTCCCCCTTATACAGTGCCCCCAGTAGTAGTCCCCATAATGCAGTGCCTCCAGTAGTAGTCCCCACTATGCATTGACTCTAGTAGCGCCCCCCCCCTTATACAGTACCCCAGTAGCGCCCCATCCTTATACAGTGCCCCAGTAGCGGCCACTCCCACCCATGCAGTGCCCCCAGCAGTGGTCCCCCCTATGCATTGCCCGTGGTAGTAGTCCAGCCAGTAGTAGCCCCCCTATGCAGTGCCCCCAGTAGTAGTCCCCCCTATGCAGTGGCCCCAGTAGTAGTGCCCCTAGCAGCACCCCCCCCCCCTGTACAGTGCCCCAGTAGCGGCCCCCCCATACAGTGCCCTCTGTAGCGGTCACAAACCCCCTATGCAGTGCCCCCTGTAGCGGTCACCCCCTTTATGCAGTGCCATTGCCCCTTACACACACACACAAAAAACCCACACAATTTACCTGAATCCCCGCTCGTGACGCGTCCACCGCTGTCCGCTCAGAGTCCCGACCCGTTCTTCTCCTGCACTATGGGAGAGACGTCATGACGTCTCTCCCATCACCTGCTGCGGGGGGAGCCGGAAGGCGGAGCTCATGAATAAGTTCTAGCCGGCTCACTCCGTGGACGCAGCAGCCAATGAGAGTCTGCCTTGACTCTCATTGGCTGCTATAACAAACACACAGCCGCCGCTGGCGGCTGTGTGTTTGTAAACTGTGTAGTGTAGATAGCACTCACGGTGTGCACTACACAAGCGACGGGTGTAGCGGCGGCAGGGGTTGCTGCAAATCTGGTCGCCAGGCAGCCAAATCTGGTCGCCGTGGCGACCTGGCCCCCGGGTTTGTCGAGCCCTGTGTTACAGTCAGTGGAAAACATCTATCAGATAAAATTTAAAAAGTGCAGTGTGACGTCTCCTTGCTTCGTCACGATCTGCAACGGATCCGTGACCGCATGGAGGAAGTTGAAACCCATATTTCTTCATTGGGGGACTCGCATGGCCCTCTACATGAACGTGTCTCTAATATGTGTCAGCAGATGTCCGTTATGCAAAGCAAGCTGTCTGATATGGAGGGAAGACTTCGCCGCAACAATGTTCGTTTTGTTGGGTTACCTGAAAAAGAAGAGGGATTCTCTCCTGAATCCTGCCTTGAGTCGTGGCTTTTGGATACTTATGGCAGAGATTCCTTCTCCTCTCAATTTGCGATGGAGCGGGCACATCGCTTTCCTTCTAGGCCCCTGCCTCCTGGTGCTCCGCCTCGCACGTTCATTGCTAAATTCCTGCATTACAAGGATCGGGACACTGTACTCCAACTATCTCGTATTAACGGTCCGCTGGAACGAAATGGTGTGCGTAGTTCAGTGTTTCCGGATTTTGCTGTGGAGGTCCAGAAAGACAGAGCTAAATTTCTCCCTATTAAAAGCAGGTTGCGAGACTTGAACCTCTCCAATGCCATGCTATTCCCATCCAAGTTGTGAGTGGTGGAGGATGGAGAGACTCACTTCTTCACTTCTCTGCGTGAGGCCGCTACCTGGTTGATCGATATGCCCGGGGCAACAGACAGCTAGTACCAGATTCATTTATCCTTGATGTTATATCTATTCTGGGTTATTACCTGTATTTTCCTTTCAGGATGTAACTATCGGTCTGTCTCAATGTTCAAGAGGTGGATGTTTTGTCTGTGAAATATCTATTATTATGTGACTATTTTGGGTGTTTCGGTTGCCCCTTTGTCAGGAGGGGTGGTTTATGAAACTCCTCCTGTATATAGTTTGTAAAAAGCCCCCACCGTCATAGTCTATATTGGAGGGTTCCCATGTATTGGTGGTTAATTCCGTTTACCGCCCCAGCTATCTTTTCCTTTTCTTTTTGTTGTTTTAGTTTAGGTAGTTTGCAATTTTTGGGGATCCAAGTATGCCTGTATTGGGGGGGGGGGGGGGGTATACAGGGAGGGAGGATGGCTGGGTTTGTTTAGTATAAGTTTTATTATTTATTACGTATATGCTAGCTGTTATGTCACACATTTTTATTTAGTTTCTCAGAAGTCTGCTATATCTCTATTCTCGTTTTCTATGATATTTTTTCATTTTTATTATGGTACGATCTACTTAGGGGGATTAATGATAGGATAAAAGGATCTGTAGTGTTATAAATGCTTAAACAATATGGTCCTGATATCTCCTGTTTTACTGAGACTTATTTGGATCCCCTTTTGGATAAATGGCGTAAGGACCCTACGACAGGTCCAGTGTGAGGTGAGAGGATTTGCGAAATTTGTGGCTGGTCTGGGATGGGTAGATGCCTGGAGAATGAAGCATCATATTCCTGTTTTTTTCCTCCTCTTTTTGCTCGTTTGATTCCCAAAATCTCTGGCGCTGCTTATAAGATGAGGGGTATATCGGATCATTCTCCCCTTGAATGTAGATCTGAATGGTCCAAGAGGACAGTCATTATGGAAATTACATCCCTCCTGGATCCTACAGATGGGGGCAGGTTTGGAACTAGAAGCTGCTTGGAAGAATTTATTTTCTGATAATGCTGAATCTGCTTTGATCAATGTTATTTGGGATGCATTTAAAGCCTTTATGCGAGGGAGTTTGCTTAAACGCTGAACTTAAAAGATATTATAGGGAGAGGGAGATTGAACTTGAAAATGCTTGCCCTTCACTGGAGTCTGATTATTTACAAAATTATCTAGAAGAGACTCGGGTCCGGTGGCTGGCAGCTCAGTTTTACTTGGACTACCCAAGTAAAAGTGTTGTTCCCAATATATGTATGCCGATAAGACTGGTAGCTATTTGGCTCACTTAGCCCATGCTGAACGTCCCTCCACAGCTGTTCCTGAAATGTTTACTACAGATGGCTTACTGGTTTCCAACACCCCTGACATTGCTGACACCTTTCTCAATTTTTCACAAAAATATCTATAGTTCTAGACTGTCCTGCTCCTCAGCTGAACTGGTGTCCTATGTAGCGGCAATTGGTCTCCCACATCTGGCTCCCGAGGAGAGGTCTTTTTTTAGATGCGCCTTTTACTTTAGAAGAAGTCGAAATTGCTATTAACTCCTTCCCAGGTGGTAAGGCTCCCAGCTCTGATGGTATCCCATTAGAGGTTTACAAGAAACATGCTGGTCTATTTATTCCGCAACTTTTGGAACTTTTTAATAATTTATATGTTAAGGGTGTGTTTCCAGCTTCCATGTCAGAGGCCATCATTATTGTGATACCTAAGCCTGGGAAAGACCTCAAATTTCCCGATGCATACCGCCCTATTTCGTTAATACCCACGGATGCTAAAATCCTAGCTAAAATTTTAGCAATTCGCCTTAATCAGGTTATTTCTAAGATTGTACATCCAGATCAGACTGGCTTTATGCCAGGACAGTCGACATCGGTTAATATCAGGTGTCTTTATTCTCATCTTCAGGCGTCTCATGGGGAGGAGTCCTCCTCTGTAGTAGTCTCTCTAGATACGGCAAAAGCATTTGACTCTGTGAAGTGGTCCTTCCTGTGGTAGGTCATGAGGTGTATTGATGTGGGACCAGGATTTCTTAGATGGGTTCAGTTGCTATACTACAAGCTTACTGCTCGTGTTTCTGTGAATGGTTTTATTTCGCCCTCCTTTGTACTGTCTAGAGGTACCAGGCAGGGATGCCTCTTATCCCTGAGTATCTTTGCTTTAGCTATTGAACCGCTGGCGTGTCTTCTGCACACACATCCTGATATCGTTGGCCTTACCTTGGGTAACCGGATGGATACGATAGGTTTATATGTAGACGACATGCTGCTGTTCCTCCCACTCCTCCTTCTTACCCTGGACACAATAGGCTAAGTCAGATGCCTATCATTCAGCTCGGCTTCCCTCCGGAACTATGTGACTGCTATGCCCCTGGTTTTGCAGGTGATAGACAGGTTTGGTAACCTTAGGTTAAGGTTCTTTATGAACCCATACCTCCTGTTTTCGAAGGTTTGGTAACTATTCTGGTCTTGCCATTAATTGAGACAAATTATCCATTCTCCCGCTTAGGGGACGCCCTCCTGTTAGCTCATTAATTTCCCTACCTATATGTTGGGTCGACTCCTATAAATATTTAGGTATTTGGGTGTCTAATAGTATGGAGGAGTATTCCTCTCTGAATATATTGCCTCTGTTTTCTTATTTACAAGATGGGACTAAAATTTGGAGCAAACTACCTCTTACAGTAACAGGACAAGTCAATTTTAATTAAAATTATAGTGCAGCCTAAATTTTTATATATTTTTCAACAAGCTCCAATTTATCTCCCTATATCGATATTTCGGAAACTGAACAGTATAATTTCTTTCTTGATTTGGTTAAATAAACGGCCTCGAATAGGGTTGGACGTACTTATAAAGTCTAGAGATTCTGGAGGGATTAGCACTTCCCCATTTTCAATACTACTATTATGCGGCACAATTGGCTCATCTGCGACTGTGGGTGCAGGACAGTTCAGTTGACTCCCTTCCGGCTCTTTTTTAGTTTCTCAGGTGTCAGCGGGATAGACACCCCTGCAGGCTCTGCTCAGTTATTCGGTTTCTCGTGGTGATCCCCCTCTAATTTTGCAGGCTTTGAAAATTTAGCGCGCTGTTCATGCATGAATACATTTTAGCGAGATTGACCCGGATACTTCTCTTTATGGGGTTCCCGTCAGCTGACTGAGCTCTCATCCCTTAGTGCTAGAGAGGTGTGGGGAAGTAGAGGTGTCATCAAGTTTAGTCAGTTATACCATGATGGGATTCTTAAATCTTTTACTCAGTTAGACGAATTTAAACTCCCATCCACTTATTTTTTAGGTATTTCCAGCTTCGCCACCCACTGAATACTCAATTTGCTAGGAAGCCTCTCTCGATGCAGCATTCTCCCTTAAAATCTTTTCTTTGACATCTAGGCCCCTTGGCGGACAATTTCCTGTCTCTGTTGTTTTTTGTTAACATTTCATCATGCTCCTAATTTTCTTTGTTTAAAACAGAGTTGGGAATTGGAGATTTCAGTGATGACAAATGGAATGGAGCACTTGCTTGCCCCTGTGTATCTACTGCTTCTGTTCATTTTCGGCAGAGTCGGCTATTTCTCCTTCATAGAACTTACCAGCTCGATTAGTGAAGTTTGGAGGAAGGGCTTCGGATGTTTGCCCAAAGTGTAATTTAGCCTCTGGAACCTTTGGGCATTTGTTATGGGAATGTCCAAGGGTGCAATTCTTTTGGAGCAGGGTCCTTCAGGCGATCTCTGATACTGGTATTTCTTATTCTATTCTTACTCCAAGGTTCTCTTGTCTTGGGATTATAGCTGATGATGTTCTAGATAAATACAAATTACAATATGCGATAAATTTATGTGTGTTAGCCAAGGTCTGTATAGCAAGACTTTGGATGGCCCCTGTAGGTCCTGACTTTCAGGCCTGGGTATCCTTGGCTGCTCTAACAGTGGAGCATGAACGTTATTTGTATATAACGCTTAGAGCGGAATCTAAATATGAATAGATTTCGTCCGGTTGGCTTGACTCGAAGTATGCTTCCCCAAGTCAGTCCGCCTGAGGACTTTATAACAGTTTTGGAATGGGATATTGATTCTGTTATATCAATGGTATGCAGACTTCCACATATTTTATTTATTTGATATTTTGTGTGACTTTTAAAATCTGTAATATATTTCTTTTTTCGCTGCTGTTTATATGCTATATGTTTATATAGTAATCTGCTTTTTTTTTTTTCAATATTTGGAAACGGTGATAATATGCTTTTTGCTGTGTCATTGTGTTAGCTGCTACTAAGTATCTATTTTATTTATTTTAGTTGTTTTTCTATTTTTTTTTTGTATATGCAAATTCATTTAATAATATTTTTTATTAAATTGAGTATTTCTTATGTGATCAAACTGTAAGATGCCAAACTAATCCAGATTGTGTTACTTCCATTGGATGCCTACAATACATTGTGTGTGTGTGTGTGTGTGTGTGTGTGTGTGTGTGTGTGTGTGTGTGTATGTGTGTGTGTGATGTCCGTGTTGGCTCCTTCCCAGCATCCTGTCAGACACTAACCTTGGCAGTGGATGAGCATTGTGACCAGCAGGTATAAATATGAGTACAGGAGGGTCGCACACTGCTCCTAGTGGTCCCAGTAATAATACATAACACATCTCCCAATCCCTCCTTTATCATAGGTATATCTTCCCAGTGGGACTTATACAGTGATGTAACCTCCATCATCCTGATACCTCTTATATAATATAACCAAGTGTTCTACAGACCCCATCCCTGGTGACTACACTTTCTGCTGACCCCACCCCCAGCGACTACACTGACATCGCCCTCCCCCGGTGACTACACTGCCTTCTGACCACACCCTCCCACCGGTCACTGCACTGCCTGCTGACCTCCCCCTCTCCCTGGTCACTGCCTGCTGCACCCACACCCTGGTGCCTACACTGCCTGCTGCTCCCACACCCTGGTGCCTACAGTGCCTGCTGCTCCCACACCCTGGTGCCTACACTGCCTGCTGCTCCCACACCCTGGTGCCTACACTGCCTGCTGCTCCCACACCCTGGTGCCTACACTGCCTGCTGCTCCCACACCCTGGTGCCTACACTGCCTGCTGACCCCACACCCTGGTGCCTACACTGCCTGCTGACCCCACACTCTGGTGCCTACACTGCCTGCTGTCTCCACCCTTTCCCCTAGTGACTACACTGCCTGCTGACCTCCATATCACCTGATACCATGACTCCTGCTGACCTCACCCTCTCCCTGGTCACTGCCTGCTGACCCCACCCTTTCCCGGGGTGACTATACTGCCTGCTGACCTCCATATCATCTGATACCAGGACTCCAAGGTCACATTTCACAGTTCTGCCTCTGTATGTATGTGTCCCACATGTATTATATCACATACTGATGTATTCCGTTTAACTCTGAGCACTTCGGGCCCGATTCAGACCCTCACGCTCACACACAGCAGAAAGGGTCCGGCTTTGCAAATTCCGCAGTCGCACGGCATGGCTTAAGGGCGCCCTATATGTCTTAGAGTGCGTCGTCTGCGCGATTGCAGGCAAGCCTAATGCCGCCCCCTTTACCTTTGCAGCACACGTCATCTCCAGGAAGTGTATCGGTAACATCGAGAACAATCGGGGGCATACGCAGTGCTTGAGGTGGACCCTACCGCAAGCACTGCGATCACTGCAGGCTGAAATACAACCAGGTGACGTGTACAGTGACGCTGACATGCTAATTATGGATGCCCATTAAACGGCGTTTTGACAGAATCGGGCCCTTTATTCCATTTCCGTATTTTCTCTACATCACTAAAACAACTAATTGCACATTTATGCCCATCTCAGTCCTGCTCTGTCCTGTCAGTTCCTCAGTGCAGTATAGTCATTACCATGTGTAATGTTTGTTACTTACCCCATAACCCCCAGATACCAGAGGGACTCCGCAATGTATCATCTGTACAGCAGCTGTGTGGGTCTGATATTATTATACACTGATATTCTTCTGTATGGTCTCTGTTCTGTAACTCAGGATTCATTACATTGTGATATTTACTATTCTAGGGGAAAGACCTAATTATTATTATACACTGATATTCTTCTGTATGGTCTCTGCTCTGTAACTCAGGAATTATTACATTGTGATATTTACTATTCTAGGGGAAAGACCTAATTATTATTATACACTGATATTCTGTATGGTCTCTGTTCTGTAACTCAGGAATCATTACAGTGTGAAATTTACTATTCTAGGGGAAAGATCTAATTATTATTATACACTGATATTCTGTATGGTCTCTGTTCTGTAACTCAGGATTCATTACATTGTGATATTTACTATTCTAGGGGAAAGACCTAATTATTATTATACACTGATATTCTTCTGTATGGTCTCTGTTCTGTAACTCAGGAATCATTATATTGTGATATTTACTATTCTAGGGGAAAGACCTAATTATTATTATACACTGATATTCTTCTGTATGGTCTCTGTTCTGTAACTCAGGAGTCATTACATTGTGATATTTACTATTCTAGGGGAAAGACCTAATTATTGTTAAACTAGAAGATCTAAAAGAGGAAGAGAAGACGTATGTGATGGGGGATCAGCAGTGTAAGGAGGAAGAAATCCCTACAGGTATCAGCACAGGTGAGTAATGCACAGAGAATAGTCACGTTCTTATATATTTATAGTGGTAATAAAGTGTTTTGTACTTTGCATATGTAACAGCTGGACATCACAGACTCGCTTACTATATGGACAGTTTAGGGCATTATAACCTGCCCTTAATATAAGAAGAATAATGTCTATTTCCATACATTTTCTTTCTTTCCAGAAGACGGACACAAAAGTAGGAATACCTCGGAGGAACATCTCATTTTATATCCAGATTCTAAAATAGAAGATGACATCACAGGACAATCTCCAGGAGAGAATCTGGTTACCCTAAATGTATATCCATCACATCACAGTGCACATAGATCATCTGACCCCTCTAATCATGGAGAATGTTCTCCAGATAACTGTAATAATGTCACACAGGGTACAGCTCATACAGGTGATAACCTATTTCCCTGTCCTGAGTGTGGTAAATGCTTTAGACATTACTCTGTCTTTGTCAGACATCAGAGAAGTCACACGGGGGAGAAGCCATTTGCGTGCTCTGAGTGCGGGAAATGCTTCACGGTTAAATCAAATCTTATTAAGCATCAGAAAATTCACACAGGAGAGAAGCCATTTTCATGCTCTGAATGTGGGAAAAGTTTTACATGCAGTTCAATACTTGCTGCACATAAGAGAGCTCATACAGGTGAGCGGCCATTTTCCTGTCATGAGTGTGGGAAATGTTTTACTCAGAAAGGAGTTCTTGATAAACATAAGAGAACTCACTCAGGTGAGAAACTATTTCAGTGTTCTGAATGTGGGAAATGTTTTAAAGTGAAATCAAAGCTCATTAATCATCAAAGAGCCCACACAGGTGAAAGGCCATTTTCATGTCCTGAGTGTGGGAAATGTTTTAGAGTGAAATCAAAGCTCATTAATCATCAAATAGCCCACACAGGTGAGAGGCCATTTTTATGTTCTGAGTGTGGGAAATGTTTTACACAGAAAAGTAATCTTAATAAACATAAGATAATTCACACAGGTGAGAAACCATTTCCTTGTTCTGAATGTGGGAAATGTTTTGCACGCCAGGGAACACTTGATGACCATCGCAAAACTCACACGGGTGAGAGGCCATTTTCTTGTTCAGATTGTGGAAAATGTTTTGCACAGAAAGGAGTTCTTGACAAACATAAGAGAACTCACACAGGTGAGAGGCCATTTCCATGTTGTGAGTGTGGGAAGTCTTTTACACAAAAAGTAGTTCTTGATAAACATAAGATAATTCACACAGGCGAAAAGCCATTTCCTTGTTCTGAATGTGGGAAATGTTTTGCACACCAGGGAACACTTGATGACCATCGCAGAACTCACACAGGTGAGAGGCCATTTTCTTGTTCTGAATGTGGAAAATGTTTTGCACAGAAAGGAGTTCTTGATAAACATAAGAGAATTCACACAGGTGAAAAGCCGTTTCCTTGTTCTGAATGTGGGAAATGTTTTGCACGGCAGGGAACACTTAATGACCATCAGAGAACTCACTCAGGTGAGAGGCCATTTCCATGTTCTGAATGTGGGAAATGTTTTACACAGAAAAGGAATCTTAATAAACATCAGAGAAGTCACACAGGTGAGAGGCCATTTTAAGTCTGGGAAATGTTCTAAACATAAATCAGCTCCTTTTAGTCATCAGAAACATGACAAGGAGAAAAACAATGTATATGAGCGTCTAGAAATATAGAAATTGCAGAGGTATTTGCAGTACTACAATTTTATTGAACATTTTGACTACACGCTTAAATACAATCTTAGCCTAGATTGCTGTCCCTGCTTAATGAGGGGTAAATTACATCTGCATAGAGTGTAAGCCTGTGAGCAGGGCCTTCGTACCTCTGTCTGTCTGTTATTACCCAGTTTTGTTCTATTAAGTTTCCAATTGTAAAGCGCTACAGAATATTTTGCACTATATAAGAAACTTAATAAATAAACTGTTAAAAAAAAAATGTGCATGTTCACACTATATACTAATATCTCAATTTAGATAAAACCCACACCTAGCTGGGAAGAATGTCACCAACAAGGCTGCAGGATATTCCCCATGTAAATGGCTTTCCGTTTCCTTATTCTATTAGATATTGCCTGATTCCTAATAATCTGTCATGTTGGTAATTTGCTGGGAATGTAATATGGGAAGTGGGAAACTATTACATCATGTGATTACTTGGCTGTAAGTGTCGGTGTGAGATGAGTCATGTAATGAGATCTGTAACCTCTGATTTCTACTTCAGGGTCCATAGGGGTCCACAGGGTTGACTTTGGGGTATAGCTGGATCTGGATCCGCGGGCACCACACAGTTAAAGCTTTAGCTCCCAGGATGCACTGAGTCCATCCTCCCCTATACCCCGCCCCCGGGCCACAGGCACCTCAGTTTGAGTTGGTGCCCGGCCGGAGTCGGGTCACCATTTTTTTTTTTTAGTTTTTAGTATTTTAACTTAACACTCATCAGAGTGGCAGCATCAGACTGTCCAGTGGATGTCCACGCTGCCGCTCCTACACCCCGCCAGCGCCGTGACGTCAGTACAGATCTGGGGATCACGACGGGACCCCAGAGTCTGTACTAGCCAGGCTCTGGGGCATCCCTGGACTGTGGCCGGATCGACGGGGATCAGGTAAGACCCGCGGGTTGCCGCTGCGGTAACCCGCGTATACAGTCTGCAGTCCGCCCCCAAAAGGTAGGCGTTCCCATGAGAACGCCTCCGTCTGGGCAACCGCCCCCCCCCCCGACCCGCCCACCAAAGGGGGCGTGCTGTCACTCAACATCGACAGCACGCCCCCTTTGGTGCGAGACCTGGAGTGACTGATTGCCCATCGCTATCCGGGTCTCGCGTATGACGGAGCCGGCTCCGTCATGCGCATGCGCTCTGGGCCACCATCGACCTGGTTGCAAGTGCTCAGCGCTTGCGACCGGGTCTGAATCAGGCCCAGTGTTTCTAAAGGTGCCTACACACCTGGCGATATTTTACCCGATCTGGCCGATTCCGATGCATCGGAACGACAGATCGTGTAATATATGCTCAAATAGTGAGTCCCCACTCACGATGCGCGTCCCCGCTGGTCGCACATCGCATCATCAGATCTGCCGTGCTGTAGGGCAGATCTCACAATCCGGTACACGATGAACTGAACAAAGTGAGGATGCACGACAGATCGTTTGTCACATTGGACCAAATCGTGTGCAGGACTGCCGGGGAGAGTCACAAGGGAAATCACTCACTATGTCGGATCATGAGCACATCGCCAAGTGTGTAAGCACCTTGAGTTGTACCAAGATAGAGTGGGGTAGAGAGTACGGAGGGTGAGCTTGCCCTATGGGTGCGATGCTAATGTGGCAGCCTGTCGTGATCTGAGGTGTGGGATGAGGAAACGAAGACAAACAGCAGACTTGGTGGCCAAATGATTTATTGGAATAGTCACAATGCTAATCCTGTTCGGTCCCAGGCAACATGGGGGGGGGTATGGCGATCTGATGGGGGGTGCGTGGGTGGAGACTGGGGAGGTGGGTGGACCCTTTTAGGGGGCTCCTTTCCATGCAGATCAGTTGACCGGCACGTTACCCCTGCTGGACCTTGGCCAACAGTCTAGGACGTCACGGGGGGGGGGGTTTGGTGGTGATGGGTCGGCAGCAATTGTGGCGGTTCTGTAGTGCACCCTGGCGGGTGGTTGGCTGAGAAGGGACTGGAGGCAGTAAGGTTCAACAGAATTCTCCGTGGGGATGAAGAGCTTCTGGTAAAGGCTTGCTGTGATGTAGGGATGTAGGGGGTCTCAAGCACCAGCTACCAGCACCCAACGCAATATATTACCACCAAAACCCTACCGGTAGGTAAGTGACTTCGAGACTCATAACCCTGTGCGGGACGCCGCCAGGGTGCACTACAGAACCGCCACACCTGCTGCCGACCCATCACCACCCCCCGAGACGTCCTAGACTGTTGACCAAAGGTCCAGCAGAGGTAACGTGCCGGTCAACTGAACTGCACGGAAAGGAGCCCCCTAAAAGGGTCCACCCACCTCCCCAGTCTCCATCAACGTACCCCCACCTGATCGCCATACCCCCCCCCCCCCCCCCGTGTTGCCTGGGACCGAACAGGATTAGCATTGTGACTATTCCAATAAATCGTTTGGCCACCAAGTCTGCTGTTTGTCTTCATTTCCTCATCCCACACCTCCATTCCAGCCGAATCCCCTCACACCCCACACCCCATCACTCCCTACTCGACATTGAGCACACACAGATCACGACAAGCTGCCACATTAGCATCTCACCCATAGGGCGAGCGCACCCTCCATACTCTACCCCACTCTATCGCTACGCAGGACCCGGTACTCCTGTTCTCAGGAAGGTGCAGCACCCCAAAACAAATACAACATACCCACACCCTATCTGCCCATACAGCAGAGCGCAGTTCTAACCCATCATTCGCAATCAGTTGTACCAAGATGTTAACTTTTCGATTGTATAAACTTACAGGTTGCAGTGGGAAAAGTAACAGTATAGGGGAGCCAAATCAGCTCTCACCTCCACATCGAGGGAACAGTCAATAGAATCCATGTGGAATAGAAACGTAAACCTGGGAAACATCAGCGAAATGGGCACTTCCTCTGCATGAAGATTAAGGGGGGTGGGGGTGACGGGTAGTCGGCCTGGGGATCCCACTTACAGAGGGGCCCTACCACTAGAGCATGCATGGGGGTTTGGTGGGGGCCCCTACAACTTAGTTGCCCCAGGACCCCCACAAGCCTTAATCCAGCCCTGAGGCCCATAGACTTTAGAAACTTAACACTGATAAAACCACTAACTAATAGAAAAGTAGAAGGGGCATTGTATAGAAATTGTAGATGCTACAGTACATTTTTTTTTTTTTTTTAAATTAGAGTGAGATTCTGTATGGTTATGAACTAGTTTTCATTTTGCATTCAGAACATAGAGCCATGGCAGCTCAGCCACCATCCAGGAACAGGTGCCACTTGACCCTGTGTAGGCAGGGGCAAATGCATGATTTTCTTGGTAGAGGGGGAGGGGGAAGGTGTTTCCATATAATATATATATATATAACTCTGCAAATAGGCGGCACCCGCCTATTATAAAAACATTGTTTTCACTGTATTACAAGTCTCCGAGTGCCGCCTATTTGCAGAGTTGATTGATGTTGGGGGTGTTGTCCTCCTTGGGAAGGCAACGGAGCGAGTTACCCCATGGTGGGTCCAGAGTGCCGGGTTATACAGAGTGTGTGTGTGTGTGTGTATATATATATATATATATATATATTTTGCAGCCTAAATGACTTTTATAATATGTTTGTTATCATTAGCCACTTAGCGCATATTTAAAAAAAAGAAACCAACAAAAAAACATAAAATTGTGGTGGCTCATCTGTAGATTGTACACTGCTTGATGGAGGAAGAAGTGGGATTACTGGAGTAGCAGGATAATTGGTTCATTTTATATAACATCATCCTGGACCTCATTACCATAATATCTGTCCAAACATCAGTGGACTAAATAGAGGGTATTAAACCATATAAAAGTAATTTTAATTTGTATTCGGTCCATAAAATAATGGACTAATTAAGAGGGGAATAAACCAGGACCATTTCTACCTCCCTGTGATGTGTATATATATATACACACACACATATATATATATATATATATATATATATATATATATATATATATATGGCATACAATTTTTTTTGAAGAGTACATTGCATATAGATATATGATCTGTTTCACATATAATAATGCATAATAGATAATAGAGAAGCACACACAAGTGGTGGACATATTATATTACTTTATTTGTTTTCTCCAATTATGAATGTGATACAATAATAAACACACTTTGATACAACTGCTGAGTATACATGAGCATATAATAAAGGCAAATGTAATAATAATAAATAAAAATATTGGAATAAACACACAGTGGGAATCTTTGTTTTAAATACACTGTCTATTTTGTACTGTAGTCACTAATATATGTTTATGTGTAGGTTTTAACTATTTTGCTGTATACGTTTACATTTTATCTGAAATAAAGGTTAACTTTTAAATAACAGACATATAGTGCGCCACAATTAAGATAACTCCTGTTATTTTCTTTTGGAGTGTGATAAGATTTATGGAGTAGTCTGTAACATACTTGCCGACTTTCTGACTGCCCCCTCCAGGTCAGCACAGCAAGGGAGCGTGTCAGCAGCATAGGTGAGCGGTAGGGTGGTGATGTGGCCTCATTGTGGTGCTGTCCCCTCCTATATAGTGGTGAGATTACAGGCCTTGTAAAGAAAGGGGCGGTGCATCGTCATAGCCACATCCCCCCCCCCAGGTCTGCCCACTTTTGATCGGCAAGTGGGCAACTCCAGGGTGGTGCTGGTCGGCTCCAAGAGACTTGTCTGGGTGGCCGGGGGCGCTACCTGATTTTCGGGAGCCTGCATGTCGTTCTGGGAGAGTAGGCAAGTAAAGCCTGTAATGTGTTTCTGCCTATGAAGAGGATACTAAATGCCTGTTCAATTTTAGACAAGCATGCACTATATCTGATAGTCCTATATTTGGGAAGGATAAGCGCCATCTGGTCGGTGTACAAATTAGGAATTATCATACTGTTGTATAGGGAGGAGCAGAGCCGTAACTAGACTTTTTGGTGCCCTGTGCCAGAAAGAGCATTGGCGCCCCCCTAATTTTTCAAAGGGACATAATGCACCCAAAAAAGGGCCATGGCTTCATGGGGAAGGACCAGGGAAGAGACAGGAGAGGCCAGGAGATGCTGGGGTTGAAATAAGAGGAAGCTACAAGCAAGAATGATAATAAACAGAAATTTGACAGGCCCAAACAGTGCCCCCTGACCTGTGGTGCCCTGTGCGATGGCACCGGCCACACTACCCTAGCTACGGCCCTGGGGAGGAGGTCCCCGATCCCCCCTGTTGTGACCTGAGGCCGTACAGCATACAGGTAATAAAAAGATGAAGATGGCTGCTCCTTGCAATCCTTTGCTGTAATCCCCATGTTAGTCCGTCCAGCAGTAGCTGTAACCCCTCACTAGTCATGATCTCCCGATTACATGGTCTCACCGCCGAGTCCTCCTCCAGCCTTTTATTTTTTGTGTTTTAGATTTTTCCCTCCAACATGACCCCTTCCATAAAGTGCAAAATACTCTGCTCCTGGACTTCCCACCTAATTTATGATCTCAGTCCCCTGTGTTGAACTAGGTAATTGATAATGCTGGCCATACATGCTACAATTATTGGGGTGATCCGCCTGATACCGGCGGATCGCCCCAATAATTGTAGCGTGTGGGGGGACGACCGAGGGTTAAATATTGCTCGGTCGGGTATTCCGGATTGTCCAGCATGCCTGTCTGATGCGATATTTACCCGGTGAACTGTCGGCCACATCGGGCAGTGTATGCCCAGCCGCGGCCGACAGACAGACATTTCCTGTGTTCCTTTCTACGGAAGGAACAGGGAAATGTCTCCTCCCCCGGGGTCGGAGCGCGGATGTCGGGCTGATACACTATGAGATTTCTCTCACAGTGTATGCCGGCGACCTCTGCGGCTGGCATGCAGCCAGATAAAATGTCTGTCGGTCTGACAGACATTTTATCTGGCCGTGTATGCCCAGCATAAGACAGGTGTTTCACCACAGGTGACTGTAGTCATACATTAGGTGGGAAGTCCAGGAGCAGAGCATTTTGTACCTGATGGAACGGGTCGTGTTGGAGGGTCTGAATAAATAATAATACTAATATGACTGTCAGGGTGACAAGATGCAGAACAGAAGCTGAAAACTTGGTGATTTTTTATTATTATTATTATTACTATTATTATTTTTCTTAATAATAAAATAATAATAATAATATTGTTGTGATGGTTAGTGAGAGGAGCTGCAGTTCTCTAGTTGGACACTAGATGGCGGAGTAATGATGTTTGGGAGACGGCTGCAGTACCGATACAGAGGGCGCTGTGTGAGAGGTCTGTAGTATTTCTCTAATCGCAATGCAATCTGGAAGTTGAAGTCCGTATTTTACTAAAGGGAACTCAGTCACCCGCACTGCATCTCCCATAATACACTGCTTTCCCTGTGCTGTGGAGCCAGGTGAAACGCACAAACCGGAAGTTATGTGGAACGCATAAACCGGAAATCAGGAATAACATTTCCCGTGACAGAGGTAAGTGGGAGGAAGCCGACTGGAGAAAAAAAACATACGAGGCATTAATGTGACTGGCAGAAGGTAATTACATGTATAATTAGCCCTTATTATCTGTCTGTGCCTTGTTATTCCCCCACATCCATAGTGCAATGTATGACTAATGGCTCATGTAAGTGGTATGAGAGCAGCAGGGATGTCACACATGTACTGGTGCTGTGTAACCTGTACATTATGCCAGTACATCCCCCTCTTACTGCAGGGAGCCAGCTGTTATTATTGCAGGGTGGTCAGTGGTGTATGGGGGAATAGTCTGTCCTCTCTCCTCTCTCTGGGAATACATCTATGACATGTAACATATAGGAAGATGGTCACCTCTGTATGGGTCTTGTATTGGTGCTGTGACCTCTTCACGTTGCAGGGGGCGGGTGCCCAGTACAGATAGAGGACAGGGGTCACCTAGGGCTGTACAGTGTAACGATTGATCAGAGGAAGGGATCGGTAAGGACAGCGGAGTGAGAGAGTATGAGCCCCAAAAGAATTGGGATAAGAAAGCCATACACAGTGACTATCCTGACATGACAATGGCGCCGTCAGGTGTAATGATACTTGGGGTATAGTAACTGTACGGGTAACATTTAGCAGGCATACTCACTGCGGAGATAGTGAGTGTCGGCATAACTTACCCAACCTGCCACAAAGACATGGGGGCTGAATTTGCAGTGAAGGAGCAAGTGAGATTGCAGAGTGAGTGGGAGGTCTGTCTTGTTGTGTGTGGAGTGGGTGGGAGGTCTGTATGGCTTTGTACAGAGTGGGTGGGAGACAGTGTGAGAATACCTGACAAGGCTGTAACTTGGGGTGTGTGAGAGGTGCAGTTGCCCAGGGTGCAGGACCCTGGGAGGAGGCACAATTAGTGCACCTACATCTGGCTAGCAGGGTGCCTGGAACGGCACCCTGCTACCAGTATCACTGCTGCAGAACTGCCGCTCAGGGGGCGAGGCCCGCACTTTAGCGGGAGCTCATTTACATCTTTTCGCCCTACCAGCTAACTGGTTTGCCCATAGGTCAGATGTGTGAGCCATCCCTGTCATTCAAAATGATTAAACTAATACCCCTTTTACACAGGGCAAACAACCCGGGTCGCTGCTCATTGTAAAAGGGTCCCCGAAAAATAACCCGGGTCTATAGACCCGGCAATCCAATCCGGGTAGCAATCAGGGTTGGACCCGGGTTACGGTGCAGTGTAAGCTAGTGACCTGGGTCTTGTTTACAGCATAGGGACAGCTGGCTCACAAGCGCTTGGAGAAAATGTAATCTCCAAGCACAGGCAGTAAACCTAACACTGCACCCGTGTGCAGTGTAAATGGCCCGGCCCGGGAATAATCCCGGTCAGAGCCACAATGTGAATGTGGTCTGTCCCAGGTTAGAACCGTGTTCCAAATCTCGTGTCAGAGACAGTATTTTGGTGTAAAAAGGGTATAAGTAACTAGGCAATTAGTGGGTGAAAGACACTCTCTATTATTATATATAAAAGATTAATCGCACAATAATGGTAATACTGTGACAATACCAGGGACTCTCCACACTGCAGTACAAACAGCTCCTGCATCTTGCCAGCACCCTCACCCAGTCACTGTGATGTCCAGTCCTGGGCGGCTGAGCCACCCTCTTCACTCCTCTACCCACATGGAGAGAACTAAACTATATGTCTCCGTCCTATTGGTTGATGCAAGCAGTAGAAAAGTCAGTTGAGGCTTTTTGGTCCATTTTTGACCAAACCTTGCCGCTCAGCGACTTCATTGTGGTCGAACCTCGCCACCCTGCGCCCAGTCCAGTGACTCTGGGTTGGCACTTATTATTATCATCATTTATTTATATGGCGCCACAAGTGTTCCACAGCCCCTTACAAAGTACATAACCAAAAAAGTGACTTACAGTACAATACAATGCAGGACAAGGACATAGATAATATACATTGATACATTGGTGACCATAACACCCAAATAGGCAACAGAGCATAAGCAACCCAGTGTTAGGTGCCCTAGTGGGGAGTAAGAAGTAGATGAAAATAAGTAAGGAGAAGCACAAAAGGGTAGAGGGTCCTGCTCGCAAGATCTTACATTTTAAAGGGGAGGGGCAGACAGACAGGCATGATACAGATGGGGAAGACAGGGAGGAGGGAGCATGTAGCAGCAAGTTAAGATGAGAGCTGGAAGGCATTGATGAAGTAGTGGGTCTTGAGAGCCCGTTTGAAGGATTGTAGAGAGGTGGAGCATCTGAAGGTGAGAGGGAGAGAGTTCCAAAGGTGGGGAGCAGCACGGGCAAAATCTTGGAGGTGGGAGTGGAGGAAGTAATCAGTTGGCATCAGAGGCGGCGTGCATTTGTTGAACGAAGAGGGCAGACAGGAGAGTGAAGGGAGGTGAGGTCAGAGATGTAAATGGGAGAGGAGTGTGTGATACCTTTGTAAGCAAGTGTGAAAACCTGGAATTGGGTTCTGAAGGGGAAGGGGAGCCAGTGGACGGCTTGTTGTAGAAGGAGGCAGATGTATAGTGTTTGGAGAAAAAGATGAGTGGAGCGGCAGCATTGAGGACAGACTGGAGAGGAGAGAGATGGGAGTTGGGGAGGCCAGATAGGAGAAGGTTATAGTAGTCCAATCTGGAGATGACCAGTGAGTGTATTAGGGTCTTAGGGCCTGATTCAGAGCCGCTCGCTCTGAATCAGGGCGTGTTTTGTTTTTTTCTCCAGCGATTATCGCGACCATCGGGCTTGCGACAAGACCCTGTGGTAGGGTCTCGGCTCCCGCAAGCCCGAGTGGACTTTCTGCTCTAATAGAGCAGGAAGTCCACTACTGACATCACTAGTGATGTCAGTAGGGCCGCCCACAAACGCCAGGCGTTCCTAAGGGAACGCCTGCGTTTGTGCAGCCACCCTCCCCCCCGCCTACAAAACGGGGAGAGCTGTCAAACACCATCGACAGCAGCCCCGTCTATCAGTGAGACCTGTAGCGACTCAGCTGCAGTCGCTGGACGGGTCTCGCGCATGCGCAGTGGGGTAAAATCGAGCCGCTTGCGAGCAGCTCTGAATCGGCCCCTTAGTAGCATCCTGGGTGAGAAAGGGTCTGATTCTGGAAATAGTTTTGAGATGGAAACAACAGGACTGTGAGAGGTTCTGTATATGTGGTTTGAAGGAGGAGTCCAGGATAACTCCAAGACAGCGCACTTTGGGGCTAGAGAAGATAGTTGTGCCATCAATTGATAAAGAAATAGTGGGATGTGAGGTTATGTGGGAGGATGGGAAGATGATCAGCTCAGTCTTAGATATATTAAGTTTAAGAAATCGCTGGGACATCCAGGAAGATATAGCAGAGAGACAGTTGGAGATACGAGTGAGGAGAGAGGTCAGGGGAGGAAAGGTAGATCTGAGTATCATCAGCATAGAGTTGATAATGGAGGTCAAAAGAGCTGATGAGTTCACCTAGAGAGGACGTATAGAGAGAGAATAGGAGAGGTGCAAGAACAGAACCTTGGGGAACTCCTACTGTAAGAGGATGTGGGAAGGAAGATAAGCCATGAAAGGAGACAGAGGAGGATCGGTCAGAGAGGTAGGACAGCCAGGAGAGGACAGTGTCACGTAGACCAAGGGAATGAAGGAATTTGCAGCAGGAGAGGGTGGTCCACAGTGTCAAAAGCAGTAGAGAGGTCAAAAATGAGCAAAGAGTAGTGGCCTTTGGAGGTCGTTGCTGACTTTCGTGAGGGCAGTTTTAGTGGAGTAGAGAGAACGGAAGCCAGACTGAATAGGGTCAAGGAGGGAGTGGGAGGAAAGAAAGGTGGTAAGGCGGTTGTAAACAATATGCTCAAGGAGTTGGATGCAAAAGGGAGGAGAGAGATGGGTCGGTAGTTGGCGAGAGTGTTAGGGTCAAAGGTAGGTTTTTTAATGATGGGGGAGACAAGGGCATGTTTGAATGCAGAAGGGACAGTGCCAGTTGAGAGGGAGAGATTGAGGAGGTGGGCAAGATGGGAACAGGCACAAGGAGAGAGGTAGCGGAGGAGATGTGAAGGGATAGGGTCAAGGGGGAGGACTGGATAAGGGCCATGACTTCCTCACCAGATACAGGGGAGAAGGATGTCAGTGTAGGTAAAATGGAAGGGTAGGGATGATCCGGGAAAGGAGGAGGTGTAGTGCTGGAGGACTGGTGGGATATGATGTCCTGACGTATGGAGTAAATTTTAGATGTGAATTAGGTAGCAAAGTCAAGGGCAGAGAGTGAGGAGGGAAGGCGAGGAGGGGGTGGGCAGAGGAGGGAGTTCAGAAAGGTGAAGAGACGCTGGGGATTTCAGGACTGAGAGGAGATGAGGTGCTTGAAATATGACTGTTTAGAGAGGGAAAGGGCAGTACTGTAGGATGAGAGCATAGATTTGAAATGGAAAAAAAATCTGCCTTAGATCGTGATCTTCTCCACTGTCGCTCGGCGGTTCTTGAACACTTTTTGCAGATATCTGGTGCATTTGGAATACCAGGGTTGAAGTGTGGTTCTGCGAGGGTGAGTAGTGATTGCCGGAGCAACAGAGTCAAGAGCAGAAGTAAGGGAGGCATTGTATAGGGAAGCAACTTGTTCAGGGCAGGAGAGAGAGAGCAAAAGGGAGAGAAGCGAGTCATGTAGGGAAGAAAGAAAATCAGTGTTGATAGCCTCAATGTTACACCTAGTGATAATGGCCTTAGGAGGTAGAGGAGGGGATAAGTTAAAAGAGAGACGGTGATGGTCAGAGAGGGGGAATGGGGAATTGGAGTAATCAGAAATATCACAACGGTGAGCGAATGCCCACTCACATGGGAGGCTGTGGAGGTCCATTGGGAGAACCCAAAAGAAGATGTGAGTGTAAGGAGTTTGGAAGCTGAGGATTCAGTGGGGATATCAATTGAAATATTGAAGTCACCTAGGATAATGGAGGGAAGGTATGAGGAGAGAACGTGAGGGAGTTAGGAAGCAAAGTTGTCAAGGAATTTGGAGGGAGGGCTAGAGGGACGGTAAATGATAACTACTTGCAGGTGTACTGGTTGGAAGAGGCGTATAGCATGAACCTAAAATGTAGACAATGTAAGGGATGGTTCAGGGGGTATAACTTGGTAGTTGTAACCAGGGGATAGAGGGACCCCAACACTACCACCATGGCTACCCCCGGGCCGAGGGGTGTGAGAGAAAGTGAGGTTACACTCACTAACCAGGTTACAGCCAATGACTGAATGCCATGCTACACTGCGACTGGGCTCTTTTAAAATCCTCCTTTTCTTGGGTTAATCACTCATCAGGGACCTACCACAGGCCTTACCACATACTGGTTGCCACGTGCCATTTGGCCTCAGTCAACCAGACCGAATGCGATCGAGCAGGATGTAACCAGACACAATACAAATCAAAGGAACGTTCATAACAACAGTGAGGGCAATCCACATGGCAATAGCACATACATATTACAATTGATCAAACAGGAATATGGGGACATTCATATTCCTTCAGCAATTCACAAATATATGCATGCTTATGTAACTTTATTTTCCTGCACTGCAATTTAGAGTATATAGAAATAATTGAGAATATTTATATAGTTGTGTGAGTTGCAGAAGGCCGCATTTGTCGAATGGCCTCAGGCCTAGAGAGGATAAGGCCTTCCCTTTCTCTCTAAAGTAAGCAAGTGTGTGTGTTTGATGCAACAGCCATTTTGTTTAATATTTTAGCTAAAGGTATGTTAAATGAGGTATTAAAAAGTATATAGAGATTAGTGTTTTATTTCTATGCAGGTGTGATTAACTGCGGAGATATGTATAGGTTAAACTGCTATGTACAATGTTTAGTAATAAGAATTATGGGTTTAAAGCAGGGCTTGACAAATCCCAGGGGCCAGGTCACCATGACTACCAGATTTGCTGCCTGGCTACCAGATTTTGCAGTGAGGGAGAAAGCAGATCCTCATCAGCCCCCGCGGAGATTCGTGCCTATAGTATTGCGGCGTTCATTTCATGCACAGGAATGCATGTGCTGAGTGTCGCCTGCAGTGACTGCTGTGCCTGTCCGTCCCGGCCTGCACTGACGACTCCTCTCCATCCTGGCCTGCTCTGATCCCTGCTGTCTGTCCCAGTCTACGCTGATCCTCCTGTACGTTCTGGCTGTCTACGGTCTCCTATCTCCGGCTGCATAGAGCTGTCCGGTAGTAGGGTCTATGCGTGGCCAGGGATTGTGGAGCAGCTTCAGAGGGATAGTGATGTGACCACGAGGGGAGGGGAGTTCTGTTGTACTTTCTGGCACCATTGTTTTATATGAAATGTGGTCCATTATTACTGGGGGGTGGAGCAGGGGAGCTTTGCAGAGCAGTGAGGGGGCCTCCATGTTACTATATCTGTTCAACTGTGACCATTTTGTGGACTAGTATAGTGTGCATAACACACAGAGCTGTGCTCCTCACTCACTCCTGTAATATTTTTGGGGGGACGGTGGTCTGGCTCCTACACTTTCATCCTGGCTCCTAGATTTTAGAAAAATTTGTCAAGCCATGCTTTAAAGTGTATTGGTTTTAACATGTGCAGAATGGCAGACAGCAAGTCTCAGGAATCTTATAAACAAAGAGTTAAATTAAGATAGCATTTGTCTGCAATAGTCAGGTGAAGGCTAGTTGAGCAATTATGTTAGAATTCTTCATGGGAACAGAAAGATAACACAGAATAGTGTCAATATTATGGTTAAGATACCCATAACCAATTAAGGCCTAGCACGTACGAATATTAATTAAATTAATATTCCCCATTGGATTAACTGGAGGTATAGCCAGAATTATAGTATAAAGCTCATGAGAGAAAGAGGGAGGGGGGAGCAGTCAGAGAACAGAGGAGAAAGAGCACACAACAAGGGTGGGGGGTTGCCGTTGCCGTACATATGTATGAAATATGGCTGGCTGCTATTCTGCACTGGGCATTACAAATTTATTTTACAAGTAATCCCTACTGCTGCTGATATAACCTATGTTTGTGTTGTGAGTCTGCACTGGCAAAATACATGTATAATTATGCTGTCTTTAAGTAAAAGCATTGTCATTTATTTTAGAATCTTTATTTGTGTGAATTATTTAATTTCTCTTTGTGACGGGTAAAGTTTATAAGTAATCCAGAACACATCGCGTTACCACAATAATCAGCTGGGCGATAAACCTTATTCACAGTGCCCGACACTCCTGATCTCATACAGATGGGACATTTATCTGTCTGAGAGGGGATCTGAAGTCTGTCTGTGTCTGGAGTGGGTAGGAAGTCTGTTCATCTGTGGCCAGTATGGCTGTGTGTGCATCGTAGATTACTGACTGTCTAAATGGTTATAAAGTTAAATAAAATTGGTGTAGACCAGTGAGAAATCTGCCTTGATTGTCAATTTCTGTCCTATGTATAGGGTATACTGTCCTGTATAACTCATCTGTCTCACTGAGGATGGACAAGCATCACGTGACTGAGAGGATATTAAACCTGACCCTGGAGATCATCTACCTGCTGACTGGGGAGGTGAGGGAGTCTGGGAATGTCATAGTGACATCACTCTTATCTCTATTACAGACACAGGGACCTGACTGGGGAGGTGATGGAGTCTGGGAGTATCATAGTAGCATTACTCTTATCTCTATTACAAACACAGGGACCTGACTGGGGAGGTGATGGAGTCTGGTGGTGTCATAGTGACCCCACTCTTATCTCTGTTTTTAACATTGGGACCTGACTGGGGAGGTGAGCCTATTTGGTAATGTATATAGTGATATTTGTTGCTGTTTTTCTCAATAATAAGGATAATATAGCAGTGAAGAAGACATCCAGTGAGCAAGAAACATCCAGTAGCCATCTCCATTTGTCAGGAGGACTGAGCAGGACCCAGAGATCCATCAAGGTGCCTCCACCTCACTCAATGATACATGAGAGACACAATGACCAGAAGATCTTGGAACTCACCAACAAGATCATTCAGCTGCTGACTGGAGAGGTAACTGCTGGGAATGGGACATTATACAGTAACACCAAGGGATGTGTCTGGGTGATGACTGTATCATTGTGTGTGTCAGGTTCCTATAAGGTGTGAGGATGTCACTGTGTATTTCTCCATGGAAGAGTGGGAGTATATAGAAGGACACAGGGGTCTGTACAAGGACGTGATGATGGAGAATCACCGGTCCCTCACATCACTGGGTAAGAGGAGACTGTCACTTACTGTAATGGAGAGAGCAGCTATGGGGCCACCTATATACACATCATCTGATAGTCACATATATACAGTGTAATCAGTCACTGTGTGTCTCCTACAGATGGAGCTAGAAACAGGAATACCCCAGGGAGATGTCCCGGTCCTCTTTATTCCCAGGATGATACAGAGGAGAATCACAGTGTCCCACAGGAGGATCAGGTAGGTGGAATTGAATGTATCGCTTGATGCCAAAAAGTGTTAATTCTTTTCTAAGAATAGTGAACACTATAAAACTACGTATTTAATATATAACAAATGTGAACATTTTGTGTACGCTGAATAAATGCATCATTTAATGATGAAGCTGAGATACAATACTGTGCAAAAGTTTTAGGCAGGTGTGGAAAAAATGCTGTAAAGTAAGAATGCTTTCAAAAATAGAAGTGTTAATAGTTTATGTTTATCAATTAACAAAATGCATGATCAGAAGAGAAATCTATATCAAATCAATACTTGGTGCGACCACCCTTTGCCTTCAAAACAGCATCAATTCTTTTAGGTACACTTGCACACAGTCAGGGATTTTGTAGGATTATAGTCAGGTGTACGATTTACCAATCATACCAGACAGTGATAATGATTATCATTTTCATATGTAGGTTGAAACAGTCATTAATCGAAACAGAATCTGCTTCAAAGGTGAGGATGTAGAAAACCGTTTCATGGCACAGGTCATACATGTCACGACCTGGCCCTTGAGATCTTCAGTTGGAGGACTAGGAGTCGGGATAATGGTGTGAGGAGATAGCAGCAGGCAAGGAGGAAGAATGTAGGTCTTCCTAATCAGCTAATTTCGGGTTTTGACGAGACCTGACCAGAGGTGTGGGGTCTAACTCGCTGGTGGTTTTCACCATTGACCCCTCCATTTGGGATAGGGTCTTCGCATCGCCCAACGAGCAGGTCGCGGCCCCCTGGTTAGATACCCGGGAAATAGGAAAGGGAAGGAACTCAGATGACTGATGCTGAGTATACTAGAGAATATTGGTAGTGACCAAAGCTGAATATGACTGGAGAATATTGGCAGTGACTGACGCTGAGTATCACTGGAGAATATCGGTAGTGACTGATGCTGAGTATCACTGGAAGATATCAGTAGTGACCGATGTTTATAGTCACTGAAGATTATTGGTGCAGAATATTACTGGAGTATATCGGTAGGGACCGATGTAGATTATCACTGGAGAATATATAATTGGTGTTAGGAATCAGATGATTAGTCAGGATGATTTAGGCTGTATACAGTCTTGAAAGGTGATGCTCTTGGCAGATAGTGACCTGTAGTTCGTAACCACGGTGCAGCTTTTGAGCCGTGCAGCAACCTTGAGGGTTGGACTCTTGGCAAGCTGCGGTTAATGAGCCGTAAGTAGATGTGACCTTTGGGCCATGTATCAGCCTTGAGGGCTGGAATGTCTTGGCTGGTAGTGGCCTGTGAGCCATGAACAAGATGCAGACTTTGGGCTGTGCAGCAGCCTTGAGGACTGGTATGTCTTGGCTGGTATCGGCCTGTGGGCCATGGGCAGGATGCAGCCTTGAGGGCTGGTATATCTTGGCTGGTAGCGACCTGTGGGCCGTGAGCAAGATGCAGCCTTGAGGACTGGTATGTCTTGGCTGGTAGCGGCCTGTGGGCCATGGGCAGGATGCAGCCTTGCGGGCTTGTATATCTTGGCTAGTAGCAGCCTGTGGGCCGTGAGCAAGATGCAGCCTTTGGGCTGTGTAGCAGCCTTGCGGGCTGGTATTTCTTGACTAGTAGCAGCCTGTGGGCCGTGAGTAAGATGCAGCCTTTGGGCTGTGTAGCAGCCTTGCGGGCTGGTATATCTTGGCTAGTATCAACCTGTGGGCTGTGAGCAAGATGCAGCCTTTGGGCTGTGTAGCAGCCTTGCGGGCTGGTATGTCTTGGCTGGTTTACATTGGCGTTGGTGCACTGGACTGCTCACTTTGGACACTGAAGTGCGGCCTATGTCGCCGGATTGACACAGGTGTTGGTGAGCTGGAGTGCGCACTTTGGACACTGAAGTGCGGCCTATGTCGCCGGGTTGACACAGGCGTTGGTGCACTGGACTGCGCACTTCGGTGCGACCAGTGCCGCCTAGTTGACACAAGCCATTGGACGCTGGATCGTGCACTCAGGACTGTGAGTGCACCCTGTGCCACCGGGATGACACAAGTGGCTGGGAGCAGGAATGCACGCCGTGCCACCTAGATGACACAGGCGGCAAACAGAAGATGTTATGCGGACTATGCCGCCTGGATGGTACAAACGGCAGACAAGAAATAAGGCAAACAGGAGAACTGAAACAAACAGGAGACTGACCACAACCGGAAACACGTGAAAGCGCTATCACCGGCATCGGAGCAGCGTTCACAGCAGCAGGATATGGACGCAGGAGCCAATCCAGATCGATCCCAGGATGATGGACAGGAGGTAGGCGGATTTTCAACGAACGCTTGCGGCGTTTGCTTTGCACAGCATACACAGTGCGGCAGCTTGTGACAGTATGTGCAGGCTCCTGTTCAATTCAGCATCAGCTGCAGCAGAGATTACCACAACGGCAGTTGGAGTGCTAGTGGTAAATTGGGTTTTCTTCATCTAAAAATCCACTCAGGATAATGTTATGTAAATCCACCAGCTGCACACATTGATCATAGACAGGGACAGCGACGCGTTTTCGCCTACTCTGTAGACTTTTTCATGCTTTAAAAAGTCTAGAGACTGAGACCCCTGCTGCTCTTACACCTCTGGTCTAGAATGCAGTGCATCCATACCACAGTCCCTTTTCTTCCTACTTGCAAATTTCTCCCCAGAGGATTGTCGTGCCTGTTAAACAAGGTAAACTTTCCACCCCGCAACTCCTATTAGATTCACCTCTCAGAAAATGCCTGATCCGATATCTATTGGAAAGTCTCCCTATGGCGTCGACATCCTCCTTTGCCGCCTCGCCTAGTTCTGTCCTGATCTCTTTGATGATCCGTTTACGGTTCGTACGTTGCACCAGATGCTCCAGGCATTTAGGTCAGACCACACCTCTGATTTCCAGACCTCCGTCAGACAACTCACTGGTGAAGTGGCAGATATTGGTGATCGTACAAATCATTTAGAGAACAAAATGTAGGAGCTGGTCTCCTCCCACAACGATCTTCTACTTTTCCATAATTCAGTTTTGGCTGAACATTTACCACTGTCAAAGACAAGCTTGCTGATCTGGAGGCCAGGTCCAGAAGGAATAATGTTAAGATCAGAGGTGTCCCAGAATCTGTATCTAATGACGATCTTCAGGATTATGCTCTGACCCTTTTCAAAAAATAATTGCATTCTGCTTAGGATCGGGATTTGCTGATTGACCGGATTCACCGTCTTCCTAAACCCCACTCTGCCTCTAGAAGCTCTCCCCGAGACACCCTTCTACTTCTCCATTTTTTCCATATTAAGGAGGATATTCTCAGGGCTGCACGCTTGGCGGAGGAAACGGATGTCTTGAATGGCCTACAGCTCTTCCCAGACTTCTCAATTCTTACTATAAACAAGCGCAGATCCTTCCAACATATTACGAAGTCTCTCCGGGACCATGATATACAGTTTCGTTGGGGGTTCCAGGTTAAGCTTTTAATATGGAAGGATGGATCCACTTACATCATCTCATTCCTGGAGGCCGGTACGAAACTCCTGACTGAATGGAACATTACAGGTCTCAATTGCCACAGCATCTCTGGGACTCCCTCTTCAGCTTGACTGGTCCCAGGTGGGATGAAAATGTGCCTAGTTTCTCCACTTCGGTTTTTCATATTTTTCCAAGTATGTGCTGGCTACGATGGCGTTGGTTTGGACTGAGTTTCTATCGGCTATCCTATTTCACTGATTCTGTTTGCTGATGGTTGGACACCATTCTCTCCTGCTCCTTAGTTCCAGCATCTCCATGTTTCTACCTTGGGTGTCGTGTTCTGCCATCCTCGGACGCAAGTATTATTCATTGCTTACTGCTGAACTTTCAATGTCTGATATATCTGTTTTACCTTAATATTTCAACTGTGGTTGTCCTGTTCTCTTTCTCTATGTTTTTCTCAATACCGTATTTTGCAATGCAAATATTTTCTGAAATAGTTCTCGATGTTTTTGCTTACTGTGATATTTAATCTCTTTAAGTTATATTGAGAGTTCAAGATATTGCAGTATATTTACCTATTACATTGTGCTAATTTCTGTGTTCTATCTTATAAATGGTCTCATGGGTGGGGAATTTTTCAGCCCACCCCCATGTGTTAGCTATGTATCTTTTTCCTACGCTAACTACTGTGGCCCGATATACTGGGCCTTTGGGGTTTTTCCTTCTTTTTTTGTTATTTTTCCCCTTACCCATATTTATTTATTTTTTTCCTTTTTATTTTGTTTGGCGGGTACATCTAGGGCATCCCTTTTCTCTCATTATCTCATATTATATAATGGTTAAAACTTTTCCCTTAATGTTAACGGGCTTAACACCCCACATAAGAGGAGGGTAGCCCATTCCACTTTTCACCAACATAAAGCCGATATTGTGGCCCTGCAGGAGACACATTTTCTTCTTCTGCGCCTCCTATTTTTAAAGATCATAGATATCACCTTTGTTATACTGCTAACGGCCCATCCAAATGTGATGGTGTTGCCATTTTATTCCATAAGAATACCCCTTTACTTTACACTGGAAATTTGAGGATAAAAGTGGTAGATTTTTCATTCTTATAGCTATTATTGAAGACACTTTTTGTTTTAATTTAGTCCTTGATCCTAAAATGGATAGATCCTCTCCCCATAGTTATCTCTCCTCCAGGGATCTAGGCCCCTCTTTAGCTTTTAAGAAGTTGCTATCAGAGTTCGACTTGTATGACACCTGGCGCACCTATTTTCCTGATGAAAGACTATATAATTTTCTCCTCAGTCCATAATAGTTACTCTAGAATAGATCTTATTCTATTACATAAGAGAGTGCTTCAGTATACTAAGAAGATTAACATTCTTCCCATTACATGGTCTGACCATGCTCCTATTTTATGGACCTGGGATATGGATCAACATTTCCCCTCTGCACACCCCTGGTGCTTTCCTGAATACCAATTAACTGATCCTGATACTCTGAAGGCCCTTACTAACTCCTTTATATCATATATGCAGACTAATTCTCCTGAGGAAACTTCTATTTTCACTTACTGGTGTGCTTTGAAAGCAGTACTCCGTGGTACTTCTATCCAGAAGGGAGCTCAGCTGAAGGCTCGCTCTCGAAAAATGCAGTGATTTAGAGTCAACCCTTAGGTCTTTGGGGTCTCAGAATCAAGAGATAAGACACCAGCTGCAGAAACTTTTCATGCTTCGTATGCGTTCAGCCCTTGCCCACCTCCATCATAAGTTTATACTGCTGGAAATAAAGCTTCTTGTTTGCTAATGCGTAAACTTTGTGGTAAGCAGGCACGTAATAAGATTAAATGTCTTATTACTCCCTCACATAAAAAATGTGTTAATCCCCTTGATATCGCTAACCTATTTTCAGAATACTACGCTAAATTGTATAATCTACATGAGGACCCTTCCACTCCCCAGCCCTCAACTAGTACCATTTCTTCATTTCTAGATAGCCTTCCTCTCCCCTCCCTTGATGCGGATTGTTTGGTGTCTTTGCACACCCCTTGGTCTCTGGAGGAAATTCAGCTGGTCATTCAGCAGCTGCCAAAGGGAGATGCTCCTGGCCCTGATGGCTTTGTTAATTCCTTTTATTCTACGTTTGGTGAGGTCCTTTCCCTCATTAATTACAGCTTTATACAGAGGCTTATCATACTGTTTCTTAACCCAGTTGACATTCTTAGGCACAGCTTGGATGTGTCACAAGATTTCCTGGTTGGGCCACCTAGCGGCATTTAAAACAATGTTGTTGCAAAAACTGATGTACCCATTTTGAGCTATTCCCTATGCAGTCCCCCATACATTAATATAACGGGTTGATATTATGTATACTGATTCTAATGTGTTTCAATCACCTCCGGATCAAGTTCTAGGCAGATTGACTAGACCTTCTTCTCATGGTGCCATATCTTATTGGTATTGTTTATTGTCTCCCCTCCCAGATCTGATGGATAAGTCCCTAGTTCAGCTTAAATGGGAGAATGATCACCAACGTACTTTTACCCTTAAACAGTGGGAATCAATTCACATTTCTTCCTTCTCCCTCTCTAAATGCACCAATTGTGCTGAAATGCATGTTAAGCTTTTAAATAGATTGTACTTAACGCCCTCTAAACTCCATAAGATATGGCCTTCAAAATTTTATTGGCGTCTCTGCCATTCTCATGGCTCTATTTTCCATGTTTATTGGGAATGCCCTGTTTTAAGCCCTGTTTGGACGGAAGTGTTTACCCTTATATATTATGTATTAGGTCTTACTTTGACCCCAGACCCCTCCATAGCCCCCCTACATTGGTATCCTTACACTGACCATAAATCTGCCTGCTATGTCATTGGTCACAATCTAGTATCGGCTAGGACCACCATAGCCCAACATTGGAAATCCCCTTGCCTTCCCCCATTTGTGAAAGTTATTTCTAAGCCTCAATTCCATTTTGAAATGGAGACTAAGGAGGTTCCTTACTCTACAGCCCCTTCTCCTATTATGAAGTGGCTTCCATGGCATATATATGTTACAGAGGGTAAGGGTGCCCCGCCTGCATATGCTATGCCTCAGACCCCCTCCCCACTTTTTAATTTCAGTGAAACTTTGATGGTAAATTCAGACGATTGATGAATACATTTTGTTATTTTTGTATTATTTGTTTACTAATGCCTGTGGAAGACCTGTCTCCCTTATTCCCCCATTTTATGTTTTTGTTTTCCCCTTTTCTATAGGGTAGGAGGGAGCAAAGTAGCTCAGTCAATAGGTGAGTAATGATGCTGACTGCGGCGTCCCGCTAATCAGTATGACAGTGCCTGCTGAAAATGGGTAGAAGATGGCGGTGCCCGGGATGCAGTGTTCTGAGGGGTAACCGATCGGGTGTAGTTTTGTGACTCCAGGGACCACACTCCTCCTTTAAGGAGACTTACCTCCCTGTCGTCTCGACGCCGCCTCGGTGTCCCCTTGCCGGCCTCAGCTTGATTGGAGTCCTCTCGTCTGTGGCTGGTGCTTCCGGGTCACATGAGCTGTCTTCGGCTGGTTAGTGATGAACGCCCTGGTGTCACGAACCTACACCGCTACACCTCCTCCCCAGGCACACGCAGCCCGCCATCGTGCACCGGCGTCGCAGTTCCGCGCCACCACCGGACTGTTCAGCCAGGAGACCCCTTTACCTAGCATCTCCGGCACTCGATCGGTCACCCCTCAGAACACTGCATCCCGGGCACCGCCATCTTTACTCATTTTCAGCAGACACTGTCATACTGACTAGCGGGACGCCGCAGTCAGCATCATTACTCACCTATTGACTGAGCTACGTTGCTCCCTCCTACCCCGGTCACACACTCCCAATATATCTATAAGACTATTATTCATCACTATGTGCTCATTGTGACATTCACAACTCTGCACAATCATTCCTTTTCAGCCTACGAACTGGGTTTCACAGGTCCTCTGCACTGTGACACTATTGATTTTTATTTTAATTTTATGTTGCCAATAAACTACCTCAATACAACATTGATACTGAATCGACATTCATTCACTATAGAAGGGGGTCATTTGAGCGCACTTACCATCCCTAAATCATTGATTACCCACAGGAGGTTAGACACCCTTCTTTGTAAGTGCAGCTCCCCCAGCCCATTAACTACAGTCCAGTGCGCAATTTTACTTTGTTATTATATCCATATCCTGGTGGTAGATTATGTTACAAGGTACCCGGAGTCCATCCCGCTACGCAGCATGAAATCTAGCACTATTGCCCGGAAATTATTGATGCTATATACCTGCTTGGGAGTACCAAAGGGGGTCTTATCGGACCAAGCTACCTCTTTTTGTCTCTAAACTAATGAAAGATATGTTCCGACTGTTAAAGGTAGATCGGATTACTACCTCAGTTTACCACCAGCAAACAGTTGGGCTCGTTGAACGCTTTAACCAGACCCTTAAATTATAAAAAGGTGTCTGAGGAAAAGCGAGATTGGGACTTACTCCTACCCTATTTAATGTTTGCAGTGCGAGAGGTGCCCCAATCCTCTACAGGATTTAGTCCATTTGAACTCCTCTATGGGAGGCAATCTAGATGGATTTTAGATCTATTGAATGAAGGGTGGGAACAACAGTCATGCCAAAAGCCTAACATCTTTCAGTTTGCAACCCAATTGTATGATCGTTTAAGGCAAACTGCGCCACTCGTGAACAAACACATGGATAGGGCACAACAGTGGCAAAAACGTCGATATGACGTGACCGCGGTTAATCAGTCATTTAAACCGGGATACAAGGTACTGCTTCTGGTACCCACCACTGAAAGCAAAATGTATACCCAGTGGTGAGGCCCTTATGAAGTTATAGAGGCAGTTGGACCTGTTAATTATAAGGTTCGACAGGAGGGTAGAAGGAAGGAGGTGCAAATCTACCATGTAAACCTGTTAAAACCCTGAAAAGAGAGCTCTGGTCATCCCTTTTTGATCGCCAAGAAATGTCAGGTGCCCATTGAAGTTACCCTTAATCCCCGCCAGAAACAGGAGGCAGTGAGTTTAGTAGCACGGCACCAAGATGTGTTCTCCGCCATTCTGGAAAAAACCCATATTATCCAGCATGATATAGTTACTCCTCCCAGGGTGGTAATAAAACAGAGGCCATACCGTATACCCGAGGCAAAGCGGGCAGCGGTTAAACGGGAAGTAGTGGAGATGCTGCCGCATAGAGGAATCAAATAGTGAATGGAACAATCCCATAGTTTTTGTGCCTAAGGCTTCAGTTGCTTTAAGATTCTGCAATGATTTTTGCAAATTAAATAAAGTGTCACAGTTTGATTCCTACCCTGTGCCCCCGGGTGGATGAGCTGGTGGAGAATTTAGCAAACAGCCAGTATCTCACCACCCTAGATTTGACAAAAGGATATTGGCAGATTCCTTTAACTAAGACTGCTAAAGCCAAAACAGCCTTTTCTATCCCAGAAGGTTTGTTTCAGTATAAAATGCTGCCGTTTGATTTGCATGGGGCTCCGGCAACCTTCCAGAGCGGTATGAACAGGTTGCTGTGACCTCACAAGGAATATGCAGCTGCATATCTAGATGACTTAGTCATCTTCAGCCCTGACTGGGGAGTTACACCGTCCAAGAGTAGAAGCAGTGTTGCAAACTTTATGGGCACATGGGTTTACTGCTAATCCTGAGAAGTGTGTCATTGGAATGGTGGTGGAAAAATATTTGGGATATATTGTAGGCAGAGGGCAGGTAAAACCTCAGCCCAGTAAGGTGGAGGCGGTCCTCACATGGCCTAAACCCAAATGCAAATCCCAGCTCAGAACATTCCTTGGTATAGTGGGTTACTACCGCAGATTCATTCGTGATTTTGACACTAGGGTGGCATCATTAACTGAGTGTCTTAAAAAATAGTCCCCAGACAAGATAGTATGGTCTAGATCAGCAGAAGCTGCATGGCAGGATTTTAGACGCACCTTGTGTGCAGAACCTGTTCTGCAGGCTCCTAATTTTAAAAAGCAGTTTATATTGCAGACAGATGCCTCAGGTATGGGATTGGGGGCAGTCCTTTCCCAAGTGGTAGAAGGGGAAGAGAAACCCATCCTCTACCTTAGCCGGAAATTGCTGCCCAGGGAGCGCAAGTACTTAACTGTGGAGCAAGAGTGCTTTTAGTTAAGTGGGCAGTAGACTCGTTAAAATATTATTTGTTGGGGCGGGAGTTTTTGTTGGTTACAGATCATGCCCCTTTACAGTGGATGCACACGACCAAAGAAGTGAATGCTCGTGTAACCCGCTGGTTTTTTTATCTTTGCAGCCATTTAAGTTTGAGGTGCAGCATCGTCCGGGGAAACGGCACCTCAATGCTGATGCCCTTTCCAGGAAGTTTGTTGGGCCCGATCCTCCAAGCAACCCTACGGTGAAGCTAGAGGAGGAGGAGGGTGGTGAACTGTGGAAAATGGTAGAGAGCTGTGTACCCGGGTGGATGACACAAATAAATGTGGGCGAGGCAGATAGCTCATACCAAGTATGACATTTTTTTTTTCGAGTTCTTGGAAGTTTTTGAAAATCTACAAGTTCTTCATACCAAGACTGAAAATAGTTTTTTTGGTGTCTCAAGTTTTGAGTTTTTGAAGTTTTTCTAGTGCACTTCCTTGGTGTCCGGAGTCCACCCTGAAAGGGGGAGGTGTCAGGATACGGACTGGGATCGGCCACTACTCTCCTCCGACCCGGCATCCTTGGGCTTAGGTGTTCAGTCGCTGGGAGTGGAGGTGAGTGTTGACTGAGTATTCTACCTGGGGTCTGCTAGGGCTTCCGTGCGTGCGTCCTTGTTCCCGGGTTGCCAGGCATGGGCGCAGACATGTTGGTCCATATCACCTGACTAGTCTTTCCCAATGGTAGTGCTGCAGTCACTCAGCTGATCCTCTGATCCAATGACCAGCTACCTAAGGGTATTTAATTCTGACTCCAGGAACAGGTAACTGCTGTTCAACTTCACTGTTCCAGTGACTGAGATACTCACCAGTGTTTCTCCGTATTATTACTCAGTGTGTTGCTTCAGCCTTCTCACTGTTCTCCAGTGTTATTTGCATCAGCTCCCAGGCTGACTCCCAGTGTGCCCAGTTTTCTCACTGAACTCCAGTTCTTTACATAACAGCTCTTGTGTTGTTATTATTGTGCTGTTCAGTTCCCCAGCTGCCTCCCTGTGTTACTGGTGTCAGCTTTCATGCTGATTACTAGTTGGCTCTCAGCTGGATCATTAACAATTCTCAGTGCATTCCTGTGTTACATTTCCATACGTTTCTCAGTGCAAGTCAGCGACTGGATCCTTTACAATTCTCAGTGCATTCCTGTGTTCAAGTATTCAGTTCATACGCTCATCTCCTGTGCTAAGTTTTCTGCTCACTAGCTGGTCCCTTGTGTCCTAGCTATGTAGTTCTTACGCTGGCCTCTAGTGTTATTACATTCCTAGGGTTCCCAGTGCTAATTCATTCTAATATAGTTCTGGTCTTCCTGCCACTCCCAGGTACCTGTCCAGAGGGCGGCGACCTGCTCACTTGGTGCAGCGAAACCCATATCCCAAAACTGGCGTGTCACTGGTGAAGACCACCAAGTGAGTTAGACTCCACGTGTCTAGCCAAACCTGTGTTTGGCCGCAATAGGGAGACCTAGTACTGTTACTCACGTGGTCGTTGCCTAGCCACCCTAACCCCCTGGCTTTTGTCTTCTCCCGAGGAACTTCCCATACAGTTCCTGACACAAGGCTTGTTACTTACCCCATAACCCCCAGATACCAGAGAGACTCTGCAATGTATCATCTGTACAGCAGCTGTGTGGGTCTTATATTATTATACACTGATATTCTGTTTGGTCTCTGTTCTGTAACTCAGGAATCATTACATTGTGATATTTACAATTTTAGGGGAAAGACCTAATTGTTATTAAACTAGAAGATATAAAACAGGAAGAAGAGACGTATGTGATGGGTGATCAGCAGTGTAAGGAGGAGGAAATCCCTACAGCTATCAGCACAGGTGAGTAATACACACAGAACAGAGTCACATTCTCATATTCATATTTATAGTGGTAAAAAAGTGTTTTGTACTTTGCATATGTAACAGCTGGACATCACAGACTCGCTTACTGTATGGACAGTTTAGGGCATTATAATCTGCCCCCAATATAAGAAGAATAATGTCTATTTCCATACATTTTCTTTCTTTCCAGCAGGCGGGCAGAAAAGTAGGAATACCTCAGAGGAACATCTCATTTTATATCCAGATTCTATAATAGAAGATGACATTACAGGACAATCTCCAGGAGAAAATCCACTTACCCTAAATGTATATCCAGCACATCATAGTGCACATAGATCATCTGACTCCTCTAATCATGGGGAATATTCTCCAGATAACTGTAATAATGTCACACAGGATAAAGCTCATACAGGCGATAACCTCTTTCCCTGTCCTGAATGTGGTAAGCGCTTTAGACATTATTCCGTCAGACATCAGAGAAGTCACACGGGGGAGAAGCTATTTTCATGCTCTGAGTGTGGGAAATGTTTTCCATGCCCATCGCAGCTTATTGTAGAAAAACTATTTCCGTGCTCTGATTGTGGGAAATGCTTCACGGTTAAATCAAATCTTATTAAGCATCAGAAAATTCACACAGGAAATATGCCATTTTCATGCTCTGAATGTGGGAAATGTTTTACATGCAGTTCAATACTTGCTGCCCATAAGAGAGCTCATATAAGTGAGCGGCCATTTTCCTGTCATGAGTGTGGGAAATGTTTTACACAGAAAGGAGTTCTTGATAAACATAAGAGAACTCACTCAGGTGAGAAACCATTTTGTTGTTCTGAATGTGGGAAATGTTTTGCACATAAAAGTAATCTTAATAAACATAAGAGAATTCACACAGGTGAGAGGCCATTTCCTTGTTCTGAATGTGGTAAATGTTTTGCACAGCAGGGATCACTTGATGAACACCATAGAACTCACACGGGTGAGAGGCCATTTTCTTGTTTAGAGTGTGGAAAATGTTTTACACAGAAAACAATTCTTAATAAACATAAGAGAACTCACACAGGTGAGAGGCCATTTCCTTGTCCTGAATGTGGGAAATATTTTACACATGAAGGAGTTCTTGATACACACATGAGAATTCACACAGGTGAGAAACCATTTCCTTGTTCTGAATGTGGGAAATGTTTTGCACGCCAGGGAACACTTGATAACCATCGCAGAACTCACACAGGTGAGAGGCCATTTTCTTGTTCTGAGTGTGGGATGTGTTTTACACAGAAAGGTAATCTTAATAAGCATAAGATAATTCACACAGGTGAGAGGCCATTTTCATGTTCTGAGTGTGGGATATGTTTTGCACATCAGGAAACACTTGATGCACATCAGAGAACTCACACAGGTGAGAGGCCATTTTCTTGTTTAGAGTGTGGAAAATGTTTTGCACAGAAAACAATTCTTAATAAACATAAGAGAACTCACACAGGTGAGAAGCCATTTCCTTGTCCTGAATGTGGGAAATCTTTTAGACAGAGAGGAAATCTTAATAAACATCAGAGAACTCACACAGGTGAGAGGCCATTTTCTTGTTCTGAATGTGGGAAATGTTTTACAGACAAAAGGAATCTTAATAAACATCAGAGAAGTCACACAGGTGAGAGGCCATTTTAAGTCTGGGAAATGTTCTAAACATAAATCAGCTCCTTTTAGTCATCAGAAATATGACAAGGAGAAAAACAATGTATATGAGCGTCTAGAAACATTGAAAAAGCAGCGGTATTTGCAGTAATATAATTTGATGGAACATTTTGACTACACGCTTAAATACAGTCTTAGCCTAGATTGCTGTCCCTGCTTAATGAGGGGTAAATTACATCTGCATAGAGTGTAAGCCTGTGAGCAGGGTCTTCCTACTTCTGTCTGTCTATTATTACCCAGTTTTGTTCTATTAATGTTTCCAATTGTAAAGCGCAACAGAATATGTTGCGCTATATATGAAGGTTAATAAATAAACTGTTAATAAATTTGCATGTACACACTATATACTAATATCACAATTTAGATAAAACCCACACCTAGCTAAGATGAATGTCACCAACATAAGACTGCAGCATATTCTCATGTAATTGACTGTTTCCTTTTTCTATTAGATTTTGCCCACTCACCGTAATATAGGATCCTAACTAATATGTCATGTTGGTAATTTGCTGGGGATGTAATATGGGGAGTGGGGAACTATTACATCATGTGATCACTTGGCTGTAAGTGTCGGTGTGAGATGGGTCATGTAATGAGATCTGTAACCTCTGATTTTATCGCACTTATTTCCGTATTCTCTGGTTGGGTTTCCTGGTAAATGAATTTCTTGTCTCTTATAGCAGTCAGATGTCTTGTTCCTTCTAATTTGATCCTCTGTAACCTACTATTTAGACTATTCCAAAAGTTAAGGACATTAAAATCGTGATTACTTATTTAATGTATACATTATTAGATAATATAATTTGTGTTGGGACACAAGAAGCTGCTGGACCCGTTATAAGCAACTACCAGTAATGTCCATTAGGTGCACCGGACTCCCAATATCCCCAGCAGAATACTGAGTACAGATGTGAGCAGGGTACGTAGTAATGGAAGAATAATACAGGAACATCACAGGATAAGTAGGATCAGTACAGATTGTCCTCAGTATGTCCTGCACTGTCTCACCTCCCACAGTGGTGATACCACCAGTAATGTGCAGGGTCAGGAGATGGAGATTATTTGTCAGTGAGGGAATCTGTAAGGACCAGGCCAGTAACACTGAGCAACACCCAGAGGACAATTCAAGCTTTGGTAATAACTTACAATGAGGAGGTCAGAGAGTTTAGGAGGAAGTTAGAGAACAAGTCGCTGTATTGAGCTGTCTGACATCCATGTTACATAACACAGCTGTATGTGATGGTGGTGTGTGTTTGTGTCTGTACATTGTTAGTAAAGCTGGAATAGTGTATAATTGTCCACAGACAATGGTCTGTGGTTATCGGTAGGGACTGATGTTCTATGACAATAACTGCTGCGGTGTTGGGGATTTGCTCTCAGATAAACATCTGCAGGATAAAATGGGCTGTTCAGTTATTAATGTTTATAAAATAGTTCTGTATGTTGTGTGTACATATCTCTTAGATACTGTGTCATCTGTATTGTATTTATGTCATGGACTGAATACTGTGCCAGTATCCATATCCTGCAGCTTGTAATACTTACCATAAAAATAAATGTTTTACAACCATTTGAAAAAACAATAATAAAAGGGATGATTGAATAACTGGATGTTACAGGACTACGATTTACTCTCTGAATAATAAACTACAGACTGATTACATCTCTTATGAAAGGACCATATTATACCACAGCAGGAAAGCCAGCACAGCTATTCCCTATGGATGACTGTAATACGTACAGACTACACATGATGGAAAGTGCCAGGATGCTTCATATCACTAATCATTGGATGTATGATCTCTTATCCATATACAGGTGCACGTCACAGCACAATGTTACTGCACCAGTATGGCAGGAGCCTCACATCATTACTCTGTGCTGTTGTCTAGCTGCATCCATATCAACTAAAGGACATACATTAGCTTAGAGATGTAAACATATTGATACCAAGGTTCCCATATAGTCTACTATATTTTGTTGGTAATGTTCAGTAATCAAGAAATGTATTCAATGGAAGACGCTGCCACATGTAATTAACTGAAGCCTCTCACATGTCTTATGTCAGTAATAGCTCTTTGTGGTCTATGGCATCATCCAGAATTGATAGGACAGTTCCACCCTATACATGGACAAATGTACCGACATCTCTGCACATTCCCCAGCTGTGGTCTGAGGATTGGATGATGATACTGTGTCAGTATAAAAATGGCAGCATCAATAACAAACAAAGATAAATAAATAATAGAACAATAAATATACAGGCAAACAGTAGGTGGTCCAACCACCTTTTATTATATCAATAATATCAAATGCAGTATAAAAATAAAACATATACAAGGTATACGGAATAGGTATGTCTGGTCGGCTGTCGGGATGCCTCCTGTCAGAATACCGACAGCGGCATCCCGATGGTTGGTATCCCAAGAGGAGTCGGGTAAGTCTACTTACCCTTCCCCCTCTAACCCAACCTTTTTGTAGCCAAACACTAACCCACCCAGAAACCTAACCCTCCCGCCTTTTGTGCCTAAACTTAACCCTCCCCCCTTAGTGCCTAACCCCCCCATCCCACAGTGGTGCCTAACCCTCCCCCCTGTGGGTGCCTAACCCTAACCTCCCCCCAAAAAAAACTAACCCTAACCCCCCCCCCCATGCTGCTAATGTTAAGGGCACCCCGAACTTACCTCGTTCGGGCTGACATCCTTCGGCGTTCCGGCATTGGGATTAAGATAGGCGTCGGTATTTTGACACCTATCTTAAGTCCCTTGTCGGGATTCAGCTGTCGGTATTGAGACCGGCGGCATCGTGGGTGCCAGTCTCATAACTACATCCCAAGGTATACATAGTGTACAATAAGGTAGACATGTATGGAAATGGGGGAACAATGTCATCATTAACCGCTCTTGTCCCAAAGGCTTCAGAAGGGCCTCTGGATAGTGTTTCTAAGTTGTACCAAGATGTTAACCGATTGTCGTATAAACTCACTAGTTGCAGTGGGAAAAATAACAGTATAGGGGAGCCAAATCAGCTCTCACCTCCACATCGAGGGAACATTCAATCCAATCAATGTGGAACAGAAACGTGAACCTGGGAAACATCAGCGAAATGAGCACTTCCTCTGCATAAAGATTAAGGGGGGGGGGGGTGACGGGCAGTTGCCCCGGGGCTCCCACTTACAGAAGGCCCCCCCACCTCTGGAGCATGCAGGGGTACATAGAAACCCCCCCTGATGACCAATTTCCCCCATTACACCAGCCAAAGTGGGGGAGGAGCCAATATGGCATGCCCCGTCCCCATATAACCTGCGGATAGCAGCATTATGGGTCTAATGATGTAAGGGTCCCGTCCCCATTAGCAACCTGTAACTATTGCATAAAAATGTAAGTGTGTTTGTGTACTGTTTTATTGTGTATATAAGTATGTTGTATATACAGTATGTTTCAGTGTGTGTATATATGTTTGTGTGTGTTAATGTGTATATATGTTAGTGTGTTTTATGAGTTAGTGTGTATATGTAATATATACATTTGCTACATATATATATATTAGCTGTGTGTGCATGTTTAACAGACATGTATAAATATATATGTCATCAGTAATGCTTACATTTTGTTTTTCACGCTATTGAGGTCTCTGTGTGGCGCCTTTGTTGGTGGCTCTGTGTTCTGAATGCAAAAGCACAGTCAGTGCTGCCTCATGGAGCACCCGAGACCTCTCATCAGTGTCCTGTGAAACATCATGTTTGTGACGCTGATCACTGATTTTGGGCCTTAGGAACCGCTCTGCGCATTCACAACATTGAGCCAGAAATTAAGTAATCGAGGGTGGGTGGGTAAGGGTAGGCTCCGTGTGGTGGTGGGGCCTACAACTTAGTTGCCCCAGGGCCCCCACAACCCTTAATCTGGCCCTGAGGCCCTTAGACTTTAGAACCTCATCACTCATAAAACCACTAACAAATCGAAAAGTAGAAGGGGCATTGTATAGAAATTGTAGATGTTATTTCTTGGGGCATGATGTCTGCGTCTAGTGGGGATTGTTGAGTGAGAGTCAGGGAAGGAAGGTGTAATTCTGCTAATAATGGGCCCATGGCATTAGGATCAGGGGAAACACCCGTATTCAAGTATAAATTACTAAGGGGCCGATTCAATTCAGCTTGATGTGCCATGCAACTAGAGTAAAGCATCCTGAGACCATTCATGTGTGGGGTTGCTTCTCAGCCAAGGGAGTGGGCTCAATTTTGCCTAAGAACACAGCCATGAATAAAGAATGGTACCAAAACATCCTCCAAGAGCAACTTCTCCCAACCATCCAAGAACAGTTTGGTGAGGAACAATGCCTTTTCCAGCATGATGGAGCACCTTGCCTTAAGGCAAAGGTGATAACTAAGTAGCTTGGGGAACAAAACATTGAAATTTTGGGTCCATGGCCAGGAAACTCCCCAGACCTTAATCCCATTGAGAACTTGTGGTCAAACCTCAAGAGGCCGGTGGACAAACAAAATCCAACAAATTCTGACAAACTCCAACAATTGATTAGGCAAGAATGGGCGGCCATCAGTCAGTATGTGTCCCAGAATTTGATTGACAACATGCCAGGGCGAATTGCAGAGGTCTTCAAAAAGAAGGATCAACACTGCAAATATTGACTCTTTGCATAAACTTAATGTAATTGCCAATAAAAGCCTTTGACACTCATGAAATGCTTGTAATATTACTTCAGTATACCATAGTAACATCTGACAAACAGGTCTAAAACACTGAAGCAGCAAACTTTGTGAAAACCAATACTTGTGTCATTCCTGAAACTTTTGGCCACGGGTGTACACAGTAACTAACAGATGAGGAGCTGCTGCTACTGTAACTAATAAGCTGATTTGTTAGGATAGTTTAAGAGATTTAAACAATGAAGCTCTATGTATCAAAAGACTAATCAGCTATTGACAGTTTATTCATTCAACCTACAGTAACATAGGTGCTATGTAAAACTGAAGATATTCTAAATATCTAGGAACTGAATACACAATTCCTGATAACGTTGGATTAAATAGCTCATATATATATATTAACTTCAGGAAAGGAGTAGTTAAAAAGGGGGATGCAGTCAGGAAGCCGATGGTCAAAATGCTGACTGCCGGCTTTCCGATTGTCTAATCCCGGCAGGGACTAATTTTAAGCGTCGAAATCCTGACGTCTGTCATTTTACCTATGCCGGGAGCCCGGCATACCGATTGAAGGTAGTCGGGCGGCAGGCGTGGACAGCCGAGGGGGGGAGGGTTAGGTTAGGGGCTCCTGGGGGGGACAGGGTTAGGCTAGGGGAAGGGGGGTTAGGGTTAGACACCCCCCCGGGAGACTTAGGTTTAGGCTGCGGGGAAGGGGGGGGTTAGGTTTAGGCACTTAGAAGGGGGGTTAGGGTAGGCACCCCTAAGGGAGGGTTAGGGGGGGTTAGGTTAGTGAATACTAAAAATACTTACCTGTCGGGATCTGCATTGCCGGTCTTCCAGCGTCGGGATTTGCGCCGGATCATGCGTCCAGCGGTATTACATACCAATCTCGTTAAAAGGAATTGGAGTGTATACATAACAGTCACAAGTAATAGTGCCGTTAACTGCCGGTTACATCTATCAGCAGTTTAATAGATATTTGATCTTTGGTATGAATGGGAAGATAAGAATTGAATACTCAGAAACCGGATTCACTACGGATCAGTATTCTGCTTATACGCACACAACTGTGTTGCTAATATCAGCGGTGATATTTAAATGTTTGCATTGCGTTCACAGCCTGACATAAGGACGCTCACTTCCCCTTACTCACATCTGTATACTAGCGGAACAATCGGTAACATCGGACCCATGCGCACAGTTAAGGCAGGTCAGGTCTCACTCAGGAATTGCTTCTGTGCACGATATGAGGCCTCGGATGGCGTCTGGTTTCGCATTGGTTAATTTATGCCCGCCAATGCAATGGCGTTAAAACGCACTGGTACGCCTGCGTTTGCCTGACCACCCCCCGTCACCACCCGCAAACGGCACTTCCTGTCAATCACTCTGTCATGGGTCTATGGGAATCAGAACAGTACACATTCAATTGGGCAGATGTCCACTATAAAATTGTAGAGGCTCAGCTATAGATTTGACACTGCTAACATCATTGTGCACCTCTTTACCATAATATCTGTCCATACATCAGTGGACTAAATAGAGGGTATTAAACCAGGAGTAGCTACCCTGAAGTGACCATACAAAATTCATTTGAATTTGGTTTCTTGGATCTCTGTACAGGAATATTCTGTACATAAGATAATGTACTTATTAAGAGGGGCGTAAACCAGGACCATTTCTACCTCCCTGTTATTTATATATATATATATAAATATATATATATATATATATATATATATTACGTGCATACAATTATTTTTGAAGAGTACATTGCATATAGATATATGATCTGAATCACATATAATGATACATAATAGAAGCACACACACAAGTGGTGGACATATTATATTACTTTATTTGTTTTCTCCAATTATGAATGTGATACGATAATAAACACACTTTGATACAACTGCTGAGTATACATGAGCATATAATAAAGGCAAATGTATTAATAATAAATAAAAATATTGGAATAAACACACAGTGGGAATCTTTGTTTTAAATACACTGTCTATTTTGTACTGTAGTCACTAATATATGTTTATGTGTGTAGGTTTTAACTATTTTGCTGTATACGTTTACATTTTATCTGAAATAAATAAAGGTTATGTTTTAAATAACAGACAAATAGTGCGCCACAATTAAGACAACTCCTGTTTTTTTCTTTTGTTTTAAACAATTAGAGTAAAAAGAGGCACCCATAAAACGGGACGTAGTTATAAGACCGGCGGCCATCTCAATCCTGACACAGGAATCCTGGCAAGGGATTTAACATAGGCGTCGAAATACCAACGCCTATGTTAATCCCGACGCTGGACCGAACCTCCTCAGCCGGGGGTAAGTATACACAGGGTTCGGCACTGACCCAGGGAAGGTTAGGGTTAGGCTAGGGGAAGGGGGGCTTAGGTTTAGGAACTAGCGGGGGGAGGTTAGGGGTTGGCACCCCCCCTCCCCCCCGGGAGGGTTAGTTTTAGGGTGTGGGGAGTGTGGGTTAGGTTTAGGCACAAATGGGGTGAGGTTAGGGTTAGACACCCCTAAGGGAGGATTAGGTGGAGGAAAGGGGTTAGGGATAGTATACTTACCTGCGCTGTCTGGATTTAGAACCATCGGGCTGCAGGCGTCTGGATTTGAACCGCCGGGCTCATACTAATTCCCATAAAATACCTCAGTTTTGGAGCGTAATAAGATCTACGGAGTAGTCTGTGACTTTCTGATTGCCCCCTCCGGGTCAGCACAGCAAGGGAGCGTGACAACAGCATAGGTGGGCGGTAGGGTGGGGATGTGGCCGAGCGATCGCGACATTGTGGTCCTGTCCCCTCCTATATAGTGCCGAGGTTTAAATGCCTTGTAAATAAAGGGGCGGAGCATAGCCATCGCCACATCCCCCCAGGTCTGCCCACTTTTTTTTTTAACAAGTTTATTTTTAGATTTTACAAAAGTAAAATAATACAACTATACATGCATAAGCAAGAAAAGAGGTATTGGGAATATACAGACAGAATAGCATGGTATCATATTGACACATCAACAAACTAATCTAAAACACATATTAGAATAAATCGTATAGAACAATACAGAATATAAGATATTGAGAAAATATAAGTGGAAAACAGAACCACTTAGGAGATGGAGTGAGAAAGAGGAAAAAGAAGGGGAAGAATATGTTGGGGGAGACAGGGGAAGTGAGGTGGAGACAGAGTCCAGGTTTATATTGTATATTGGGAAAGCCTGTTTAAGAAATCGCCATCGCAAAGTTAAAAAAAAAAAATTGAACAAATAAATAATAAGTAAATGATGGTCATTAAAGTAGTAGGTTCGAAAAGCCTGAGGGCAGGGTTCCATGTGGTGTGGTGTTATTATATAGGAACCAGTAACCCCAAACTATGAGAAACTTATGGGAGGTGTTGTGGAGATAAGCTAATATTTTCTCCATGGCTGCCACGTGCCAAATTTTATTTATGAGTTGTTGTCGAGGAGGAGGGTCAATATCTTTCCAGTGTCTAGCAATTAGGCATCGAGCTGCATTTAAAATATGTGAAGAGAGCTTATCAGTATGCGGGTTAAGGCCCTCAAGTGGACAGCCAAGGAGGAAAGACCAGGGAGACTTAGTCAGTGGTACTTTAAGAATTTCCAAAAGGAGGATGGTAACCTCATCCCAGAAATTGGCTATTTTAGGGCATTACCGCCATATGTGTATGTAGGTGCCCATCTCGCCACAACCTCTCCAACATCCGTCAGAGGTTAGATGATATATACTGTGCAGATGGGCATATACCAGGTACCATCTATAATATACCTTGTTGGCATTTTCCTTTATTAAGGTGGAAATAGAAGATTTGGATACCCTCTCCCACACCACAGACCATGTGCCCTAATCAGGTGGACTCCCCAGATCTTTTTCCCACTGAAAGGTCTGCCCACTTTTGATCGGCAAGTGAGCGGCTCCAGGGGGGTGCGGGTCAGCTCCATGAGACGTGGCTGGGGGCGCCACCCGAATTTCAGGAGCTTGCAGGTCGCTCTGGGAGAGTAGGTAAGTATAGTCTGTAATGCGTTTCTGCCTATGAAGAGGATACTAAATGCCAGTTCAATCTTACACAAGCATGCTCTATGGACCTGATTCAGACCCGCTCGCTAAGGCGCGATCGCTCGCTCAGTGATTTTCTCCTATCTGCGCATGCGTATAATAAGCAGTGCGCGTGCGCAAACCATTCATTGTGATCTGATTTTGATAGCTCGTAAGCCACTATCGGGTCGCTGCTTGAGTGACAGATAGTGCCGTTTGTGGGAGGTATCAGGGGAAGGTGCTTGTAAATGGGGGAGTGGATGTGCGAACGAAGGTGTGTCTGGCAGGCAAAACGCCGTTTAAATGGCGTGCATAATTAGCAAAGTAGCGTCATTGTACACGTCACCTGCATGTATTTCAGCCAGCACTGATCGCTGTGCTTACGGCAGGCTAAGGCAACCCCAAGGGCTGCAAGCAGCTCCGATGGCTCGCGATGGTCCCGATAAATCCTACATTTCCTAGAGATGACGTGTGTTGCGAGTGGCAAGGGGTCATCTTCAGACATTTGCGAGCGCACTTACCACCCACTTACCACCCACAGCTTAACAACCGACCAGGTTGATGATCACGATGGTGATCATCGCGACCATCGGGGCTTACAACCAGACCCTAAGGTTGGGTCTGGACACTCATAAGCCCCAGGGAGCTTTCTGCTCTGATGGAGCACTAAGCTCCCCACTGACATCACTGATGATGTCAGTGCGGCCGCCCACAAAACGGTAGGTGTTCGTAAAGGAACGCCTCCATTTTGGAAACCACCCCCACGACCCGCCAACCAAACGGGGCCAGCTGTCGATCAACATTGACAGCCGCCCCTTTGGTAGTGAGCTCCAGAGCAACAGAGTTTCTCTGTCGCTCTGGGGCTTGCGCACGCGCAGTGCGGCCGCTGCGCGTGTGCAGGACTAATCATCGAGTCGGTTACGAGCGCATCGGCACTTGCGACCGACTCTGAATGAGGTCCTTAGTCCCCTCCTTGATTACACTGCCTGCTGACCCAACCCTCCCACCGGTCACTACACTACCTGCTGACCCCAATTTCCCCTGGTGACTACACTGTCTGCTGACCTCCATATTATATGATACCGGGACTCCAAGGTCACATCTCACAGTTCTGCCTCTGTATGTGTGTGTCCCACATGTATTAATTCACATGTTGATGTATTCAGTTTAACTCTGAGCACTTTATTCCATTACTCTATTTTATCTACATCACTAAAACAATGAATTGCACATTTCTTCTTCAGGGTCCATAGGCTCCACAGGGAGACCTTGGGGTGTAGGTGATGGAACTGAATCCAGGCACGATGCAGTTAAAAGCTTTCGGCTCCCAGGATGCACTGATCCACTCTCCTTATACCCTGCCCCCGAGCCAGAGGTACTTCAGTTTCGTTGGTGCCCGGTCGGAGTCGGGTCACCATTACGCGGGGAGCTGTATAGGCAGCCCTTAAGCTTGTTATTTTTATGATTTCTTTTAGTTGTTTTTCTTCAACTAAGAGCGCACAGCAGCAGACTGTCCGTGTGACGCCTGCGCTGCCGCTCCGTCACCCCTCCAGGCTGCGACGCCAGTACTGATCTGGGGATCTCGGTGGGCATTCTGGAGGTCAGCGCTAGCCAAGGCCCCCATGGAGGACCCAGACTGCAGCCCGACATAAGGGGACAGGTAAGTAGGGTCACCACGAGCGGTGACCCGAGCATTAAGGCAGTCAATACCTCCGGCCTCAGGGGACAGACCGGAGGTTGGGTGTGGACGAAGGCTCTAGCCAGGGACAATCAGTGCGGGAACCTGCGCCCCAGAGGTTAATAACCAGCCAGGGGAGACAGCTTCCCCATTGTAGCAGCTCCTCCCCTCAGCTCAGGGCGCCTTTCCTCTGAGGTCTGGCTTCTCTGAGCTGCTCTCCGACGACCACGCACCCTCTGAGGTCTCTCCGACGTGGTGCAGTCGCAGCTTTCTCAGGACAGTGCGAGGTCCGGTCCCCCTACATACCTCTCCCCAGGGGTCAGCGTATGTAGCACTATAGCCTACCAGACACTGAGTCTGTGTAGTTGAGTGTAGTGCCATTTTGCAGTGTGAAGTCTACATTGTATGTGACTTCTGCTAGCGCTGCCTGTCTGTGTCTATTTTCCTAACTGTCAGCATATATCTATAACTTTCCTCTAATCTGCCCTAATACAGGTGTAATTAGGTTTTTTTTTTTTACCTCACATATATAAAAGATAATATTTGTGAGGTCTATTACTGTTGTGCGCTGCACACTGTGCCATATGAAGGCACAGGCAGGGCCGTAGAGAGCCGCGGCGGGCCCAGGTACAGAGGGGGCGTGGCCTAATTGTGGGAGGCGTGGCCACACCCCCTCGAGCAAAAAAAAAAAGTTTTGCAGTGCCACGAAGGGGGGCACTGCAAGCTCCTCAGCTCGGCGCAAAGCCAGGGGGGGCGCGATCAGTGTGATCGCTCCCCCCCACAGGCACAGGAGACTGCTGTGGCTGCTGATCAGCAGCCACGAGCAGTCTCCCACTGCAGCTTAGCACACGCTGTGTGCTGGGCTGCTGTGAGAGAGAGAAGGGAGGGGGAAGCGGCGCCGGACCCGGGCTCCCGCTGGGCCCCTCAGGAAGCCCGGGCCCGGGTAATCTGTACCTGCTCCCCCCTCCCTCTCGGCACCCCTGGGCACAGGCTCCTGTAGCTCGCCCAAGCGTCACACAGGACCAGGGTGTTGCAGCTTATCCAAGCGCCAGTGTTGTGCTCACCTAAAAAAAAAAAGTATATATATATATATATATATATATATATATATCTCTATCTATCTATATATATATGTCTCCAGGTCCGGCACTCCAGATAATCAACCAAATCCTGCAGGGGTGCCCTCACATAGGGATAAATAGAAGCATGAAGGTGCAACACTCCCCTCTCAATAAATCAAGCAGAGACCAAAGGATCAATAGAACGTTTCAGTACTTTTAGTACTATCTTCAACCATATACAGATACAAACAAATGGCTCACCTTAAATACACCCCTCTGCCCAATGTGCTAAACACAAGCCAGTCAGATCACATGACAAGACTGACAGCGCCTCCTGATGACATCAGCAACTAAGCTCGTCATCACTACAGGACCACATCACCATAGAACCACATAAACACAAACAGAGCCAGGACATATAATGCAATAGCACTGTGCCTGGTTGCCTAGCAACCACAATAATGTACATGAAATGATTGTCAAATGATCAGAATGGATATACAGCATTACAGATACCAACAATGTTACATATGTGGATATCAAAACACATTCACAATGATCACAATAATAGTCATTATATATAAAAATGTCTATCACATGCCCATGCTATACCCAGTTACATAGTAGCCTCAGTCATACACGGATATAATTAAGGAATACTGCAGGCATGCAATGCTATACAAAAAGACCTATGCATGTCAACACACATTACAGCAATGACTAACATTCTCACGTTATCGTGTTTCTAATAACTAATTACTGAAATTTATGACATCACTATCTCTATATGTATGTGAATAGCCGATCACGGGAATAAAACTGTAAGCAGTCAATAAAATAAACCTTTAGATTTATTGGTAATTTCAACAAAATCAATGTTTAAACATAAAAAAACATGATTTAAAGTGAGGATTACAGACTCCACCTCCATCATCTCTTCTCTAGCTCGCAGTGCAGTTCCTGCTGTGATTAAAGCATGGGTGGCCCAGGGGGGCGTGCCTTCAGTGCAATACAGATGTGTCCTCATACACTGTGTCTTCAGTCCTGCCAAACAGCTCCTTTTGGTGCACCAGGTCCCGGGCACCTCGTCTTTCTCGCTCAAAAGGGTATATTTACGAAAGTGAGAGTTTTTAGAAGTGGAGATGTTGCCCATAGCAACCAATCCGATTCTACGTAACATTTAACTAGCACCTTCTAGGAGATAATAGCTGGAGTCTGATTGGTTGTTATGGGCAACATCTCCACTTCTAAAAACTCTCACTTTAGTACATTTACCCCAAAATGTGCATATTATTAACATTAATAAAAAAAACTGGAAGCAAAAATAACTACTGTACTTAGGAAGTGCTGTGATGCAGCGACCGCAGCTTTTTCTCACACCTAGTTCGATTGTGCTTCATCTGCAACTTTGTAGATTGAACACGAATTCCCTTGTGGTTCTAATCGCAGCCCAGCATCTCTAGTGCACTGCGAGTTGTGTTACGCTGCATCTGCGATGCAAATAGACACAACATTTAAAGAGAACGATAATATGACAGACCACTGGGAGCGGCTTAGTCGTGCCTGGCATCTTGAGCTGTATGGCGTATAGCTGCTAGGTATATGAGGAGAGATCTATAAAGAAGTTTTCATGTCCACAATTCCCATTTCTTTTTTGAGACCTTGGTAATGTAGTCAATTAATTTTCTACATCTATGTAGAATTCTAGAGATAATATGCTCTAAGGGGGAGAATCAACTCTCGTCAATGTGCTGCCAGATAAGTCTGTGATGTCCCACTGCGGATATTACCACCTACTACAGTAGCTGATCTTTGCTGAGGTTACTGTGCACCTCTATCAAGTGCAAAGGAAAATCAGTGATAATAAATGGTCACGTAGTGCACTCGGCTGCTCTTCTGTAGTCACTACATGCACATAGGGCCTGATTCAGCAGTGGATGATGATGCGATCGCAGATGCGATATCGCACGAATGCAGCTTAGAAAAAATGATAATTCCTGCCAAAGCACAGCCGGCACATAGACGCCCACTGCTGCCTTCTCATACCTGTCCAATGTCGCACTTCTGCGTAACCATTGGTACCATCAGGGGCGTATCTATAATGGGTGCAGGAAGGGCCCCTGGGTCCAGGGTGTCCCCGCACCGCACGCACCCATAGTATACTTACCTCTCCGGAGTCCCACATTGGCGCGGGGGGCCGGCGCTGTAAAAATGGCTGGAAAATGGCCGCCGTGGCCATTTTCCCGTTATTTGTGCATGCGTGGTCAAAGAAAATTGGTCTTATAGGTTCTTGCCATTTACACATAAAGACTGTTTTTGTGTACTTCATTAGTTAATTATGTAATAGCAATAATAACAAATTAATTCATATGGACTATGGTAAATGATGACTATTTTTTTTTTTGCTGCCCTCAAACACATATCAGAGACTACAACATAACAGATGTTACTATTATACCATGAGGTGCTCAGGCAGATACATTGTTGGCATTAGGTATTCTGAGAACAAGACTAGAACACAATAGAGCTAATGACAGTAATGCAGAGATTGTATTTTGTTTTGTCCTCCGTGTCTTGTAGTCTTCAGCCATTCCCAGAAGATAACTTTATGGGTCCATGGCCCTGATTCAGACCCGCTCGCAGGTCTGAAGGGCATTTTTTTTTTTTGGAGTCCGGCTTCCTGTCCACTTGCTAAGCTGTGGGTGGCCACCCACAGCTATTGCGTGCAGCCAGGTGATGGTCGCGACCATCGGGCTTGCGACGAGACTCTTGTGGTAGGGTCTCATCTGACGCAAGCCCCAGTGAGCTTCCGGCTCTAATAGAGCCGGAAGCTCACCACTGACATCACTCGTGATGTCAGTAGGGCCGCCCACAAACGGCAGGTAACCATCAGGAACGTCTCCATTTGTCTAGCCACCCTCCCACGCCGCCTACAAAGCGGGGCGAGCTGTCGATCAACATCGACAGCCGCCCCGTTTGTAGCGAGCCCCGGAGCGAGTGAATTTATCACAAATCATGTGATTATCACCGTCCTGAGTGAGTCTATGGTCCTGCAGAACGGCTGTGGGAACTGAGACACCAGAGCCATTTTCCTTGCGTTCGGGGTCCCAGTTGCAGGGTGTGACTTGCCCCTGAAACAGTCACATGCCTGTGTTCTTTGTTGCCACTCTCAGTTACCTCCCCCAAACGCTCCTTGACTGTCAATCACACTGAGAGCAAATAGTCGCTGCGAGCGACTAAGGTAATGGTTCTTGACGCCTGCACTGTGCGACTTAGACACCTGCACGGTTTACTGATTATCGCTTAACTCCGTTTATACCGGTATAGCATAAACTCTTCTGAATCAGGCCCAAGGAACCAGTAACTGTTTATTAAACAATAGTAATATCATGGCTTTGGAAATCTAGGTCTGCAGGAGCAGGAATACAGTATACTGTAGCTGGGAAATTGGGGTGTGAGGTCTTGTCAGTTGTGATTGGTTGTATGCTGACCTATCAGGAAGCTGGAGTATTGCTGGTCTGAATGATGGGGCTATCTGTAGTAATGTCCTGAAAAAAGCAGAACAGAACATAGGGCTACAATAATTGGATCCTGATGTGTTCCTACAAGATCCCAGTTTGGGGTAGATGGCTGAAATACAAAGTTCAGTGGCAAATGTGAATAAAGGTATTAAATTGTCACTATGTTGTAGCTCTTTCATTATTGTTCATATTCATTCCAGAGTAAAGTATATGGCAACTAATAGTATTTGTTGTTGGGTACGAGATGTCGGTGCTCAGGATTTCGGCAGTCAAAATGTCGACCCTGTCATCCTGACAGGGTTAGGAAATGACTCCTGTTGGTAGGTATCCTAACCCTTGCCCTAACCCTCCCTCTGTGCACCCTGCATCTAACCTCCCCCCAAATGCCTAACCCTCCCTGACTAGTGCCTAACCCTAACCCTGCCACCCTAGTGCCTAACTCTAACCCTGCCACCCTATTGCCTAACTCTAGCCCTCCCCCTAGTGCCTAACCCTAACCCTGCCACCTTAGTGCCTAACCCTCCCCCTAGTGCCTAAACCTAACCCTCCCTGACTAGTGCCTAACTCTAACCCTCCCCCTAGTGCCTAACCCTCACTGACTAGTGCCTAACTCTAACCCTCCCCCTAGTGCCTAACCCTCCCTGACTAGTGCCTAACCCTAACCCTACCACCCTAGTGCCTAACTCTAACCTTCCCCCTAGTGCCTAACCCTCCCTGACTAGTGCCTAACTCTAACCCTCCCCCTAGTGCCTAACCCTCCCTGACTAGTGCCTAACCCTAACCCTACCAACCTAGTGCCTAACTCTAACCCTCCCCCTAGTGCCTAACCCTAACTCTCCCTGACTAGTGCCTAACTCTAACCCTCCCCCTAGTGCCTAACCCTCCCTGACTAGTGCCTAACCCTAACCCTGCCACCCTAGTGCCTAACTGTAACCTTCCCCCTAGTGCCTAACCCTCCCTGACTAGTGCCTAACTCTAACCCTCCCCCTAGTGCCTAACCCTAACTCTCCCTGACTAGTGCCTAACTCTAACCCTCCCTCTAGTGCCTAACCCTCCCTGACTAGTGCCTAACCCTAACCATGCCACCCTAGTGCCTAACTCTAACCGTCCCCCTAGTGCCTAACCTCCCTGACTAGTGCCTAACCCTAACCCTGCCACCCTAGTGCCTAACCCTCCCCCTAGTGCCTAACCCTAACCCTGCCACCCTAGTGCCTAACCCTCCCCCTAGTGCCTAACCCTGCCACCCTAGTGCCTAACTCTAACCCTCCCCCTAGTGCCTAACTCTAACCCTCCCACTAGTGCCTAACCCTAACCCTGCCACCCTAGTGCCTAACTCTAACCCTCCCCCTAGTGCCTAACCTTCCCCCTAGTGCCTAACCCTAACCCTCCCTGATTAGTGCCCAGTGCCAGATTAATGTCCACATGGGCCTGGAGCTGACATTTTTGATGGGCCTATTGTATGCCGCTGCAGGGGGTGTGACAAGTGCCGTAGCAGTGTGACTGGTAATGTGGGGTCATGACCAGTGCGGTGTGGTTGTGGTTTACATAGGGGTGTGGCCAGTGCAGCATTCTCCCTGGACGCTCTGAGCAGTGCTGTATTTTCAGGTGCCGGCAGCCTCAGTACCTCTACGCAATGGCATGATGTTACACACTTAAGCGGCACGGTGCCGGCACCGTGTCGCTCAGAAGTTAGCCCTGCTATGCCGCTGACTGTGCATGTGTAGACCAGCACTCTTGTGCAAAGGATAGTGCTATGGCGTCTGGTGCCCTCCTAATTACCTCTGCCTGTGAAGGGAGGGAACCATGTAGCACTCGATTGGGCGGCACTCTGGACAGCTTGTATAAAACAATTAAAATCAATTTAAGTTATCAACATTTCAGAACTTGTATTCGTCCTTTCAGTTATCCTGACGAAAGAATGAATACAAGTTCTGAAGCATTGATAACTTCAACTGAGTTTTAGTGTGTTTTATACAAGCCGTCCAGAGTGCCGCCCATTTGACTGCTATATATATGTGTATGTGGGTGTGTACATACATACACACCCACATACACACATAAATTGTGATGGTACAGGGGCTTGAGGCACACTTAAGGGGACTGAAGCTGGTGTGGTGTGATATGTTGACAGTGATGCAAATGTCAACATTAGGGTTAGGCTACATGGGGGGGTTAGGCACTAGGGGAAGGTTAGGGTTAGGCTACGGGGGGAGGAGGATAGGTTAGGCACTAGGGGGAGGTTACAGTTAGACTGTGAGGGGAGGAGGTTAGGGAAAGGCACTATAAGTTAGGGGTAGGCATTAGGGTTAGGGGGGATACTCACTGGAAGACTGGAGCCACAGAAGCCATGACCGCTGGGACCCGGAAGCCGTGCTGGAGTCACTGCAGCCATCAAGAGCAGGTCAGTGAGGACTGGGCCAACAGGGATGATATGTCGACATTCCATCACTGTCCACATGAATGTCGACATGGACAACTGCAACATTATGACCATGTTGACATTCTATCAACATGATGAATGTTTACACATCATTCCACACCTGCTTCAGTCCCCTTAAATGTGCCTGAAGCTCCTGTACCATCCCTATTTACCAACGTGTGTGTATGTATATATACATACATAGTACACACATATATATATATATATATATATACATACATACGTACGTGCATATATATATACACACTCATACATACACGCAAGTACGTGCATATATATATACGTGTGTGTGTGTGTATATATACACATACACACACACACGTGTATATATATATATATATATATATATATGCACGTACATTTGTGTATATATACACACACACACACACGTGTGTATATACATACATATACACACATTATAGATATATATATATATTTACTGTCGAAACTGGATTCTTGGCTGAGACAAGATCAGTTTAAAATTGAATCACAGCGACACCATCTTGTGACTGGCCGCAAGACGCCATTTTGCGAAATGGACGCCTAAGCGCCATTTTAGATAAACTCACACTTTAGTACATGTGGCGATAATACTATTAGCATCATGCGAATGCATCTGTGACCATCGCCATAAGTTACGGCGATTCGCCAAAAGCCCATTTCATGACTTTACGTATTATAAAGGATATATTTCAGAAATGGCTTTACAGTATGTAAAAATTGGATTGCATTAGCTGAACAGAGCAAATGGCCACGTGACAACTAGCTTGTGTAGATAAGCTTCCTGGATAATGTCTGCTCTCACTCCAGGTGGCCCGGCTAGAATACACACCTTACCTTAGCAGGCTTCCTGCAAAGGAATAACTTCAAAGCCAAGAGTGTTATCTTAGGTCTGGGTCTTGTAGCTGGGCTAGTTTACATTCACACAAGAGTCTGGGAGAATAAAGGGCCTTTTCTTTTGAGCCTGGGAAAGGTGGGGGCTGCTGAGAGAAGGGGCATGTGGAACTATAAGGCTCAGAATTCAACACTGCTAGGTGTTCACTTAGTAAGTGAGATTTAAGTGCACCATTCCTCATACACACATTAATACACACAATTGCGCTGTTAACTAGTCGCATATTAGCGAATGCATAAGACCTTGTATGAAAACACTGTTTTATTAGCTTCATGCGCACACATCTGCCCCAAGTTAACTAGCGTCTTTATATCAAACCCCGCATACTCACACATTACATATCCACATAAAAGGTTTAATAAGCTTTAAGGTATAAGATTTAAGTTGGTTCAGTTAGTATAAATGCTGTGAAATAAAGATATTTGATAACTAAGGTTTTATACATGCTAAGAAAGCCGTGTTTGGTTTCGTATTGATGCATACTCTTTCAACAGAATTCCGGTATTATCTGTGTGGAGATCGCATCATGCATTCTCAACTTATGGACCGCAGAGACTTCAAGCAACAAAATGTATATTATATGAACAACTGTTAGGAAGATTGCATGGGGTGGGAGGGCAGAGACCCCCAGTTGTTGGAGGCTGGGTTGAGTCTATTTGAACCAGCCTGGGGGGGTATAAATATGTGTGCTCCAACACTGGTTCTTAGTCTTCTTGCTGAACGCTGAGGGACGAGGGGTTTCTTGCTGATGCCTAACATCTGGACCAGAATGCGCTGCCTATGTATACTGGGCCTGATTCAGAGCTGAATGCTCTGACCAGAGCGCTCGCTCTGAATCAGGGCCCTCCTCCCTGAAAATGGAGCGGCCTGCTGGCAGCTCGCATAGCTGTGGGTGACCACCCACAGCATATGCGAGCGACCAAAAAGATGGTCTCGATGGTCTTGACCATCGCGACGATCGGAGCCAAAATCAGAGCCAAAATCACTGCCACTGACATCACTAGTGATGTCAGTGGGGCCGGCCTCAGACGGTAGGCATTCCCATGGGAACGCTTCCGTCTGGCAGGCACGCCCACCAAAGGGGGCATGCTGTCAATCAACATCGACAGCACGCCCCCTTTGGTGCGAGACCCGGAGCGATGGTGAGCCCGTCGCTCGCCGGGTCTCGTGCATGCACATGACGGAGCTCCCTTTGTCGTGCGCATGTGCAGTGGGGAACATCGACCCACTAGCGAGCGTACTGCCGCTCGCGAGCGGGTCTGAATGACCCCCACTGTACTTGGGTCTGTATAATTCCTTTGCGCCGAATTGTGTCTGGATCAATAGCGTGTAACTGTCTGTACTTTTACCTGAATAATACTTGTGCTTTGGAACCACAGATTCCAGGTCTTAAGTCTTTATTTACTGTATGACTGCGTACGCAAATTAGCGTCATCCTTAGAGGTTTATAGGTAGGATATTAGAAGGTATAGGCAGGGGTATATAGAGGTTCTGATC